>CM021772.1:24128834-24293359 GCA_011076525.1 Nettapus auritus | reverse complement strand
TTCTTTTCTTTTCTTTTCTTTTCTTTTCTTTTCTTTTCTTTTCTTTTTCCTCCTTTTGTAGATGAGCGCATTTACTGTACAAACATTGACAGGGCTCTAGAAAGGTTGAAACAATACAGATCGGGTTTAATAACTACTGTAAATGTCCCGCGAACTTGGTCAACAGACCAGCATGTATTTATGCATGATAAACACAAACAGGCACAGCCCCCACGGCTGTTTGGAGGTCGGCCTTCCCTTCCCAAAGAAGGTCACCAGCAACTGCGGGCTTTCTGCCAATGTGCAGCATTTAGCTTTGCAATATTCATGCAATGGATTTTTAATATTTACAGCTTTAGATTTGACACAGCTCTCCTTACGTATTCTGATTGCTTTGGCTTTTTCCGAGACCTTCCCGAGGAGGCTGGTCTTGAAACAAGGTTAAGAGAGTAAATGTTAGCTGCTGAGAAGAGCAAGAACTGGAAACAGAGGCTGCTGAGGTGAGCATCGTGCCCCCAGCAGCCGTCAAGCAAAGCAGTTGGTTGAGGCTGGTTTTGCAGATAGGTGTGGAAGCAGTGGGCTGTGCACGCCAGCGCCCTATGGCAGTGCTTAGTTAGGGTGCTGTGGTGTGCGATGAACTGTCAAGTGCAGGTTGTGAGTTTGCCCTCATCTGAGGAACCTGCCTGAGTGTCTCTCCTTTATCTTTCTCTGCATAACCTGTCTGCAATATCAATGACATTGCTTTGAAAATTTTGGTGAATATTGGCTCGTGAGTATGGTGGCGTGGAGGGAACTGACAGAGAAGAGGGGATTTTGGTTTACATAAACCTCATTTCTACAGGAAGAAAGGCTGAAAATTACCCTCATTTAGTGTGTTTCCCTTTGTAGTGACCCCATACATGATTTCCCACGTCCAGATTTGAGAATGTGGGGTCTTTACTAATCCATCAAGTTTATCTCCAATTGAAGGTGCTTGAATTTCATGAAGCTGCACACGAGCACTGCATTTGAAATTTTTTTAACGTGATCATTTCTAAAAGCGAAATGAGAACTTTACTAATTTCAACACTGTACAAGACAAATGGTAGTATTTACAACAAGTTGAATTATCAGAGGAGGTAAAACTTGAGATGTTAGGATGAAAGAAATATGAGGTGAAAAGAATAATCATGTATTCATGTAAACAAAATTGAGATCTTCAGATGGGGGTGTTTTAAAGTATCAGTGTTCATATTACCCACTCTAATTTCTGTGCAGTGGAGTCACCAATCCCTATCTTTCATTTAAAATTTCATTTTAAAATTTAGAGACATGTACTGGTGGTGTTGTCTGTTGTCTGTGTAGATCTGTGTCTAAAATGATTGCATCTCTGCTCAGATATGTATAGTTCATGTCTGTCTGTCTCTCTTGGTTTCTTTTCTCTCTTTTTTTTTTTTTTTTTTTTTTTTTTTTCCAAATGTAGCTGCATGCCAAATGGTATAAATTATCCAACCATCTGTCCCCCTTCATCAAAACCCCAAGGGAAAATAGATCTGAAGTGCAGCTCATTTTCACCAAAAATGCCAGTTGCAATAGATCCTCACTTTTGCATCCATTCAGCTTGTAACTGGTGGGAAATCCCATAGCCTTAAAATGTTTGGTACTAACTCAGACCCTTTAATTAGCAGGTGGCCACTTTTGCCTCCGCTCAGTGATGGCAGCAGCTCCTGGACCTTCTGGCAGGTTTACTGTCACCTCTGACCAGGAGAGGAGCTCCCCCTGCCTGTTACTTCTACAGCATTTTTAAAAGGTGTCAACTGTTCACATTTTCCTGATATTTTCTTTCAGATTGAAATAATTTTATCTAATTATACATCCCCCCCCCCCTTAATTTTCTGTCTTGTAAAATAATAAGGAAACTGATTTTGCTGCATGAGTCAATTTGCAAATCAAGCAGCCTTTACATTATTTCTCTGTCTGCTGAGTTTCTGCACTGAGTATCACTGTCTTGTGTGTATGTTTCCCCCACTCTGTCTTTCTGACTTGTCAGCTGAAGCTGAAATGCTAATTGAAATCGAATCGGCTTGTCAGTGTGTTGCCACTGTGCTGCTCTCTCTCCGATATGCTTAGCTGGTGTGTTCGCTCACTGGGATTTAGGAGCCTTTACATTGAGGGATTGAATCATATCACACAGTGAATCAAACTTGTTGAACCTTGTGGTTTTCTGTAAACTTACTGTACTGGAGGCATCCTACAAAACCATGTCTGTCTTCTTAACTGTTTACAAATACAGATGATGAGCTTGAGCAATGGCAGTTGACTTTGGGACAGTTCTGAAGACTTGGAAATTTCTTCTTTTTTGCTCAAATTGTTATTTAATGGGGAACTCATCAGCTATGCTTCTACTCTGCTCTCTAACATATTGCATGCTCAACTGATCTGAAGAGATAAAAAGAATCAGATCTGAGATTAGGACAGCTTCAAGTGCAAAGGTCCTTCAAAGCCCTCATGGCATGATGATTTAGTACCACTAGAGCTTTACAACTGAGCTGAAATGAAGTAGGTAGTCTTCCATACCTCACACACACAGCCACATACACACACACACTCACACAAACTTAATCTTTTGAAGGGATCTCTATGACTCTTACAGCGGTCTTTAAAATCTACAGAAGATTGAAAAGTGTCCATGTTACATTTGCCAACATTATGCTTGTGTCACTTTAGGAAGAAGGTAAAGCAAATAATTTATTTACACGCATTAGTAATAAATATTAGTAGTAAACATATTAGGGGGGAGCTTTTTTTACTGGGCCTGTAGCCAATATGTCCTCATTTTTGTGTTAATTTTATGTAGCAGTACATGAATAATATACCAACAGCGTTTCCAGAAGTTGCTGTGGTCAGTAAGATCTGTCCTGACTGAATCCAAGGGTCTAAATAAACCATATAATTCTGGCTTGTCTCCAGGATATGCATCCAGATAGATTTTTCATTAGTTTGAAGCTTACATATTCACATTTCCGCATGAGTACGTTTATGCCTATAGACAAATATTTTTGCAATTGAAAACAGGAATGTGTACTCAGATTTTTGAAGCTCACTTTTGTTAAATTGGCAGTGCTATAGAAGTCCGGTCATGATAAAGATAAGGATATAAGTAGCACAGAGGAATTCGTATGCATTTTGGTATGTGAAGCTCAGTTATCCTTTGAAAATATTTCCTTTGACTGTAGAAAGTATGTTAGCTGGAACTGTTTACCTTGCTAGAGAAAGAATTTCCAGATAGCAATTTTTAGTAAAACTGTGGTCTTCTAGCTTATCTCTGTGTGACAGCTCTTCAATTTCAGACAGATTAAGATTTTTTCCAAAGTACACTGGATTGGTGGCTATCCAAGTTTATGTCATTTGGCGTAAATGGAGGATAGTTATTCAAAGACGTATTTTAGCGCTCAGGTATTTTTATTTTTATTTTTATTTTCTAATGGAGTGGTCCTGAAATAAATTTTGTTTATTAACTAAGCACATATAATTTTTCTATTAGCAGGACTATTTAACCCCATTATCCTACAGATCTGTGTCCACTAACCCCACCATGATAACTCCACTTCTCACCCTCATCCCAAAACATGCTCCGTGAGAACCGGTGGTGGAGGAAAAAACCTATGGCTTGTCCTGAACTCTATGTTCATTATGATTATTAGGGATTGTCGCCAAACAACAGATATAGGAAACATAGAATTTGATGTCAGAAGAACACTGTATTGGATCTTTGTCTTCTCTACCCTCCAGACTTCAGGAGGAAATTAGCAATTACTGAGACTTGTGTTCTCTCAAATGTCACTGACCATCAGGTTCAAAATCATTTTGGTATCCTCTGGTTTATAATGACAAATGAACTGATAATTTTGCCCTGATTCCTCAGAAGGCCTACATTTCCTGCAAGGGCGGTATTTGGAGCATTCTACAAGTGTTAGTCCAGCAAGGCGTTTAGAATCTGTTTGCCTTCAGCTTGCTATCTGTAAAACAAAGATAACGGTACACCTCAAAGGTGTATTGTCATGCATTAATTTTTATGAAGTTACTTTCAGCTTCTGAGATAGAAGGCACTAAAACAATACAAAGTATTATTCATACTATTATTATTTTATGAGTCATACCAAGACATTTCTTCCTCATAAGAATTCCAATAAGATCTCATTCCTACATTGCACAGAAGTGGTCTTAAGTTTTCACATTTCCTCAGGAGCAAAGTACAATTGTTGAAGTGACTGGTACGTTTTTCAGAGATGGGTTCAATGTTTAGTTCCTTTTTTTTATTTTTCTCAAATGTGTTGGTATAATGTGAGATATTCGCACGGTTTGATAGCTTCCAATTACCTGTTGTTTGTAATGTGAACTTGATAATTTTGCATTTCTGCAAGCTCAGTTTAATAACCACTGTGGTGAAGCTGAATAATTTATGGATTTTTGGTCTTCCAAGTATGGAGAGAGTCTTTATAACACATTTAAAAAAAAAAAAAAAAAAAAAAAAAAAAAAGAGAGAGAGAGAGAACAGATTACCTCTGATGTTTTATGGAGGTATCTGTTCTAATAACATCAACCTGGGTAGGAAACAAGGCACAAACAGGTGTGTTAAATAGATAAACAAGGGCAGATGAGGGTTTGGTACAGGCATGATGATAATTCTGAAACAAATGCATTAGCATAAAAGCAGAAATCTTAGCTTGCTGCTTGCCTAACCAGTGCCAGATTGGAGTGACTTGTAGCTATCACTCAGAGGCAGAGGAAGGTGTTAAGAACATGTTTAAATGAGAAGATGGTGGCAGCTCTACAAATTTTGACAGTCAGTTTATCCAATGCACAAGTTCTTTGCTCTTTGTTCTTCACCAGTTCCCGAGGGGCTTGATTTTTCAGAAGTGCTGAGCACTTGCAGCTTCTATTGACTTCAAGTGCAGTTTTAAGTGTTCTGCACTTGTGAAAATCATGCCCAACTGGATTAGCACAAAGAGGTTTTTCTTTCAACTTCAGCCAGAAATCTCTTTTCTTCCTACCTGACTCTTCCAGCAAAATACAGTTACTGTTTCCGAACACAGGCAAAATTGTATTATTCTGTGTTACTTGGTGTCTTACTGAATATGTGTTAGACTTTATTATGCATTTCTACCATTTCTCACAGTCAAAGAAATAAGAGACGGAAAAGACCTGCTAGGTCAGCTACTCTATGTACCCAGTAGTTCAGCATTGTTCCTTTCAATATGTTTTCCTGTGCTTTGTCCCTCCAGAATCCTGGAGACTTTTTGTTTAAGGTTACAGTGACAAAGGCAGAGGAACATTTTATCTTTCTTTAAAAAATAGTACAAATATTTGAAAGGAAAACAAAATAGAGTATTTCTAATTCTCCCTCCAAATTGAGAAAAATACTATTTTTATTCTACAAAGGGTTTTTCTCATATCATCATCAGAGTCAGCTGGGGTCATTAAAAAGTAAAGGTGTAAATGCAAGATTCTTTGTAGATCATATTTTGATTCTAATAATAATAATTCAGAGCAAGGATGATCCTTTTCTATCTTTATTTCTGCTCTTTAGCTATTTCATTGGTCTCATAATTTCTGGATGCTTCTCCACTTTGGCATGTGACCAGGGATGCAAAATACCCTGAAGACTACATCCAACAATGTGTTTTAGTTCCATATTCAAATATATCTTTGGCCACCCTGTTCTGGAGAAGTCATTGCAATAGGCATAATGGGCCATAATTCTGCTATTATATCCAGGCTGATGATAGGAAGAAGTGTAGTCATTCCAGTAATAAAACTGACTGCCCAGTACAATATAGGCTTTCTCCCTCCCCCATCTGTATTAAATATAGTTATTGGAAGAACAATCACTGTATACATTTCAATAAAATACTCTCCTATAGTATTGTTTTCTAGGGCAAAATAATTTGTTGTCCATTTTAAAAGCCCTTGTAAGTCAGCTATCTTTTGAAATCTTTGTTATTTACATGATGAATCTCTCTAAAATTTTCTAATAGCAAGATAATATTTGTGTTCTTAAATTTTTCATTGTTATATCTATTTAACATATAGTACCTGAAGATTTTTGCTTTTATTATTATTAAAATGTCTGACTAAAAACTGGAGGAGGAAGGTAACCTTTAATTTATACTCCTGCTCAAGAAGAGGTCTTTTTATAGGTACATTCAGGTCTTTTTTTTTTTTTTTTTTTTTTTTTTTTTCCTGTGGATCATCTATACTATTAAATGGTTTTTTATTCCAATTTAGGAGACATCTCATCTTTAAACCTGTACTTACATTAACTTTTGTACATGGTTGCCCAGGCAACAATGTAATTGCATGAAACAATGGCATTCTCCTATGTACCATTTATGGCAAGTTTGCATTTCAAAAAACTTCTTGTCTTATCATCAAAGCAGAATTTGTAACCTTCTGACAGCTGAAGGAATGTTCAGGGGCCTTGATTCATATTCATTTTCCCTTGTAATTTTAATGGGTACCGTCACCTTTCATTTTCAGGGTAGTTCTTTTTCCCCTATGATAGGTACTGTTTTATATGAAAATTCTAGAGCAGGCAGAAGAAACTGATTAAAAAATAGCTCCAAGAAAAGGCTGTGAGTACTATTCTTCTAGCTTGTAGCCTGTGAAATTGCCACTGTTTAATTGATCTTCTATAAGCTTATCTTTCCAGTGAGATGTACCATTATTGTACATTAATCAGTGCTTCCAGACATTATCACTGAGGTAACCAAGAGCTAATCAAGCAAGAATGGAGCTGGCAGATGCCAAGATGTCACGGATGCCTTGCTGTGTACGAAGTCTGTCAGAGTTTCAGCTTCCAAAGGAACCTGTTTTTGCAGGGCTGCAGACTTTGTATAACCTTGTCATAGCAGTGGAAGAGGGGGCAAGCAGCCTGAATGTCAAATAGGAGGGCCACGTGGGGAGCTGACGCTTGTAGAATCCTCTACATGGCAAACAACAAAGTGACACTGTAATAATAATAATAAATGATGCTGTTTAAGAATAAACAAAATGTTGACATGTTGATTAGTTTTTACTAAATAGCAGTTTCCAAGAGAAGAAAATCAAGCAAAGCAAATTTACAGTTGAAAATATTCAAAATATATTAATCAGTCATTGCAAAGTGCCACTAGAAATTGCATTCCTGCTTTTTAATTGATTTTATTTTATACATGCTCATATAGAAAAAAAAGAAAAAAACACCCCTCTGAATTTTCCTGAATGTTATTTCTGGCAGCTAGATACCATCTTGGGAAAATAACAGAACAGAAAAACAATACAGAAATGTACAAGATTCATTTAATCAATTTAACTGAAAGTATGCTTATTCTTGGAGAAAGATGCGTGACACTTTACTGTCAATTGACAGAATCTGTAATTCGGGGTAGAACGGAGCCTAAATTGTGAAGGGAAGCAGCTGAATCTTTGTGCTGTAGGTTCTGTCATGTGAGACAAGTTTCAACTGCTGGCATGTCTGGGCTGCTTGCTTGCTGGCATTCGATGCCTCGATGGCATCCTTGAAATACCTCCTCCTGCCATCTTTCTGGTGGTAGTAGAGAAGCTACTCCAGTGCTGGCATCAGCGAGGTGAAGCTGTACTGGGGCAAGCCTGTTCGTCAGTCTGTCAGTGACATTCATTTTTATAATTTACCCAAAAAGTATCCAAGGACCTTAGACGTACAAGTATATCTAAATTGTATCCCTTATGAATTCACAGATAACCCAGTGGAGCAAGAAAAGGGGAATGGCTTTCCCCTTCAACAGGGGGTAAAACACATAGCCTAAGGTTGGGACTGCCATAGAGCTTGTGAGGCTTTTTGCTTCAGATCTTAAAATGTCACTATCCTTTTCATGCTCTATTTTGCTCCCAGTTACCAAGAAATTGTAAAGTAAAGAGAGACACTGTGAGAGCATTAATAAACAGATCTTACATCATTTTCACTTTGTAATTCCACTGACTTCTGTTGATATATTCCAAATATAAACAGGTAACAGATCAGAATTTGCCCACTGAATACAGTATATATAAAACACTGAACCAAATTGCCTGCTGGCATACATCCACTGAGAAGAAGGAGTTTTGCCAAAAGGTAGTTTGGCTCATTATAGCTAGTAATTTGATTATTAATAAGTGGAAATATAGTAGTAAGAGTTGCTAAGCATTATTGATCATATTATCAAAACTATTACTTCCATGGAGTGAATCTTTCAGTACCACTTTACAACTCCCTTTTTGATTTCAGAGAGGATCTTATATTCATGATGGTTTGCAAGACCAAGGTCATTAATGAAGATGTTTTTTGTTGTGTGGGAGGGAAGGATTGGTTTTGTTTAATTAAAAAACCCCATGAAATAGAAATACTGCAGAGGGATGAATGTTTCCCTTTCTGAATATAAACATCTTGGCTTCACCTCAATGTTTATTTTCAAAAACTGCCTAAGTTTTGCTTCCATATTTATCTAACAGCAGGGGATCATTATCCTGTGACAAAGTTCTATTCCACTGACATTATCTCTTAATTAGAATTCATCCTTTTCTAGTTCTACGTAGTCAGCCTCTAGTTCCCACAAGTCCCATAAAGCAATGCACATTTTGGGAGGGAGAAGGAAGAGGGAAGGTTTTGCAGACCATTAAGAGCTGTTTAATAAGCAGCTTAGTGTGGAAAAGGCTGCTTTTATTCTACATGGGCGTATCTGTGCAGAATTGCTGATGAAGGCCAGACTCTCTCCTCCCTTGCATCATGCCAACCAACTTTAAGTGATGTGCCATGCCAGGAGGGAGGGCATCATCACAGCTGAGAAAAAAAAGTGCTTGTCTTTAGGAGAAAAA
This sequence comes from Nettapus auritus, assembly GCA_011076525.1. Taxonomy (NCBI): domain Eukaryota; kingdom Metazoa; phylum Chordata; class Aves; order Anseriformes; family Anatidae; genus Nettapus; species Nettapus auritus. Next base: position 24,284,530 of record CM021772.1, on the reverse strand, counting down.
GAGAAGGAACAGCTTTATGGTCCTAGTCATGCTACACTTGGAAGGTAATGGGGCAGATGGAGGTAAAAAGCAACCTTGTAAGATGCGGTGAATGTGCACCAGGATCAAAGTCATCAGTGGCATCATTTCTATTGCTAAGGTCAATCACTGTAGTCTCCCACGACTCCTCTGTTAGAGATGAAGGCACTTGCATCTTTCCCTTCTCTCAGAAAATATAATTACCCTTATTCCATTAAGCCCTTCACAAATGCATATAAGCAGCCTGACCCCAGAACTATGTGTTTGGGTGTGTAAAACAAACTAACAACAACAAAACAAAAACAAACTAACAAAAAAAACTACAAAAATCAATAATGTAGAGAAGTTGAATCTAGGGCCCGGCTCCTACATCATAACTTTTGTTAATCTATTGCAACAAGGCTTACATCACCACTACTAACTCTAATGTCTGGGCAGTGATCTCTCAGTGACGATATTAAAGTAGGAATCTCAAACAGGTATTAATACCTCCATTTCCATGTCCTGCATTTCAGTGGGTAGAAATGTGTATAGTACTTTCCACTGCTGCTTGGACACACCTCATCTTCTAAACTAATTGGCATCTCCTACCCAAGTTATGCCTGCATAAATAAGAGAGCTATATAGCTTGGCAAAGATGTTAGAACATTTAGCAGCTGCCATGTAACATCTTTTTCTTTTACATAGTGCATTACACCAAACACCACAGAAAACAGACAAAAAACTAGGAAAAATAATAATTATCCCCAGAATAACAAAAATAGTCCCTGCTACTGGAGTAGTCCTTATGTAGAGAATAGAGCATGAAAGTCAAAGCCACCAGATGTAACAGACCAAAAATACAGGAACACTCCCCTAGATTCTTGAATGCACATCAAGACAAACTCAAGTACTAATTGTCTAACAAGTTTCAGATAGTATTAAAACATATGCTTCAGCATTAAATTATTTCATATTAGGGATTAGGGAGAGACCAAAGGGAGTAACTTTACCTGAACAGCTGTGTGAAGTAAGGCTTTGGGGCTTTTTCTCATTTTCTTCCAAAATACATGCTGTTAAGACATTTTTTTTAAGGAAAGAACAATGGAGAAATTGGTCCATGAGATTCATTAATTGTGGCAATTCCTATGCTGGCATGATTTTTTGAAATGGTTTCCTGATAATGTTTTGCTATGAAGTTGCACATGAGGATAAAAGAAAATTCCCTTACAAGTCCCTACCCTGTAAATTAGCCCATGTATAATTTCACTTAACGTCTTAAAGTGATGTTCCCAGTTCTGCTTTTCACAGTCTTATCATCTTCAGTTACGCCCTGTGAATTTGTTCAGATGTTCAAATCCTTTCTCTGTCCAGAGATGCAAAGAAGAAAAACCACAAAAGATACAAAAGCAAACTGTTAGCAAGTCTATTAAATCCAAGGAAGTTGTGTCTAATTGAAAAGTTTGCTGAATTTATTTAATGATTTGGTGCTACTGACAGCAGTTATAACTTTATTTTATTGAATTATGCCATATCATACTCTGTTGTCAAACGTTTCCTTGGTTCTCATTAAGGCTATGATTCATGCTAATATTATATCATTTAAACAGCTTCCTCAAGCAGTGTTTTATTATTGTTTGTAAATTTATGAAGCATAGTTTCAGCATCTTGTGGTACTTTACACTACTAAGGAAGGATAGAATATTAAACAATCAAATGCATGCCGATACTCAGGGATAAGTCAGCTTCAGGGAGACTGTATGTAAGGAGACAAAGGAGATATATAACATGCCCCTCAGGAATATCTGACAGTTTTCCTAAGTGGCGTTTTCCCTTTTACAAGGGCTCACATTCCTTACAGTTTTAACCTGTATTTCAGTGGAAACTGTTGAATTTATCCCCTTTCTGTAACAGAACAATGTGAATCAGACATTTTATGTTACGTTGCCAAGGGTAGATTTGCTGAGTTCTTGGGTTTTGATGCTCTTATTCCAATCTTGAAATTTCTAAATTGCATTTACTGCTATTACTGGATTTAGTAAGTCTATATTTCTTTTAAAATTCCCTGCTCTTATAAGCCATTCATAGAACATGGGTGTTATGCTAGATGGATATGACCAGGCATTCGCAATGAAAGTTCAGATCAAACCTTTTGGAGACCAGCTTAAGTACAGAAGTGCACAGTTTTCCGCTTTTCTCAAGTGTGACTCCTGGGACTTGTGTCCAGTATCCATGGCAGAGGCTGAATGGAGAAACATTCTGCTCATCTGTTGGCCTCTCCTTTAGCTGTGTCCCACTCCCTGCTTTTCTCTCCCTGCTCCATAAGAACTTTTTGCACTCCTCACCTGGTATGGCGGAAGGATTACATACATCTGTGTTTAGTCTTCTCCCAGTTCATTCGAACTCATAGAATTACAGTGATTTCTTTTTCTTTCCCCAGGAGGACAGGTTTTTTTTGTTTTGTTTTTGTTTTTGTTTTTGTTTTCTTCCATTTAAGGAAAGGAAATGTAAGTTTCTTAGCAAGTATCTGAGATCTTTGGCTGTGTACACATCCCATAATGCTGAAGAGTAAAGCGCTTACAAAAAGTCCTGCACTGGACATAGTGATATTTCTCTCCTAACACTGGCTGTTCTGAAATTCTTCCAATTTCATTTGTTGTGAAAGAGAAGAATTAAAGGCACAGATTTTTATTTTTATTTTTTATTTTTTTCCCTGTTTTCAAGTTCCCCATTAGTGGTCATTATTTTCCTGCTTTTGTCCTTTTTTTCCCCCTTGCAATTTTGCTGTGAGTGATTCTCTCTGTCATCTTGCCGTAAATTGATTAATACTGCCCACTGATGCAGTGCACCACATGGCTAATATATCAGTTAAATGGAAACAGCAAACACCACCTGCTCCTTCAGGCAAATGGCACTTTGGAAAATGGAATGTGTAATCAATAGAATTAAACCTTAAGCAAAGCACTGCAAACAAATCCAGGGGCAAGGTCTTTTTAACTCTGTGGTATGAAAGGGTATGAAAGATTTTTCCCTTAAAAAAAAAAAAAAAAATCTGTTTGGCTTTCTTTCTATATATCAATTATTTTCCTTGTGATATACAGTATTCTCACTATAACTGTTCTCATACAGTTCTGTATTACTTGGATCAAAAGTGATATTTTTAGACAAAAAGTTTTAGATGGGTCTGGTTCCCTTTACGTGTTGGAGATTTACAGGACCAATGCTTGTCAATGGCAGTGATAGGTAATAGGATAAATCTTTCCCATTGATGGGGAGATAAATGCCACTTGAATTTCACTTTCAAATCTGCTAGAGACTGCTTAGCATTAAGGCATTTGCCTTGTTTGTGAGCACTTTAAAGATTAAGGGTTTGAAAAGCAGATGCAAAAGACACACAGAACTTTTCATCTGATCTCAGAAATATCTTCACCTAGTAAATATGTTTTAGAAATAACAAAACTGGTCAGCTTTAATTCCCAAGTGAAAGAGTAAAATTTTGAAAGAGGTATTTAAAGGGAAGAGCTGTAAATACAAAGGACTAAACGAGAAGAGGCCTCTTGCAATTTGCATACAATGAGAGAATGAGGCCCAAGGTCATTTGGAAGTAATATTTAACTGATTCATGAAGGCAAACCATGGCTTGGAAGACTTTGGCTGCCTAACACAAACTATTACCTATTTTGGCTCAGCAAACAGTTGAGGAAAATTAACATTGTCCCTGGACATAGACTCAGGTGGATCAGAAAAAGCTCTCAGGATACCTTCTGCATTCAAGTAGCGTTGATGGCTACAGCCACTTCATAAATCTGTAGATGAAAGCCTAGGTAAAACTCCTTTTACACCATATTTTGTATTCCACACCTGTAAATTGACACATCCGTGAGTTTGTTTAGAGCTATATTTTTGTCTCAGATTTTTATGAAAAATAAATAAATAAATAAATAAATAAGAAGGCCAGTCATTAGTAAATACCAAGTGACAAGCAAGTAGTCAGGTACAGTTGCAGGAAAATAGCCCGGGTCTACCTCACGGCTGCTTCTAACAACTCACAGCAGACTCCATTCTCTGTTTGTGGTGTACTAGTAATTACGTTCTCACTGGCAGGATTTAGAGTTTGGTTGCCAGGGCCCAAGCACCATGTAGCAAGTGTTTTGGTAATGAATAAAGACGGCAATCAGCAGCAACCTGAGAGCTAGCTGAATGAGACAATCTGGCAGGCACTGAGGGGGTCCTGCTGGCTTGCTCAGATGGGCAGCAGGCAAGGATGAGATAATTGATAGGAAAGGGTAATGAAAGGAAAGGAAGTGGAAGGGGGGGGGGAGAGAAGAGAACAGATTTAGAAAATAGACAAAGATTTTGACCTTAAAGCTAATAGGCTACTTAGGATATTATTTTATAAAGACCAGGATAAAATGAGCTGGCAGCTGAATGTCAGTACAAAATAGTCCTGTGTGTGTGTGTGTGCACGCTTGTGTGTGTGTGCAGGCACACATGGGCGTGTGGTGGGCTGGGGAGGGAGGAAATCCTCACATGCAGATTTTAGGTGATTTCTAGGAAATAATAGAAAAGATATGAGTGGTTATTGGTGTACCCATAGTATTGCAATGTTCTCCTACCTACACAGAGTAGTAAAACATGTCAACCTGATCACGAAGTCTGGAGCTTGTAGGGGGAAAATTCAACAAAGAGACATGACCTAGACAAATTTGAGTAAATAAGCAAGGGTTTCATGTTTTGGAAAACTGTAATCTGGTGTGAGGCCTTTTGAATGCAGTAAAAGGAGTTTCACTGATTTTTAAATACCTTAAACTATTCTGACTTTGAAAAACTAAGTGGATATTTGTCTCATAATCATCAAAGCTATGAAAATGTCTGCAAAAAGCAATGTATTTTCAGTTGCAGGACCTGGAAAAAGAGAGATGTTAAGGGTTACAAACACGGTTGTATTTACTTTTCTTTGCAGATAAATCATTTACTTAGTCTGTCCTTTTACAAAATAATTACTCCTTCAGCCTTCACAGGCTTGGGGGAAAAAAAAAAAAAAAAAAGATTAAATCCTTAGTCACAGAAATCAAACACCTCCTAAGACACAAGAGACAAGTTTTGTGGAAAGAAGCTCTTTTCCTATCACTTTGCATCCTTCTGACACAAGGCGTGCTTCCTCATAGCCTTGTGGGCATAGGAAAGGAGTAACTTTTTGCATTGATGTTTTTTTCTTTTCTTTTCTTTTTTTTAAGAATTAGCACAGAGGCTAGGACAAATAGGTAGGAATATGGCAGTGTGAACCAAGTTCTAAGTGGAGATGTTTTATATTTGGTGATAGGGCTTTATTTAGATCCAGTTGTGTTTTTTTTTTTTTTTTAGGATACAGTTTTGATTAATATTGATAAGCCCATTAGAGCCACACCCCTAAAAATATCTCTTCAGTAATCCATGTATTTCCTTGTTTGTTTGTTTATTTATTTATTAAACTCATTATGAAATTTAAAACAGGTCATATTACCCAGATTTTAAGGTATTAGGAAGATTTCAAGAGGATTTCTTTCTTTCTTTTTTTTTTTTTTTTTTTTTTTTTTTTTTTTTTTTTTAATGTTTTATATCTCTCTCTGGTAAAATACTGCAGGAGCATGTGATTTGCCATGTTATCAGGGCTGGAATCCTTGCAGGTCTGATAAATCATATTATCTTAATCTGAGGGAGTACTTTGATAGAAAACCTCAGTATTGCCCATGGATCTCAAAGGCCATATTCCTGGTGATTCTGTAATTAATGCTCCTCTTCTGAACTGATCTTAAATAAGTTGTTACAAAGTGCACAGCGGTGCTAGATGTTCTTGGTTTTGGGCAGAGGTACATCAGCACTTCGGGATATTTGCTATTGAAAATGTACTATGTTAGCTAGAACTTAGACACAAATGCACCTTTTTCCTGCCCAAATTTCAAATAAAAAAGGTATTCTTCACTTTCTGGGATTTTGAAAAAATTCATGCTGTGCTACTGTGTAGAGTTCATCAGTGCACTGCTTTCTGAGAAATATGGAAACATGGTAGTGATAAAAGAAATTATTCCATGCAGAGTTTTACAAAGCGCTTTGGGATCCTTTGAGATAAAAGATACTATATCAGACATTATGATGGGTAGTAGTTATTAATATCTGTCATATTGTGACTTTCTCAATCACTTTTGTTCTGCTTGGAGCAGTCTCAGGAAACTCTCTTTTACCCAATTTGCCATAATTGTGATGTGACCCATATTGTACCCTCCTTTCCAAGACCTTTTGAAATATATTATAGATGCTCTCCACGACCTTTTCCTAAAAGCTTTTTAATTGAAATGTTGTCATGCAGCTTCCATATTTAAGATCATTTCATATTTTGATGGCTTTCAAACATAAGTTGAAAGTATATTACAAATAGGGAGGAGGGTAATGGAGTTGGTTTTTCTGGGGGCCTTTTCCAGACACAGCAGTAAGTGCTCCATCTAGTGCTTCACTGGATGTGTCAGCATGCTGGATGCTCTGACACGTCAGATTCGTCTCCATCTTTCAGTTTACAAAATAAATACTGAGGTTGTAATGATTTCCTGCAAATGCTACTGCTCAAATTACACACACACACACACACACACACACACACACACACACACACACACAGAGCGAATGACTTGTTACCATATAGTATTACGAAGTGTGTTTGCATTGACTACAACTTTGACTTCTGCATCATTCTTGGATGCATTCTTTGCTCTGAGAAGTATGGTAGAGGTTGTGAATGGACTTAATTGGATTATTATTTTTCTGGGAAGGGATTATCAGCTTGGTTTGCAATTGAGCAATGCTTAGTGTAAGAGACTCCTGTTTTCTTGTTAGTACATTATGGTACAATGAATTATTATTGTCAAAAATAATAGTACTTTTGCCTTGGTAAAATGAGTTCTATGACTGAATTAAAACTATTCTCTAAATGTTATCTGATTCAATGAATGTCTGTGTAGAGGCTTTTGACCCCCAGAAATGCTAGTGTTATAAGACCATAAACTACAAGGTATTTCAAATATATTCTCTTAGGAATGGGGATCAGTCAGAAGTCCAGACTGGGTAATTCAGATTCAGACAAGAGGAGAGAAAGCTACATGCTTAACAGTGACTGCATCACAAAATAAACATATAATCTATTTCTGTTGAGATGTAATACAAAGAACCATAAAATACATCACAGTGAGTAGGCAAGATACAAAAGTGATCATCAACTTTATTCTGAATTTTAAATAGAAGCTCTTACGATAGCAAATTACAATATTGCTTCATAGTGACAAAAATCCAAACCTTTACTAAATTCAGTAGAGGACATTATTTATTCTACTAGAGCACAATGCTGTATTGCAGTTCAGAAGTGGATTTATTCATGCTACAGCTTTCTATTGTATATTCTTCACACAGGGTTTCCACCAGTTTCCTTTTGACCTTCCACACGTGAAGAAGCACAGGATATGCAGCAAAGATCAGTCACTGCAGATAAAAAATCTGCAGTGTTGATTAAACAAGAGAATTATTCACTGGGCCAGATTCTCTGTGGTGTAATTTTACTTAGCTGTATTGAGTTCATTGACTGATCTTTATTGACCTTATCTCTTTGACTTCATTGTGGGTATTCTGATCTACATCAGCTGAGGATCTGGCTCTCAATATTTAATTTGCTCAATAAATGATAGAAAGTCTTTAGAAATGGAATCTGCAGTGTAATTAATGAGAACTGATGCTTAACATTGGATCCTTTCCCAATAGCCTGTTATGCAGCACTAAACATTATGGGCCAAGTACTGATTTCACATTTTGACACCAAATTCCTATTGACCTCAACAGGAGCTTCATGTGAGAAATGATAGCAGGATATATTCTATTATTTCTTGAAAAGGTCAGTGTTCTGATGAAAGTGGATGAAGCTGTCTTTTTCATAGCTGTCAGGCAACTTGGCTTAATGTAGTCGCAGAATCTCGCCATTATAATAGAAATCTGGCATGCTTGCCTTGGTATACCACATTGTAGCTAACCATGAATCTTTGCCCTTGCTTTATATGACAGTTGAAATTCAGACTTCTTGAATCAGATATTAACAACTGGAAGTATGAGTAGCTCCAGTTGGAGGAAAATGTATGTATCTCTCACCAACATGCATCAACTATTTATATGTAGATTAATTCAGTTCTGAGTTCTTACTCCTGGATTTCATGTTCTGTGCATGAGGAAGGAAATTCTTGAGTAGGTTTTTGGCTCTCAGATAATAGTAGAGTAATAACTACAATTCAGACACTGAACAGCATTAGCTTACAGAGAAAAATCAATCTGTTGCTGGTCACTCAACATTACTTCTACCTCTGGCAGACTAATCAAAATAGTCTCTAAATTTGCTATAGCTGTTATTTACCATTATTATAGTTCTGTGGCACCTACATTTTCTGTCTGTGATTTTTGCCTGCCTCTTGATCTCCCAGATTGCTTTTTAAGTGTGCTCAGAATGAAGCTGTTTTGACTGTTTGCTGATGTCCTGCAAGGAGACTGCTTGTCCCTATAAAACACCAGAGGAGGGTAGAAAAATATACAATCAGAACCATAAAAAGATATTTTGTAGCACATTTTCCCCTGCAGAGGTGTTAGATGTGTGTGGAGCCAAGCTGTAAGAGCACTAGCCCCATCTAGTCCATCCAGTCTTCTTCTGCAAGAGCTGATCTGAAGCTTGAACTCCTTGGCTCACCCTCTGTCCCTTTTTCATCCCCTCACTTTCCATTCATGCAGTATATCTTATTACCAGAAAGACAGGAAGGGTTAGGTATAAGCTGAAGATGTTATTTTTATTTAAGTGGGGTTTTGTTTAGTTTTGTTTGGGGGGTAATGGTTTTTATTTTGTTTGTTTGTTTGTTTGTTTGTTTGTTTTATGTGTCCTGGTAAGCAACAAATCACTTTGGGGAAAAGTAAATAAATAAATAAATTAATTAATTAATCTCAGTATCTTGGTTTGAGAACTGGAAAAGTGGTAACCAATTTTGTAGGTTGTCTTCTGAATAGAATTGACACTGTGTATTTTGTTGTGTTTGAACAGCAAATGTGTGCCACAAGCCCAGTTTCCTCAATATGAGTGGCTGGCTAATGAGAAACCCCATTGCAGAAAACTGTACTTGGGCTCATAATGTCCACATCACCAACACAACACTGGGGTCATTGTACTGCATAACATATTTTCCAGTTTGGCATTCCCAGATGAAAAAGTATGTATGGAAACAGCTAAATGAGAGGCCTTCCTGTATTGTTATCAGTTGGGACTGATAGAAGAAAATCAAGTTTATGTTTTGTTTTTGTTGTTGTTGTTGTTTGTTTGTTTGTTTGCTTTAGTCTTGCGGTTTCATGGGTGAAGTCCTTTGCATCCTTTGGCTTTCTTTACAGAACAAGTATTGTTGCAAAATGGGAGTCCATGGTGTTGGTGAGCTGTGACACCTACTGACTTTCTGCTTTGGGTCAAGGTATTGGTCTCCTCCTGTAAATGTCTACTGCCCTAACTGATCGTGTTTCAGCATTTTTCTGAGATTCGCTCCAAGCTAGGAGCTTGATCTGGGGCTTTCTCAGTAATCAGTGAAGAAAAAGATACTTCCAGATTGAATTTGATCTTAGGTTAGCTCAAATGCTTTCTGGAGGTGTCTGTCTCTCCTGCTTAGTGGTACACATTGCTTAGGGTGACTTAACTCCTAAATAAGGCGTATCACTTCTATTACAAAAGAAAGTGTTTCCTCCTTAACCTAATCTTGGGATGAGTGGATCTACAGCAGTGTAAAAGAGAGGGAGTTGTTGCCAGAATATTTCCTGGAAAGGAACCTTGATTTCAGATTATTTTTTTTTTCTTGTTTCTTTTTTCATTTTTTCTTGTTTCTTTTTTCTTTTCTTTGAGAGGTGTGTTCCAAGGCTGTACGTGTCCATAGGCTTTCTTAGGAAAATGAATGGAGTGGCATGGTTATTTAAGGAGTGGTGTTGTTTGGGTAAGACTTGATTTCTGACAAGCCATGGGACTTTTAAGTTTATATTTCTTTACTATTACAAAACCGGTCTGCTGTAGTAAGTAGCACAGACGCTTCTGTAGGGATTTCCTTTTTGGAAACAATGATCCCATCAAATTGCCAGGATGACTCATGCTAAGTGTTTGAATCATTTTTATTACATTGCTGCTGATGGCTTGGAAGTCAAGTTTTTGGTCATCAATTTATTCTGCATCTTTTATATTGACTGACCCTTGTATATCAGAAACATGATCAGTTAGACATTTTTATGAGTTCAAGGAAAGATGTTCTGTGTAAATAACATCTAGTCAAGAATGAAAAGCAAAATGGGCACATATGACCTGATAATGTATAAGTGTGATGGTTTGAAAGCTGTATTTGGTTTGTAGTGTTCTAAATCAGAGAACTGGATAAAGGGATTGCTCAACTAAAATAAATACACATTGTAATGCTAAAGGAGTAAAAAGTTTTATTTTTATGCAGAGCTGGCTAGGTTCTGAAACATAACTGAGAACTGTTTGAGGGAAAAAAAACTGTTTGAGGGAAATAAAAAAGGTATTGTAAAAAAATTAAAAGCAGGCAAACCTCCACCTTTTTCTGTCCTTTCTGCTGTGAGTTTGTTTTCCACATATTTCTGTCTTGGTTATACAGAAGCTTAGAAAAGAATAAGTATTCAATTAGATTATTTTAAATTAAGTTACTAATAGCCTGGCAGTGAGTATGTGTATACTGCACAGGTAGCACAGCTACATTTATTTTTCCAGGATATATTTTTTGTGACTATTTAACACATCTCTCTGCAAGGCTGTTTCCTGATTTCTTTTATGTCTTAGATATACTTTTAACTTGGTCATCCTTTACATTGAAGCCTTAGCCAAGAATGTTGTAGAATATTAGGCAAATATGGGTTTGGAAGCTGAGCAAACAACTGGGTGATTTCCCCCAGTACTTTGTTTTGTGTGAGTAATGCTCTTGTGTGACTTCAGCTTGGGCTGAGCACCCCTTCACAGGTGAGGTGTAAGGAAATAGAGTAAGTAATGAAGGGATTGATGCCTGCTATCTCCTTCCTCTCTATCCCTCCCCCCAATCGCTCTGATTTACAAGTCCAGTTAAAGAGCAAAAAGGTTCACATAGGTGCCTTCGTGAAAGGATGCTGAAATATGTTATATTTAAACACTTCTAGTAGATATATGTAAATACTAGCTTCCAAGTAGCTAGCAGCATTTCAACCTTTTTATCTCAGCATAAGCTAAGTATCGTGTCTGCAATTTCTAATGAAGTTTTTTTTTTTTTTTTTTTTTTTCACCTCAGTTGTACTTTAACCACTACTTTAGACTGTGTTTGAGAAACTCAATAATATGCCTGAAGAAAAGCCCAAAGAAAAAACCTACCCTAGAGTCTAAGTACGTTTATCTTTTTTTTTTTTTCATATTAGTTAAGGGTAAGGCTTTTGTGTAGTCCCATTATAATCAGTGGGACTACTCCCGTTAGTATGGCAAGCAGGATTTGGCCCTTTGTTTGTGATTACACATTCTCTGCCTGGTCTGTTAGACTGAAGGGTATAATAAAATTAAACTATTGGATTAGAATGGTAATTTCCAAACACAAATCAGCAAGGGAACATGATTACATTCGCTCTTAGGGGATAAAGTGAAACATTCCTATTTCTCTCTTGGTTTATCTAGGCTGCCTATTGGAAGTAATCATGTATCCAGACAAAAATATGAAAAAAATGCAGAAATATGGGCAGAAGAAAGTGTTCCTAAAAAGAAGGAAAAAAATCCACAGATTCTTTTGATTCTTCTTGACATTTAGATCAGCAACAACATCTGAAAGCTACCAAAAATCATTAAGGCCTGCTCCTGAACAGATTTCTTCTGTGTGGGACTAGGAATAGCTTTTCCATATGAATAGCTCTCTTTATACAAATAAAAAGCCACATTTTTCTTTTCTTGATGAACTAGAATTGTTGCTATAACACCATGTATTCTGGAAGGGAAAATGACTTCCAGTTTCAGTTTGGCTGTGGTTGTTGGGCACTTGTGAGTTCATCCAACCCAAGATGATGAGAGCATGGTTTATAAAACAAATATTATTCAGTGGTTCGCTGTTAAAGCTGGTGTTCAGCAGTAAGATGTGGCTTTTGTATGGCATGAATTTCCCCTCCCCCTTCCTCTTTTCCTTCCCATTTCCCTTCCCCTTCTCCATGTAAAAGGGACATCTTTCACAGCATATTTACTTTTTCAGAGTAATATAAAAACATCAGAAATTCCCTACTGAATCAGACCATGGTCTAACTGTGCCCTGTCCCTCAGTGGCAGCAGGAGATGCTGTCTAATGATTGGATGAGCCTAACCACTGTCTGCAGTCCCTTTCCCTCCCAACCCCTCAGCAGCCACAAGCACTGGATTAGGGACATTATAGAACACATCCCTGCCTATTCCCTTTAGGATCTGTTTGTGGACCTGTTCCTGAATTTTCTAATCTCTTTTTGAACTTGCCAATGTGTCGATAGCCTGCTATGGCAACAAATTTCAGAAGCTCAGCGCCTGATGTTTGAAAAAATACTTTAATCTGTTTTATGCCACTGTACCATTAGTTTAAGTAAGAATGGTGGCACCTGGTTTTAATTGTAAGATATGGTGAGTAACAGCCGTTATTCTGAATCACTCTTACCCACTGCCTCCAGGATTGTGTAAACAACAGTCACATCTCACAGTCTTCTCTTCTCCAAGTGGTAAAGTCCCAGCAATTTCACAGTCTCCTCATCAGGCAGCTATTCATAATTCATTTATAGCATTTCTCTATACTTTCATTCTGCTGTGTCCTTCTCAGGATGCAGAGACCAAACAGAGTATCAAAATATGCATGTTCATGAAGGTAAGTGTAGCAGCAAAGTCATTCTGCCATGTTTGCAACATATATATATATATATATATATATATTGGTTTCCAACACCCTGTTGGGGATTTTTTGTCTGTCATAGCAAATGTAAGTGAGAAGTAAATATATGACTTAGTTCTTCTTAACCTGGATGGGGAGGAGTGGGAGGAAGTAGTTTACTTAATCTACATTTTTCCAGATGGATTCTTTGAATAATCACTTGAATACAAGCTGCAAACTGAGCTATTGAGCATTTTCTTGCTTTTTACAGGTCTGGGATTTTCTCTGTTCACAGTTTAAGAAAGGAGGAGAAATGTAGTGCCAATGGTGATTAGGATGGTTTATGGTTAATGCCAGCGGTTTATGGTTAGGAATAAGCAATAGAGTAGATTATTTTAAAGAAGTCTGTTTCAAGTAGCTTCTCTATGGTTTATTCTTGTTGTTTTTCAAACTGCTACTGAAGCTGGACCAAGATTTAGGAAAGGGAACAGAGACTAAACAAAATGTATACTCAGTTAAAATGATACCCAAATGTTGTAAATACTTTGTCATTCTAATGGCCTACAGAGGGCATATCAAACTCCTTGTGGACCAAATAAAATGATAAACATCTTCTTTTTTTCTGACATGCTGCAGCTGTTGCAGTCCTTATTATTTTTATTTTTTCTTTTCATGTGTGATTAGTTACAAATCAAGACATTTTGTTAAGGCAGATAGATACAGTAGTTGCTGGTAGATTAACTGGAGATGTGAGCAGAACAGAGGGGACTGCTCCAGCACTTGCCCAGACACCAAGCCAGAATCTGAATACGGGACTTGCACAGGGATGTGCCCAGTGAGGGAAGAGGAGATCTGGGGTGCACTGCAGAGCATACACTGGCCTTGTTGCAAGAACTGGAAGTCACATTTTGCCTTGTCCTACAGGCAGCCCTAACTATTTGGCTGGTATTATGTTCCCTCTCAGGCTTCTTGCCTGACATAAACAAGTGGGATTAGGTGCAGTACAGACACAGACCAAAAAGACAATCTTTGTCTCTCAGTAGCTAACAGTGCGTGTTAAATGGGATGACAATATTTTTCAACCTCTTAAATGACTGTGAAACCAGAATTGCCCAGGGATTCAGATACAGCTGCAGTGGAAAGGCTAGATAGCTGGACAGAAACAACTGTTCTGGTCTCTGTTAAAAATCAAGTGGACTAAATTTTATGAACATAAAAAGATACAGAAAGTAGACTTTAATAATCTAATATATTACAGAGAAAACAAAAGAGGACTATTCCAAAATATGTTCATTTTCATGACACCCCTTTTTATATCATTAGGTGTCCTCGGGTGAAGATGTATAATAAAGACATACAGTGATGTTCCACATTTGCTCTTGACTCCCAGTGATATTCATCACTCAGTTTCTTTGTCATTAAAAGAAGTAGGTAGGTACTAATTAAACACTTGGGGAAAAAAAAAAAAAAAAAAAAAAAAAAAAAAAAAAAAAAAAGAGGAAAATATTAATTAAGGATTACGTGAAACTTATGTAACTGAACAATTGAGTAATACCGTGGGAAGGAAACACGTACCTGCTGTACAGGAAACTACCCACTGAGTCTTCTGTACTGAACTCCTCCAACCTACCACAGGGGAGTACGATGAAGTAAACATATAAGTCCCATCTAACAAGAAATCAGCTGAAAGTCCTTAGAAATCAGTGGGTTTCATTCCCATTTCATCTTTGGAATGGACAATATCATATTTTTAACTACATAGTAACTAAACTTACATTTCTATACACTATGTGAGGTTAAAAATTACATCGTTGCATTCAGGAAATGGAAGAAAGAGCTTGAGAATCTTTTCAAAACATATTGAGAAGACATTTTGGTGGTGTACATCACAGCAGTTCAAGTACAGGCAACTGATTCAAGTAGGATATAAGCCAGTCTTCTTTACTTGCTATAACCCACAGCATACATTAAGCTCTTCTGAGCAGAGAGGCAACAGTAGTAGAGGAAATGTGTTTTCTTTTCATGGCATCTGATACAGAAAAAAATTGAAATCTCACATGAAAAGCCTATCTGCCACATTTTCAAATTGCCTGGCAATCACGTTTCAAGCAAGGAAGTACCCTCTGAGCCCCCTTGCTACATGTGGGTAGTTAGTGGCATGATGAAGCATTTTATTATGCTCGTCCACAGAGAAGCATATTTGCTCAGTTCAATCTGACAAAGAGACTTGGAAATTAAAACTGCCATGATACTTCAGTCCAGCCAGGCACCAGTGGAGTTAATGCGTTTCTGCTGCATAAACTGCAAATATATGTAACATGGCGTGTATAGAAAGGCCACTGAATCTTTAAAGGGAAACAGGCAGAGCTAATAGGTTTCTTTGAATATAAACATCAGTATATATTTTTGTGACTCAACTCAGCATATTCTATATGAGTTGTAATTTTAAAATTAGTGGTTGGAGGGAGAGATAAGCACCATCAATAAATTAAACTGTAACCCAGCGGTTTAGTCATGAAAGGTTAAAATAAACTTGCTTGATTGATTATGAATTTTAAACAGTTTTTCTTCAATGTAATCAGTGCTCTACCAATGTCATTGCTCATTAAAGAAAAGATTTTCATTCCATCATTTGATTGAGGATGTTTTTTCTCATTTGCATTTTGCTTTCTACCGAGTAAGCATCTTGCCTTCAGAATTATTAGATTTTTTCCCCCCTTGTCTGTCCATAAAAGCCGTAAAGTGGGATGGAGCAGTGATTTAGAGGGATACTACATAAAGATTGAATGAAGATATTGACTACCAGGCCCTAATGCAAACAGGACTGTCTGATGGACTGCCTTTGACAGAATGATGGAAGGGGGCCCTGTGGCCTACTTAGCTGCCCTTCTAATTGGCCTTTATGAATATTTAATGAAATCAAGATGAAATTCAATCAGAGCTTTTACCTGCTGAATCTTAGGGAAAAAAAGCAGGATATTATTAGATTTTCCTAGCCTTTGTATACAATAAGACTGTACTGAAATTTCTGTATGTTAGTCAGGTGGCTGAGATGCTTTCTATCCAGGGACTTGGTTTCTTCCAAAGGAATTAACCTTTTTACCACAAAAATCAGCACGATTTTCCATTTGCATGCATCACTGGTATTTTATTACTGGCATAGTATAATGTTTAAGCCATAAACAAGCAACAGCTATTCCCTTTGAAAACATACCCTTAGCAAATTCTTAGTCTGTGCCAATCTGAAGCCTTTTAGGGAACTTTGAGGTCATATAATAGTTTCAGAACTACATAATGTTGTAGCCTAATACTTTGTGCCACATTGGTTGATATATAGGAGAGAATTTGCACGATCTCATTTCTCAAACATAATCTAGGTTGCATCAATAACATTACATTATAGCAATGAGGTATAAAGCAGTCTGACAGGCTCCTGCTGTAGTACACTCTTACATTCATTTAAATGTAGATTTTGTTTTTCTGAGTGGAATGCCAGAAAAGCTTTTCATAGAAGCACAATGGACAGATTAATCTATAAATGGTAAATTCAACAGCGAAGAAGGTTTTCCCCATTTTTAATATTGTGAATTTTATCTTTTTCCCCCAAGATAAGCTGTTTATTCACAGTATGTTGCTTTTATGCATTTTCAGTATCATTTTTTTGGACAGAAAGGAGTTTGGTACTCAGAGATAAACACAGCATGTTAATACTAAGCAATGCATGAGTAAAACCTTATAGATGTGACTAAATAAGAACAGTTCAATAGTGCTATTTGAAGGCTTGATTTCTTTTTTAAAAAATACTTACGTGGGCATCAGTAATGCTCCCTTGGCTCTCTAATGCTGATGTCACCATGTTCATAGCACATACTTGCGCAATAGACAGATGCATGGTATTATTAGGTGGGGCATGGATGAATACTTCCTTCAATCTTTAGATATGTGTGACTGTCTCTTAACACGTATACTAATGGTGCTGTGATTAGAGTGATTTACACAGCACTGAGTATGAAGACTGTGTGATAAGCTCCTGGATACTGTGAGATGCTTTTAGCCTAGTACTCTTCCTTCCATGTGTCTGGCCAAATATTAGCATCCATAGTTAATAATGAAATAACATCCATTTGGGGGGAGACCACAGGTCTGTATGTTCTAGCATCTGGCTCCAGCAGCGCCCAGTGGCAAATATGCAAGAATAAAGTTGCCTGAGTTATCTGAGCCATCCTAGTGGGCTTCCACCTTCTGAGCTTGTCACTGCAATAGTTGTTCCAGTCTCCACCACTGGGCAGGGCTTCCTTAGGGCCTCCAAAGGGCCTCTCTGGGTTATGTAGGAGCTAGAAATAGCCAGAACATGAAACAGAATAAAAAGAAAAAGAATAATGATAAATGTTGCAGTGAAACTGAACAAACTGGCAGCACTGGGGCTTCTGTAGTCATTTCACTCAGCTGCACCTGCATTTACTAAATACTGACTCTTGCTTTGCTGTGCCAAGCTGAGCTGGCACTAAATAGGCTTGGCCACCAAAGAGCCCCAGTATCAAAGAGGAAGCTGCTATGCAAGTACATTAACAGAAAGGTACCTGCACTTTCCTGTTCTGCTCTCACACTTTGGCATGCTTTGTCTTCTCATTGTCTTTCTTCTTCTCCCTTTCGATGGTGTATGAGCTGTGAAGTCTGGAAATTGGGAATTCATACACAAAGGAAATTTGCACAGGAAAAGCAGTTCTCCCTAAAGTTCCCTTCCTTTAGGTAGCTCTTTACCCAAGGGATAGTCATCTAATGTAAAGAGCAGCCTACATCGTGATGACTGAAAACCATTTTAGGAGCAAAAAAAAATTGTTATTTCAGTTTTTTTGTTGTTTTGTTTTGTTTTGTTGGGTTTTTTTTTGGGGGGGGGGGTTTGTTTTGTTTGGGGGGGGGGGGGGGGGGGATGTTGTCTTTTCAATGTATACCCAAAGTGGAAGGATGGGTGAGAGAGTAAATGGTCATGCGTGTATGTGCATGCATGAATGCTGAGGTAAGAAGAAATAAATACTTGACAGCCTTTTAGAGACTAAAGACTGTACAAAGTCAGATACAGACCTGGCAATGGAAGTACAAAGCTCTCCGCATCAGTCTTAGTCTGTCTTTGCAGGAACTGTATACATGGATGAGATATCTCAGCCTCTCTGCTCATTGGGAAAAAAAATAGTGGGTTCCTTGTATATTATTGCCCCAAATCCTTTTGTAATCTACCCATAGGGAAGGTGTATATAGCACATATCTTCTCATACATCTGAGAAAAGAGGACATACCATATGCTGAAAATGAAAAATACCTTTTGCAATATTTCTCACTAACTACTCCAAGTATTTTGTCAAGCTTTGTTTAAACAGTCTGGAAATATTAATGTCACAGGTTTATTTTCAGTAGATTGAACACATCAGTTTGTCTTCAGACCAAACAGATATGCAATAGATTTCCACACACAGCTTGGATTGCTTATTTAAACACAAGCTTTAGAAGTGATAGTTGAAAAAAAAAATTCGGTTTTTGCATAAACATGCTCAAAAGGAAATTTATTTATTCATTTATTTATTTGTATATACAGGACAAGATTTAGAAAGATAAATATGCTTGCTTTCTTAGAATCTTTATCCAAGATACCCAGTAGACTTTGGACAATGAATGGCACGTCAGTGAATTATATATATATATATATATAAATAATGTTTAAGAATTCATTCTATGCATTATCCTGTTAAATATCAAAATTTATTTGACATTCTGTTTTAACATCTTACTAGTCTGCACTTGTAGTTTTGGAGTTTCATTCTGCTTTCACTCTTGTCTGAACCCGTAACAGTGACCTCTGTGGTACTAAGACAGAATAATTTACCAAGTCTCTCATATAGTATGAGAGACTATGAGGATGATAATGAATTTAATCTTCAAGTCAAACTCAGCTATCAAGGGGAGAAGCATTCCTTCTTGATGTTGATCAGAAATTAAAGTAGATGCTTTAGATTGGGAGGGTACTGCTAACAGCACCAGAGGTTATTTGAAGGTGATAAAATACAACAGTGACTCTTCTAATACTCTGAAAGGTGTGAGATGAATGAAATATGTCCTGATTTACTCTTAATACATTTCATATAGAAAATGCATTTGTTGTGTACCTGTAGATATTTATTCTCTCATTACTTCTTGGCAGAAATTTGTGCAGCTTGAGAATCCAGTGGTATCTAGAAATCATGGACTTGAGCTGAATCTCTGTCCATCCTAGGCAGAAGAACAAGCTGCTTATTATTTCAAGGCTAGTTATCAGTGTGTGAATGCAGAATAGAAATCAGAAGGATTATTAGCTTATATTCTAGAAAATTAATATTTGCTAATAACAAACGGGGTGCTGGTCAGCAATAGGCTCAGCATGAATCAGCAGTGTGCCCTGGCAGCCCAGAGGCCAAACTACCTTTGGGGATTAAACACAGCATAGCCAGCCAGTCAAAAGAGATGATTCTCCCACTACATTTAGTGTTTTTGCAGCTTCACCTTAAATATCGCATACAGTTTTGGGCTTCATGATATCAAAAAGGGTGTTAAGGTCCTTGGAAGTGTTCAGAGGAGGGTAATGTATCTGGTAAAAGGCTGAAAGGCATGTCCTTTCAGGAGAGTCTGAAAACATTTGGGTTGTCCAGTCTGGAAAAAAGGGGGCTGCAAGGCACCCTCATTGCTCTGCAGCTCCCAGAGGAGGGGAAGTGCTGGTCTCTACTCCCTGGGAACTGATGGCAAGACACGTGGGAATGACACAGAGCTGCACCAGGGGAGGGTCAGACTGGACGTTAAGAACAATTTCTTCACTGGGAGGACCACTGGAACAGGATTCCTGGAGGTGTAGCATCAACCACCTCTCTAGGATTCTCAGAGTTCAAGAAGCATTCGGATAATGCCCTCAATAATATACTTTAAGTTTTGGTTAGCCCTCAAGTGGTCAGGCAGTTGGACTTGATGATTCTTGAAGGCTCTCTTCCAACTAAACTATTCTGTTCTGTTTTGTTCTGTTCTATTCTGTTCTTTCAGTTCTGAATTTCTACACATTTAAAATAAAATATTATTATTTGCTTCTTTGAGTTATAGATTTAGAGATTGCATAGCATCAGGGAGTCATTTTAGAGGCCTTGGCAAGATAAAGACTGGAGCCTGGGGCAAGAAGCTAACTTGACTGTTCTCTTTCTCTCTCTTCATTGTGGAGTTGGGGGAAGAAAGTTTAGGAGTCAAAGAAAGGAGGAGTAGATGGAGTCACCAGACAAGCAAGCGAAGTTTATATCCTAGTTTAGGAAGCAACAACAGCATATGCAGAAGTTGCAGAAGACAGATTTTAGTGTCCAATGCAAGAACAAGATGTGGTTTTAACAGCTGGTTTTACTGAATAAGACTAAAACATTTCCAACACAGCTTTGTCTGAAAAGCAGCTGTGATACTGACTTGCTTCAATACTTACTTCAGTATATTGTTTCTAAAAATGAACTCTAACAAGTAGAATTTTAAATCAAGAACATGTATACATAATCATATAATCAATGTCTCATCCTTCTGAAAGGTAATGTGCATTTTCCTCTGTAAGAGATCTTTGCTCCTTTACTTACAGAACTAAGGACTGACTAGTGTCAACTTCTTACTATTGGACCTGAGAGACAGACTCCTGGAATCTGCTCCCAGATGTGTAGCTGATTTTCTCTGTCATCTTGGGTATATCGCTCTTACCTCACTTGACCCACTTGTAAAACAGTAACCACACCAAATCACATCAATGGTTTCCTTCGTCCTGTAACCTGTAATGAACTGTAACAAACACATCAGTGAGAGTGGCAGAGATAGCAGGCAGTTATGCAATAACATAACTATAGCCAAATTTTTTCCTACAAATATCAGAAAATGGTTAAAGTCTTATTTAAAGCATGAGCTAATTCCTCTATTTCTTTCTTCCCAAAGGTATACTTGAATATTCTCATTAGATGTATAGAAGTCAACTAATCCTTGAATCACACTGACTTTTCCTCTAATGACTTGTTCTAGTGTGTTTCAGAGATTAGCTTTGCATAACATAAGAATTATGTATTTAATATTTCAAATGTTCAGCCCTTTTGTTTCATAGAATGGCCCTTGTCTCTCACCATTTAATAACAATAAATGGCAGTCAACTTCATCCTTTTTTACCACTACTGTTTTTCTGTATCTTTTTTTCTTCCCCTCTAAATTAGGAAGCCTCAGTCTTTGATATATGCTCTGGTGATATACAGCCTTATGTCCACAAGACTTGTTTCATCTGCTTCAAGCAGTTACTGCTGTTTGAGATACAGTGACCAGAACTTAATGCAGCAGGTAAAGAAATATTTATAACATCTGGAGTATTATTTCTGTCTGATAATCAACTCATATCTTTATGCTTTACAGAACTGCTGTGCCGTTCACTGTATGTAATGTATTTTCAGATCATTTGAGGATAAATACCACCTAGAAGCAAGGTACTATGACAGTATTATCTGGTGCTTTGTATGCCTAAGAAGCGAATTCCATTTCCTGGATCAGACAGAAATGAAACCCATATCCAAGCCCGTGTATTATCTATATACAAATTCAGAATACTCTGATCTTTCACCCTCAGAACATGACACAAGATCTTTCCACAACTGATGTGGTATTAAGTTGATTAGAGATATTTTATCTAAGATTATCTCTGGAGTCCAAAGCTCAGCAGTCAGAGTTTGTGCCCAATTTGGTTTAGTTTAATCCTGTTCTTCCAGCAGAACTTCACCAGAGGTTCTTTTTCACACTTTATAAAAAGTAAAGCTGAGCTGGAAAATGACATTAAATACAAGTCAGAAATTCATTTCGTTCCAGTCAGAATTGTATTCAATAGTGATCGGCCAACATTTATAAAAACAAAGCAATAAATAGCAAATATGACATGATGCCAATAAATATGGTGCTTTCACTGTGCATTGGATAAGAGATCTTTATGGAATTAAACTTTCTATGTATATTATGTACACACGTATCTTCAGCCAACATGGGGAAAAAGAAAGAATATAACAACTTCACATATGCAAGCGATCGAGTTGACAAATTACACCAAGAGCCTGGTAGCTGAAGTTAAACACAGTTTGAAACGAGATATGAGACCTTCAGCTGGTATAAATCTGCTAATGCTATAGCACCTGAAGAGTTGGCCCAACATCCTTGGATTGCGATAAGACAGAAAATTTTGTGCAGAATTTCCAGCAAATTGAATTCTTTCATAGTAGCTATTACTATGAAGAGAAAAGGACAATTAAAGGGGAGGAATGGCATGTTAATATTAATAATATAATCTGAAACAAGCAATATAAATTAATCCCAGAATATAGGGTATAAATGTTTCATTGTCATGAACCTAGGAAATAGGATGCATTTCAACTAGAATGCATAGGAAAAACAATTACACAGATGCATGTACATTATTGCATTGCAAGGAAATAAATGAAAACCTTAAATTATTACTAAATAGCTACAATTCTTTCACCCCTTTTTTTCTGTTTTGTCAGGAATAATGACTATGTTTATGTGCCAAAGGCAAATATGTATTACTCAGACTGCTGGTTCAGGACTGAAGCCTATGACAGTATCTTTAATAATATACAGTCTATTTAATATCCGCTTTTTTGTGTCCTGCACAACTTATAATTATTGCCAGCAGGCAAAAAAAGGAACAGTGGGAAAAAGAATACAGTGGAAATATCTTTTCTGATCACTAACAAACGGTATAAAAAAGATAGGCAGAACATATTAGAGACTGTGTTTGGATTAAAGTGAGTGCAATGAATTGTACATATACTGTGACAGTTAAACCTGGAAAAGATCTTACAAAATTTCCATTACATCACAAGAGGTGGAAGATTTATAAGATCTGAAAACCTAAAGCAAAACCAGTTTCAGCCTGCAGGCCCTTTTGGAGTCCAAACTGTGCAATTACAGGTGCTGCAGATGGTGGAAAGCTGAAGGCGCTATTTATTTTTTGGTGGCAGACCAAAAGTACTCACACAGATTTAAAAAAAAAAAAAAAAAAATGCTTCTTATTTGCTTTTCTCTCTGTATGCCCTCAGCAGTGCATTCTGTGGTTGCTTAGAAATTGATAGGTTTTTAGAAAACCAACTCCAAGTTCAAGGGCCAAATTCTCTGCTGGCACAAGTCCACCAACACTAATGGTGTTAAGCCAGCAGAAAATTTGGCTCCAAATGCTGTCTGATTGGATAGTCTGTCCACGGGCTACAAGAAGACCAGAAATTTTCAGTATAGTTTAATTCAGGGTAGCTAGAGTACAGAGTGAGTAAGGGCTGTACTTTCTGTAGGAAAATCAGAATTAGAGATGCTCTAGGGTGGTGTTTGTTAGAAACACAACATCTATCAGTGTTACTAACCATTCATGTTTGGAAGACTTGGCTCGAAGTTGTAGGAGTTCTGGAGTGATGAGTTTTGTAGCATAGTGTTATTTCTATTTCCATAATATAGATACCAGGAAATCACGATACTGGCTCATACTCACTGTTCCACTGTGGGTGTCTTCTCACATGACATCCCCAGCTGATCAAAACTAAGACGTATTGACAGAACTAGTGGTTGGCAATCTGCAGTAATAGCCTGTCCAGTCC
Source organism: Nettapus auritus (assembly GCA_011076525.1). Lineage (NCBI taxonomy): Eukaryota > Metazoa > Chordata > Aves > Anseriformes > Anatidae > Nettapus > Nettapus auritus. The sequence continues at coordinate 24,260,943 of CM021772.1, read as the reverse complement.
TGGTTATATATCTAGACACATTTATTTCAGAAGTACTGTTTCTCTATTTTATTTTATTTTATTTTATTTTATTTTATTTTATTTTATTTTATTTTATTTTATTTTATTTTATTTAATTTTTACTTTTTAAAAAAATATATATTTATTTTATTGTTTTTATTTTATTTTATTCTATTTGGTAAATAATGACTATGTTGGCTCTCCATACAGTTAGATTCTTCAACAATCGATATTTGTAATTTTTGAGTGTTTTTTGTTTCCATCTGGACATGTATAATGAGATTTGATCTCTCGGTATTTTCATGGTATTCTGGACACTAGATATTTTTAGGAATTAGGACTAATATTTAAATAATGCCTAACTGAAATCTTGCTTAATAAAGGTCCAGGTCACCTTATAAAGACTTAGGCCTCTAGGCCAGGTCAGCATTTTCAAAACCTTATTAGCTATTTTTTTAATTTGCTGGTCATAAAATGTACTTCTTAAAGAAATAAAAAGTTGACAAAGATATGCATATATGACTATTTACTCATTTATCTACAGTAACTGGAACCAGTCTAACTGTCTGCCATTGACTGCTTTAATTTGCTGGATTCAAATGGTTGTGAACCTCTTTAATGTAGAGTGAATATGTCCTCCTGACATTTAATATTTACTTAATATTGTCAGGAGAGATGTTTTGATTCCAAAATTGATCTCTACAAATACAATTGTATCTAGATAACTGAACATGAGTTGCTACCTCTATTGTTTATTTTATTGTGTCTGCTTATTAAAGAATGTGGCCCTGTCTAGATAGGTAAGTTTGGCCCAGACTCTGCTGCAATCTTGTTTCTTATTCTAGTCTTAATACTGTACAACTCTTCGGTTCTATCTGATATTTCTGTGCAATCTCCAATCTATGATTTCAGGGAGATTTCAGAGTAAATAGAGACTTTTTGTTATTAATCTTTATCCTTTCACTGCTACAGCAACAGCCTCAGAAAATAATTTACAGAAATGCAGTAACATTCTCTCCAACTAAAACCAGGCACTGCTTCTCTCACTGTTTTCGTACTGATGTGGACATAAAACTCCAAAGGCCTTTTTATGAAAAGGGCTGGTGTGAGAAAAGAAAACTCAGTGGTTTTCACAAGCAAGCCAGCGCTCACTGGCGTGCTCCCAACAAATGCTTTCACTGGCACTGGTGCCCCATAAGCACTGAATTTGTTTTCTGATACCAGGCTATTTATGATTCTCGTGTGAGGCATGACAGTCGTTCATCATTCTCACAGGACAAGCAAACAGGCCAAGACCAGTACTATTACCAAGTATGTTGTTACCATTGCTCAGTGCTAGATTTATCGGCATCGTATCTTTCAGAGTACCAGTAGGTAGCTCAAAGCCATCCGCTGCTGCAGCTATTTAATAAAAGTACTCTTTTAGTTGCTTTCATATTTTAATCCCAAAGCAAACAGATTAAGGTGAACAATGAGAAGTAGCACTACAGGGAATAGAGAACTGCATGGACAGCATTGGGATGGAGAGCTGGTTTCATACCTTTCAGCTATCACCTATGCTATTACTCTCTGTCTTATGCTATAGGGTTGCAATTCTCGATTGCTTTCTTTATCCAAGTCTGCTCTTTATTTTTCAGATATATCTGTGACTCAAGAAGAACATGTTAGTCTATTGTCTTATTGGGAAGAATTCTCCTCGCATAACTTTATCATTTAGAGTTAGGCATCTAATCCATGCTCATTGTCCAGATTTCCTCAGTAATAGATGGAGAAAGAAAAGCACATCTACAGGGCAATTTATTCCATCTTGAGCTTGGTGTTTACGATAGACAAGATTAAATGTCCTTTAGAGGTGCCTGTTTCTCTCCTTTTAAAAGAAGCCTAGTTGACCAGCTTAGCTTTTATGCCTATCCTTTAAAAATAAGTGAGATGGACCTCATACACTGTGACTTGACAGACTGCCATTTTCAAAACTTGTCTATAAAGAGAAAGTTCTCTTGTATATTTAATGTTTGAGAGACCATAGATGGCACAGCAATGCTGGAATCCTGCTTTTAGCAGAGCACAAATTGTCAATTTATATTATTTCCCTTAAGGTATTTCTCTAGCTTCACAAATTACAATTAGTTTTGTTCTAGCTCTTTTATTTTACTGAGATCTAGTATTTCTTAATTTTCCTAGTATTTCTTCTTGTTATAACAACCTGACAAAAGTTAATGTTTCTTACTCTAAATGTGCATGATGGACTCACAGAACTTTGGGGTGAAAATGAGGGAATGCTTTTACAAGCTGTTATTTGAAAATCCTATTCAGAACAGCAAAGTCACTTCATCCCTGTCATTCTTTGTAGAGGCTTTATTTACAAAGAAGTGTTCCCATCCCAGCAATTACATGGAAATAATTACATTGTCCCTGTTGTTTCTCACATTAATTGTTTCCATGCAATGGGCTTTTCATAATCATGGAATCATTCAGGTTGGAAAAGACCTCTAAGACCATCTAGTCCAACCTTTAAATAAAGACCTCTAAGATCATCTAGTCCAACTTTTATTTACTTATTTTTGTGATGTAGTTTCCCTCATGGATCAACTATGACCATTCGGTATAATGTAGCTATTTTATTTTACATTCTGTATACTTGCTCTTATGAAAGCAGAACAATCTGTAAGGAACAGATAAAGTAACAAGTTAAGCATGCACGGACCCGATGACTAGAAAGGTATAGCTTACTCTATCAGTTTACTGCTGTCTGTCTTGTTCCCCAGCGTAGGGTCTGTGTTTTTCCCCTGAAGCTGTAAAAGCATCATGACCGTTACCTGCATACATTTTTGTTAAAGGTTTTCCTAGTTACTGAACTTAAAAACTTTGGAAGGATGTTCTTAAAACAGCTGTATTCAAAGACATGACAGTATTCTTGTTTGTTGGTTTTCTGTTTGTTTTTTATTCATCGTTTGCATTTTATATTTTCTTTTTTTTTATTATTTTATTATTTTTTTTAGTCACAGGCAATTTGGTTGTGCAATACTTGCTTACACAAGTTTTCTGCTTTGCTGTGCAACCAGGGCAACATAAAGGAGCCCCTAACCTCAATGCTGAGACAGAGCCTCAGCAATTGTTATACACTCGTGCTAATGAATACAGGTATCTGGCACAAGCAGCAGTGTTGGATTTGAAGCCACTGGAGGTGATGACTTTAGAGGCACAAAGAGATCAGAAATTATAAAAAAAAATTGCATTCCAGACTGTTCGTTGGGTAGGACTCTTGTTTCTTTCAAGCCTAATTCAAAGAATTTGACCTGCTGGATGTGTGGCAAAGTTTGTATCAAGAGTTCTTCCTGTTCCTTCAGGAGTCTCAATATCTTACATTTCTTCATATGTGTTATTCAAGCTTTGTCTTCTCAAATAACTGAAGTTAATTGGATTTCAGAGAGTAAATAGAACAAAATGTGTTCAACCTTTAACCTCTTTTCCTTTTGCTCTCTCTCATGTAAGTTATGTCCATTAATGTTAACAGGCTTTCTGATTCAGATCCTCCAAGTATGCCAGTACTCATGAGGTTATATTTAGTGGCACTTGAAATTCATCTGGCTTGTTGGCTTGTTATTTGCGTTTATGTTATGTAGTTTAAGTATTTCAAAACTCTTTTCCCTATTTTTAGATTCTTCTTACTCTATAGCATCTCTTGGTAAAGAGACAAACTTGAAATGAAAGTTTCTTTCTCCTTTCTTTACTACTCTGTTGAGAATCTTCCTACTGAGGTAAAGTTCAAACACCTAATTCAGAAAGAAGCATCAGCAAGCCTTCCATTCTTCACAAACTTTAGGGTGAGATTAATTTCACTGAATGACAAACCATAGTGGAGACCTTTTTCAAGCCAGCCATTTGGCTTTCTTTTTAATGGCTGGTGTGGAGAATCTCTGGAAGATGATTCAATCTCTCTTAAGACATTTATCTGAGAGAAGTCAAATGATTCATCGTGTAGGGCTAAGTGATTTTCTCTTTCCATCAATAGTAGCAAATGAAGATTACTAGTTTACACTAGATGAGTACTTGACTATTTTTTTTAAATGTATAAGGTTGTGAAATCAGTTCTATGAGACATGGAATACATATATACAATTTTACCCTCAGCTTAATTGAAAACACTGCACCAAATGATTTCAGAGCAAGAGATATAGCTAAATTTAGTTCGGGCTTCCAAAATAATACTTCAAGTTGACAGTGGTTCTGGCATAGCACCTTACTTTTTGAGTGAAAAGTCCAAGCGGCACCCTTATCCCAAACTTGGGATTATTAATCCCCAACAAACATCTATAACTTGTTCATCACATATTCCAAATGTAATATAGTGTACGTGTTATAAAGATACAGAAAATAAATAAAGTGTTGACTCCTGAACAAGGCTTAAAACTATTGGCAACTGAGGGGCTAGCCTCAGTGTCACACTAAGGCATGTAATTAAAGGGGCTGCTCACTTTTGGATAACTATGTAGTGTTGATGGGACTCATCCAGAATAGGAGCCTCACATGTGTGTTCTGAATTGCCCTCCTGATCAGTTTTTCTTTACACCACTAAAAAGGGAGACTAGCCACCTAATAAAAGCCCCTAAATTGAGTATCTAAATTTAGATACTGTCAGTAGAGCAGCACAGCTGAAGTTTAAGCAGTGAATGGATTCATCATTTTGCATCTCTGTTCTGAAATTGCTCCTAATTTACAGTCTAGGGATACAAACATTGCAACTGTGGTCTTGCTCCTAGTCATTTTCTGAAGATGCAGATCTAGAACCATTTATGCCAACTGAGAATTTCTCCTGCAATCTTTAAAGAATTATAGAGACTATTTATGAAAGGTTTATTAAAGATAGGCTTTTTTTTTTTTTTTTTTTTTTTTTTTTTCCATTTTATTCACAAGAAAATTCTTATTGTTCAATCTCTTTGAGTACGTATTTTTAAAATAGTCTGGTGGTAATATATTCCATGGGTACTTGGGATCAAATGCAATTTCTTTCTGGATATTTATATGCAATTATTTTATCCAGGCTCCGTCCCCCCTTTAGCCATCTCAGCAGTGCCAAAGGTTACTTTAGACCAACACTGATAAAATTCATTCTCTGATTAAAAAATAAAGTGTGATATCAAAACTCCATGTAGACTGTAGACTTCCATTGTTATAGAGTCCTTATTGTCTTGAGTTCATAGGCTGCAATCTTTGGAATATTGAATTACTCCTTGAGCTTGCTACACTCTCTTTTCCACTCTGCATTTTAAAATGTGTTCAAATATGATCATTTTATGGATGCCATTTGAATACCAACAAATTTTTTCTAAGAGGAGCAGATGCCAGGAATATAAGTATTGCTCAAAGACTTCCTTTAAAGTTTCTTTGCTGATAGTTTTTTAAAAAATGAAATATATATATAATATATATAATAAAATAATAAAAATTTCCAGTTAGTGTTTTAGAATAATCTCTAATTTAAAACACTTTAAAACACCCTACTATTTATTACTGTCATTATATTTATAAAGGAAACCATATAATGACCATATAATAGGTAGAGCACAGCAGCTTCAGTGTGAGGTTGATTTCTATAGAAAGAAATACAGATAACTTTCTAAGAAGTTACTGAAGATTATACAAGAACTTTATGACAAAACTAGTAACAGACAACTGATATTTTCGACCTCTGATATAAATGTTGCCCAAAATAGCCTATGAAGGAAAAAAAGAAAAAAAGAAAAAAAAAAAAAAAAGATTGTTTCAGTTATTTTATGTCACTAAATAAGCATTATTATCAAGCCACATTGCAGGTAAATTTAAATAAAACTAATTAACAAAATCACCAAGATTTTTATTTCTTTTTGTAGGAATGAAGCATCACCTAACCAGCCTCATCCACAAAAAGAAAGAAAGAGACAAAGAAACAAACAGCAACAAAAAACCACTTTTAACAAAGTCATTAAGCAGTCAGCAAAATGATTTTACACATTTTAAATACTTAAATTAATTGCAGATCTGGAATTTTAGCAGACCAGCACTACTAATACATATACTGATATTTAAAGTGTGAGTTTACTAAAGACAGAAAATACAGATGGAATAATGCTGGCCCAAAGCAGAGGGCCAAATAAAAACAAACAAAAAGTTGTTGAATTTCTTAATCAGGCTGTCTCTGCTGAGACCTTTTGAAGTAAGGTTGTAGATGATTCTCTTTCTAACTCAACACTCCCTCTACTCAGGGAACTGAAAACTTGTGGCAAGCATTTTGCTGCCACCAGACAAGTTTAAGGAGGGGGAAATAAATACTGACTGTGTTGAGGAAGGGATTGAACTTTCCCACAGTAGCACAATGCTGCCAACTAGGCCAGCCACAGCTTGTTGCACCCAAAGCCCTTCGGACCATAGCTCTTATTAGGAAAGGAGGAGGCATGCAGGAAGAGGGAGATGCTGGAAAAACATTAAGAACAGTTTTTAACATGCAGAAGAACTGAGGAAAGTGTGCAACTATTGTTAGAGAAAGGAGCAGCGACAGTCAGCAGGAGACTGAGCAACACTAATCACTGCTAAATCACTGGAAGATGTCCCCACTAAGCAGAATTGCCACCCCTGCTAACCAGCAGTCATTGACATTAAATATTGTGGAACTAAGCTCAGTTCTCTCAGAGGCATGCTGATTAAAAATGCCCTGATGAAATGGTGTGTTCTATAAGAAGTGGTGCTTAGTATTTTGTCTTCATAATACTTTAAATTGCACTATATCCCCACAAGGTATTTCGCCATTCTCCATTAAAAATGGGTGACTGACTTTCAGAAATATAGAATCACTGCAGTACTCAGCTGACTTCACTTGGGGTTTGTGAATGCTAAGACATTTTTTAAAAAAGTCCCTGAGTTTTCATTGTTTGCTAAGTAATGTTTTGTTTTGTTTTGTTTTTTTCTTTGCTATACCCATTTTCAAAACCTATCAGTGTCTCTAAGTCCTCTAAGTCACTCTTAATACTTCTTGCCATACATTAAAAGTTACACAAAAGGCCAGAAACTGTTCCTTCCACATTGATGCAAGCTATTATGGTTCATTTTTTGCCATGCTGATTTAACTTTTCACAGCAGTAGCTCCATTAAGATCTAGAGTGAGTTTTCATATAATGAAAGCATAATATTTTAAAATTATTTGGATTTTAGACAATTTTATGAAGTAGTTAAAAATTATTCCACATTGAAAGTGTTTTCTGCAATCATTGAAAAAATCTGGTAAAATGTAGGAAAGCAATGAAATATATATATATACATATAAAGAACTAATTGTTGATCAAAGAAAGATCTGAAAGAGGAAGGAAGTAGGAAAGTTTTTCTGTTTTCTTCCCTACCCTGATGTGTCCTGCACTAATACTACATTGTAGTCTGTAGTTTGGGGAATTTTTAGAGTAAAGGAAAAAAGTAAGTAAAATATGCTTTCTATTTTACTGAAGAAGGTAACTGATATATATATATATATATGTATTTATTTTTTTCTTTACAGGAATTCAGTAGAATCTTCCCTAATGTAGTAAGAATAATTACAGAGTAGAAGAAAAGCATCAAATCCTATTCTTGTATATGCAGAGGAGATTTTCTCTACTTGTGACCTATACTGCTCATGGGGAATGACCATGTCCTTCTGTATTTCCTCTTCACTACAAATTCTAAGGAGGAAAAAAACCAGCAGCACACAAGACTTACAATTTATCCTTCTCTTGATTTTTTTATCTTGTCTTATCCCATCCTGCCTTTTAAGCTGCACACCTTTGGAGTAAGAATTTGTATTTGTCTTCTGCAGCCCCAGGGATGTTCTCTTTACTTACCAATTCAGATGAGGTTTAAATACTGTACAGTTATCACAGTGAATGAAACATATAGGACTGCATCGCCCATGAGGAATTGTTAGAGATTATAGGAATTTCACTGTTCTCTTTCTGTGCAGAGGGTGAAAGGAAAAGAAGAGCAGTAGAGGAGGTTAGGCAAGATCTACCCATAGAACAGGCTATAGAAGAGATATTTCAGTGCTCTTGTTAAGTGCCCCAGGAGGCAAGCGGCTACCTGTGCAGTTTGGATGAAGGTTATCTACTTCAGCCTGCAAAATGTGTTGCAATAATGTGAGTCAAGGTCTGTTGCTGTTCCCAAACATCTGAGGGTTTTTTATTTAACATTGTGGTACCTAAACATCTTCCATGTGAAGTTAACGTCAGCAGCAACACCCATAAGTTACTTGAGAGAAAATTAGTATTTTCTCTTTTCAGCAAAAAAGGTTTGCAGGTTAGGATGTTGGGGCTGTCTTGTTGTTTTTTGTTTGTTTGCTTGTTTAAGTTTTATTAATACTGTAAATTTGGTGAAAAGGTTTGTGGAATGCTTCACCTGCTGAATGGGGAATCCAGGTCCTGGTACAAAGCTTCTCCTTTGAACAGGCCAAGGAAAACCTCACAGACCCAAAGCACTATTGACCAAGAAAGAGCTCTTTTTAAAGCCATCTGTGTTTTGTTCCTCTTGAATCTGTGGAGAACCCCCTGAGGCTTTGAAAGACAGAGGGCACTGGCACAGTAGTGAAAAACATCCCTCATCTTCCCCATCACTTGACTAACTCACAATGTTATATAGCAAAAGAAGGCTGCCTCAGGAAGAGGAGTGCTGGAAATCAATATTTGATCAAATCTGTTTGTGTTTATTGACATAAAAGAATATTTCATAGAATCACTAAGTTTGGAAGGTACCTTGGGAGATTGCCTAATGGATGCTTAATGTCAGTAAGTGTTTTTCTAATCTGATTGGCCTTTTTTCATATACAGAAATGGTCAGAAGGTACTTCTGCCTCTAGGCAATGATACCAGCAACAGAGGAACTCATGACAGCCATTTTCAGTGGCAGCTGAGAAAGAAGCCCTAGTTGGCAAACACAGTGCCCACACTCAGATTGGGATAACTGTTTTTATATCTCTGTTTCTGGGATGTTGTGTGATATTCATGTAAGGTACAGGGAAGAAATCTTGTTCCCTAATACTGGAGTTTGTCCTAACAGTCAGTGATACAGAGACCAATCCCCCATGTAATGAATCAAAGTGAAATATGAGGTTATACCTGTGATAAGTGAAATATTGGTAAAATGGACACTGTTCTTAAGCTGGACATTCATTTACTAAGATCTTTCTCCATCTCTCGAATTCATGTGTGGCCAGTGTCAAGGTTTACAGTTTGCTAACACCCAGTTCAGTACCTGTCTATTCTTGCAAGAAATGATTTTCATTATTTACTAACGCCTACTGGAGATTCTCTTTCACAAGAGAGAGATGCATGTTCCCCCCACCCTGCTTATGCTATTTTGAAAGGTTTGTTGACATGCAGTTTGCAGATGACTCTGAAGGTAACTCATGTATATTGTTTCTTATATCGCAAGCAAAGGCCAGTGGCTCCTAAAGTGGTTTTGTTGGTTGGGCTAGACCCCATAGCTGCAGTTTTGACTTGAATAATAGCGTAACTTTTTTTTTTTTTTTTTTTTTTTTTTTTGATGTTGCAAATCCAGTCATAACTACTGTGCTCCTTCTCAGACTAATGACTTCTATTTTGAGACATGATACTTGAGACCAAACATTTATGATCACTGAAGAAACATCATTAGATAATTTATTCTCCTGAGGGATTTATAGTGTTCCTCATCACTGAGATATATATTTGGTGACAAATAATAGGTAATTATCATAGATAGTAATAGATAGTCCTTCTGTAATAGCTAGTTGTATTCTAGGTGTATTTCTCTGTAAGTATATTGCACATTATTCTCTAAACATACCTCTTCTGCAGTCAAAGCTGCACTGCCAACTTGGGTAGACCTAGTCTTGAGTACATACCAACAGGAAAGTAACTGGAGCTGAATGGATTTCAGAATGGGCTGGAAAACTTGCAAAGACCTGTACAGCATTTCCTCCAACACGTTATAAATTATACTGCTCTTACACTGTTGAGAAAGGGGAAGAATGCATCTCACAGAGCTGTCACTGCATATTTGTTATCAAGCATTGCTGTAGCTAGTTGTTTTCCATAGCCCTATTCATACCCCATGGAGTTGAAAACTAGTTTATCAATGTATCTGCAATGAGTATGTGAATGCTGTGGGGAGGGGCAAAATGGAACAGTGCAGAAAACAAAGGAGAAAGAAAAAAACAAATACTCTAAGCTTTGGATGGTAAAATGCCAAGTGATAACAGAATATTACATGTTTTGTTAACAGTGGTTTTATATGAGTTGTTATATGGAAGAGATAAGCATATGTGAGGGAGCAGGGATGAGAAGTACAAAAGTGGGAAGAAAAAAAGAACAGGTTTGAAGATGCAGAAAGTTGTCTGAGAACTGATTGTATAACATATGTACAGAAACCTTAAAAGATCAAAATGGCTGCTGAAAGTGAAGCTCTAAATAGGATTCTTTAAGAGAGGTTTTTTTACGTGCCCATTTTTTTCATGGCTGTCTTCTCATTTCTGTGCCATGTTTTTTCCTTTCTGTTCCATTGCCCAGAAAAGGCTTTTGGGAGCTAAGACAGGGTTGCTGTTGCATGCACAGTAAATCCAAAATGTCTGACATGCATTGCTCTGACTGTGCAGAAATAACTGTACATTGCAGGCTGATTTGGAGAGGATGGGATTGCTTTTTCTTTCTTTTTTTTTTTCTTTTCTTTTCTTTTCTTTTTTTCCTTTTTTTTTTTTTTTTTTTTCTAATTCATTGAACAAATGTGTTAAAGAACTGAAATGCGATGCTTTTCTGTTTCACCAAAACTGCAGGGAAATCACTTTTTTTTTTTTTTTTTTTCCTCTTGTCATCAACACATTTTCTTTATTCATGTAACAGTAGGTGTCATTTTTCTTTAATTATGCCCAGCTATCATATGTTGCCTTTATTTGTTGAGAATGTTAGTTTCAGGGAAAATAATTTAGACAGTTCCATTTTTCAGGCAACAATACACTAAATCCTGTGCTTACAAATTGCAATTAGATAAGAATTCTTCCTTCCACAATCAAATGTGGCAGGTTCTTACTGGAAAGTAATGCTGAATCAAACTTATAGTGTAAAATGGGAAGATCAAAGCATTCAAAGAAAATGTAATGAAGAAAATACACTTTTATGGCTTGGCATTTTAAATGTCCTCTGTTATATATCACCACGGCAGCATACAATGGCGTAAATCTTTCTTTGGGAATGAGTACAGATTAATGCAGCTTCATTTTCTGTGTCAGAATTTACTTCTTGCTGTGACGATATTTCTTCCCACACCCCCGCATACCCCTCTCTTCCCACCCCCAGAACTTAAAAGTACTAAAGTACTTTAAACAGGTTTAGCCTGTCAACAAGCCTTTGCTAAAGGGTTTTGTAGCCTTTGGTAATGACTTCTAATTTATGTGACTAATTATCCTGGGATAAATAGAGATGAGGTGCTTTAGGATAAGGCTAATCTGCATGTCTGCTGGAAGCTTGAATAGTGCATTTCATAAAGATACAAAACTCAGCAATGCAATGAAATTAAGGTTGTGACAAAAGGCAGGCAAATTTAAAATGAAGGCAAATACTTCTCTTCATAAGCTGTTGTGGTTGGATGTGAGAAAGACGCTGATGGCATGGCATGAAAAGAACTGTCAGCCCTGATTCTGGAGTTTGTTTGGGTCTATACTGAAGCTTGAACAGATTTTGCCTATACTGTTTGCATAGATGCATTTGCATACAGAATTACATCATGATTCAGCAGTCTCCAGCACTCATCTTGTGATTTTGATGCCTTAATCTTTAAAATATAGTGGTCATCTATCTATGACCACCTAACCCTTATTTCTGCCATGGCATAAACAATCAGCAACATATGTACATACAGCAAAGGGCAATCCACACATGAAGAACTTAAAGATTAAGGTCTCAAACTTATACTGGTAACAGAGGAAAAGAATGAAAGAAAGAAAATAACACATTTTCTGCTGAGTAGAGAAGTCCAGGTTTCAGAAAAGCTCTTGAATTTAGAGCTTGGCCTCCACAGTACTATGCAGAGCAATGCATGCAGACTTTAGGAAGTCTAGTCTTATTTTCAAAAGTGATTTAAAGTGATAGAATTATAAAGATGCTTTTACAAAGTCAGTTGCAGATAGGTCTAACATTGCTGTATGCTAGAAGGATTTGTTTCAGCTCTGTTCTGCAAAACTTATAGAGTTTAGCAGCTACATCCCATGCTCTCATTTTGGAATGATTTTACAATCACAGTTGGTTCTCATGTGTAAGCTTAGAGGTGGGCAACATACCTACACGAACTGTACTTGTTCGTGTAGGTATGCCTTTAATTCTTACTGTATTGGCTGTTAAGATCAGTATCTTTAAAAATGATTGGCTCTTTTAACCATCTCACTTCTCTTGAAATGTTAAAAAAGCTTGGGTTTCCAGGGTGTGCAAAATAGAAAAATCAGATTTGTGTTTAGGTATGTACCCAAAATGTTTTTTTGTTTTGTTTAGTTTTATTTTTGTTTTTGTTTTGTTTTGTTTTAATTGCATGAATTGCTTTTGAAAACACAGTGTCTAACTCCTTCAGGAGCCCACATTGCAATGCTTAAGACATCTAGTGCTAACTTGCCCAGAGCAGGGAGAATGACAGATTACTCAATTCCCATTTCAATTACTTAACCACAGGATCATCATTCTACTTCACTCAAATTGTGGTATATTGATTTCTGTTGTGACTCAAAAGATTTTAATTTTTAATAAAAAGTTAGTGTGACATTCTTTTTACGTTTATAAATCTAGAATAATCTACCTGTTGCAGACAGAGTAGTTAAATTGAAAGACTCCATAATACCTATAGTGTTTGTAAAGAGCTCTCCCTGAATTCACCTAGCCAGTACCCCCTTGCTTTGCTTCCCCACAGGACAGCAGTAACACAAGCCTTTGAGGCCTAGATGTGAGAACAGCAACATAGGGAACTTTCAAATTTCATTAATCCTTGACAAAAACTGCTAAAAAGCTCCTATGGTAAAGAACCAGAGTTTTAGAATATCAGCTGATGTAAATTACAGGGAAATACAGGGGAAAAGTTCACCAAACCCGTTCATTCTTTACTATTCAAGGCCAAATTAATAGGTCTAGATTTTGGTGTTAAGTGCTGAAGAACTTGCCTTAAATTACTTTTAGGCTCAGCATATTGACCTCAAAATCTGTTTTTCTGAGAAGTGTGGTAACAACTCAGTTGAAGAAGTTTCCCTTGAAAACTCCAGCCCTCTGGTCAACTGAGAAGCCATGTGTAACAAGTTTACGGAGTGATCAGCATCTTAGAAACCCTATATCCAGGTAAAATCTTTTGTACCAGCAATCCAAATAGGAAAAAAAATAAAAAATCAATGTTTTTCAATTTAACAGTTTAACTATAACCCTGAGTTTCCATGGAAGAGCTTCACAGTCTAAGCTGACCTTTATATTTAAAGGAAATTTCTTGGGGACCCTCTGTACTTCCTGGTGCACTTCCTAGGAAGAGACCAATTGGTGAAACGCCACTTTCCACATTTGTTCTTTGGCTTTTCCTCTGTAACCTATTTTCTTGACTAAACCTGTGGGCTTTTTCCCAGACAATTCCAAGTTCCCTGTCTTTCTGGTTGCTCCTGGCCAGCCCTGTAACTCTCAGCTCCCAGGAAGATTTTGTGGGAGAGAGCTTAGGGGCTTTGTGTGGTTTATTGTGGTTTCTGCAGAAGGGCAGTACAAACATCAGAATGCAAAAGCAGCAACCTCTTCTGTGTTGGCAAATGCAGATGGTCTATGCTGATGAGCTCTTCCCTAAACCATAAGATACAGGAAAGTCAGTCTGTGTTACTGACGCTGAGGTTTGTAGTCCTGAAAGCTCCTAGGGAGCTTTAGAGTGGTGATCTGTGATGCTTTTCTGTTGTTGCCAAGAGAGGGAGCCCTCACAGAATTATACATGCTTTTAGCAACGTTTTTCCTTCTGTGATCTGCTCTTTTAAAAGGTCTGAATGTAGGACAGCGTGCATTTCTTACAAAGTTTATGGGCTTTTCGGTTTAGAAGGAAATAAGTCTGTGGCATGGGTAACATGAGCTGTGAGTTTTGCCCTCTTTGGATTCTCCGTGACCTCAGGTCACAAAGAAAGGAAACATGCTTTTCATTTTCAGTTACACAGCTGGCTGATATTATTAAATGGTTTACATTAAATATTTTAGCATTCCGGTGCTGGAAATAATGATCCTGCAAGATTAGGCACTACTGGTTGGGCACTGGACTTATTTGAAAAGAGACATTATTTTGTCTGTTCTAATGTGGGCCCCATTCTGCATTCTGTTTCCAGGAGCTGGTAGGTGTCAAGGCTGGTGTCCACTTCACCACCTAGCCATCCCAGAATTATTTTATTCTGAAAGACGAAGTTTGCAAAGGGTGAGTAGGATCTTTCCAGTTTGCCTGGTGACATAAAGGGTAAATTAGCACCGGGTTTATTTGTAATTGTTTGTAGGGTGTCCTTCAATAAATTTTGGAGAGGCTTTAGGAATGCAGCTTTTTACTGATTTTTACCAGTGGATTAGGTTCAAAGTGCTGAGAAAGTAGAGACACTTTTATTACTGTTTATCTTTAGGGGGAAAGCCTTTGTCTTGGGTCTGCAACAGAAAACTGCATCAAATAATAAGTTTACCAGAGAGGCTCTGTAAGTGTTGATTCATAGTTCACCCTTACCTCTTTCTGAGCCTGAACTGGCTAAAGGGAATGCTGGCCGACACAAATTACTAGTTCTTTAGGTGATCTCTGCCATCTTTTCTGAGCCTGTACTTGTCCCTAGACTAGTTCCCTTTTGAAGAATTTTTCATCCTGATGGCTTCAGTAACTCTATGGCTCAGATATCCCACTTGGCATTTGTTTTGTGCAGTAGCCATTGATATCTAGTTTGAGTGGACATGGCATTCCAGCATTTCCTATCTCCCCAAAATCAAAGCCAAACTTACAAAGTAGCCTAATGCCGTGGGAGTTCAAAGCCAATAACTGGGCATTGGGATTTAAAGAACATACTTTTATCTGATTATTTGAGATTTTTTTTTTTTTTTTCTGTGATATTTATTTTTAAATGTAAATTCAGAGGCTATGGCATGACTTGTCTTATTCAGACTTAAATGCTTAGGACCAGATTCTCAAAAATATGTTAGTACATTTGGGTGGCACTCCTAGGTCAGCTGTTCTGAAAAATGTCACTTTATATGCGCTACTCATGGCAAGAATGGAGCTCTATACAGCAGAATCATTGCATCAGAGTAAAATCCAGTTTAGAAATGCATATGGATGATTTGCTGTTAATAGGTATTGTCTGAAAATTGCCGTGTGATTGTTCTATTATAATAGCAGTAAGATTCAGAATGAGTGAAGGGAGTCAGTTGGCTGAGATGGGAAGGATCACATTTAAGTGATAACTTTTCTTTCTCTTCTCCATTATGCTCTTGTTGTCTTTTTGAACACTATTAGCATTCTCAGTGCTGTAAAGAAACATACAGAAGACTGAGGGCAGGAGCGAAGTCAATTGCAATCAAACTACCTGATCAAACAGAAGAATCAACCCCCCAAAAATTTTATGCATTTTCTTTAAAAGAAGAACATTCAGAGTTAAGACTGAAATGGCCAAAATGGGTGTTTCTGACATTTTATGGATGTTCTGCATAGGTAGTGTGCCTCCAAATATTGGATGCTCCTATATACCATATGTGCTGCAATTCCTAAGCAATACAGCAGATGTTTTAGGTGATCAATTCAGAGCTCACCGGCTTTGTTTAGTTCTCCCCATTCCCAATTTTACATGATGTGAATGTGCCTGTCATCATAAGTAGAGAAGCAGTTCCATATTTAAAAATCTGTGCATAAGTCAAAATTGACACGGTAGCAATACTAAAACACTCCCCAGCCTAGAAAATCTCACGTTCCTCAGAACTCAAAACACCTAATCAGGAAAAGCCACAGCCAGTAAAAACTAGCTTTATGTGGCAAAACATAACCTTTTTTATTTTATTTTTTTTTCCTTGAGTTCAAGTTTATTGTACAAGGTGGATGAAAGCTGACAGTTCTGATTTCTTAGCTGAGCAGAGGGCTGGCTGAGCTAGTTAGCTTGCTTATTTGTTTTTAAGAAAAGTTTAATCTTATTTCTCTGTAATCTCCTCTGAAGTCAGCTTCCTAATGGTACTTTTTTTTTAATTATTTTTTATTTTTATTTTTATTTTTAACCTGTAGTTCTCTTAACACTTGCTTCTTCATCACCTCTTTTGTATGGATTCTTTGCCAGCTCTTAGTATACAAGGTGCCTTCTCTGCCCTAAGAAATTTTAAACAACATATTCCCCTCTCCCCCCAGCCCATAGCTTTTTAACATTAATCCTAAATTATTTCACTTGTGTCCAGCCCTGGTGATCCGAAAGCTCTGTTTCATCATTTTTCTTCATGCAAAAGCACTTGTATCATCTGACCTGTTTTGTCTGTTCAGTGTTATAAAACAAGACTTGAGCTCTCATATGTTCTCCAGTTGCAACAGCATGGATCTGTATCTGATGCTATGGCTAAGGCAGTAGAGAAACCTCTCTGCTGGGGTGCTTTGGAAGGAATAAACTGGCCATCTGCTAACACCTGTCCTCCGTTGCAGAGGCTGGGACAGGTGAGGGTGAGGTGTGCCACTCTGGCCCCTGGCTCTTGGACGGCTGAACCTGCAGGGCAGACGTAGAGCTACATTTCAAAAGGAAAAAATGTTCTCTGTCGTAGGTACCCAAAAGAGAAAATTCATCTCTCTCTGGGAGAAGAAATGAATCTGATACCTAATTTTACTACTATAAATTGGAAGATTTACATATTTTTTTTTATGTTGTTGTTTTGTTTTGCTTTTATTTATTTATTTATTTTTATTATTATTTTCAAATAAGTCCTGAAATATAGCTGCCTGACACAACAGAGTTCAGGGTAAGAGCAAGGATGAATTTTCCTCACATGCTTACTTGTGGAAACTTTGTTCACCTTTCCTGTAACTGTGAAATTGGTTTGAAATGATGGACTGATACTTCCTCATGAATTACTCTTGACGTACCAGAGCTCTTTTGCTAACTAAAAAAAAAAACAAAATGTACCCTTTGGGAAGGCAAATGTTTTTCCAAAGACAGCATGCAAATGTTGTTGCTGTTAATGTCTAGAGAACCAATTTTTAAGGCTAATGTTCAATAATTGTTTGGAAACCTATTGGTTTTCTTCTAATTGATGAAGAACATGCGTAACTGCAATGGAAGCAGTTTAAATGCAGAACTATATTTTTCCGAGAAATGGAAGTTTCAGAGTGACTAACAAATCAAAAGTAAACATCCACATTTCAACTTGTTTAGATAAATATATTTTCTGCTTTGAACATATATATTTTTATATTATATTTTATTTTAGATTATTATATTATATTTTTTATTTTTATTATATGAACAAATATATTTTCTGCAAGAACAACTGCTTTGCAGTAGATTTATGGCATATTTGCTACGTTCTTGGTTAACTGTTTTCTACATGTACGTGAATAAATCTCAACTTTTGAATTCTGGAGATGTAACTGTGAGGGATGTGGTCTGCCTTCAGTGACTGACTGTCTTAGCAAGCAGAATTGAGGAAGTTCAGCCCTTGGTTGGACTGAGCCATGGAGCAACTGCTTGCTGAGGCAGACCCAGCTTATATAGAATTGTTTATTAAAAAAGTTATATAAAATTGATTAAAATGGTATTTGGTTCCCTTCTCTCTTCTACAGAAGTCCCCATGTTTTGGGTGCTTCTTGGTTAGATTTGTCTTTGGCTTAGATTTGTCAGTCACCAGGCAGGCTTTTCACAAGTGTTTGTTCTGTGTTTTTAACCACTAGTAGATGTATATCAGATAGCAGGTCCCCAATGAATTGCTCTTAGCACAACTGTAAAAGAGCGATAATTTGAAACAGTTAGCAACCAGGCTAATGAAAAGAGGATTTCTGTCCTCTTATCGCTGTTCGCTGTACAGGACAAATGTTGTTCCTTATTTTATTAGTCACAATAACCTGACATGGACCAAAGAGTTGAACAAAATAGTAATATCTGGGTGGCCTCATTTGCTTACACAGATCCATTTTAGGCTGCTCTTGGGCAAGCTAGCTCAACTCAGTGATTTCAATGAATCAAATTTTTATTTTCTCCTTGAATATAACATGGTGTATTATATAAGATGTACACAGCTGTCTTCAACAGTTGTGAATAATAATAAAAAAAAATGCCCCTGGAATGTTTTTCATGGATTAAAAAGCTTAGGAGATGGGTTTGGGCTAAAATGCCAAATTTCAGAAGGGAAATCAAAATATTCAGATCTGGGTGTCTAAAACTAAATGCCACCCTAGTCCTAGTAGTCTTCTTTTTATTGATTTTGCTAACAATTTTAAAGTCACCACACATAGATTAAATGTGAATCATGCTGGATACTATACAAAGGCAGAATTCTGTAAGTGGCTGTAAGGAGTCTCATCACTCCTTGTTAATCTTTCAGAGTTTTGGTATAGGATGCAGTTTTAGTGGACGTTGATCCAGGTTCTGTGATGTTCAAGATGTTCAGATATAGGGATTTTAGCATATGCAATAGAAAACTACTGAAGTATTGCTTTAGAAATGAATGAGAAAGTGTTGAGTCTGTTTGGAAAATAAGGTTGTTCTTATCTCTGGGATAGCCTGCACCCACAGCTGCCATTTGACTTCTCCAATCTGTGCTTTCTGGAGCTGTAATTGTATTTAGAAGAATGATGTCGGACTGCCTCAAATGGTTTATTAAGTGAATATCACAAGCAGTGGTCTGGTTTGGGGTGGAGGGGTGTAGAAAAGAGAAAGTTTTATATATTTCAATGATAGAAAAACTCACTGCCATGGATTGTGAAAGGAAACAGACTCAACCTGAAATTAGATGAAAAGCTTGAAATTAGATGAGACCGCAGTAGTTGGACATATAAATTTATGTATTTGTCCATACATACTAGATTCTAATTTAACTTTTCACAATTATTTTGATCATGTTGTCTTGACTTATATATGACAAACATGGATCTTTGCTCGCTATATGGGGAAAAGACTGTTAGGTAAAGCAATCCTCTAAAATACCATGTGGAAACTCACAATTCTCTCTCCCCCTCTTTCCTTCCTGTCCCTATTGCAGAAAAGTCTTTGGCTACAAAGCTGCCTTGGTAGCTGGAGCAGGAGTTGGAGGAATGGAGTTAGCTGTTCCCATGCTGCATGAGAAAAAATACTGCTTTTGTCCAGCTGTTGTGCAAGTCTTTTGACTCTAATATTTCCAATTTACTGAGTTACATTCCCATAATATTAACTGTATGAAAAATGCAGATGAAACTGGGCTATAGCACTTCTGCTGCATGGAGGAAATGGAAAAAAAAAAAAAAAAAAGAATGAGGGAAAGTGAATGCGATGAGAGTAGAGAGCCAGTGAAGTCACAGCTGAAGATTAGGAACTGAACTCCTACAGTCTGGTGCATTGGAAATCAGTTTAATTGACTCCCCTAATGCAGATTTCCTTCAGCTCCTCAAAGGGATGCTTCTCCAGCTAGGCACCCATGGCAGTTGTACTGCTGTGTTTCTATCAGTGACAAAATGCTAGCTTGGTCCTTGGATAGGTGCAATAATTTCGCAGTTTTTTTTTTCCTTCAGTAGCTGCAATACCAATTGCCTATATCAATTCCTTGTCTATAGGTAAGGTGTGCATAAAGTTTTATGACCATTTAACCCTCCAGTACAATGCAGAAGTGAATAGACACACTGTGGTATATCATACCTGCATGTAGATGCATAATTGTCTCTACATGTCTTTCTGTGACTGTATATACATATATGTATTCGTGTGTAAATATATATGATTGTAGTCATTGTAACTGCAAAAGCAACTTTCAAAACATAAGCTCTGTCTTTTCCTTTTGAATGCTTGGAGCTGTAGGTGTGAGATGGCTTTGAAAATGAGCGGTGATGGTTCAAACAGAAATCACTAAAGAAGGATTTTGTAGGTGATATAGATTGCAAATCTCACGCATACCATTTGCCAGTTATAAAGTTCTCCTGGTATTTATTCTACTTTGTGTAATAAAGAAAACCCAGGTACTTGAGGCTTGCAGGTGAAAGTTTGCTCTGCTTGCAGAGCTGAATTGTGTGCTACTGAGGGTGTAGTTTTTTTGTTGTT
Organism: Nettapus auritus; assembly: GCA_011076525.1. Classification (NCBI taxonomy): domain Eukaryota; kingdom Metazoa; phylum Chordata; class Aves; order Anseriformes; family Anatidae; genus Nettapus; species Nettapus auritus. The sequence goes on along the minus strand of CM021772.1, from coordinate 24,240,707 downwards.
ATATATATTTTTTTCTTTTGGGTTGCTGTTTTTTTCTTTGATTTTCTAAGTTTCTGACATGCTTGAGTGGGAGGTACTAGAAATACAACATACTGTTAAGGCTTTCTTCTAAATAAAATGGCATGCATTACCATTGTGTATGAGTCACTCAGTTGCCTATAAATATTGGCATCTTTGAGCAGAAAGGGAATATATTTTGAGTGTTTGCAAAATACCTTCAACCACTGAAACTGTGACCTGGAAATTCCTGTGCTATGTTCTCACACAGCTCACCTGAATCTCAGGCAAGCTCCAATACCTTAACAGAAAATAACACCCAAGATAAACACAGCCAGGTAATTCACACAAAATCAGAAGCAGAGGCAGGGAGCTCTTGGAGGGAGAAGAGAGATGGGACTCCAGGGAGTCACAGAAAATGGCAACGAGAGATGTTGTGTTCTCTCATGTTTATTTTCACTCTGTTGCTGGATCACAGAGACTTCTTAACACATAATTCATAAGTTTTATGCATGAAAATGCAGCGATTTTTGGAAATTTTATATTCACAAGGAACTCTACTCTTGTGCTGCATCTTTTATGTGTCTTTTTCTTCTTTCCTTTTGTGTTGCTGTCCTTATGGTGTGAAACCATGGGAGGCCTGTTTCTTAAAAGTTTATCAAAGATGCTTTTCCTTTGGCTGGGCCCAGGTGTATTAGGGACGGGATGCTGCCAGTGCTGTAACTCAGAGCTTTGCTGCTTGGTTATATGCTGCCCTGAGCTGAATTCCAACACAGAGTGTGAGCCAGCCCGAGTGCAAATGCATGCTGCTCCCTAAACCAGACAGTATTTAACTTCTTCCAAAGCAGAAATATTTTAATGAGAATTTCTTGTATTTCAGAAAACTCCCCAGTGACTCCCTCAGAGTTCTAGTTCTGATTTTCTTCTCTCTTTCTCTCTCTTTTTTTTTTTTTTTTTTTTTTTTGAATGAAAATTTCAAATTGCAATTCTATGAACAGTGATTTCTTTGAACCCAAGTCAGCTGTCTTTCCTCACAGAGTGCTGGCTATTCTGGCACGATGGCAGTTTTTTGAAGTATTGGGCAACAAGGAGAAAGCAGGACAGCTGCTTCAAGTTGCTACTTTGACTGTTCAGGTTGGATGTGGATGTTGGAGCTTATGTCCCAACTTCAATAAATAATTAGTTACACAAAGCACACAAAGCAAAAGAAAGGTTAGGAGAATTGATCTGCTGGTTAGGGTGTGCATAGCTGAAGTTCAAGCTCAGAGTCCAGATAGAGCAGAACAGGGGCAGGAACCTTTGGTTTTTGCCTCCTTTATCATATGATCACAGGCTTCTACAACAGCATAGTTAGTTTTAAAATTGCATATGTTGAGAGTTAATCTGTCTTGTCTGTTATCTAATACAACCCATAAACAATGGCTAATTAAGTCAATAACCCATTACTTCTATAGGTAGATATGCTTTGTTTCTAATTAAACATTCATTTAACAGTGTTGTTTACCCTGCCCACCACCCCCAAAGGGTGGACTCTCAAAGTTCATAATTGCTTTCACAAATCTATCTCTTTTTCTGTCCAAATGCTGCTCCATTCCTTCATAAGACTTAACATATGACAGGAATTCACAGCTAAAGAATGCCTGTGCAATGCCTAAGAAGCAGTCTGCGTCATGTATGGATTTTGGTTGTTAATAGCACTCTGTGTGGTCTGTATAGGTTTTCCTGCCCTTGTTTACTCTTTTTTCCAAAATAAATAAAGTTTAAGGAGATGAGTTTATTAGCTCCTGCTGCTTACTATGTACTTTAAGACATAATCCGCTGTTTGTGGTATTACAGTAATCTCTATAGGCATTAAGTAATTGATGTCACAAGCACAGGATTATAGCCACGGCTCTGTAATTTACATAATAATACACCAAACTATGAAAAACCTGCATGGTGGTTTGTTACCAAAACAAACACATTAAAAAGCTGAGTTAAATTGTGGAGTGAGTAGATCCCAAACCCTTGCAGAATAAGTACGCAGGCTTCGTTTAGTACATGTGCGCAGCCACCTTGTTGTCAGAGGAACTACAAGAGGCTGGAGTCAAACCTGGATGTGGCATCAGGCTGCCAAGACCATAGAGAAATGGGCTTTATCCTCTTTCTTTGCTTCTTGTAGGCCCCAAACTTTTAGGGGAGAGCAGAGCAACGATGAGATATTGACTATACCATCTGTTCTTATTCCCCGATCTTTACTGGGGCAGAAATAGCAGGGTATGCATATATACTCTATGCAGGATGTGGGATTACTACAGCACTGTGCATGTAAATTTGCATCAGCATTTCAGGCCTAAATTAAGTAGGAAGGTGGAAGCTTATGAAGTTTGGAGCTCTGAGTCGTTTGCCATTTGGGTTCAATGAAGTGATTGGATTTGCTTGGCATATTTTGACATGGCTGAAAGAGACAGCACTATTAAATAATCAAGGATGTCCTTGTATGTCCTCATCTGAGAGGGTGCAATGTATATGCATAGTATACATCATTAACCATATAGTCACTACAATTATATCTTTCTGTTACTCCAAGGTGTCTGAGGATGTTTGTTTTTTACAGAGGCAGAAGCATAGGAAAATGTAAGAGTTTTTCTGTTGTACTAACTCTCATTTGCAAAGTTAAGGATCAGTTCATATACCAGAGCAGCTTGTTCCTCCTCTCTTTCTTCCCAGAGATAAGAAAGTCTTAATGACTTTTTGTTGTGATTGCAAATATTTTATAGTGACCTGATGGACTTTTTTTTTGGTTCCTAGTGGTTCACCGAGACTCTGGATACTATCTTTTTGAGTTCTCTATATGTAAATAAGGCAATTTATAGATAAAGCACCAGCAGAGGTCATTCAAGAATGCGTGGAACAGTCGTTTTATTGGCATGACCAATAAAATTGACAGTGCATATTGCAAATGGCCTCCAATGCACGGCTGCTCAGGTTGCTCAGCTCCCATAGCTGTTGCTTTGGGCAATGATCTACCAATACTAGTGGTAATCTGTTCACCAGGGCTCTGAGGCTGTGACCTACTCCTACTACTGCCATAGGTACTAGAGAGTGTTTTCACGTGCCCAAAGATACCTCGTGTGGCTTTTCAATGTTTCCTGAGCCTTCATTGTGTTGATATTATTTCTAAATAGCTTTTGAGCACAGCACGACTGTAAGAACTAGGGAGCTTGTTAATAAATAATACATTATGTATGAGTATGCTGGAGATAAATAGTTGAAGCAGGGAGAAGGATATGTTTTAGCTACTTGTTTGGCAGTGTTTCTGAAATATAAGAAAGTACCATGTATCCTTGGTACTCTGGGTTTTGCGAAAGAACTGCTCAGGTGTCAAATATTAAGGAGAAGAATATGTGAAATGTAAGGATGAGTAAAGTAGCTTAATGGATCAGCACTGCCTTTCATCATTTGGACTTGGTCTTGATTCTAAACCAGAACTGAATTACCAAATATTGCAAAGATCAAATGTGTGTAGAGGTCACTGTTTAAAATGCTCATTATAACTCTTAGCATGAGTGATAATATATCCCAAACCACTTTATAAATGTCCCCTCACACCTATATTATCAATAATTGATTCTACAGAGTAGTCTACAGGAGACGCAATTTACTAAAATCCTAATCAAGTGTCAACAAGCTGACTGGTTCATTTTATCATTAAACCAAGGAATGTTAGCAGCTAATAATAAAGAAAGTACAAATGTGAGATCTTGTTTCATTATATGAACAAAACTTGTGATTTCAGGATGGAAATAAAATATTGTTTCTTGGCATCATAATGCATAATGTGACTTTGAAAAAAAAAAAAAAAAAAGAGCTTTAAATCATCAGATTATCCATTTTAACTGGATTTGAATTAGTATCTTCCTGGGATCATTATGTAAATTGAGATTCTCTCTTTGGTGATAAGTCTTGCACTCTGAAGGAAAGGAGTGCGTAGGTAGAGAACCTCTCATTTGAGAAGCTAGGCAGATGTGAAATACTCACATAATTATATTTACTTTTTTTTTTTTTTTTTTTTTTCTAACACTCCTTCTTTATCTAGGCTTTCACTAAAAAGCTTTTCCAGATGTTGATTATCCCTGAATATTTCTTAAACTGTCCACAGCAAACAACAAAAAGAAGCTTTACACTTTGCTGTTACAGAAATGTCTCCTGCATATGAGCAGAACACACCAGAGTGTGCGGCTTGTCACCCGTCATGTGGCAGTGCAAACAGGTGGGGACACAGCTGAAACCTTCCTTCTCTGCACCATCTCACTCTTCCTCCCTTCTCTCTATTGTAAATCCCGACAGTGCAAAGCTGAGGAGGCTTCTGGTGGTGCTTGAGGGCTGCTGTGTTGTACACACGGTGCTAAGTCGCGTGATTGGGATCTCCTTGATCTTTTGTCTGAACTTTTGGGAATTTTCATGAAGAAATGTAGAGGATAGCTTTCAAAGGCACTGACATAACTCAGTGTGGCATTAATAAAGGCCAGAGAAATGTGAAATTCAGCTCTACAAACCCTTCAATACGTACTCAGCTTTCCTTTGTGCAGAGATGCACTGGTTTCAATTACTCTTATGTCAACACAGTCTGTTTATAGAAGAAGAACACTAATTTAGAAGTTAAAAGGAAGAGGCAAAATTAGCAACAACTTGTGGCAAATCTTCCAGGGAAATGAAACAAAAACAAACAAAAGAAAAAAAAATGCACTTTATTTCAATTTTAAACTCTCTGAATTGCATTGTGATTGAAGGTGGTAGGAAGAGGCACCTATTCAAACCACATTAAATTTAGATAGAAGAGATCGATAGCAGAGGCCGGGCTGGGTAAAATACATTTAGGAAGACAAAGCTTTCTTGTGGTCCCAGAGACTCAATTCCAGCCTTGTGTGGGTGGACTATGGGAGGAGATGCTAGTGAGATGGGCAGCCTGTCCTTGGGTTCATAGCTGCAGAAAATAGTGCCTGCAGAGTGAAGGCAGTGAAATGGCACAAACCCAGCAAGAGCTTCCCAAGGCTGAAGTTGATCTCAGCTCTGGGCTTAGGATATTTATGTGGTGACTCACATAAACCTATAGTTTTAGAAAGAGACATAGATAGTCCCAGGGCAGTTTTAGATGACCCTGCAGCCTAGGGAAAGCCATGCCAGAGCACTGCCATCTCCCAGGATGTGAGGGCATGAGATGGGAGAAGGAGCTTCCAGCAAAGCATCTTCTTCTGTGAGATATCTGGGTGGCTTCCTGTCACCTCCATCACTGCTTACCATCTTCATTGGATGTTGGGGTCTTGGAGATGATGAGCCGGGACTGAAGGCAGGGGTAAGGATATCTTTTGGATCCTGGCTAGAGGAGGAGTGTAGGAGCATGAAGATGACTTTATAATTGCTTTTTTTTTTTTATCACTCTTTCTGACTATATTGACTTTATACTTGACACAGCTTTGGCTGGCAAGTGAAGCCCAGATACATTCGGAATTAGATATGACTAGGCTCATTCTTACATGAGAAGAAAATCATCGGTTGCTACAGAAACAGCTCCATATCAGTCTCGTGGGGCATCTTTGCATCTGGCTTTTTTTCCTTCTCTTTTGCTAATCTGTAGATAAGAGTCAAAGCAAGTGCAGCACATCCCACATCTATATAAAAGGTTGGAGGAACTCTGCAAAGTGTGAAAGAACATCTCATAGATAAGCTAAACTTAAATGAATGAGTTAATTTACACCCCCCACTTTTTTTTTTTTTTTTTTTTTTTCCCCCTGGTATTGCAACTCTCACTGAGTTAATTGAGGTGAAAATTAAATGGCACCAGTCAGCAAGTGTTTTAAAGACCACCAACATCAAGGAAGAGAAAGAACGTACTCAGAAAGGGAGTTACTAGGAAAAATATAGGAAGCAATATAAGGAATGAGTTAGAATCTGTCAAGAAAATTGCATATGGCAATGGAATAATAATATTCCATGCTCACTTTTAGACAAGTTGTTTAACATGATAAATTAGGGAATTAGTTAAAAATAAGTGCACATTATGGGTGAACAGGGACCATTCTGCACACTTTAGACCAGATCACCAGATAGGTTTTTCAACTAGTTTTCTAAAATGGAATGAATTCATGATGCTAAATAGATTAATATTTATTGAGTGAATCAATGCTTAATTTATTAAAAAATTGCCTTCCTTGTATTTTAATATGATTTATTACTCATCAGTGCTTGTTGCATTAATTAAAGACTGTTAATTTTATGGAAGTGAACACGATCTGCTGCAGATTTGTTGCAGAGCCCTGCACTGTAGGGACTGCCTCTGGATAGTACCAATGATGGAAAAATGCACAAGATGGGAAGCCAGTAGGAATCGTCAATGGCCTCTTCATACCTCTGGGCTTTCAAATAGCCAGCAAAGTGAAAATGAGGATGCTGCCCCTTAAGGGTAGGACAAGACTGTAGCACTACAGATGCTTTGGTACAGGGAATCTTTCTGTTTGCCTTTTATACATTATGGCTGTTGCTGTGGAAATCAATTTAATGTTTCTCATGGAATGCCTTTTTGTCAATGTAGGTGAGATGCAGAATTAGTGATAAGGGAAACTGTCACATCCCCTCATACCAGGAATGATAGTCATGTTTTATAGCACTCAGATAGTAATTCTTAGGACGGGAGGTTGCCTGAAGATCAGGGTAGTCCCAAGCATCTTGACTGGGGTAGTCCCAAGCGTCTCTGCAGGGGCTGGTGTTGGAGAAGTGGAAAATTACTAAAGGCAAAACAAAAAAATCCAGACATCTTGAGATGCGTCTTTCAAGAAATCTGTCAAAACAGGGAGAGGCTGATCGCGCTGGAGGGGGGCAACAGCTGCAATCTGCATCTTTCAGCACTGAAGGGAAAAGAGGATTATAAAGCCCCACAGCCATGATATTTCTGATGCCATTATTTTCTTAATCTTTGACAGTTTGTGTAATGTCTTTCTCTCTAAATCCAAATTCTGTTGCTTTTATAGCTACTAATAAGTGTGCCAGTATGGTTTTTTTTGTTTGTTTGTTTGTTTTTTTTTTAATAAAAATCCATATAGTTACTAGTCTGCTTGCATCCAGCTGAGCCCTGGAAACTGCAGAGAGCTAACCCCTGCGATGTGAGAGCAGGCTTGAATTTCCGGAAAGTGATTGGATCCATAATTAGTGTATTTTTACATGTTGAAATGCATGATTCTGAAATGCACTTTGCTGTTTCCTCCTCTCCAAGGCTTGGGTGAGCGTTCACAAGCTTCCCTTGCTGTGCTAAATTCAAGAAATCTCTTCAAGGTCTGTTGAAGGTCAGAGCAGAGAAATTTATTCTCCCTGCGTGCCCTGGTCAGGCAGTCACCATTGAGCTCCAGCCCAGAGCGCCTGGGTGGAGCCAGTGCCAAGAACCTGATGGCATTTCAAATCCCTCGCAGAAGTTAGGTGTTTGATGCAAAAGATCAGTGCTGCTCCACTTGAAGTCACAGAAATAACTTGTGCTTAAAGTTCAACGCATACACAAAGATTTCCTGTGGACCTATAGTTTTTTTTGTTTTGTTTTGTTTTGTTTTGTTTGTTTTCAAGGCCAATTTGAATGCAACATCCTGTAAAAAAAAAAAAAAAAAAAAAAAAAAAAAGGCTTTATATTTTGTTTAGCCTTTTCCATATGCTTTTCTTTTCTTGCAGCATCAAGTTAAGCCACTGAGGTTTTTATTTAATGCTTATTCTGACTCTATCTAACAACCTTAAAGTAGGACTGGGGACCAGTTGGGCTACCTAAATGTCTCTCCATTCAAAAACTCTACAGTTTGCAACCTTTTTTAATGTAGGATATTTATATTCCACCTTTTTTTCCCAGTAGAGAAGATTTCACAGAGTATAGGTTTTGGATATATATTTTCTGCTCTAGCTGTTCATTAGATACACCGCATTTGGAGTTCCAGTTGTGCTGAGAAAAGTAAGCAAAGGTTCTGGCCCAGTGGGTGCTAAGCCCTGGCATTTCATAGCTTTGTACATATAACTCAGGATTAAGGCATGGGATCTATATAAAATTCAACTCATTAGGAGACATTTCTTCTTATGGCTCCCACTGGGGAGGTGGGCCCTTGATTTGCGCTATTGCTTACTTTGCTTTGTTGCTCCCTGAGAAAGAGTCTGGGGTTAGCAGACCCTGGTAGAGCAGGGACAGCATTTCTGAATGGCTCTTGTGGAGGCACACAAGGCAGTGGGGCAGGGTCCTCTGCTTCCTTTTACCATTAGCCTGGCATGCATAGCTTAGGCTGGCCTTATATTTTATAATAAAGCAAATGTCAAGCATGCTGCTAAAGTCATACTCAAAATGCCTTGCCAGAGCTAAGCAAACAAGGAGTGACTATAAAAGCAGGCAGGAATGAGGTTTCTCTCTAAGATGGTTTGCACTGCACAAGAGTTAAGGTCCTGAAGACCAGGAAGGTTTCAGAAAATATTTTTTCAGCCTAACACTACTGTTTCCCAGCAGGTCATGTTCAGTGTTGGGCCTGTAACTCAAGTGTATTCAGTGGATGATCAGCTGTGTCTGCACACTTGAGCCAGTGAAGCTTTACTTACAGAGAAATTATGAGTTTAGAAAGGAGTTTCATCAGTCATAATTTCCAGGGAGGAGTGTTCACTGTAGGGAATACCAAGTCAGTGTTTCCTCCTCAAGGACTTTCAGCTGTCACCCAGGGAATACAGTGAATGTAATGATGAGAATTAGATTAGAAAAAGATCAATAGGGCTGACAATAAATGAAAGTAACACAGACATTATTGAGAAGATTAGGAGAGAGAAATTAAACAGGACAGTATAATCTGAAATGCCAGCTAGACACACTAGTGTTGGTCAAAGTTAGGGAGAAGACATTAAGTTAAAAAAGCGAGGAAGAAGAGGCAGTAACAGTCTGTCTGTGAGATGGGGGCTAGCCCTGCCCTGCCCTACACTCCTGTGATGAAGAGCACCCTCAGAAAGTCTGAAAGGATGATAACTGTCCGTGATTACGTGGATTTTAGTGGAAGGCCACAGAGATCTAATGGTGGGGGAAGTCTCTCCAGACTGGAAACATGGAGTAGGTAACAGCCTTTCCTACATGTTAGACGGGAAGGTGAACCTCTGATTCTTCCTGCTACCACCAAGGCATTGGTGGGATAGGTTGTTCCAGGGAAAAAAAAAAAAAAAGTTAGTAGAGGTTGGCTTACCTGTGAAAGTTTGCAGCCCTTCCAGAAACCACTATTCTGTTTAAACTTGATATTTGCCATCACAAATCCCTGTATTTTGTGATCTGTACAAATACTCAGTGTTGATCAAGTCTGGCAAGCTTTGGGGTGAGGGATATCTGGTGGCAATGAGCTCCATGGGCTAACTGTGCTCGACATGAAAAGAAGCTTTCGTTTTATCAGTCTTGAGTTTGTCTAGATACCGTTACAAGTCTTTGAAAGGTTTACCCCAAGGCAATGTAATTGTGTTTGATCACATACAGGCTATGAGTCAGTGATTGATATGAATAAAGAACTTAGGGTTTCTTGTCTTGGTTCCTTGTCTCCTTCCCTGTGGAATCATAAACCACTTTTATAAATATATCGGTCCATCTGTGCTTCTAGCTATCCATTTCAAGTATATGCTCCAAAAAAAGAAATAGTAACACTTTATAAGTGCAAATAAAAACACATTAAAAAGACTGAGCTAGTATTTTTTTTCTTCCTCATAAAGAACATGTGGATCCCATCCAAAAGAGTTACTCTGAGCCATGTAACTTGTAATTAATTCTGCTATAAATGTCAGAACACTTACTTTGCAGGTCTAAGATGACCAACTAAAATTAGTCCCCTTTTAACAATTCCTTTTATAATTTGTTTTTCAGCAGAGACGGCAGCTTGACCTCCTGACAATAACCAGCCCTGGTAAGTGAGCTCTGCCGCACGGCTCTCTTTTCTTAAAGAGGTGGTTGTCTAAATGTGGTGTTTTTTTTTCCCCTTGTCTCTGACATGCAAAATGAAAAACACTGTTCCCCAGAAAATCTTTCACATAATAACAAGTGACAGCTATATTGTGCTTGGCAAAGCCCCGGGCAGTTATCCGTTCACAGAGCTGCCTCTTCAGACCTTTCCTCTATGAATTTGAGTGCTGATATTTCTTTAAGCCTCCTGGGGTTACAGTTAGAGGTATGTCTGCAGGGCAGATGCCCTCAAATTCACAATGTGTTCTCCAGTATCACAGAAATGTGAGTTTGATTTTCCTTGGTGGCAAATGTGAGCAGTTTGAGGAGCAAGGGGATGCTGGCCCTCTGTGCGCATGGTGGGAGACAGAAGGTCAAGGCCTGGCTCTGAAGAGCCCCATAGTGGGTCAGAAAACATTTAAGTAAAATTGAAATGCATTAAACTGCCTTCTCCATAATGGCTTTCCATATTAGTCTATTGCGGCGATAAAACAAGATGTGTTATACCGTGAAAGTGTTGGGCACCTTGGCATAGTGAATTTAAAGACCTCAGTACCATGATTAAAAAGCTGGTTGTTTGAGAAGTGCTTCTATTTGATCTCTGCTCTTAAGGCTGCATGGCTATTAATTTCTTGTTATTTTTCTGTGTCAGTTTCTTTCCGTAAGCAGTTTCTTCTCAGTTTCTTCTGTAAGCAAACTTATAGAAGTTTGCTGCCCACCAGTTCCAGATGTATGCTGTGCTCAAATGGTGCTATCTTTTGGTTAACTTTTTGGTTTTTCATCTGTATGTGCATATTAAGCTCTCAGTTTGGCTTTAACTCGGACTAATGAGTTCTGGCTTTAAATGGGAATAATGTGTTAGCGAAATGAACAGGTGTTATGGGAAGTGAACAAAATGTGACACATTTGCTTGGATAACAATTTTGCATCAATAATTGTTCTGACACTCTAAATGTAGATATCATCTGTGACATGGTTTCTCCTTCACTAACCTTGTTAAAATAATAAGAATTAAAATAAGGAGGAGGAACACTTTGTTGGGACAGATGTTTGAGGCTATTGGCAATTGCATCACATTTTTGCATGTTCACTTTTCATGCAGTTTGCAATTATGTTAATATATGCTCAGGGCACTTGCTGATAAAAGCAACAATACAGTGTGATACAGCCATTGTCACTATTCTGACTGTAACTTCAAGGACAAACATGGCACTTTTTTTTTTTTTTTTTTTTTTTTTTACATTTTTCATATCTTCAACATTCCCTATTTCTAGAGGAAAAAGAAAAGGAGAAAAAAAAAATCTATGAAGGTCTTAATCATAACAGACACTCAGATCTTGGATAAGGGTACCAAAGATCACCCTTTTTATTTATTTATTTATTTTTCTTTCTTTTTTTTTTTTTTTTTTTAAGAGAAAAGGAAGGTTGGGGAACAGAATAACCTAATATGACAAATGTCTGCAAAAGGAATTTATGATACCTTTCTTGTAATTTTGGATACAGTATTCACTGGAACAGTGAAAGGCTGACTAAGCTGAGTTTGTGCATAGATGTGATTGCAGTAAATAGCTGTGCTTCAGATCTTTCAATTTAATACAGCAACCTCCTAAATCAACACAGCAATTAGTTGGAATGACCAAATAGCTAAATTTGAAAGCAGCTTCCAGTGACTGCATTGGTAGACATACTGCATTAAAAGGGGAAGAAAAGCTTTCCACATTATTTTTTTTTTTTTTCTCTGAAATATAATTTTTACCCCTAGGTATTTAGCCAGAAATATACCATAATTGGTTATTTAGGGAAAAAAAAAAAAAAAAAAAAAAAAAAAAGCAGTATTTGCACCACAGTTATAGAATTGAGCTGTTACAGATTTGCTTTCAGTAAGGGCATTTTTTAAGGAGACTGGTGTTGGATCAGGCCAAACTTACTTAAGAGCCTAAAGCTGAGATTTTTGAAAGAAGCTAACAGAGTTAAGCACTTAATTCTTAGTAGGATGAGAAAATATCAACCTGTGGATTAAAGGGTCTAGTTTGCGCTCTACAAATATCAGAAAAGTAAAAATTAAACAAAATAGCAAACTGGCAACAAAAAAAAAATATAACTTTAAGGCTTTTACTGACTTTGGAGATTGTAACTTTTTAATATTTCACTGTTTGAGCTTTATCTGTAAGATCTGACATCAACAGTCTGTTTTTAAAAAGCTGTGGTGTCATTTATGATGGCTGAGATCAGCTATAATCACTGTAGTCCCTTGATTTAGTGATTCAAATTAGGGTCTGGGCTGTCTATTTGCTGCTATTAATCCCTTGGACTTGGTCCTGTGCTCCACCTTGCCGCAGGCAGCCAGCCTTCGTTTGCGGTGAAGGTCACCCAGCCTTATTTATGGGAAAGTCCTCCACATCTCCCAGGCAGCATCAGCCACCAAAGCCTTACTGTCTAATTGTCAGAACAGACAAAAGACTTCAAAACCAAAGGTCACCTTTGTGATCCGCACGTCTGTCATGATGAGCATCACTTTAAGTGTGCAAAATTTCCTGAACCAATTTTTGTTTGTTTAATCAAGAGTCACTTGGGGATCCCTTGTGGGTGTTAAAATAGCTCTTCTCCACATGCTACTACAAACTTTCCAAAAACTGATCAGCCACTTAATGAGATTTATCACAAGGTAAAACAATGCTGTTAATGTAGAGGAAGGAGTGTTGAGGTACAAGTGCTGAAAGAATCAAAAGAGTTTGTGGGATCACTGAAACTTAACATTTCATCATGGCAGTTGCGCTGTTTCCCGTGGCTGTGGTTGTTGCATGATTGCTCGGGACTTCACTGGTGGGTAAGAAGTGGTGTTTGTTCCTCCTGCCCCAAGCCCCCTCCTTGCCCACAGAGAGCTGGCACCCTGCTGCTGCCTCTGGCCTTGCTCCAGGTTGGTTCCAAGTCCTGAGCCATGCATGCGTGGCACTGCAAAACCTGTTGGAACAGCATGGCTGTGTGTTAAACTGAATAGGTAGGCATCATTAATCTCTATCCTAGACTGGGGGAATTCTGGAGAGGGAGGGAAAAAAGAAAGAAAGAAAGAAAGAGAGAGAGAGAGAGAGAGAGAGAAAGAAAGAAAGAAAGAAAGAAAGAAAGAAAGAAAGAAAGAAAGAAAAGAAAGAAAGAAATGAAGAGGGTGAGAACTGTAGCTCCAGATACATGTTCTGTATGCAACATGCACCGCTGACCTGTTCCAGTGCTCCTAAGAAAACAGCTCTGGAAAGCTCCACAACGTGCTCCAAACTGGAGGAAGTTTTTGCTTTGCTGTGCCTCTCCAGAAACAGCCAGGCACAAATGATGCATAAGCTGGGATCAAGCCAGACTCCCTCATGCTTGAATATATTCCTTTGAAGTAACTGACACCCATGTAAAATGTGGAGGGGAGTTCACAGCTCTGCCTTACTGCTGAGTAGATGGAGGAATGTTAAGTTAAATTTATCAATGCTCTTGCCACAATCCTTTCTTCTTGCCCCTTGACATGCGAGTTACAATTAGGCTGTAACGCGCCGTATGGTTCAGGGTGCCAGGTTCAGAGCTGATGCGCACAGTGGGGTGGGGGAAAGATGTTAAAAAATTCATTAGTAGCTGGCAGGGACATGCAGGCAGGGAGTGGGACATAATGAGGTTTAAGTTTTGGTAATTTAAATTTTCTTTAAAATTAATCTTTTACCTCTGAAGTTGATCCAAAACATTTCCTCAACACTTTGTCTAGTAGATTTTGGGTTTTGAGACTGAATCTTCAGGTGGTTTAATTTGGCCTTGCTTTGGGCAGGAGCTGAGGGCCTGCCTTTAATTTCTGTGTGATCATGTACTATAACAGTTTGCACATGCATGGAGTCACCCAGCATTTTGTGGTAACCAAATAAGCTGCAAATAAGATATCCCTGTTTCCATAGCTTTTCCATGGAGACAAAGCTTTTTGCATCTCCCGTGTTTACAATAGTAATATAGCTTTTCAATTTCTCTTCTCAGTAAAGTAAGTTCATCTCCCACGGAAGTATTTATTAATTATTGATACCATAAATGGAAGTGTGTTGGAAACTATTGGCTTTGAAAATAGCTAACATGTGATATTATCCAAGAACCATCAGGAAAATTCTTTTGAAATTCTCTTTGATTCAGCCATCCTCAGGGCTTTATCCTTCTCTACCGGTCTCTCTACTGCCAATTTAAAATAACATTCTCTTGAAATCAGTGCAATGTCAGGAGAAATTCATCAGGACCATAGGTGCATGTTTCCCAGATGTATATAAACCTACTACATTTGGCAGCAGTAAATTGATTGCATTTAGAAAACCTGTGGTAGCTGAATATTCCATAGTGCCCAGCTTGGCTCCGGCATGGAATATAAAGTATTTTAAGTTTCTTTCAGCTCTGTTTCAGGAGAAATAAAGTAAGAGCTGACTCCATAATTCCTTCCTCTTGATTTACTCAGATTTTCCTCTGACAACATTAGAGGTTTACACTCGCTGATGGAGTGAAATATTCCTGATCACTACAGAGTGGCACGCAGATTCGATCAGAAATGTTAATGGCTGTGTATGTGCTTCCCCCTAATATTCAAGCTCTTCAACTTTTAAGTAGGGAAAACAAAAAAAAAAAAGCTTGATTTTAAAAGTATTTATCAGACTGAGCTATGTGGTGAAATATTCTCCCCCTTTTAATATCTTCAGTGCTGCATGCTCTAAAAATGTCTCCATTTCATTAATTTGTGATACACTGCTACACTGAATTCTTTTAAGGTGGCTTTAGTTTCTGCCATACATATTTTACTGCTTTAAATTATAGATATAGGACTGTTGCCTAGTTAATTTCCTCTGGTTAGGAAAATATATTTCTGCTCTCCTGGTATTGCATAAAATGATATGTGGGATTTGCTCTATTTTTTAGCTGATTAAGTTTTGCATTTCTACATATTACTGCTTATGAGACCTCAAGTAAAACTAAGCAAAGGAAGGAGAAGAAGTTTTATAGTATATCTGAAAGTTTCATTTAACCATATATTCCACCACTAAGCCCCCCTACAAGACTTTTCCATTACCGTCATGGATAGTCTGACTATCTACTTCTTTCTAATTGAAGCATGAAAATAATATGAACTCAAAGTCATGAGGCTAGAAGACAGGTATTAGTAAAAATTATGCAGGGTAATAAAATGTGACAGAACGTTGTTTGCTGCTAAAACCTACGTGCTATTTTTGATAGTCCTTATTCATTAATACTACATTGATTTTGGACTAAGTATGTGTCAAGGGATAGTGTCTGTTTTTTTAAACAGCTTAATGTAATTACTGCTCATGTTTGTTAGTGAAACTTTGTGTGCTATTTTATTGGGAAAGATGTTGGAAAAAAGAAATGATTGATCTGTCCAGCAATAACTGAGTCTTTCAATGCTCAGTGATGGATAGGAGTGAAACTGTATCTTGTATGTACCGTGATGCTGAGATTAATTCTCCCATATGCCCACAGTAGTGTAAAATATCTTGGAGGGACCATACTCCGCAAGGCAATAGACCCCAAACTGTTTGTAAAATCCCACAGTGCAAGATCTTTCTTACCATAAAAATAAAATATATAAGCTGAGGTCTCAGCTCAGAGTGAAATTAGTGTTGTCAGTCTTAGCTGAACCCTAGAATTACAGGAAGACATTTGTTCCATACTTAATGATCCTTCGGCAAGATGATACACTAACAGCAGATAGAAAACATAGGACCATTTTAGTGCTATTAGGTTGGTTCTGGCTGTCCTGAGCCTGATTAAGAAATTTGACTGTATCCAATTCCTCATCTTCACCTTCACAGTATCTGAACAGCTGTAAAAATTTCCATTTGCTGTGATAAGGAGAAGTAACGTTGTTGCTTGTAATTACTTATTTGTGCAGATCTTCCATTTGCTTGGAAGAAAAAAAAATAGCATAGAGATGCAGCATATTCACTGACCAGTGTTGCTTTTCCTTGTCTTTTCCCTGTGCAGACAGTCCTCACTCACGTGTCCCAAGAGAATAAAGTCCACCCTTGCCTGTCTGCCAGTCTCCCCTGATTCATCCTCGTCTGTCTCCCAAAACACCACATACATCCATCTCAAATATCACAGTTTTGAATTCTGTTGGAATGACACTTTTTTTTTTTTTTTTTGGTCCAAACATGAAACCAGAGTTTTTTCCATTTAGTTACAAAATATTTACTTTTAGTAAGACTGTTTCATCCCCACCTTTGCATTTTTTAAAAACTGACCTTTTTTTTGGATACATGTAGAATAAGTGATATTTGCAAAATCAAAATAAGACTGCAGAGAGGATATTCTAAAGGCTAATCCATTACTTTTGAAGAAAAATATCAAGCTTTTCCACAATACCTTATTATTATTCTGGGTCACCATGATGTTTC
Organism: Nettapus auritus; assembly: GCA_011076525.1. NCBI lineage: Eukaryota > Metazoa > Chordata > Aves > Anseriformes > Anatidae > Nettapus > Nettapus auritus. The sequence goes on along the minus strand of CM021772.1, from coordinate 24,224,342 downwards.
CATGCACCTTGGCATGTCCCTTTAATTGGATCCTTACATAGGAAGGTCCAGCATGGCTGCATTGAAAGCTGACATTTCTAACTAACTGACCTTTTCAGGTCCAGTGATACTCCTATAATGATTATCCTCTAGCATTGTTTGGACACAATACCACATACTTCACAGCACATAAAGAATATGTGCTTTGAGAACTATTCAAAATGCCCAATATCAAGTTAGCAAAATGAGAAAATTGGGTGCAAGCATTCATCAGAGTGTTATTGTGCAGGTATCGATTTGAATGCCCTTTCATTTCTCTGGGAAAAAGTGTTGTATTATAGAGCTCTAAATTAACTTCTGTTCTGTTTTTTTTTTTTTGTTTGTTTGTTTGTTTTGTTTTGTTTTGTTTTGTTTTTTGTTTTGTTTTGTTTTCCTTTTTTTTTTTTTCTTTCCCCCCCGCCCCCCTTTTTTTTTTTCCCAGTAAGTATAAAAAGGTCAAATTCATTCATAAGGCTGAATAGATTTGCAGGATATAAGCAATAAGATAGCAATCAACTTTCAAATAACCTTTAAAGAGACAGTATCTTTTCTTATGACCAGTAATTGATCTGCTCATTAAGTCCCTGAGTAATCTTTGGGGCTCACCTAGGCAAAAACGTGCAAGCCCTGTGACAAAAGGATAGCAGCTAGAACAAAACAGGAATAAATCCTCATGTGAACATATAAATATTTTACAGGTTTTGGGGGGGCTTGAAAGGCTTGACATTGTGATGGGAATTCCTCAACTTGACTGTCATAAGGCTGAGTGAAAAAGACATAGAAAAGACCTCAAAGTGTGAGATTGGCATTAGTGAGGGTGATGATGCTACATGTTCATACATGCTGAGCATATCTTCCACTGCCCTTCTGAACACGGTGGCAAATGCAGTGGCGGCTGGTACCTAGAGGGGCTGTCCCCGCTGAGCCTGCAGCACATCAGGGCTGACTTGTCACCCTCTACTGTCATCCCACTTCTCAGCAAAGCCAGACTGCCAAGTAATGGCTCGCTTTGCACCACGAGTAATTTTTGGATGTGTTGTGTGTGTAGGGGTGGTTGATCCTCCCTGCCTACACATCAATAAGACCCATGTCTAGCTGGCACTGCTGCCTTCCTGATGGCAGCCTGCTGCAGCCTTCACAGGTCCTGGGCCATGCAGCTTTCTCCTCCTCCCGTGGGAGCCAGGCATGTACAGGATGCTGGGACTTGCTCAGGGAAGCAATATGTAGCTGGAAACTTGCTGAAAGTACTGGGATTGTTATTTAAGATACCAATCAGGAGATTAATGTTCTGTCCGTGTCCATATTTCATTTCTACATGTAAATCCATGTTATGTTTTCAGTATTATTTTTATGAATCATGCATACACTGAGGACTATCTGTGCATAATTGATTACAAGGAGTTGTCTTGGCGTTTATCTTTGATCAGAATTTTCAGAAGCAGCAAGCATCCCAGGTGACGAGGCTTTTTATGCTGTAAATGTTTGCACATAATCTTTCTGTTGTACTTCGCAATGTGCAGAATGAGCTCACTTAGAGGGAAAATGAGCAATTTTGTGCAGGTGTATTGTTCTTCTCCTTTTTGGGTAAGCTTGAGGAAAATTTAAAATAATCTGCCACCACCACCCCTCAAAAAAAAAAAAAAAAAAATAAAATAAAATAAAATAACACCTTAGGTGTTTTTAGAGAGCATGGAAAGCTTGCTTTCTTTTTAATGAAATTTTAATTAGCAAGGACATCTGTATGGAAACAGTCTCTTCACTGAGGAATTTTTATCTGTCTGTTTAATTATCTGCTGAGTGACCTGAACAAGACTTAGTGAAAAATCAGTGTATTTTGAATACCTAGAAGCCAGCAGGGGATTATATTGACATTGCAAAATGGAGTGCAGCGCAGAAATGCCTGAGCCAGCAGGCACCTGCCCAGCAGCGCTGTGCCGCTCACAGCAGGCTCACCAGCGTGGGCCCAGGTGCCAGCAAAGCCCCGTTAGCTGGGTGCTGTGCCTGCGATAAATAAGCCCTGGCTCTCTCTGGATTTTGCTGGCTTTAGTGTGCTGTCATTCCAGCACTGCTGGATTGCACCTGGACCTGAACCTTTACTTCTGAGGTGTTGTTTTTTTAAAACCTAGCCGGGCTCATATATCTAGCTGTGGTCCGTTTCTATTTTGGTAGCACCCATGTGTCCCAATCCACAAGGATGTCATTGTGCTGGATGAGCACAGTGTGACACCAAGCTGCCCCTGAATAGCTGGTAACTAAAATAGACAAAGCAAGGGGCAATGGGCAGGAAACATGAACAGAGAATGTCAAAAATAAAGGATGATTTTAATAGAACTGCCTTTTATTTTTGAGAAGCTGCCCATTGCTGCCTTTGCTTTCTTCTAGACTGCTATGCCTCTTTACTACCCCTGTCCTTCAATTTCTGGTGTAACAGAATGGCAAAACAGTGATGCTGATACAGCTAAATGGATGGGGCTGAGGAAAAGAGGAGCTGGAACTGCACAAAGAACCCTTCCTTAGCTCATTTGTTTCCAAGAATTGCCAGTGGGCTCATTTTTTGGTATGCAGAACACTTTCTGTTAAAGCAGTCAGCCAAGGTCATTGGGAAACCCACAAGAAAGGATAACCTAGAGCCTTTATTATTATTTTGAGCTTGTATCTTGAAGGCACAAAGGAGTTTTTAAGAGACATCTGAATGTGGAAGGTGCGATGATTTTGCAAATTCAGACTGAACGTGCAGGATAACCTGCGGTGGAAAAGTGTCTTGTTCATCATCCAGCTCAGCACAACATTGGAGGGAGTTATCTGAGATGCTGCTAAACGAGATAATGTGGGTGCTGTGAGGCAGTAATATTACTGCAGCGTCCTTAAAAAGCAGGTTAAAGGAAGGTGAAATACTCACTTAACACCACAGTCTGCCTCTGATGTGGCAGGTGCTGTGCTGTCTGTGCAGGGCTCTGCGAGTGTCGGGACAGAGAGTGCTGGCAGAGGAGCAGGGATGCAGGCAGAATGGGACACGGTCTGCAGCGGGGCCTGGGGAGGGCAGCGTAAACCACGAAGTTCACATTTGCTGGGCCATACAAATGAAAATGAATATAAGTGTGTTTGATCCATCTAGAAGACAGCAGGGGATTATATTAAACTTGACGTTTTTATTACATTACTCACCCTATTATTCAGCTGCAGCCAATGTCCTTATCCTCTGGGGACTACTGGAAAGAAGAATCATCTGTAAGGACCCTGATTTTCCTGCCCATCTTTAGGACAGCCTCAGAACAATGCTAAATTTTGCCGTGCTGCCATCCCCTGCGTTCAGCCTGCCTGGTGGCTGCTCCTGCCAGGGGCTGTGAGGGTGTAGGACTTGGGGTTTGATGCCAGATGAATCCTCATCTGGTCACTCTGAGCAAGTCTGCTCTGGTATCTGATCCAGAGCACTCAAGTGGCCTCTTACATGGTCCAAACCCCCTAATCATTGTCTATGATCTGACAAAGCTGACCCCATGAACAAATTCCTGTGCTGTGTTAGTGTGTGATCCTTAACCCACCCCCCTCGCTCCATCATCCTGCATTTTGTTATTCTAGCACCAAAATAGCTTTTTGTAGTCTAGAAAAAAGTTCTGGAGTGGCCCAAGTGACCAAGGGCAGCTGCTCTGGGCTGGAACACTGGTAGCAGCAAAGCAAAGCAAGATGTCCCCGTCACCTCTGGGCTCTCACAACGGCTGCACAGACACTTGTGGCACCTGGACAAATGCCTCCCAAAGCAGGTGCTGTGTGTTTGTCCCAAGCACAAACAGAGATGCTATATAATAGTGCTGCTGCTAATAAATATAAACCGTATAGATGTCAGGTTGCCCTGAGAATGTATTCTCCCCACAAACCAGGCGTCTCTACTGCAGTGTTCAGGAATTAACTGCAGGAGTATTACTCTCTTAAGGCTTTGTGTTATAGTTCTGTTTTCTTCACCTTTAACCCGACAATGGATTATGACCATACTTTCTCTTATAACTAAATGCTCTTCTGTCCTTTGACAAAACAGATTTGTGTCTTTTCATAGCTTTCTGTAGAGGGCTAATAATACATAGGAAAGCTTTACTGCCCACAGGAGACTTTGCCTGGCTGTAATAATAAGAAACACTGTTGAAAAGTCATGATCAATGTTAATTCAGTTATTTTTCATTTTCTTTTTTTATAATGAAATCTTCTACTTGTGCATTTTATCCAGTGCTGCCCCATGAATTGCTCGTTGGAGAGAGGGGTCATTGGTTATAAAAATGAATTCTTGTTGTTTGTCCTCATACAAAAATAACCAGTATTTTGAAATGATGAATTCAAGGGAGAAAGAAAAGTGGGATCTTGGATGTACAAAAGATGTAAATGTTGTTTTCTAGTTTTTATGGTTCCCAGATGCCTCCTCTAATTGCATAGCTAACCCTGAGTTTATTAAGTTATTTTCCAGAGTCAAACTCATTTGTAAACATGTCAGAATAAAACCTATATAAAAAAAAGAAAAAAGGAAAAAAGGAAAAAAAAAAAAAAAAAAGGAAAAAAAAAGATCTTTGGATTAGAATTCTGGAGTGATAAACAAACTAATTTAGAATGTATTTGCATGTAATTTATATGTGCCAAAATGGTATTGCATGTGGTTTGTAAACATAGGTCTTGAATTTATTTAACATTTCAGAATAGCACAGGAAAAAAAATTAATTGTAGCTTAAATAATAATAATAATAATAAGAAGAAGATGTCTTAAAATGGCCCATGTTTGAATGTGACTCAATGTGCAGAAACTGGCGAGGAGAGATAAGCACAGAGAAAGCTGTAAATTCTAGCAGCAAAATCTGTAGTAGTTAGGATACTATGTTTTATAGCAATCCCTTACCTCCCCCCATGGACATTACTATGGCATCCAGTATATTTATTATTCACTTTCTGCAAGAGAGGTTTTGCTAGTACAGCCTTAAAAATAAGGTCTGTTTCCTCTTTTAATGTTCAAACTTGTTCATGGTTAGTGCCATCAACTTCATTTGAAGCATCTTGTCCACTTTGGCCTGCAGCCTTTGGCACAAGATAACAATTTATAATTATCCTGTTTATTACAGTGCCTCCACTTTGCTAGGAAGTTTCTGTCTGGAGTAGACCTGCCAGTCATTTCTGCTTGCAAATCTTCCCACCTGAGAAGAGGCGACAGTGTTAGAGAGGGAGAAGGTTGTGCAAGGCAGTGAGGAGTGGTGGTGGTGGGATTAACAGTGGGCTGGGTGGAGGGGACATTGAGGGAAGAAGAGGCTTAGAGCAATGATCACACGGAGCTGGCAAGGTCTGGTCAGGAATCCTGCAGGTGCTCAGGTGAGAAGTTTCATGCACTGGTTATTTCTGCTGCCAGAAGAAGGCCACAACTGAATTCCCCACATTTTTTTCTGCTGAAAATACAGCTTGTCAAGAGGCAGGAGGGAAGGTACCATCTATGCCTGTTGCTTCAGAATGCAGGACAGAGAGAATCCTAATTTGGGGAAATCTGAGGTAGGAGGACACGCATCATGCAGGTAGTAGAAAGCTTTTGCATATATCCCAAATGAAGCTAATCACTTAGATGAAGATCAGTGAAGCTGGAGCACAAGTATATCTTGTAAAACCTGCTGACTGAATTGACTGTGGGTTTTTTGTTTGTTTTTACTGTACTGTTCAACAAATGAATGGCTTCTTGACAAAAACTATGTACGTCATGGCTAACTTTATCAGGTGAGTCCTGAAGATGAAATGTGAGGCTGGCAATTAGCACCAGTGACCAGCTGTGAAAACAGGAGTTTCTCATTTATTTTAATTATATTTTTGTTCAAATATTTGCACATTTTATCTCTTATTTATTGGAACTTTTGCTATCATTTCAACAGCAAAGGAGACATTTCAGATTTTTTTTTTTTTTTTTTTTTTTTTACAGCGTGTAGTTATTTGCCAAGTTAAATGCAATGAGCACCTGTTTATATGAAAGGTATCTATATGGACTAATCTATATGATCATTTGCAAAGCTGGATGTTGGATTGCATAGCTCATCAGTCTAGCTTCAAACCTTATCCAGTAAACAGTGGAATGACTTTGGAAATCTGTAGTGTGTTCCCTGAAACTTTAAATGATTCTCTTTTGTTGCCCTGTGCTGCTTTGTGGTTCGCTGATCAATGGCTGGAGAAGCTGGAGCACTCTCCTGTTTTTAACCCATATCTTTTGTTCGGAGATGATCAGTTTCAGAGAGAAACACTGTGTCCATGCGGATACTACCTCCAACAAATTCCCTGGCTAGAGGAAAGGCACCTACTCCAGTTCAGTTGCAAGAGCAAATGCCATGGAGTTGAATTACAGTTGCATTTCTATTGCTGCCAATGATATGGCCTAATTTCTTTTATTGTAACTCAGGCTGTCCTGTGCTGTTGCGACATTGCTAAGGAACATGGAGAAGACCAACACAATTGAACTTGTGTACTCTTCAGAACTTGGGCAGGCAGCTCAGGCAGACAGGCCATTTGGGATCCAAAGCTAGAACCCGTGCATTTTCCTGATTTCATTAAAATGTGGCTGGCAGGAGTGATGGTTGTCTGTGACAGACTTACCTTGGATGAGCAAATCAGAAAGAAAGTCACTTCTCCCAGGATTATATTCCATTATATAGAAGTTAAGAACCCTAAGATGAATGTATGCCCTATCCCTGATTTCTATGCAGTAGTTTTAATCTAGCTTTTACCACTCAGGAGTGATATCTGAGATTCATTGCAAATGTCTACTCAGAGCAGAGTAGCAGTCAAAACTGCAAATAGAATATTTGAGAATAGTAGGAAAACTGAAGAACAAATCAGATGTAACAATGCACTACTCTCAAAATAGGCAGTAGAGTTAGCAAAATACAGTGAAAGGCAACAAGGATGATCAGTAAAACGGCTTCCATCTGGAAAGAAATCGAGTAGAAATGTGATTATTATTATTATTATTATTATTATTTTCTGTGGGATCTGCCACTACTGTAAGTGGAGTTTAAACTCAGTTTCTAAAGTTCATGTGTTTTTTGTTTCTTTTTTTTTTTTTTTTTTTCCCCATAATTAAAAAGTGCTGCAACCAGTACCACATAACTCTATTTTGAATGACATGGTGTTGTATAAATACATCAACAAATACAAGTTACTACCGGCCTAGAAGCTGGTGGTAGTTTCATGAGCAGAGATCATAAAAAGTTTATATTCATTGAGGATGAAGAGAAGACAACTGCTACCTGTGATCTCATTTGTTTGAGAAGGACTAAATTTCTGCAGCTGTAGAAAGTTTCTGGCAAATATTTAAACAGAAAATGTGCAACAGCACTAGGAAGTAAAACATAAATATATATCCTTAATAGGAACAGGGGGCATAAATAACTATCAAGTGTAAATAGAAAGAGGTAATTTAAAAAAAAAAATGTAAAAGAAATGAAGGAAAAATCCATGTGAAGATAAAAGTTATAGTTTTAATATATTTGCTAGGATCTATTTTATTCAAAACTTACTACAATTCTAAAGGTTTTAATTCTTACTGATGATGAAAAAAAAGGCAGGTCTGTACCGTGGGAGTTTCTTTTGGTTTCTCTCACCTTGGGATGAAATGCTTTCAAGTCCAGTAATAACCAAAAAGGATGTTGTTTTGATCTCTGGTACAGATCAACACTCTTAAATCAGCAGGCTGAGACATTTGTTGTACAAGAGTCCTAAAGAGCTGGGATCACATCAGATGTGATGCCACGACTAATTAGTACATCTTGGAACACGGGGAGATGCCATTTTATTGTGCAAATACTTGGAAAGGCAAGTAGGGTGACTTATGTTACCACGGACTGGTATTTTGACAACAGCCCCCAGGAAATTAATGAAAAGACTGACTTTAGTTACTCAAAGTTAAACACGAATGAAAGGCAGTCAGCATTTTATGAGAGAGAGGATTTGTCAAACAATTCGTCTCAGCCTTTGAGTATATTATAAATATAGTTGAGAAAGTTAGCTGCATAATCTTTTGAAGGTGTTTGATTTAGAACCTTAAAACTTTAAAAAATATATATATAACATATTAAATAGGTTAAAGATCAGTCAGCTGCCACATCTCCCAAATCATTTTTTTTTTCCTTTTTTTTTTTTTTCTTTTTTTTTCTTTTTTTTTCCTTTTTTTTTCTCATGGGATATTTCATCCAGAATTCCTCTTCCTTTTCAACTAGTACTTCTAAATTGTGCAGGTGTGTTACAGAGGAGCTAGAAACATCAGAGTGGTTTCAAAAACCTGTACTTCTTTTTGATACAGTTGTCTTGAACCACTGTGGTAATTCTTCATGATAATACTTCATAAGTTACTGTAGTATTAAAGAATAGAGGTTACAAGAGTGAGGAAGAAACAAAACCCTACATGAAATCCATGGACAATGTGAACAACAAAAAAAAACAAAACAACAACAACAACAACAACAACAACAAATTTGTTCTGAATCAGCAGAAATGTTCTTATACCCATTTGTTTTGCAGCAAAACAGTTGGGCTGTAAATATCTGGGGAGTTGAAAAGATCACTGGCGCTGCTGTGATAAAGGAAGACAAGATTTTTTAGTGAACTAATGCAACTGCTCACAAAAAGCTGAGCAGCTTGGAGAGGATGTAGATAAAAGTAGAGCTGCCTCATTATCTCCCCTCACACTGATCAAGTGGCCATTACACAGAATGGAAAAGTATTAGCTTATCCACTCCTTGCATATGTACTTTGTAGTCATTTGGCAAAATAAGTATGTTTTCACACTTAGTTGAAGCATAATAAAACCATGTCTGGAATTTGTCTAATCTTCCCATTTCAAGCCAAATTCTGGCGCAAGAAAGAATGGGATTTTTTGAAGGGGAAGAAATCTGGGGCTCTGCCCTTCATCACCACTACTAGGCTATAGGAGGCACACAGTCACTTTGAGGCACTTCACACGATTGCTAGTTAAACCCTCATCCTTCTCTGTCAGTTTTTTCTTGGTGTTGTAGCATTTTGAAAGTAACAGAAAGAAATTCAAATGCAATGTAAATAAGTAAATAAAGTAAAATTGTAAAGCAACCAAACTCAACAGGAGCATCTGAAGGCAGGTTTACACTGAGTGTACTCAGTGTGTGTGTGCGTGTTAATAGAGACAACAGATCCAAATTCTTCTTTATTCATACATGATTTCCCTTTTGTATGGCAGCCTTTTGTGCATGTTCATGTTTGTGTCTGCAGAAATGAGAGCTATACTCAAAGGCTTTAATGGAAGTTACATCCCTGTGCACACAAAATAAGAGGTCAATTTAGAAGCTAGAATCTATTTGAAGCAAAGAACTGTCAAAAGATACTTTGTGTACCTATCATAATCAGGACCAGAATCCCGTGGCAACACACAAAGGTGTTTTGTACAGCATGGTATAGACTTTAAAATATAGTATTTACAGTAATATTACCTACAATGGATGGAGTGTCAGCTTCTGGACTGGTGCTCTCCAAGGCTGGTTCAAATGGTATTGACTTGCTTACTATGAAGGGATGGAATCATGGCTTGCCTGAGTTCAGATTGAAGTAGGTAAATAATTTACAGCTTTGTTTTGCTCTGAACCTCTATGTAATATTCAGGCACTGTCAAAATGGGCAGAGTTAGAAGATAGGTTCCTGGAAAGATCTACCCTCTAGTCAGAGGAGATAAACGTACCTGAGTGTTACCGGGGTGCAATCAAAGTGGAAAGTTGTTATGCCAGTGGAGAGCAGTACAGTTAAAAAAGCTACCAAGGAGTAGTGATAACAGGCAGATTAACTGAATATGCAAAGTTTTACTGTAGCTTCACCACAACAGCAGAGCTCAGAAGTAAACCTTCAAATGCTCAGTGTATTCTTGCCTTTTAGGTGACCAATTACACCATGTACACGAGCTTAAATATTTCATGCTGCGTTAAGCAAGGAAGACATAAACAAGAGAGTAACATGGTAGTAAAGCATAATAATTTGTCTGCTGAAGTACTGTGAAGTTAATAGCAGCATATGAATAATTGGGAAGATGCACAGAAAACAGAAAATAAAGACCTGGATCAGCCATGGCACTGGGCAGTCTACCAAAAATTACATCTCTGTTGTGCAGCCTTCCTCATCTACTTTGAACAAAGTGTCCAATGTGATGAATTATGTCTGGAAATCCTACAATGTCCCAGAAAATAAAAAGTTGTCAAAAGATATAAGGATATAAACAGAGTGAACAGAATAGACATGCTTCTGAAACAAAATTGTATATTACTCTTATTTTAGACACGGGACTCTGACAACATCTCACCAAAGTTAAAGGTCAAACTAGAAGCAGGGAGCTCACAATGCTAAACTAATAACATGGAAGAAAAATCAGCTTGCACGATGCTGAATGTTCCTTAGCTGCTTTTCAGGATGTTTTTATTTGTGTGATTTGAAGTTTGTCTTTCCCTTTAAAAAGGCAAAAGAATTTAATGGCTTTATATTGTTTGGAGTGAGTGCCCGTAGGCTTTCCTGATGAGGAAAATGATATCCTGAGGAAACACAGAGCAAATTACAAACAAAACCCTTATTAATAGTGGCAGTTACCTCCTGTAGGAGGATTGATTTAGAATCCCTGTAAAGATTGTGCTCTCAGCAAACTCAACAAATAAGAACATCTCTTAGGAGTTCTTATTTAAGTTCTCTTGGTGGTAACATTCAGATTCAAAACAACTGAAGCAAGGTGCTGAATGTCACTGTGTCGGAGAGATTCATACTGTAAGTTACACATACACTCCTTTTCTCTTGTAACTGCAGTGAAATAATCTGCTGCTTCTGTTCATCCTTAGAGTAAGTATTAAGAGCAACCAGGATTAAAAGATTTAAGATGCTCTTGCAGAAATATAGCATTTGCTGTGTGAGTCCACATTTTATCATGGCTCAGAAACCACAAGAATCATTTTGATCCATCCTCTTCCCAAAGGGCATGCAAAGAAAATCAGGAGGTAGAGGTATGCAAACAGAGGCTATTCCAGGGCAGCAAGGAGGTGCCTGGGATGCAGGAGGGAGGACATGGAGATAGTCTAGACTATCTGACAACAATGTGAAGCAGCAGGCTTATCATTTTGGGAATCTTTTTCTAAAAACAAAACTTTTTTTTTTTTTTTTTTTTTTTTTTTCCCATATGCAAGCAATGTCATAATAGACTTGACAGGAATTAAAACAATCTGCAGTACTTGTTTTGTTTCCTATCAACCACTACTAATATCACAGCAGCAAGAAGTGAATAGTACCAAAATATTTATTTCCTCTTTGACCCATACAACTAAAATATCTGAAAACATTTGTTTTGAAGATGGAAAGAGCCACCAGAATGATGACAATAAAGAGAATGCTTGGATTTAATCCCAAATCATGTTGCTCAAGATATGTTTAGATTTGCAAATTGTGTGGACTGACAGGTATGGATTTTTAGAGCAGCACATTTGGTGCTGAAGACATCATGCCTATACCGTATATTTCTGAGGATTTTACTTTGGATCAGCTCTAGTCTGCTCCCCTGACTTGAATGTCTGTTGGTGGTTGGATCACATCTTCTGCTTTAATTTCATCTGAGGGGAATCCATTTTATGTGCTTCAGGATTGCTCTGTGATGTGAGCCAAAGCATGATAACTTAAAGTGCTTAGGATGTCATACAGAGTAAGTAAACGTCTGGTTAACTTGCTCATTGTTAAATGATACTCCCAAATTCCATTTTAACTCACAGTATCACCAAAGTGTTCTGAAATTAAATTGGTTTTAGTATTGTTTAATTTAGTGAGTGAGAAATACTGTTAACAAAGGAAAACAATAGCTGTTATTTTAATGCATCATGTGGAAAGGCAAGCATTTAAATATTTGCTGGTTTGTTTTGAACAATATTTAGTAGCTATTAGCTCTGTCGCTGGGAGGTTGGATTTCTGCATTTGATAAACAAAACAGTATTTCAGATGTGAAACCATTCAGAAATGCCATAACTACATCTGTTAATTGAATATGCTCTCGTGGCCTGATTTTTTTTTCACCTTGAAATGTATTTGACCTTTTTTAAAGTTACCTTAATTTTCAGGGAAAAAAACAAAACAAAACAAAACAGTGTTGGCAGAAGTACAAGCTTACCTGCCTTCTAAGAATTCACACATTGTTTCCTTGCAATTCAGGTGCAAGCCTTGAAAGTTGCATGCAATATTTAAGGCTTTTGCCTGCCACTGGATATGGGTAGGAATTCAGAAGTGTCTGCTTACATTTCATTGCATGTATGGGAATAGCCTGCTGTACGTGCATTATTGAGTATCTAGGAACAGTTTCCTCTCTAAAACAAGATTTCAAGTCATTTTTCAGAGTTTTCTGATTTGAATTAATATTGCACTTGTATGTATGTAGTATATTTTTTACAGCCTAGGAGAAAAAATAAAAAAGAAAAAACATGTCATGCATGAGGACTTGAATTGCAAGGTATCCCAGCACAGTATAGCACTCCTATGCCAAAAGTGTTTTTCTTCTCAGGCAATGATTGACACCGATTGGTGCTGGAAATGAAGTAGTAGGTTAGCTGGATGCCAGTCTGTTCCTCTAATGATAATACTTTGTGAGCAACTCTCAGTAATCATTTCATCTCACTTCAACAAGAGTCTAAGTATCATTGACACTATATTTATGGCTATATATATATTTTTCTATATGAATTGTTTTTAGAGGTTTCCTTTTTACAAAACACTTTTTTCTCTTCTCCCCTTGAACTTCTAGGACTTAGTCAATGATAGGAAGGATATTTATAAAGGGTATTTAAAACATGATTGCTATTGGGGAAAAATTCAAAGAATTTGATCAGGGAGTGGATTGAAAGCAATAAGAAGTTGGTTTTTTGTTTTGTTTTGTTTTGTTTTTTCATGGTTTGTTATTCATTCATCTGTTTAATTTTGTTTCCTTAAATGCTCTATAAGAAGAGAAGCTACTTGAAAGAAGTCTGAAGTTATGCCAAATGAGAGGCTGATTTACTCCAGAAATACTACTCTGTTTAGCAGATTTGTTTGGATGACTTCTCACTTGGTAGCAGTCATTCCCTGGTTAGTATAAACATGGTCTAACTTCCAAGGTTACTCTTATTTGTGTAAGGGCTCTACTCTTTTACACAGTAGGTATCAGCTTTGGGACTATGAAGTCCTTATAAAATGACACAGCAAAGTCATTACCTTCTGCAAAATCTGGTACATTAAAAATGTCTGTGAACATTCCCTCAGTTTCATCACTGCATTGGTCTTTTCTTCTCAGTGGCAGACTTAAAAAATTTGACAGGGTAACAACACTTCCAGAACAGTGTTAGAAGCAAAATGCTCCTGTGCATAAGAAGTCGAAATATTATTACATAAACCGTACTTCTTATCCATAAGCATTTGGGGGTCTGGGTTATGTTTTGAATTTTAATGGAGAGTATGCTGAATGCTGACAAACAATTATTCTAGCTTTGTAAGGTCTTTTCTAGGTTCTATATGTAAATTGTGCCTTCTGCATGTTGTGATTTTTGGTTTGTTTATTTTTTTTGGTTTGTTTATTTTCCCTTTAAGTAAATGGATTTGTAGAGATCCACAGGTAGGCTAGAAACTTCAGGTGGGAGTGTTTGGGCACAGAACAGACACAATTATACCCTGGCAGGCCAAGCTCTGTCCCCATGCATCTCAACTCTTCCCCTGAAGGAGGAAAGCCAGAGGAAGAAGAGGGCAAGTCAGTGTTTTTGCCCATTCAGTCTTGGCTTTTTCACCCAAGTCTGTCAGCAAGGGTGTTAATTAGTGTCAATTGTGACAGCAAGGAATGGGACTGGTACCACCAATGTGTTTGCTAAGCCAGTTCACCAGCAAACAGGCTGCAGGTGGTCATCACTTTCATTTGCCATCAACTTGGGCTGTGATGTAATGGCAGACCTAAAGGTAAAAACACTGCTGTTCCTGGCACTCCTCCTATATTCCTTTGTTTTAAAAGAAATCCTGGAAGGCTGCAGTTCAGATGTTTCATGTTTCCATTTTAGTTCTTTTCCTCCCTGCGACAGACTGCTCTGTAAGTATTTCAATATTGCTGAGGATATTTTGTCAAAGGCATTTGGGGCTTCTATTTTAAGGGATCAAAGGAAGGACTAATCTGGATTTTTGCAAATGGATGCATGACAACATTGCTGTTGTATCTTCAGTGAACTGCAGACCTAATGTGCTCAGTCTGCTCCAGAGGCTATTCTAATACTAATGTTTTTTATGCCTTAAAAAGTTCACGACCTAAATACAAATAGTAATTATAGCATGATTTTACTATTTAACTGTTGAGAGTTGCAAGGTTTTCTGGCCTACCCTAGGTGTTCATGTCATGGGTTAGCTCGCTCTTGTCCATTTTATTTTTTTTCTTTTCTTTTCACTGTTTTCTGCAGTCCCTGGTATTATCATTTCAATCCATTGATTCTTTGGCTCTGGGATCACCCGATACTAAGGTCTCATTTGTACTCCTCTCCACCTGTTTGAACGGCAATCAGAGACCCCAGCTGCCAAGTTCTGCAATATTTTGCTCAGTTGAGGGTTGTGCTGGCATCAATGCAGATTTCATTTAGTTATGCTGGCAGCTCTCACACTATCTCTGGGCTTGCTATAGGTGCAGACACAAGTGTATTGGTCACTTATTCTTTTTCCATAGTTTAAAAACGCGTAAAAAATGTGCCTAGGCAAGTTGTTCCTTCATCCAAATTTACTTTATTAAACAGGCATGCCATTTCTAAGGTGGAGGCATGCAATTGTGCTCTTCACTTGGCATCACGTTCTTGTGCTGGCAGAGATGCTTGTGCTGCCCTTGGCATTCCTCCTCTATGTTTTTCTCTATCACTCTTGGGGTGACTTTGGCAGCTGCACTGGCCAGATGCAAAGCTCTTGCCTCTTTTCCAGCAGCAGAGGCATGTGAGGTCTGTGTAAAAAGCTTTCTGGCAGAGACCCTGCATTTTGCCTGGCTCTGCTTTGCTTCCCCCAAATTTGCTCTTCATCCTGTGGCATGCTGTCTCTCCTGACCCACAGGCAAGCATGAGGAATTCAATTGCATGGGGTGGGCTTTTGGAGAGAAAGCAGCTTACCTAACACACATGGAAAGCCTTATTAGTGCCTGTCTCTGCTGCATTTCTGTTGTATAAACAGTTAGTTTGACATTTGATGAATTTGTCATCTTTTATCTTGAAACACAGCAATACCACGCACCCCTTTAGAATAAGCAGTTCTGTTAACAGCAAGATTAATAAGGCCTGCTTGCAAGTATGGATTTTCTGATTTTTAATAAGTAGTGAGCTCATTCTACAAATTTTCCCCTGATGAAGATATTTTAATAGTCTCTCCCCTTGAATGGTTTGCCAGTTTTCATTAAAAAAGTGTGAAGGCATTTCTTACCTTCCAGGATGTTACACTACCCTTTGTCTAATAGCTTGAAATAGTTCAACAGGTTCAAAAGTCATTGTAAACAAGCCCACTCCAGACAGAAAATGGAGATATAGTTTTCCTTAATCTCTGGGAGAAGTTCAGGACAAATTCAAGAAAGAATGTTATTAGTGACCCCTGCCAAGCAGTCTGACATTGTCCTGGAGCATTTGTGCCGGCAGCAAACAATAGGCTTAATTTCTCTCTAAATTTAATTATTTTAAGTGGTCTTTTTGTTAATAAACAATCAAGATCCCCCTTTGGAAGATTTTGATAAAGTTAGTGAATTTGGTAGTCTAATTTCTTTAATATATTTCATACCTTTAAGAAATTTCAGTTAGCCAGAAAGTAACTCAGTGTCAGAGCCAGGATAGGTCTGGGGATTTACAGCCTCTGCCCTGGGTGTCACACCAGTAAACTGTCCCACTCAAGTAACATTCCTGTTCTTTCTGGTTCCATTCTTCCAAAATCTTTCTGGTCCACTTACCTGCTGCACTTTTAGAGTTGTAGGAGGTACCTATCACAGAAGCACTCAAGTGTCACATACAACATTAAATGAAAGCAGAAGCTTAACTCTAATAGTGCATACTCAGCACCATCTGCTTTACTGGTAAAACTGTTGTTTATGCTGAAGTTTTCATTTAAAAAATAATAATAATAATAAAAAAATTAAAAAAGGAGGGAATTGTTACTGCTGCCATAGAAAATCCAGATTTAAGATGCCTTGCTTAATGAAGGAGGAGAAGGTATGCCCATATGGAGGAGATTCATGTTCTGATGATCAGTTAGGTAGAGTGCCACGTCCAGAGACCTTCAGCACCAGCAATGTGAAAGCAGAAGGCTGCCATGAGGGATGCTGGACACTTGGGATAACAATCAGGGAATATTTCAGTTAGGTCAATAGTTTTACCCTGTATAAAGACCACAAGAACATCTAGCCATCATGTTTGATGTTCTGAGGTCTATGAATTGCTATATCACCGAGGACTTCATAGTTAATAGCCAGTACTTCAGTTTGCACCTGGAATGAAGCTGGCAGTCAGCATGAGCCCAAGAGCAGGTGCAATGTGCTCTTGTCCATTTACTCATCCTCTGTGGCAGGCAGCCATGTCCTGCACCAGCTGAAGCTGCCAGATGTCCTGCAGGTCAGTCCCACACCACACACATTGCAGTAGTCAAGAGTTTTGCTTGCTGTTTGCTTTTGTTGACTGTTTCTACCAGTGTTGTTACATTAGTCTCTGTCTCTTAATTTAAAACTTCCAGTATTCTGCATAACTTCTGAGAAATGCGTTAAGGATAAAAGGGACCTGTTTTGAGGTGGAAGTGTCCTATTGCTTTTTTTTTTTTTTTTTTTTTTTTTTTTTCTCCCCTCTATCATTGACATCTTTTTCAATTATTATCTTTAGTGAATCATTTGCTCATCTTGCATTTTATCCACAGGAACAGTAAACTTTCCTATATCAAGAAGTTCCCTTAGGTTCCTACAATATAATACATTACATTCTGTAATTATTACATTGTTATCTTCCTTTTCTTAAACACAAAATTCAGTAGTGCTCCTTTTCAAGCTGAATTGGCAGAACCTGCTATATGGTAAACTATTGTCATGCGGTTCAGGCTTTTTCTCTAATGGCAGCAGTTAGCTAAAGTAACATTTCAGCCAGCTGACTGTAAGCATAAGTAGTAATTTTCTGAGACAACTTCTGATTGTGGTGTTTGCCTGCTTCATGAGACAGTGAAGAACATCAAACACATTTTCATAAATGTCATACATTTTTATTTACAGTTCTAATCAAGGTATGTGATTAAAAGTTATGTGGGTAAGCAGTATTTGATCACTGGTTGTTATTTTTAAGAAAAACTATTTCAGATTTAAATCATTCACTCTCCTTAGGCCAAGCAAAGTAGAATACATATATTTGTTTGCTTATAAGAAACAAAGGAAACTGGAGATTGGTGGGTGACAATTTTACATTCATGCTTCATGCTTTTTGCATTCATGTCATGGTAATTCTGCATATGCTCATTTCAAATGATTTGCCTTTTTTGTTTTGACTGTTTTTTCAGTTGTTATTAGAAGGGCAGAGGTTACTTGACCTACCCATATAATGTGTCCATATAATTTTTGTCTGACTATAGCCTTAACTTTTTTTTCCTGAGCTCTTACAATTTTTGTTTTGTTTATTTGTTTCTGGGTTTGATTGTGTTGTTGTTTTGGTGTGTTTTGTTTTCTTTTTAAATTGCTATGCAAATTCTTGCAAGTTTCTTTATCCTTATTTTGCTGATCTCTAGTCTTATACTAGCATTTTTCTTCCGTGTGAGAATAAGAATTATTTGTTTTGATGGCAACAATGCCTCTTTTTCTGCAGTCTCAGGTTTAAAGAGTAATAAGCTTGAGTATGTTTGTACTTTAATAATATGCACATCCCTTATGTGCCTATGCTGCTGTTTCACTGAAGTTAACCAGGAGTGCTCTGAATCCTCATTCACTGATCCTTCTCTTCTCTTAAATGTCATAGCTGTCAGCAATGGAGTGATGTAAAAAATATTAACACAACATTTTCTAGATTTTTTTGTGATCTGCCACTACTTTCCCTCATGCAGCAAGTGATGAGAATCATTCAGCAGGGACAACTTAGAAAATGATAGCAGCTGAGTAAATCTGACTCACAGAATTAAATATCATGGATCAAATGGGCTTGTGCCAAACTTTCCCACTGGATTTAATGTAAGACTCTGACCCTTGTGGTATTACAAAAGTGGGTCAAATTTTCTGTGCCTGTACAGCAGGTCTTTTGACATTTTGCCCAACGCCAGTGTGCACTATCAAAGGTTTTATCATCAGCTGCCAAGGAGATAACTACAACTTTTGAATTACAATAAAGAGCGTAATTGAATAGACTGTGTCTCAAGAAAATAGTAAGGGGGGAATGGATAATGACTCGTGTTAAGCTTCTGTGTTGCAACAAGAAAATTTGTCAGCAAGGCTCAACTGGAGGCTATATGGCAGAGATGACAGCATCAGAAAGGAGACATTTTTATCTTGCACATTGGGGGAAATTTCAATGCCCCTCTCAGTGCTCCCCAACCATTGGTTCCAAGGCCATTCTGTTGTGTCCAAGAGGTATAGATGGGCCTTACTGGAAAGATGGCCTGTAGCTCAAAACAGGGCTTTTCTTCTCCATTTTCTCCCCTTAAGTACTAGTGGCCTAGTCCTGATCTTGACCATTCACTTCACTCTGACTCTAATTTTAATACAAACATTTTGCTGTCCTGTTTCTTTCCTGTTTCATGGCTGCTTGCAGTCCTCAGCCCTGAAGATCTGATGCCCACTTTTCTCAAATTAATAATGCTGCTCTTCTCCATAACCCCTCACATGAGGTAGAGCAGATGAAATTTTTACTGCTGCAGTCTATGTCTCATATGATGGTGAGTCTGTAGTTCTGCATTTTCCCCTCTTGTTCACACTGCTCTGTTGCAGGGGTTCCACAAGCCAGTTTGGTGAACCTGCAGTTCTCAGCTCAGTCGCTTTTACCCTTTCCCATATCAGTGACACTACAGCTCGTCACCCTGCAAGTATTTATAGCATTGCTAACTGCTTCGTGGCCTTAGGCAGGGGTAGAAGAACTGAAAACCAAGGATAAACCAGTGTTGGATGTCCATCGTTCACAGCAGGTCTCAGTTCACCCAAGGCAATGGTGAGGCACTGCCAGAGGTATGGGGCAGCTTAATCATGTGACAGCCAACTCTGTGATTGTCAAAGCCTGACTTTTGCCAAAGTGAAACAAAATCAAGTCTTCCAAAATGGTGATAATCCACGTTATATTACCAGGGTGATACTGGAGGTGGTAATTTATTTGTGAACACAGAGTGTAACCACAGGCTGGTTGCAGGCCACAGCCTCCTTTGCAGCTCTTATAAGTCTTAATTCTGGCAGCACAGAAGTTAATAGTTTAGGAAAATTTTGCTTTTTTTATAATTAAGTCTGTAGAAGGTAGAAATCAACAGTACAGTGCGTTTTCCCAGCAGAGACCGTAAATTAATTAGGAGCAATTTGCTGTCAGAAACAATTTCCATAATTTTAAGTAAAAAAGCAGAAAACCCATTTTTATCCTGGAGTGATTTAACTCCTGTGAAGATGAATTATATGAAATTGCGATTTACCTGCTCCTGCCTCCTGGTACCCAGGAATGATGCAGATGACAATTCGGGTGGTGGTTATTACTGCTGGGGTAGAATTTCTGAGAGTGATGCCCTCTCTCCCCACCCCCCTACTGTTCAGATCTTGACCTTTTCATAACAGAATTGTCTTTGACACTTGCAAATTCCTGTCAGGAGATAATGAACAAATTGCAGTGCTAATCGAACACAGGCCTTTTCCAGGCTTTTGCCTGATAATCACGCAGCAAAGGTCACAGTCTAACTAATGAGGGCTTTGGGTGATACCTACACAATATGTGGGCTTTTCTGAAAGGCCAAAATTTATGGGTGCCACTTGGGGACAATTCAGCTATCACAGGCATCTTAGAAGTACAGGAAGGGATGATCCATCCATCACTAAAGCCCCATTATTGGACTTAAACACTCAGCCTCATATGCATAATTGCCAGACCTTGGGCTCCTCAAAAGGCCTCAGTGTCATTATGATAGATCCTCCTCCCTGTTTACCAGGAAGAAGGAACGTTAGATGGTCCATTGTGGCATTTAGTATTTCAGCCCATCAGGATTTTAGGGTGATTTGCAGATATCAAGTCATGGAGATGCTGATTTAAATGAAGGGAACATTTGCAGAACCATAAATTTGTCCTATGAAGTCTATTATGTGGATACCTTTCTGCAGCTGATAAGCATTGAAAAATTTACTGCTCCATACTTGTATTTTCTCCTTTTTTGGTGGCCTTTTCAGTTGTGAATATATTTATTAGTCCTTTCTTTCTTTGCTGATGTACAATTAAAGCAGTCTGACCTCTAGCTGCCAAAGGTTTCCGTAAAATACATTTTAGAAACTGTGGTTTCTGGAGGATAAAATCTGCTGTATCATTAGTTCTTGCTTTAAAGTGACACGTACACTTTATTAAAACTGTTTCCGAATATGTGAGAATTATAGGCTGGAGATGAAAAGGCACTGGAAGATTAATTAGGGTACTGTCCTCAAAATCTGCAAGTTACCTGCAGAATATTAAACCGGGCTGGAGAACAGTAATGCAGTAAAGGTGCTTACCTACTTTCCCTTCTTCCCCAGTGTGCTAGCACAAGATCACAATCTGAGCAATTACATTTCTGTTGGTCTCAATGCATTTCAATCACATACGGTCTGATGCTGTTTTCTCTCATTAAAAGGTCTGAGGGATTGCCACGTGCAGTTAAACAGCTGCTGCACTTCAGTGCTAGGTGAAGAGATCCCTATGTGTAGCTGATGTATCAGTTTGGCTCACACCCTAGGATGCTGTGGGATGTAAGGTGTGACATAAATGGATGTTATATAAATATTTTTAAGTACTAGAAATACAGGGTGTAGCAAATGCTTGTATTAGAGTTGATAGAGTAATTGGGATCTACATTTCCCACTAGGGGCACGGCACCTTGTGCAGTACAGCCTGCTAAGTGCCACCTAGCATCACTGTACACTCCGAGATCCTCAGCAAAGTTTTGAGATGTGAGTTGTGTTGAAGTCGGAGTATACTCCTTTTCTTCCATATTTACTTTTAAAAGCTGCTGCTTTTTTTCATTCTTTAGATGATTATCTTGAAACTGTCTGTTTATTTACTGACAGAATCCAAAACACTACCAGCTGAGAATTTCTGTGTTTCTCTAGTGTGATGCTTGCTAAATGTCTGGGTGCCTCTTAGCTCACAGAACTGCTGAAAGGCAGTGAAGACACCCTCTCCTGGTCATCCACCGAATGCAATATAAATATATAAATATATAAATATATATATATTTAAATGAGCTTGCAAGTCTTATTTCATGGGTGTGTGATTTTATTTAAGATTGTTTGGAAATTAGTGTTACTTGAACTCAGAGTCTGAGACAGTGCAGTGAGATATCTCTTTCAAACTACCATCACCACGTGTCAAATGCCAGGTCTGGTGAAGTTGTGCTGGATATGATAAATTTGGACACACCAGTCCATGGAGTGGGAATCATCTTGTGTAACAGGGTTAGAGTACTGCCATCAAGACCAAAAAGCAGATGACTCTGGGGTTTATCTGTCCTTAAAGTTTTGTTTAGGGTTGTCTTGGATTGTTTTGCCTTAAGTCCATGCATTTTTGTTTTGAGCCACTGTGTAATCTCCTCTCTATGTAAATCCTATGGCCATTGCTCTTCCTGTTCGTGAGGAAAGCACCAGAAAGATCAGGTGTAACTCTAGCTGAGTGCCGAGCATGTCTGGATTGTAGGAGCAGAGTATGAGAAAAAGATCAGGGGTATTTTGGGGCTTTGTTCCACTAATATCTTCTGCTTTGTGGAACTTTGCACTTTTGAGGGAAATCGCCTGTGATGGACTACACAGTTCATTTCAAAATACACAGTCAGCTTCTTCCCATGCAACGTCTATCGTGAATCCTCAGAATTCATTTGTGTGTGCAGATTGCCCTGATTCAGAAAGTATCAGCTGCTGTTTTGGCAAGGCAGACGGTGGCTATTCCATGATCCCATTTGGAAATAAATATGTAAAAATCCCATGAAAGCATGGAAAAAAAGCTTTGTGTATATATCATACACAGCCTGGATGCATTAGCCATGACAAAACCTCTCCAAGAATATATATGTATTTTCTGAAAATGCCACAGTGTTTCACACATAACACATTGAAAATTATGCTTTGGACTGCTTAGGCACTGCTTAGATATAATCTCTCTAGCTCTTCAAACGTTCAGCTGGTCTGCCTTTTTACAACATCCTTTGACTTGTATAAGATCCTGTGTTCTTGCAAGTCATGAACAAGGCAGTTTTATCATAATTGGAAAATCTCCTTCATCACGACCCAGCCTCCTCTTCAAAGTCTTCCTTCAGCCTTCCAAGTTTATGCACTGCTCTAGAGCTGCTCTTAATTTATCAACTGACAGTTTTAAACCAAATTTCCAGTCAGAGGTTTCGTCAGCCAAGATAAGTTGAAAACTGCAAAATATTAGACCAATAGAGGACCAGGGATAAAAAGTTTGATTTCTTTTTGCTAGAATTAGCCCAGGATTTGGAAGGTTCCTTGCATTCCATACCTACCCTCTACAAATTGCTGTTTTCTCATCCTTGTCATGTTCCTGGTCCTGGACATGAGGATAGCTGCACTCCCTGAGGTTCACTGAGCTGCTTGTGGCTTTCTACTTGAAAGTGAACACAATACACATGAGCTTCAGCCTTGCTACTAACCCCCAAATGCCTCTTACCTATGAGCACAAACTCCTCTTTGGACAGTATGAGCAGCGATGGCCATTTGCGGGATGTTTTGATGCATCCTAATCTGGATATATTCCTGCCATAACGTTCCTGAAGCCTTTAAGAAAACTTCTGCTAAACCATTTCAGAGAAAACTTCGAGGAGGTTTGCCAGGTGGGGTCCTGAGCATATTGATGAACAGCTTGCATAAAGCAGTGCAGAAGCTCTTCATTGTCAGGCAATTCTGTGACCAAGATGATCATAAAATTATCTAAAATTCTCTCAAGTCCCTTTCTTTCCTTTTTTTTTTTTTTTTTTTTTTCTCCTTCTACAGAGGTCTTAAGAAGTCTTGTCTGCTATTAAGCAAATGGAAATGTTTTTTTGCCATGGGATAGGAGAAAGCTTCACACCTCAGGCTGCTAGGAACACAGTGATCCCTTGGTGCAGATGTATGGGAGGAAATGTGTGAACTCTCACAATGTAAAGGTGTTAAACTTTATCAAATGGACTCTCCTGCAACCTCTTGGAGACCTGCTGCTACCCATTATAACAGAAATAATTTCCATCTGATATTTTGGAGTACCAAAGAGACTGTTAACATTGCCTACTGATGATAGGTCACCTCTTCTTAGGTCCATTTGTGACTGTATTGAAGAATGAATCTGCAAAACCTAAACTTTATGAAAGAGGGAGACTATTAGGAAATTAGGCAGTTTGGAGACAACTCAGCAGGAATGTGTAAAAAACTTTTTGAATAAAATAAAAATTTAGTATGGTCTGAAATGAAATGAGATCCAGAGCAAAAACTTTTATAACTTTAGGAAGAATATTCCAAAATGAATGTGACTTTGTATACAAGTATTTAATTTTGTACTGTTTGATTACTTTTTTTAAGGCCAGCGACAAATGTTATTGCAAAAGAACAGCCACCTAAAGAGAAGAGCCTGTGGACCTGATAACCCTGGTATATGTAGCAATGAGCAGTCATGGAAATAACATAATGTTGTTTGTGCTGAACAATGTTCTGGCTTTTAGGAGGTTCTGATTTAGATGAGCAGCTAGGTAAAAGCCCGATCCTATAATCTTTTTTCTATAGAGTGGTGATAGTGGACTGCAGTGCAAGGCATATTATAAGTTTAAAATATGTGATGTACCAGTGTCCCTAAGGGTCCACTGACCTAGGAGGAGATGGTTGTTGCTGGTGGGATTTTGGCAGTAGGACCATCTGATGTTTCCACCTGGATTTGCTTTGAAACATCAGAGGGGTATTGGATTCTTCTGTGGACCGTAGTTTATGTATAATAATGTTAACAGCAATGTGTTCTTAGCCTTGATATATAATTTAGAGTAGTATTTAATTAAAATTGTTCCCAAATGGGGCAGATCATTGTAACTGAGAACATACATGGCTTGGAGAGAGATTCAGTGGAGGCAAATCATAAATTTAGCAATGTCCTGTATATTAAACATTTTGTGAAAGATTGGAGCTACAGGAACAAATACTCCAAGCAAATGAGTAAAACCCCTTGTGTTGTTTGGGGGGAGGAGATATTGTTTGGCCTGAATCCAAGGAAGTGCTTAAAAGCATGTTAAACTTTAATGAGGTGAATAGTCTCATCTCTGTGGTGCAGAACATTTAGGCTTAATTTTAGGCACATGCTTAACTTCTTTGCCAAATTGGAGTCTGAAAAAGAGTTATGCTCTTGCATTTGAGAAGCAGGAATGATATCACATGACTTCTATATTTAATCACAACTACTGAAGGCAGCTGGGATTTTGAATACAGAATACTTAAAGCAAACTGTTCTTGATCAATCCATAGAGAAATACTCAGAGGGAGAAAAATATATATACAGTAAATTTGAATAATGAACAATTTTGAGGAAATTGCAATCTGCTTGCAGACATTTGGAGAGCAGAAAGGAAGCTAAATTTGTTGAGTAAGTTACTTGCTGTGATCTATTCTCTTGGCTCTAATTAGAGGGAAGTGAGCAGTGAGGGAACCCAGAAAATGAGACTGCTGTGGACTGAAGTGTCCAAAGAGAAGACTTTAACTTGGAAGGCTTTTTTAAGTGGATTATTTTTCCCCAAGTATTCTTTAAATAGGAAAAAAAATGGTGCTTTGAAATGTTCATTTGAAAGGAATACTAACTGTATAAACAAACAGTTGATTCTTGAAAAATTCAACAGAAAACACTTGTATGTTCTTTGGAATTTAAGATCTTACTATAAGAGATCACCATAAGAGTAACTGTATCAGTTAACAGCTGACAACTCTGTATTTTATTTGATTTTTTTTTTTTTTTTTTTTACTGTTAAGGTTTTATTACTACATTACCTAAGTATTTTCAATGGCTACTTCAGCTCAGCCTTGCTCATTAATAGATTGTAATTCACAATACAGCAAATCATTTTCTCTTTTATCTTTGCACACATTACGTGTTGAAGGTTGCTGTGTGAAAAACCAAAATCTAACTACTGCTGCTTTTTTCCTCTAAACAAAGCTTCCTGCCATTAAACATAGGCTCACACCTGGAAACTATTAAATTCAAACACTTCTCTTGTCAGGCCACCCCTTACCTGCTAAGAGGTCTGCAGGCATAGTCACAGAGAGCAGAAAAACTAACTCCTTGGTGAAGGGCAGAACAGTCCCAGACTGCTGGTAAAAAAAAAAACATTTCTGTAGGAACACAAAGCTCTCACATGTCCTCCTACTCCAAGCTTTAGGTGTATTGCTTTGGCCTTATCTTCTTCCAACACAAAACACAACACAGCAGTGTATGTGTGTATAAAGACATGACCAACTGATGGAGAGAGTAAGTGGAATCTCTTCTCTCTTGCCACCTGTGCAGCCTTCTCCAAGGTGGCTCTTAAACACTTTTGGTCACTTCACACTAGGGGGTAGAGTCAGGACCAGCTGCTCCACAACACTGATGAGTTCATATTCCCAAGTTAAAGTGGTTATTTATATACACTTAAAGGATATGCTGTGGGCAGGCTGACTGCTTTTTAATTGTTTCCATATTTCCTTTTAATATAATTTCCATTCCAAATTTCCAGAGCTTACAGTACTTATTTTTTTTCTTATTACTGCATTACCACTCTGAATTCTCTTATGGAAGCTCCCCTTATACACAATTAGAGATGATTGCAATGCCTGTGTCTTAATACTACAACTAGGTGAAAAATACAAATGAAATAGTTTTTCCCCCATGCACGCATAAAAGGAAAAACATCTGAAATTACTAGGGTTACTTCAGATTCTTACAAACAACGTTGTTAGATTTTAGTCCAATAGTTTTCTGTTACTCAGCTCCAATAAAAGGAATGGTGCCTGTTGTAGCTTGAACAGTCTTGGCAAATGTCAAGACCTCATTCCTTCCTATTTCCTCTCTCTACCAATGACATTCTTGTTCGTGCCACTCACATCCATGTTTTTTCCCCTTGATTTCATTCATTGTATTGTAGCCTTGCAGGATTGTTCTCAGGGTAGAACAGCTTGTTGAAAGGTGTTTATAATAACAATTACACCTACTCCAATCACTAAAGCGTAATCTTTATCTTAATCAAAAAAAAAAAAAAAGGGAAGAAAAAATATACATCACAAACTACTCCAAAGTTCTGCTTGAGTTATTTTTCAATTACAGCAGGTGAAGCAGAACGAAATTGTTACAGCCATTTATTGATTGTGTTACTATCCATTAAGGTACAACAGAAGAAGTCCATCATATTGTGTAACAACTTAACTATTTTAAATAACAAAGGCTTCCTATTGTTTCCCTTTTTGCCGTCATCCTGATGAATACATTCTACTTCTGTGCTGGAAATCAAGTTCAGGAATCATAATGAAGAAATTTTCTATTCAAGTTGACATTATTTCTTCCCCTAGCTATTGAAATTATTCAGCTTTTTTGTTGAAAAATAACTGAAGTAGAACAAAGGTAATGAAATATATTAATTATATTAATGATGTTTTAGTGAAACTGGCTGCTTCCTAAAGAGGGTGCATATATAACTATAAGAGATTCTATCAATGGGTAGACAATTAACAGGTAATACTGTCACAGTAGTAATTTTAGCTGCTATGAACTGTTCAGCAATATGACTGACAAACCCTCTGAAGTTCTGTGGTGTAGAGCAAGGTTTACTGATTCTTCTAGGGTGGGAGGACGCTCTTTGCCAGGGGTGAAGCCAGTAGGGTTGTGTGATGTGAGAGATCATGTGTGATGTGATGAGATGGAAGCATTTAGGTGTCGGTAGCAGCATGTGGGAGGAATGCTCTCAATCCTTCAGCAAAGTGGTTCATAAAAAAGGTCTTAAACTGGAGCTTGTAGGTGTTCTTAATGACTGGACACGTGTACCCAGAAGTAATAATAACGATACATCATTAAAATTAAAGTGCAGCGGTTGTTGTCTGTTCTGTCCTGAGTCTGATGAAGGTCTTGAACAAGCTGCTAAAACTTCCATGTAAATTTTGTGTGTGTGTATACATGTGTGTGGTTAATAAGCATCCTGACATCTTGTTGGCAACCAAAAGGGAAAGACTTTTTGGCCTTGAGTGAGACTGTGGTAAAAACAGATCCCCCAGAGAGCAGAGGTTTCCCCAGGTGACAAGGAAAGGTCCTGCCCCACAGTGCCAGCCCCCGCTGCTTGGGGGAAGCAGGAGAGTAGGGGTATGCATGGTGTTACTTCTTGCAGGTGTTGGGAAGTCTTGCTGCATAGGATCAAACCCCAGTATGTCAGGCCTGTGTAGTATTCACTTTGTTTCGTGTTTATTTTCCCGAGTTCTTACTTTCACCCACATACAAGCTTAAAATTCCTATTGTACAAACAAACAAAAAAAGTAAGAAAATGAAAATGACAAACTTCCACAAATGCTAGTGAAGAAATTATTACGACAGGAACAAGAGTCTCTGTGGTATTGACCATGCCTTAACCTTGTTGCTGCCTCTCTTCCCACCTTCAGTGTTCAGACCCTTCTTCCCTAGCACTAAAAACTTGTGGTGTTGTGGCAACTGCTAACAGAAAATAGCCATTGCCTGTTGCTGTAACCACAACTTCTATACACAAACCTATTCACTACACATCAGCTTCAAGTTTATTTTAACTACCTTGAAGTAAATTAGACTTCCTATTGCGAATGTCCATTTAAAGACAAAGCGAGAGTGGCATTCAGACTAGAGTGCGTCTTTGTAGTACAGTTGTTTAGATCTTCAAATCCCTAATGATCATTTTTGGTTTTGTAATCATTGGAAAGTTTTGCCAATTCCTGCATTCTGCTCTGCTGTCATTGTGCGTTTGTGCTCTTGCAGCTCTCAGATGTCTTTTATTTGACTGGTACAGTAAATACCTGTCAAACTCCTAGAGTTCTTTCATCAAAGAACCCCTTGATCTCCATAATTGATGCTGAAATGCTCGCTACAAATACCAGTTGTATGTGTCAATGTTCTTTAGGATCGGCTTGAGGAGTATTTTTGTAGGGGAATGCCTCTTGCATCCTTGCAGTTTGGCTGAGGATGCACTGAACAAGTGTTAGTGCCCACAGGGATTGGGAAAACCGATTCCCAACACACTGTGCTTTCAGGAGCTGTGGCTCTTTCTGAGCCTACAAAGAGGTTGAAAGTAAATATAAAACACCTTAAAGCATTACTGTGCACCTATATATGTATATAACTTCTTCATATTTCTTATTATATATACATAGTTTCTTATATATATTATATACACACACTGTATTAGGCAAAATGGCACCTGTGCGATCACCACAGAGCCTGGTTTGGGTGTCATATTAGTGCAGTTTCACTGCACAAGCAGTGCTGATTTCCTGGGTGATGAAGTAAAAGGTCACAGATAACTTTGTTTCACTGAACCAACAGATACCAAGCAAGCGTGTTGTGTGATTGCCCATCAGGGGTTAATTTTATTCTCAAAGCACATTTGGGACCGTGTTCAGGCAGCATACAAAATCAAGGCTGCGAATCAAAGAAAGCAGGCTATCTCTTCCCACAGATCTCGCAGCAAAATTTAGGAGCTGAACGATGCAACATGTGCATAAAAGCTTGATAATGTTTTTAAAACATATCACTTGAAATATGTTAACGCATATGTTCCTTCATTTAGAACTCTTTCAAAATACATAATTTGGCCCTTCAGCTTCATACCCAACTCATTATGGCTCATATGCATACAGAAACCTTTCAGAAATTTTCTACTGGTCTCTCCCCAACACCAGAGTGACCTTTCTTTCCTGGTTAAGCCTTGCAAAGTCCCTGCTCTTCCTTCACAACTCTCCCTCCAGCTGTTTCAGTGCCATTTCCAGTCTGGTGGCAATTTATCCCACCAGCATTTGCAAGGGTGGCAGCTATCTACAGTCTGCCCAAGGCAGGACTCAGCTTGCTCTCATTTTCAAAGTTTAAAGGTTTCCCATGGTTCAAATTTGCCCGATAGTCTTTGTGATTTTTTTCATTTTTTATCTTTAATCATCAGGCTGGGTATTTTTATTATTTGTATCAAGATTGGATGAGCAGTATAATAGAACCTCCACTGTTACAGAATTTTTGGTCAAATAGGCAAATCAAAGTTTCCTGTGAGTTTTACTAAAAAGTTTGAAATTCAGGTGAGAGCGTACACACTGACGCACACAGGCTGTATCTGAAACCCAATCTAATTTCTCAGTCCCAGTAAGATAATGAGAAAGTGAGAAGAATGGTGTTTTCTGTAGGTATTTTTGTTCAAGTATTGGAGGAGAAGCAGATATATCACTGCTCAGACGTTCCTTAGGTAAGGCAAGGTAACTCTTTTCATGCCATATTTTCAGTTAAATAAAATATGACCTTTACACAGTGCTGTAAATTGGCCTTGAGCACACCTCTAGGTGGAATTACCTTCGCTTCCCAAGTATCACATGCTGCAAGCTTCCACTGAGCTGTCTGTGCATGCATACATATTACAAGGCTGATTTTGTAAAGTCTCCAGTTACTCAGATGTATGGTTTAATCAAATCAGGCTCTTTCCTGATTTCTGAATTTTATATAATTTTGCTCTCAGTATTTCCCTTTCAAGGTCAAAAGTAATCTCTGTGCTTCTAGGAATATTCTACTTGCAGAACTTTTTGATGCTATTATGGTTCATGATTTTTCTTACCAGCTACCAGCTGACAAGATGCTACTGAAGAATACCTGCAGGAAGCAGTGTTCTTGATCTGTCTCATCTGGTGTAAAGTGAGGTTGTAAAAACTTCTGTTTTAATTATCACTATTAGATGACTTCCCTGTGTACTAGGGTCACGAAGCCTGAGTCGTGAAATTTCAAAATACCAGGTGCTGATTGGGGTGAGAGAAACTAAGATGCTCACTTAGTCTTGAACATCTGAGAGTGCCTATCGATGTAACCTAGTACTGAAATGTGAGAATTCAGGGAAGAAAGAACAAAAATGTTACCACAGGTTTTTTTTTTTTTTTCTGCCAAAGTCTAGCACTGAAAAGTTGAAAATAGGCTTGAAACAGGAAAGAAGTTTCCACATGAAATCTTTTTTGTGGCTACCAATCTGTTATCAGAGTTTGAACCATGCTAGTTTAACCCTTTATTTTGTTTCCAAATCAACAATATTTATATATTTATTTATTTTTTAAATCTTATTTTACAATATTTCCCACCTTCCTTTCTTGCTCACCATCTTTCCTTGCTGCATACCTAATCAGAATGTGAACAAAACAGAAAATACAAATAAATATTTCAGTGTGAATTACAGATCCATTTCTAATGCCTGGTAGATTTGCCATGTTTCAGAAGTAAAAGTTTTATATTTGATTATATTTTGATAATGTAGTAAGCACTACAGCATATTCTTCATTTCCCCCGCAACATATGGGGCTTTCTGTTTATTGTCTTTCACTAATTTTCAGTATTTTCCTTTGAGCTTTTGACAGCAAAGGCGTACGCTTCCCTCTGCGGTTTGCATTTCTTCAGAAAAACACTAGGTGAATTTGAGTAATTTCCTCTTGCAAGCATGTATTTTGTTTGAGAGTTTAGGTGAATTATATTCTGCTGATTAGTGAAGCAAGTGCTGTGCTCCATCTGCTAGAGAATGGGAATGGGATATTTATAACATGATGGATGTCACTGCTGGGTAGGTTTGCAGTGCTTCAATATGACTAAGCGGTTCACTAGGGCTGTAGGATGCTTTGTGTGGTTTGTTTTGAAGAGGACACACTGACTTGGGGATAGGGAGCATTACTGCAGAATTGTGCCTTTGTGCAAGAACTAAACTGAAGTGTTCAGCATCAGAGGCAAAGCCAAGGCATACCACCCTTTTAAAAATTAATTCAGGAAAACAAATGTGCAGAAACAAGGATTGATGCAAGTGGAATTTGACTTCTCAGTTATACATGAATATTCAATGCTAGATTTCTCCCCTCAGAGCAATTAGAGAAGGGAAAGATGTCAGGTCAGTGAAATTTCTCTTCTGCACTTGTGCTGCAGTACCTAACAGGATGCTTCTCTTGTCCTAGTTTGCTCAGAATTACCCACCTGCATTTTTAGAATTGTGCTAAAACATACACCTTTGCTCATCACAAGAACTGACGGGTATTTCAGTGTTTTGTGGCATTGGTATGGTGACACTAGTGAGTGCATCCATGTGTTTCAATATTTGGGATGAACACTACTGTTCATTTCTTGACATACTTGTCCTTACAATATGAGCAGTGACTATTTTTCAGTTTACAGAAATGACATAATTAGAATAAAAGATTAGAAAAAAAAAATAAATATTTTTCTAATAAAAAATTAGAAAAAAAGAAGTTTCAACCCCCCCCCCCCCCCCCCCAACCAGGAAAACTCCAGCAGAACTGTGCAAGGATGTCTTAGTACTGAACCCTGCCAAAATCTGTTGCTCTTTAAAAGTCAAAGGGATGTATTCTGCTCTTTAGTAAAGTACTTATTTTTCTTAAGGTCACACAAAACAAAGCCCATTATTTGAATAAATGTCAGAATAATATGTCTGTGGTAAAATATAGTATTTACTTGCTCTCAGCATTTGAACTGTGACAAATCTGAAAAGGAAATCACCAGTTACTGTTCTTTTTAAATAGTCCTTTTAATATCACAAGTACATTTACATTGCTAGGCCCATGTGTACCTTAATGATTCCTGGAAGCACTATGACTTGGCCCAAAGGGAAGCACAAACCTAATGCTTTATTTTGTGTGAATTAAAAGCAGCTAAATGAAGTGAAGGAAAATTAAAAAGAATAAGACAAAATAAAAATGCTACTGTAAAGCTTATATTAAACACTTCTACAGTGAATAAAGAATGCGCAGGAAAAAATGAACTGCCAATTCATTTATGTGAATGCTGCTTACTGCAGCCTCCTGGCTGGTGAGTGAGGCACAAAGGTATCTGGATTCAGAGCTCAAACAGGTTTGGTCCCAGTTGTCAACCAGAAAGGTGTCATACGGGATGGTCAGCTCTGCAAACAGGACTCCCATGTGCCACACCTCACAATGATCTCCCATGCAGGTGGAACAAGTTGCCTACTGAGAATGTTATGGGTAATAATAGTTGGTGCTCTGCAAGCTTACCTGGTGCTGCGTGAACATTTTGTTTCTTCCTCCTCATGGAAGTTAAGATCTTATAACTCAGCTAGCTCCTGCTGAGGTGGGTAGAAATGGGGATGGATTCAATACAGGTGTAATTCATAAATACAGGTGTAAATCATAAATAAAGGCACACAGCACCAGAGAACCTGATGATGATCTCCAAGCAGAACAGGTTACATTTCATTCACTCTCAACTCTTAAAATGTGTTTTCCTCCATCATTTATTTCTGGAGATTTATATTGAGGTACTTTTTAGGACCGTATTTGTAAGAAGTTATCTGCATTAATAGTTGGTGGGTGGAGTTTCATGCTCAGATCAAGGACAGGCAAGAAAGGTGATGGACAGGCACGCATGGGGTCTAAACGACCAAGAAGGCGGTTGTCCTCCCAGATAAGAGTGGCATATAGGACACTTTTGTTGGGAGCCAAATGTCCTAGTTTGATTTTAGTGTCAAGGAACTTCATTCAGAAGTCAGGTGTCACCTAATAACCAGGACAGGCATTTTATTTTGATAGAAGTGTGAGAGAATAAGCTAGGAGGAGTCAGTAAGTAGGACAAAACTGAGGCCGAGAATGTTGATGTTGGAGGCTTTGTGGCACTGAAGACAGACAATTGCTTTCCTGGTAGTTACTAGGATAGAGAGAGAGAGAGGAATTTTTTTTTTTTTTTTTTTTTTTAAAAAAAAAAAAAGAAACTTGCTAGTTTTTTTTATTAAACCTTAACTCCTCTGAGGAACAGAGAAAGGCTAATGAAAAGTGAGAGAGGAAGTAGCAGAGTATGGGGCAAATGTATGAAAGAGAAAGCAAGTGAGTAAAGGAAGAGGGATTGTAGTAGATAAAAACAAAAGATAATTCAATGAAGTTCAGATAAAACATGGAATTATGCTAAGTTTGAAATTATTTTTTTTATGATAGAAAACCAAAATATTTCAGTTTTTGGAAATGATTTGTATTATTGTCATTAGGACACCTCCATATTTTGCCTTTTTTTTCTTATTTGTTTGTTATGACTTGGAAATGAAATATTTGCAATGCCAACTTTTCAAATGCTATGGGAATCCTGGATGGAACCCAGTTTATTCAGATTTTATTGCACCATAGATCCCACAGAAGAACTATATTGCTTTTCCAACAAATTACAGAGCATTGTTTCTGAACAAAACTTCCCTCTCCTGCTTTTGTTACTAAGTATGGATTTTTACCCCAAGTGACTGGGTGATTCTGTATATACCCTGCAGAACTGTGCTGGTGATGGGGGTGACCACTCTGAAGAGGGCTAATGTGAGGGATAACAATCTCTGAGAGTGGGCTTGGTGCTCACAGTGAAACATACACTGGGAAATATCACTGAATGCACCAGTTTTATATATTTAGGTTCATTTTCTGCTTTTACTTATGCCTTCATATCTCTTATTTTCAGGTCATTTAAATAAGAGACGTGGTGGGACTCTATCATTTAAGCAAAATTGGTATTCTGCCATCCATGAAATTGCATGGACACCTTCAACTTATCCCGAAGTGCAAATTATGTGTATTTCTCTCCTTTAAAAAGTCAATGTGAATAAATGCCTAAAAATATGGGTCACAAACAGCATTAAAAAGGATATATATTTTTTTCCCCTCCAGGGTTCATTTTCTTATTTCCAGTCTTTCTGACCCTCCTTCAAAGCACATATATCAAGTTGAATTGTTGTTGACTAAATAACAGGAGTATTTGATATGCTTACCATCAACTTATTGTTTTAGTCCTGACGCCTTTATTCCTCCCATTTACTACTGCTGGAGTAGCATCTTTCATATAAGCGACATCTATACTTCCTAGCCTGTATGTGGAAGCAAGCCCAGGAAGACAGCTAGATGTGTTCCCAGCCCGTGGCTGGTATGATCATACTGCTATGGACAGTCTGTAACTTCACAGCCTGTAAACCCCAGCAGTGTCTGAAGGAGCATGTTTGACTGCTTTGTCTGATGGCTATGTGACAATATCCTACCATGTTACAGGATGTGCATAGCCATGCCCAGGCCATCTGTGAATGCATCAGAGGGTGTACTCAGGATGCATCTGAATTTACAGGAGAAAACATCTCACTGTCATTTTTCTTGTCTCTCCCCAAATCTAGGTGCCTGAGTTCAAATGCACTCAGGAACATACAGTGTAATTAATGGGTTTTGTAGGACCACAAAATTGTGACTCTAAATGGCTTCCCTTTTGTTAGCACCCTTATGTTAGCACCTCACCAGCAAAGGGGAGTGGACTTCACCACTCTCTAGTACTACCAGAAATGACATTGTACTCAGCAGGGTGTCAGTCTCTTTTCTCAGGTGACAAGTGATAGAATGTGAAGAAATGTTCTCAAGTTGCATCAGGGGAGGTTTAGACTAAATATTAGGAAGAATTTCTTCATGGAATGGGTGGTCAAGCATTGGAACAGGATGCCCAGGGAAATGGTGAGTCCTCATCCCTGGAGGTATTTCAGAGAAGCTGTGGACATGACACTAAGGGACATGTTTTAGCAATGGGTGTTGGTAGGTCAAGTTGATGGTTTGGAATTGGTGATCTTGAAGGTCTTTTCCAACCTAGATGATTCTATGAACATGCAACAAGGTCATTTACAACAAAGAGATTCTTTGAGTCACCACCTAGTCCAATTCTCAACCCAAGACAGGGAAACCTGTACCATGTTTGAGGGATGCTCTCTAATATTGAGAGACAGAGACTTCCTGTCCTTAGTAAGAAGGAGCCATGGTATCTGGTGGTCTTAGGTGAGAAAGGTCTACTGATGTCTAAACTAAATTGACCTTGCTGAAATAAGAAATCCATTGCTTCTGCTCTCTACAGAGGACCATTACAGAGAGTAAATCATTCCTTTCCTTTCTCTTATTATTTTTTTTAACATGCTTTTAAACATCTGAAGATCTGAAGTTTTTCTTGAGGCTGAAGAAGCTGGTGTTTTCTGTTGTTGTTGTTGTTCGTTTGTTTGTTTTTCCTCTAAGCTTTTCTTGATACTTCCAGCTATTTGCTGTGTGTCCTCTGTGAACTCCTTTGCTCTCCTGCACTTCTTGCAGAATACTTTTTTTCACTGTTCCAACTAAGACCTTACAAATACTGTGTATGGTGAACAGATGAAATCCCACATTTAGTATTTGCCTCATTTGTAAAGTTTGAAGCTGCTGACTTGTTTTGTTTTTTCTGATTTAAAATATGCCATAGTTTTTTCTTACAAAATAGCATTCTCATATGTTGTCTTCTAGCCTGTATTTGTGCAGTTAGTTATTCCTTATGTATAACCTTGTCCTTATTGATCTGTCACCATTTTTTCATCAGGCTCTTTCTCCAATTTCTCATGCTCATTCTGAATTTTAATCCTGTCCTACAATATTTTTTGTCGTCTTTTCAGCTTGATACCAATGACAGAGTCCCTGAAAACGATGAAGGGGGAGGAACAGGATACTCAGTCTGGATAACTTATTTCCTAATTCTGTCATTTATTATGAATTGTTTGGTCTCTATGAAATGCTGTTAGTAAGCTGATGCCCACAGTATCAGTAAGATGTATGTTTGGCTATTATTTCTTAAGGTACATTGCTTATGAAATATTGAACTGTTATGAAAAATTATGAAACATTGAAGCTGAAGGTGACAAACAATGGCAAAATACCAGTATGGATAGAAATTCTGAGTTCAGCAATCTGAGTAAACAGGGTAATACCAGATGTTTGCAAGCCTGGAAAGCAAAGAGAGCAGTTAGAGCCTACAGAAAGGTTAGTCCCCAACTTCAAATTTGCATTACTATTCCAAAGACAGTGAACATTTGCAATTTAATCTGGAGTTAACGGCAGCTTGGCTTCTCAGGATTAGAAGATAGCGATTCAATTAGTTAATGTGCATGCCTACACTTAGAAATACTAGCCTAGCTTTTAAAGATGTAACACCTTCCTCCGCTTCTCCATGTAAGGTGACATGCAGGCTTGCTTCTGCCTGTGAGGTTAGGATGTGTAGTGGGATCTTTTAATAATCCCAAATGGCAGGACCTGCCTGCTCTGTGCTCTCTTGATTTGCTCTTCTGGGCCTGCTCCAGGTCTTGAAGATGGTGCAAGCTGGATTAGATTTTAACAAGGTAGAATAAGATGAATATATAACAAGTCCCGATCCCATCCTTATGTCGTTTGAATGTGCTGCAGTTGTTCCAAGCTTCCTTGCTTCACCTGTTTTTCAAACTGCTGCTCACATTCTGTTGGCTAAAAAATGAATGAGTAAAAATACATTTCCTTACTGGTTGTGGCTGAATTTATGACTATTGAGCCTCCAACTTTCAGTTATGATCTGTCCCATATATGTAATAACACATTTTCTGCAGGTGATGAGGTTTCTGTAACTTGTGATGAACTGCAGGCAGCACTTCGGTTTATTTTGTAATGCTTCTTTGTGTGTACCTGAAAATGGGTCATTTTTCTCCTGCAAGAATCACAACAGGTATCTCTGCAGGGGGACAGCTGGCAGTTGGACTGCATGGGGAAGGAGAGATGCTGCCATTAGTTTTATTCTGATTAAACTATCACTGTAGCTGGAACATACCTACCCAGATACAGGCTTTAAGCTTGCCAGGTAAAAATTGTTTACTGGAATAAATAAAATATATGATGATGATGATTGCCTCTTTAACACACATGTAGTGGGGGGAAAGAAAATCAGTCAGCTGTGGATTTTGGTTTGGGGACAGCAGAGATTGTTTCTTTCCATGACCTTTATAACAAGAAGTGCCAGACTTCATCCTGTATGTATCAGACTAACACGGCATTGGATATTAATCCTGATGGAAAAGGATTATGTGATTTTCACAGGCACTGAGATAGATTATCCTTTCTGGGCTCGCTGGAAGGTAGCAAGAGTCTCTTTCTGCAGATGCTGGCAGGGAGTGGAGTGCTCCAGGGAGAGCAGTACCAGAATAGCTGAGCACAAACAGTACTTCTGACTTGAACTTTCTTTTCACTTTCCCTTCGTTTCTGCTGTTTGAACATGTTGCCTTTGAGGACTTGCCTCTTTGAGCAGGGGCGGTGGTGTGGACTGTGCTGGTACGGGCTTTGAGAAGTCTGCCTGCTAACAAGCTCTTTGACACACTGAGTAAAAATACCTGAAAGAACTTGTGGGAGAGCATCACATTTAAAAAAGATGCTGCCCATTCTAACATTAAAGATTTTGCCCAATATTTTGATAAATGATGTTTTGTCCTTAGTCATGGACGCTACTGATAATGTTGGTGTTTCACAGTGTCACCTTTAGCCCTAGTAATTCTGCTGGGTTTCACACTGGATAATAGAGAACCAGCCGTGGTTTTGCTGGTTCAGGGGTTGGATCCAGCCCAGTGCTTGCCAGCTCAACCACACTGTACCAGAGCAGGGTGATGTAGGGCAGATCTGCATGTCGTAAAATAGTGCAGCTTCAACCTCTTCATGGAATACCAATTTACAACAACTGAGTCATTTAAAATAGAACTATGTAAAAACTGCAGCTGTTAACTAGTTAAACTCCTAGGCTTGCACTGGAACACTGCAGCCTGGGACTCTGCTGAGGTCCATATAATTTTCATCACTTTTTTTTCTTCTTTGGTGTTTGTAGACTCAAGTATTAAAGAAACATGAGCAAGCATGTAAGGTTACAAATATGTATTTTATGCTCTTCTATATTTGCTTTCTGACTTCTAAGAAATTTCACACAGAGAATATTTTCTCAGACCTTCCAGAGAGCAACTTATTCTTTCTTAAAGTAGCTTCTCCCTAGAAATGTACATCTTTCCCTAGTGCCTTGGAAGGAAGCTCATGGACTGGACTTCTAGCTTTCAGACAGACAAAGTAAAGAAAAATGAGGAAAAAAAATCCCTCTCTCCCTAATGTGAATGCAGAAATCTTTGCTTGCGATGTCAGTAGTTTCTGCTCCTTAGGTCCACAAACTGCCCAGTTTAAATTGATCTGAAAATAAATGTGCAGGATTTTTTTTCTGTTCTTGAATTATGCATTTAATTAATCTCAATCAGTTTACAAAATCCATTTTTTAAGTCAGATTTAAAAAGCAAATGCTTTGATAAATAAATCTAGTAGCATGTGTAGGGAACTGTTTATGATTGTTGCAGTTAAGACCTGTCAGTGTCTCAAATGTATGATTACTAATTGCCCAAGTTTCATCAAATCAAAACACCACAGTTTTATGTTAAGGATGACTCCAAAACTGAGTCAATAAACTTCCGTACTGCAGTTTAAGGAAGCATGTCAGTTTTCACTATCATAATTCAAAAAGTTGTCAATAATTGAAGACATCATGCATAGGCTTATTCTTTTTTTTAATCCAGTTAGGTTTGTTCTTTTAGTTATTTTATTTATTTATTTATTTTGGTTGTTGTTTTCCCTTTATCCCCAAATCCTATATGGACCTAAGAGAGCAGTATATAAGCAGCAGATGAAAATTATTTAAAAATAAGTCTCCAGATTTGAGTGAAAATCAGGCTACACTGGAGGGAAAAAAAAAAAAAAGTAAAACCTGCACAATCCAATGACATAAATGTGAACATGAATTATGTGCATAAATACACAAGTGCAACCATTCCACCTCCCTTGTCTTTGCAGTAATGCTTTATATTTCAGGATACACGCTTGCTGTTAGCACCCCACATTTGTTGCCTAGTTGTATTTATGCCATTCCTGGTTTTGTACCCATTTTCCCAATTTTTATACAATTTACCATTGCAGCAAATAAAGGAACAGTAAAAACCCTTCAGCTTGTATTGTTGCAACTATCTCAAACCAAATTAAGATCTCATTTAATTTCTTCCTTTTTGATTTAGTTCCCACATTTCTTCTCTTAATAGGACTAGCTATGTGGCTTCAAGCTGTATTTTTGCAGGAGTAGTTCAAAAATATACCCCTCCCCCCGCCCCCCCAGTTTTGTCTTTGGTAGCCATACTTCCGCCTGGCATTGCATCTAAAAGTTGCTGTGCATAGATTTTGTTATCGTATCCCTCAGTAAAATAATAGCTTTCAAAATGAAATCAAACACTTTGGGATATTTTTTGTTTTTACAGTACTGTAGCTGTTAACTTGCACAGATATATTATTGAAAATATATCTTTAATTTTCAATAGGTAGCAAGCTATTCAGGAGGACTAAGGTAAAGGCAGCCCTATTCAGTGTGAGTCACTTCAGGCTGCTGGAAGGCTCTCGTTCACACTGGGCATACCAAGAGCCGTAACACAACCCCTGGAATAGTTAGCACTCCCTTTCTCAGTTACACCATGCTGTAAAAATAGTCACTCAGACTAGCAACCTGATATCTGACCTTACAATGCTCTACATGAAAGCTAACCATTTTTATACTAATCTTGCTTTGTTTTGCCCCTGAATCATTGCAGGATATTGGTGACTTTTTGCAGAGAGTTTGATTGATTGTGGGCGAATACATTTATCCTGCATGTGAAGGCTGGTAATGCTTGGAGATTGCAGCAGGGGCTCTCCCTAAACTCAGGTCTCTATTATACACGCACATAGGTGGAAGGAGGATTGCTTTGTTTGGGGTGGGAAGGAAGAGAGATTTATATTAACATTGTGGATGTTTATCATTGGGAATGATTTTTTAATGTGTCTTAGAATTCCTATCTGCCTGTGAAATAGAACAGACACAAGGTAAATATAAAGGAATAAATATTAAGGCCATGCTACTGCTGAATGGCAGTTAATGCTTTCAGTGGATTTTACATATCCATCAGTGCTAACCTGCAAATAAATTATTATAGTGTGCCTTCTGAAACTATGAGATTTTATTAAATAACAATTAATGAAATAGCACACCTTAGGCAGAATACCTACAACAACTGCCACTCACCCCTTCAAAATAATAGTATCAGCCTCTAAAAATGAGGCAAGTGAAAGTCAGTTTCCAAGGAACAGTATATTCCTTTAAATTCAAGGTCATTTCATCTCAGGGTTGCCACATGAGCTACTTAAATATGGTGTTTGTAAGATTGCTATCAGACTTTGTTCTGTAACCAGTGAGTTTTATGAGACCTTTCATGGACATTATCTTCTGCATCCCTGCTTTGGTCTGACAGAAGTTACCAAAGTGCAGTACAGTGGCTAGGAACCTTTTCTGCTGTTGCTCACAACTAAACCTCTTGCTTTTTGAATCCTTTTATTGCTTCTTTGTCTTTTCTACATTAGTGCTGAACCTGTTGTACCTGACAAGGCCCACATAATCCAAATCTTGGTTTTGGTACATCTCTGTAATTATCTCTTGTATCCCTTCTAATATGTATACTCCACCATCTTCACAACATCATCGTCATCACAGTGTAACTGCCTGATGCCCTTCAGACACAATTTTCCAAATTTTGTTTTCCTTATTTAAACTTAAGGGGAACTATTACTTGTTCTTACCCTTCCTTCTGCATTGTCTCATAGACAGCCTGCTGTCCTGGGACATTTCTCAAGTCTGAGAGAGTCAACCCCCTAAATCTCAGCCTGAAAAAACAGTCAGTTATTGTGTCCTGAATACCCTGATTAGTCATATATGTAAATCAGAGCTTTTTGTCCCAGCTGTGTGAGTTGCTATTAGCTGCACTGGGCTTACACATGATAGCAAATGCTACATTCAGCCACAGGTATTTGCGGGATCATTCTGTATGACTGTAATCTCTTTTGGACAGGGAATGTGTCAGCATTTTATAAGGGGATGCAAAGATGTGTGTGGCCTATAAAAAGTCTCTAATTAATGTTGCTCCATCAGATGATTACAGGAATATATAGATTGCGCTAGCATGAGGCAACAACCAGACTGATTTTATTTAGCATTTATGAGGAAAGGATGGGGAAGAAAAAACAGGGAGAGTTGTGTCAAATGGTTCTTGATGGAGTAGCTCTTCACATGGATATAATGCCCAACTGTTCAGAAATACTCTTGAGAAAAGAAACATGTCCTTGTGGTTTCTTTCCCAAATTCAAACTGCTGCTTGTGTGTTAGACTTGTGTCTCCCCTGCTCTGTGTATAAGATATTTGGGATTTATAGGTATAGAAAAGCTTTGTCTTAAATTCCACCAGGTGTTTCACTGGGAACTTTGTGTAAGCGTCAAATCCTTGAACTGTTTGACAGAGGAGAAAAAAAAAAATTGAAAATTAAAAATAATAATAATAATTAAAAAACAAACAAACAAACAAAAAAACAAAGCAACAACAACAACAACAAAAAAAACAGAAGGCCAATAATTCTCCTTTATGCAATCTAGAAAATAATACTTTAAAATAT
The DNA here is from genome assembly GCA_011076525.1 of Nettapus auritus. NCBI lineage: Eukaryota > Metazoa > Chordata > Aves > Anseriformes > Anatidae > Nettapus > Nettapus auritus. The sequence goes on along the minus strand of CM021772.1, from coordinate 24,182,600 downwards.
TACATCAGCTGTTGGCAGCTGTCGGTTGGTTTGCCTGGCTGCTAATTTACTCTCACAAGTGCTCCAGAATCCTTTGTAATCCAGCCATTGCTATTTATATTCATAATGATTTATTTAAGAACTCTGTTCACGTCAGTAAAAAGTCACTAAAAAAAGCAAAAGGAAGATTAGTTGGCTGAAATTGCATAGAATAGAGAAGAATAATCCAATAATGGAGTGGAGATAAAGTTTATACACAGTAAATAACTAAAAGGGAGAGAGAGGGAGAATAGCTTTATTTTCAACTCATCATACAGGAGGCAGAGCCCCTGATTCTGGCACGAGGCAGTTCCCATTAGAGGCTATTAAGAGCAGGGAAACATTACCTCATAGCCAATAAGGAAATGAGAAGTCGTGACACCTGCACTAAGATCACAGGCATCTTCCTGACATTGTGTCTTGAGAAAGTCTTAACTGTCTGATGCCTCTGTTCCTCTTCTGGCTGCAGGGGCACCTGATTCTCAGCTGTTAAAACTTTAATTTATTTAGAAAATATTTTTCTGTAGAGAACCGTAATGATGCATGGCAACTTTATTCTGTTTGTGGAAAATGCTAAGTTAAGAAAAAAAAAAACTATGAAGGATTGTGTAGTGGAGCGCAACACTTCTCAGTGTTGAGTCTCTAGGTCATTCTGAAGCAGAGATTTGAGCAGTGTCCCTTAGGATTTGCTGTTATACAAGCTGAAATGATCAATCAAGGATAAAAAATGGACTGTTCTCATCTCATAGATCATTTCACAGTGAAACAGTTAAACTCCTGGCTGCTTTCTGAAAAACAGAGATCTGCATTAATAAGGTGACCTTATCAGAGCCACCCCCGGGGGGAAAGGAGGGAGAAAAAAAGGTTGTGTAAAGAAAGTGAATCCAATTGTTAATCTTTTTTCAGGGAGACTCGGATTCCTGAATGCAAATTACTTTATATTTAAGTTGTGTGAAAGCACAAAAGGTTTGTGTCTATAGTTGACAGTTATTTCGTTAGCTGACTCATGGAGCCTTGCAAATGGTTTCTAGTGTTAACTTTCCTTGGATTTGTTTTCTTTGTTCTTAGCAGATCTCTCAACAGCAATCATTCTGATTAATGTATCCAACTCTGTGTTCTACTCCCAGTTCGTGTTTTTTGCAGCAGTCAGCATTCTGGCCTAGGTAAGGTGAGGATGCTGGATGGCTCTAGTGCTTCTTCAGTAGTGCTCATCTGGTGGGCTGGCTTCCAGTTGTACATGAGAGAAGCACGGAGGCCACTGTAATGTATTTTGCATGGGAGCAACCCCAAACATGAGTTTTTTTTAAAAAAAAAAAAAAGACTTGGCTTTTAAATAAGCTACCATTTTATCTTAAGTGTAAACTTTTTGGGAAAGGAGAATGGATAGGCTAAAGTCCATCAAATCCTGTTTCAGGCTTCTGAAAACCAGGTGGCTGGTCTGTGCTACATGTTGAGGAACCAATCATCAGTTCAGGAAAGAGTTGTTCATCCTATACCTAACTGATGGGCAGTCTCTCCTCTGGACGTGCTGACTCAATGTACACCTAAAATCTGAGTTTCAACTTGCTGCTGAAGTGTTACTTGAAGTTTAAGGCAGATCCTGTTTACCCCACCTACTAAACTAGACCAAAAGCCATTATCAAGATAGAAGTATCTCTGTAAAAAACAGCTATGCAAATTGCTGAAGTGCCCCAGATATAGGTCAATTATACAAGCAAGTCACCTGAGGCCTGCAAGCTCTTTGTATCCAGTGGCTCTTTTTTTTAATTTTACTCAGCATATTTTTTTTATTTTTTATTTTTTTGAATGTTTTGGCATTTGGTGGTGTTGCAATCAATCTGCCATTTCTTGCTGATGGCTTTTTTTTTTTTTTTTTTTTTTTTTTCTCCAATTCTTTCATTAATGCCTCAAGCATTACATTGTTTTTCAACCTGACTCAGGTGTCTTGTCCTAAAACACAAAGACATCAGTGGCCTGGGCCTTAATTTCTTCACAAGTCACTTGTCTCTGTTATGCTCCTTGAGAATTGCAGCTTTAGGAATCCTATCACGGAAAAATCCTAGGACAAAATATTTGAGATACAAAGGCAGAGCCTCAGCAATAAAATCAGAAGATGTTCAGGTCTAACCGCTGCCATGCTGTAATGGAAAGCATTGCTTTGAAACTGTTGTTCATGTGCAGGGCAGTTGAACCCACCAGAAGTCTTTTTACTTTCTTGTGAACATTTTCAAGCCATTTTCTATTTTTATAGGAAATCTAATACACAGAGGGCTATGGTTTGGTTTGTGAAATAGAGAACTTGTTGTTTTCAGGTTCAGGTACTTGACTTTTTTAATCCCGATTTTATATGGTTTACTACAAAAAAAAAAAAAAGGAGGGGGGGTGGAGAAAAGGTCTTGATGATGACTATAAGGTAGGTGCAGAGACAAAAGAATGGAAAGGTAGATTACTGAAAGGTTGATTACTTTTGCCTCACAAGTTAAAGTATTTTCCCATATTCTAACTCTACTGATTTCAAAATAATTACAAAAGGATTTTATTAGCCTCCTTCTTGGATTTATACATGTTTTAGCAGTAGATGTTTAAATTAAAAAAGTGAGAGACCAAAAATAAGGATAGACTGGAGTCAGTATCAGGGAATTATAATAGTTGATGGACACTTGAAACCCAAGGGGAAAGGAATAACAGAATGACTCCATATATCAATTGAAACCAAACACTATTGATCATTCTATTTTAAACTTTTACTTTGAAGTAAAAAAATCTTTAAACAAATATTTGTAGGTAAAATTCCGTCAAACTGCTTTTTCACACACAATTTTCAGAAAACACAAGTTTGGTACATAACTGAACAGATCTTCCAACTGATCTCGAAAAATTGTTCTGATCTCTTCACCCACAATAACCAGTAACATTGAAATCACATGTTCAACATTAAAAATATAAAAATATTAAAGAGAGAAGTAGTACTTTCTTCTGCTTAATCTTTAAGGTGTTTTTTTGTTTGTTTGTTTGTTTTTTTGATGCCAAATGGTAGGCCTTCTGAACACTGTGACAGAGAGCTGTTACTTGTGCACAACAATTTCAATGGTTTTGGTTGAGTTTTAGCTTAATGTATGAATCCTACGTCCTTGCTGTCACAAAATCTCCATTTTAGCACTTTTGCAATATTGCTGGCATATGTCTCCAGCTGTCTGCTGCTGACATAGAATTGCTTGTGATTATCTGATGCTGAGCTGTTCTCCTCTGTTTTTCTGTTTTAATCTCTCCAACAATACCTGAATGTGCTGTGCAGACCGTGATTATTGGGGCAGAATACAGTCGTCTTTGAATTTTACTGTCCCACACAGAACGTTAGAAATTCTGATGATCTTTATATCCAGATTGAATGGGAGCTAGATTTTTTTTTCTGATTTCATAATTTAACATTGCAGACTGTTGACTTATTGACTACAATGTTAGCATTTTCCAGATTGGCAGACAAATTGCCTTGTAGGAGTGTCTATATATGTATTTATATATCATCCAAAGGTTGAACTATAGAATAGATTTTAATTGCCTAGAGAAAACTTAGTAAATCATTTCACTAGGACCAAAATTTCTAAACTGAAAAGATGGAAGTTAGATACTCAAATCCATGTTACTTTCCAACTTAGAAATACAGATTACTGAGAGTCTTCCACTGATGTATGTTAAATAGCATCCCAAAGACATTGGTGTAATTTCAGAGGAGTTGTTAAGAAAGAGGAAACTCTAATATTCTTAGTCTTCCTAAGTATGAAAATTATATTGATCTTGGTATTTCAGTGAGGTCTGGAATTTGAGGGGGGAGGGCGGAAAAAACAGTGCGGCATTCATGCTCAAACCATTTTTTTCACTTACAATTGTCTTATAGTCAATGTAAAACAAAAACAACAACAACAAAAAACTAAAGATGTAACACAGTATAAGACTGTAAGTATGCTCACTGAGCATACTTTCCTCTTGTCAGAGGAAACATAACCTTGGAGGTATTTGAGAGCAAGTCTAATTGTTAGTTACATTTCTTACTTCCCACTTCAGCAACATTTTTCTCTCTAGAATACAGACCTCAAAATAAATTACTGTGGAATAACGAGCTTCCCACAAATCAGCTGATTTACAGTAACTGTCCATGTATGTGCTCTTACAATTGGTAAATGTGAGTTAATTCAAGGTAGTTTGCTCTCAGGGGAATAGATTTGTTACCTTGCAGTAGCTTGGTCACCTGCTATGTTTCTGCCTTTACAAGTGATCAATAAGTAGTCAACTGGAATATTATACATTGAGCCTGAGATTTGGAGACACGTGTATTCCGTTCCTGGGGGGTAGGTGGCTATAAGAAATCACATATGTCCAGATGAAGAAAACAGTGTTTACAACTGGAGGCACGGAGTGGAGGTCTGAACCCCTTCAGCCAGATGAAAGGGAGGACTCAAGCATATTGCTTGCCCTGGTGGGAGATTTTTGATAAAACATGGGAGATATCATGGTGGTGGCCTCCTGGGCTTGCTGGCCACTTTGTGAAGATCTCTTTTTGAACCTGTGTTTTGAAAGGAGGTCTGCGTATATATTCAGGTGAGAATTTCAGGTTGTGAGAGAGAGACGATGAAGACATCCTCTGGCAGTCCTTGCTCCATGGAGATGGGAGTTCCAGTGCACTATGCTCCGTGGTGTCTATGGATGGGATTTGGGCATCTTCCACACTAAGCACAGATGGTATTTGAGATCTTGTTTTGAGACAGTCCTGAAGGGTAAGGTGATAACCCTTCAGTATTTCTTTGACTGCAACACTTCATGTTTCAGGCCCACTGAAAGCCTTTCCAGGTCCATCCTTTCCTTGAGTCCCTTTCACAACATGCGGTGTGGTAGGAATGCTATTGCCCCTGTTCTTTGTGATGAATGGACTTAATAATAATAATAATAATAATAATAATACTGTGATAGTGGTCAGGAGAGATTTCAGTGAGTTTTGGAGAGACCATGGAAAATCAAAATATTTCTGTCACACATGGTGTGTAAAATGAGTGAAATGCATTGGTGGGTGGTAGCTGATCACTCAGGTAAGTAGAAAAATCTCAATATAATGAAATATCTTTTGTTGGTGTTAAATTATAGTCAGTAGCCTTGTTAGTAGTCATAGCAGAGGATTAAAGACTGACTTCCCCTTGAAGAATGGCTATGCCTTTCCCTGTTGAGATGGTCCCTCCAGGTCAGAGGCAAGGTAAATAACTGTGTCTACTGAACTGTCCTTTCTTGTTAAGAGATGCATCAGTTAATCACTTTTCATAAATGGGAAATTTATCTTAACCATTGTTAGTACACTTCTCAACCAGATGACTATTTAAAGCTGTATCTTGAGCTACGGGACAGACCTGCTTGTATTTGACCCCTTGAACAAAATTCAGACTTTTGTTCTGTGGTATTTTATTGTATGCCTTGTGTTTATGGATAAAATCTGTAGGTTTACTTTTATACTTATGTTCTCTAAATACTGTGGTTATTCTCAGTAGTAACACCTCTTGCTTGTAGTATAATTCTTGTCTTCCCGCCTATTTTATCTTTTCTATTTCATTACCTCTTGTACATATTAGTAAATAAAAGGGGGGCAAATTTGGAAGATACAGGCCATTCAGAAGAACTGCTGTGTGTATTATATCAGAGAGTTTGGAAAATTATGGAAATATTTACAGCTCCAAAAGAGTCAATCTGTACACCAAGATTGAATTTAGGAATGGACACAAGCCCTTATACTCCTGTCTGGAAAGACTGGTTTTACAATATTTTATGGCCTCAGAATTGTAAAGTGAGTCACGATGAATTTAGCAAAGTCTGTATACTGCATTGCTCCACTGTTTCTTATTTCATTGACATTATATTTTCATCAGTTTGGACTGTGTAGTCTCTGCACACAGTGTATGTTCAAAATATTGGATTGCTGTGTTTTTGAATACAAACCTTATAAAGAAAAAGAAATACCAGACTGTATGTACAAGCATCAAAATTTGATTATATGCAGGATCTAATCTTAATATCACACCATCCTCTCTGAAAAGCGTTGCAAGAATATTCCAATTCATATTCTGAATGGTATGTTTCTCTGCAGTTATTCTGCAGAATTTTTATTCCTACCAGGAGAATATCAGTATATTGAACTGAATAAAAATGTATACACTAAATTGCTTATTCAAATGTCCAGCTTTGATGTTTGTGGAGGATTTAAGCAGGAGGCAATATAACCTGAGCTTTGTTTTATTGATAAGAGAAGCTAATGGGAGTTACAAAACAGGAAAGAACGAGAAGTTGTATAATATGCTGGAAATGTGAAAAAAAAAAAAAAAATGCAGATTTCAGTTATTAGCTTTCACGGCTCTATTTACATAGAAATATACTAACGTCTGGATGACATTTCATGCATGGACTTGATAGAGCATCCTTAAACATATTCATGTTAGAAGAGTACTTAAAGGGAACCTCAAACTTGAAGACTCCCCTCTTTGTTTAAAATAAAAATACAACAAAACAAAATTAAACAACTATAGTTTCCCTAGGATATCTTAGTACAAGGTATTTCTTTATGAAACAGAGCTTGCTTTGTTGTGAAGAATTCAGTAACAGCCTATGAAGGGCCCCCCTTTCTGATCACACTTTAAAAAAGATCCTGATTCTCCTCAATGTTAAATATTATTGTACAATAGATGTTGCTCAGGCTTTTGTGGAAAATACTAGCGAAGCATGAAGCCCCTTGAGAATTAAAACAACTCCTGGGTTTTCGGCTTCCTATGCCTTTTTCTATTTTGAGGGAAACAACTTCCTGGTAAGTAGGGCAAAGATAAATGCCAATTTTCTTTGCTACGTGAGATAATAGGAGTTATGCCTCCTTGAAGAACTAGAACAATTCCTATTTGTTGGAGTCTGTTATAGTTAACACATGAATTTCTGGGAGCTTGGTGACAGCAACTCCTTCCAGTTTTTATATATATATTTATATATATGCATCTCCTTCCAGTTTATATATATATATATATATATATATATATTTGTGTTTATAGAAAGATATAAAAAATCACCTACTTGCGTAGAGCAGGTCCAGCTCCATTTGGAACTCACAAATTATTGTATCAAAGATATCTGGTTTTAGTAGGTGTGGAGTGGTTCACAGTATATCAAAGTTTTGCATGGCAGTGGCAACTTGCATGTTTAGTATCTAGCAGTTGCAATGTTCAGTTTGCCAACTGTAACATATTATATTAATTTAAATTTAAATTTTAAATTAATGAGACACAGCTGAAGATGGCATTTTTCTGAAATATTACAAGGATTATTCCTTCTGTGTTATCTCCCACTGACATTCCACAACAGGAATTTTACATGCTCACATTAGTTGAGGTTCTTCAGAAGAGTTGTTGGTCCACCTCTGATTGTGACTTTAATCAGAAGAAGCAGAGTTGATCTTCTCTTCAAGTGGTGAGATGTGAGCACCATTTCCTGGGAGTATTTTATGCAAACTCACTTCAGACTGAACTATAGGTATCCTTGAAAGGGATTAGAAAGGGCAAGACAAGAATATGGATTAAAAAGCACTGGGATGTGAAAACATCTCTCTTTAAGCACTTTTGACTCTGTCCTCACTTATGCAACCCCACTCCTGATTATGTTTGTCAATAACTTTACAAAAAGTAGGACTCATCCCTAGGGTCTGTCCCGTCTCCCGCTGAAATCAGACCTCTGAAGGAAAGTGGAAGTGTGAGTATTTGAAGGTACCATTCTGGAAAAATGCAGTCAGTAGTAGTTGACTTCTTTTTTTGTACATATCCCATGTTATTTGTGTGAACTTCTCAAGCAGAATTGACCTATACAGAAAAGCGTTGTGGGCCTGTCTTCCCTTGCCACTATGAGATACAAGTGCCGGTTCAAGACAGGACAATGCTGTACAGATGTGAGAACTGAAAACCAAAATAGAAATATTATGAAAAAAGGTTCTGAGGCCTGTCTTACGCAGAATCTCTGCATAAGCTAACCATGCACAGCGTCTAGTAATTATAATTTACACTGAAGCCAGAAGGTTACGTAGTGTTTAGTCCTTGCCAAATTAAAGTCCCTTTGGCATCTAAGGTAAGGAAGGAATCCAGTTCCTGCAGTGGTGCAAAATCTATGTATGTAAAGCTACATCTACAGTCATACTAGTAAAATTACTGTAAAGCACCGACCAAAAGTCGGTTTAAACAAATGAAAGGAAAATCTCAAATTTTCAGATTTACAGCTGCTTGTAGGTTGAAACCTTCAGTGGCTGGTAGCAGTAAAATCATTTGGACTGCAGTGATGTCTTCAGAGAAGGTCTTGAAGATGGTGGCGGTGGTACCAATAGGACATCTTTTAAAGTCCATGCCTGCGTCAGCTCAAAGAAAACATTGTCTCGCCTACTTGCTTCTCTCGGGCAAGAAATTTACAGTGTGGAAAACAGCATACTGCCTGAATACAGAGGATGGCCTTTAGCAAGATTTTGAATGGTATCCAGCTGGGTGGGAGCTAGAAGTCGCAATGCTTTTAGGGTCATTTGCAGTTCCAAGACAACCCAGCTCCTGGCCCCTGCTGAGCGAAGAACGGGGTGAAAGCGGGGACAGTTGCTGCCACATGCTGAGGCAAGGTAGCGCCGACTGGCAGCGCCTCCTGATTCCTGATGACTTTCCGTAAGCACGTTTAACCTGTAATTTGGAAAAGGAAAATACAGTCTGGCACCCATTCTTGAAGGGTTGCCAGTCCTAGATCTATCCATTGCATAGCCTGACAGAATGGGAAAGATAAGTGTCTTACAGACCAGTATCCACAGCAACAGACACTGGAATTTTGTATCTTCAATACATACAACCCCCTAAAGAACATAAATATTTATTTTCTGGCTTTATAATAGTAATAATGGCCTTTACATTGGGAATTTTCATCAGTTAATGACATCTGTCTTTTCCTTTGGCCCTTGCTTTCTCCAGCCAGTCATTAACAGCAAGGAAAGCGCCTTCTCCAGTGGTCACTTTTGCTTAATCATTACCTTATCTTGCTACAAAATGTGCCAGCTACCTCTGGGAAATAAATGTCTCCTATGTGAATGGATCCATAAAATGTTCCTTAGGTTTCATTTATTTGAAAGAATATTCTGTTAGGACGCATGAGTTTAATGTAAAAGAAGATTAAGTATTATCCTCAGCCCCAAGAAAGGTTAGACCACCCTCAGGAATTGGGACTAAATAGTCTTGCAGTGCTGCCCTTCCACCTGTGGGGATGGTTGAAGGCCATAGATTTCAAAAGATTAAATCTTAAGAATTTATCTATGTAATCTAGGTTCCCATACTGTCCTCTTGGTATTGGAGCACTTCGGAAATTGTCTGGACACAAGTATTTTCTTGTCCATTTCCTAGGATCGTACCTGAACTGGACCTTGTTTTTTATGTTTGAATTTTATGTGTAATCATTGTGACACTGAAAGAAGAGTATGGCAGTGGTGTCTTGAGAGTTAAAAATTATTTTTTTTTTTTAAAAAAAAGCTAAAGTGAGACCAAACCTTGGGAATGCTTGCATTGCCCTGTCTAGATAGTAGTCCCCTCATCCCATCACCCTCTCCATTTCAAAACGTCTAGAAGTTGTATATGACTTTTTTTTTTTCCCCCATTGGAAGATTCATTTATTCATTTATACCCAGAAATGGCTTTATCTTCCTCTTTATCAAAAGAGGAAAAAAATTAGATATTATGTAATTGATCAACTTGAGATGATTTCTGACCACCCAATAGAACATATTCTTGGTCAAAAATTAACCGTATCCTGAGTGGATTGAATGTGTGTACTTACTTAAGCCTTTGAACAGTCTTCAGTTCCTGAACATCGTTAGAGTCATTCTTTAAGCTTTATGACTTTAACTGCTATTCTTAAAATGCAGTGAGTTATCTAAACAATTGTGAACATCTCTTTTTTTTTTTTTTTTTTTTTTGGTAAACATAAACTCATGCAACTGTTTAAGAAATGTATTGTTTTAAGGATAAATAAGTTTACCAGAAAACAATTAAATTTTCTAAATAGTGTATTTTATGTGTGGGGATTGCTAGTAGTAGTCCAGTGTACAATTATTGTTGAGTAGTCAGGTAGTATTGAAGCCCCTCCACTTGAATGGTAAAAGAAAATGGGAATTGCTTCATCATTAGATTTAAAACCAATATGGTGTCCCTTGGGAGTGTGGTGTTAAACATGGAAGTAATGTGACTGATACATCTAATTTTAATGTTTTGCTGTGGAAGAGATTTAGCACCTGTGTAACTATTATTGGTAGTATTAGCTTTTTATTTTGTATTTTTAAGTGAAAACAGAGTTCATATCAAAACAGCAGGCATCAGTTTTCTGCTTTAACACTTTTTTTTTTTTTTTTTTTTTTTTTTTACTTTTCAAGAAAAATAGCAGCAGAAAAATGTAGGTTGTGTTCCAGGAAACAGCCACTCAAAAGTCCCTCAAGGGCTGGGACTGTGCTTTTTGTGGTTTCCTGACTCTTAGAGTGACACTTTTACTTTTTAAGGTAAGGCTTCATTTGTATGACAATCTCCTTCTCAGCAGGGTTTTGTTGTTTCTAAAAGGCTGGGAATTGCTAAAGGATTTAAATCTGGTGAGGATACAGTCATTCCCTTAATAATAAGTTTTCAAAGCTATACCTGTAAAATAGCTCTACATCTTCAAACTTCTCTGGCTAGCCAGTGCTCAATCAACTGGCTAACCATTAGCAGAAACGAGGAAGGTCTGAAGGAAAGGAGTGCTGATACTTGTGTGTTTGTATTCTGTGCTTAAACTGATCTTTTCCTCTGCTTCACAGCTACCCAATGCAGATTATTTATAGATTTCAGAGCCAGAAATTAACACAGTTCCTTGCAGGCAGAAGAGAAATGTATGGGATCATTATTAATTCTTTAGCATTATAATGCCTTCTGGCTCAATGCGTGTGCTGGGGACCAAGTGTAAACACACATTTGTCATTCTGACCCTTAATCTGTTGCCAAAAATGTCCTTCAATGGAAAACTGTGAAACAGCTTTTCTAAAAGATTTGAGACTTTTTTTTTTTTCACTGACACAAAGATCTTTATAGCTTTTGCTGTAATTGAACCTTCAAATGTAAAATGTTGTGAATGCCAGTTTAGTGTTCCTTTTCAAAAAAAAAAAAAAAAAGGCAAAGAAAAAAATACACACTGATGCTACTTGCCCTTACATGAATGCTTTTAGTTTTCTTTCATTAGGGGAAATTACCCAGGTCTCCTTGGTACCTGAAGAGATCTTTCCTCTTCCGCATCTACCCTAACCTTTGAGTCCCTAGCTTCTCTTCGTTTCTGCTGTTACATCTAGTTTCTCCATTTTTCTGTCTTCCTTTCCTTTTAACAGCAGTCTTAGATGTTGCTAATAGATTTCAGCTGCAGAGAAAATACAATCCCAATAAGACTCAGTGTACAGAATCCCTCACTAGCCACTGAACTTAGTGGGACAAAATTGTTCTTCATGTAATTTTAACAGCGTCGACAGAGTAATTCCAGCCATCAGTCTGCCCTGTCATCTTTCTACCTCCATTGTAACACAAGGTAGAGGATCGGAGGATCGCTACAGCAGCCGTTACTGTTTGATCAGCAACACGGTCTTTGCTGGAATTTCATTTCCCTTGCAGCCTGGCTACTAGAATACATTTGTCATCCATACCTTGTAGCAGACTTATATTTGCCTGTAATTACATACCAGTCTGGCAATACTTTATTGTTAACATAAAGTACTGGCGCTTAAATCCCCAATCCTAAACTGAAGTATTTGCAAAACTCTGTAATTGCTAGAATAATAAAGCTTCAATTATTGTATGGGAAGTTTACAGCCTGTTTCTGAAATACTTGTATCGGCTTAACTACACCTGTATGTGTTCCTTATGTTTTCATGGGCTGCTTGAGACAGACAGACTTCTGCTATGCATTTCTGATCCTTTCACAAATGGTTAAGGAGGGAGAGGAGCTTGAATCAGAATATTCTGATTCTGTGACCTCTGGACATCAACTTGTCCATAATCTCCTCCTCAAGCAGGGCCACCTAGAGCTGGCTGCCCATGACCACGCACATCTGTTAAGTTATTTCTGAGCATGCAGGAGACTCCGTTAGTTCTGTGGGCAACCCATTCCAGTGCTCAGTCAAAACTTTACTTGATTTATTTATTTATTTATTTATTTTTACAGATTGTGGTCTACTCTCTACTAAGAAGCCTATAAATGATAACCAAGAAAAACAAGTTCAGTGTAGTTTCAAACTCAGTGTAACGGGCAGGCATCAGTGCGAACATCTAGGGATATGCAAACCACGAAAGATAAAATACTTTGGTTTAATTTTTTGTTGATATTTTGGGTTGTGTTGGCTTCTTGGGTTGTGTTGGCTTTTTCCAAAAATAGAGATGACCCTCTCTTGCTGTTTGTTACTCATTCTGGTTTTATTTTGGCCTTTAAATAACTCTCCATTTTGTTGGGCTGCTCACAAGACTGGGCCAAACAGACCTCAGCATTGGAGCCCTGGGGAAGAGTAAGCACTGCTGCTACTTTATTTCTTCATACGGGAAGGTGAAAACATCAGAACTGTGTGTGTGCCCAGCGCGTTGGGAATTTGTGCTAAGAATGGCACGGTCCCACGGCTCTGTTGTCAGACACGGGCAGCTTCTGTGGTGTTTTGGGGGACCGAGGGGAAGCTCTGCGCTCATGCAACAACGGCTGAGCACCAGCGGCTGTGATTCTCCCGAAGACCGTCATGTCGGGAAGGAAGGTGGGCACCAGGCCGCCAAACGCAGCCCACTCCCGCAGCACCGGCCCCAACCGGGGGCCTCCCCCTCGGGCCGGGCCTCCCGCTCCGGGCCCCGCTCCCTCCCTCCCGCCTCCGTCCGTCTCCGTGCGCTCCGCGCTGGATTGCTCGCGTCTAGCCCGGCGCTGGCGGCCGGCTGGCGGCGCGGCCAGGCGAGCTCAGCCGAGCGCAGAGGCGGATTTTGAGGAACAATAACAGAGCGGGGAGCGCGGGACCGGCGCGGCCGCCCCGCCCGCCCGCCCGCCGCACCATGTACGCCTTTGTGCGGTTCCTGGAGGACAACGTCTGCTACGCGCTGCCCGTCTCCTGCGTGCAGGACTTCAGCCCCACGTCCCAGCTCGACTTCGACAACCAGAAGGTTTACACCGTGTACCGCAACCCCGAGGAGGCGGACGAGGACGACGAGAGCCCCGGGGAGTGGGGCGAGCGCCTGCTGCTGCACAAGGCCCAGATCCTGGCGCTGGCAGGTGGGCGGCGGGCACGGGGATGGGGATGGGGGGGGGGGACCGGGGGGCCGCAGCCTCCCCCTTCCCGCTGAGAGGGGGGGGGGAGGGAGGGGGAATGGGTGGGACGGGACGGGGGGGGGGGTGAGGGGGGTGCTCTGGGGCTGTGGGTTGCTGGGGGTGGTGGTGGTCCTGGTCCTGGTGGTGGTGGCCTTGGTCCTGGTCGTGATGATGGTGGTGGTCCTGGCCTTGGACCTGGTCCTGGTCATTGTGGTGTCCTGGTGGTCCTGGTCCTGATGGTGATGTTGAGGTGGAATTAGCCCCCCACACGCACACTCACACACACACACGTACTCGGGGCCCCGAAGTTGAGGTGTTGGTGCGTGGGGTATTTATAGCGCCCGCAGTCCTGCTGTACGTAACTCTGCGGCTCAGCAGCGCGCTGCCAAGCCGGAGGGGTGCTGCTTTATGTCCGCGCTGTTAGTGTAAATCACTTCACCAACTGGAAGGCAAAAAAGGAGCCAGACCTTTCCGCTGGGCTCTTGGCTTGGCTGCATCGCCAACGTTTCACGTTCAACTTTCATACCTTACCTGCTTAAACCACATATTGAGAAGTGAACCCGTTTTTGGGCCGTTGGAAGGGGGACAGCCCTCGCGGCATGGTGCTTCTGCTGCCTGGCTCCAGGTCATGTCACGCAGCATGTTGCCATGAGGACTTTCGGTAGTTGCCTTGCAACGCTGCATAGCCCTGCTCGGAGTTGGCACACGCAGAAAGTTTGAGGTTGTTTGTGGCAACTTGCTGGCTAGTGCGGGCTTGTCCCATCCACGGTGGGAAGATGGTGGCTGATGGTTGGACCCTCACTGTGAGGAGCCAAGGGGACACTGGGTTCGGATCCTGACCCCTCTGCTTGGGAAGGAGAAATACTGGTTACGTCCATTTCCCCAAGTGCGGAATGGGCCTCAGAAACTCAGCTTTCTGGCACTGTGTCCTGGGAAGGCAGTGCCTGCTTCTCATCTGTGAACAGGGCAGCATAGTGCTACAGTCACGTAAAACTAGTATTTTCTTAATTACAGTTTTATTTTTGGAAATAACAATTCCCAAAGCGGATCGACTTGGTGGTACGTTTAGGCCTTGAGTCAGCGACTCGTGCCAGTGTCCTGTTTACAGTAGTGGTCACAAGCAGGTGCTTGGAAAGAATAAGAAACAGGCAAATATGTACATCATTTCCTGTAAAGCTTTTCCAGTTTCCAAACAGCTGCCACGCTAGGAGTTCAGGATAGTAGGAGAACCCACTAGGCGAAGTTTTTGTTGTCCTGTGCCCCCACCGTGTCGTTTGTGTGTCCTGTCTATAGCACAGCAGAATTGGTATATGATGTATTTCTTGCAAGTTACCTGTCATATACACAGAACACAGCAGTATTGCTGTTTGGGCTTTGCTTGGCCTCTTCTGGAAGACATCCCACGTGGAGCTCACCTTCCTCTTTCTTGCTGGGGAACTGCAGCAGCAGCGCCCTTTCTGTTTGCCACGTTCATCTCAACCCAAGTTAAATGTTTGAGCAGTTCTCACTAACAGCCAATTTGCTCGCATGGTGAGCCTACCAGGTTGTGTCAGTTTTCCAGGTAGTGAACCCAGCAGAAAGCGTACCTCCTTTTGTCAATTATTTGTTCCAGAGAGGTTGTACCTAAGAGAAGTTGTCTTCTACACAGTTTCTCTTTGCTTCGTGGCTCTTGAGCCAGAAAAACCAATGCTGTTTCCTCCAGGGAGCAAGGCTTGTTACTTATATTAGTGGTTTGCACTAATTGCTCCTCGGAGATTTCAGTAGCTACAGGAGATCCTCCTAGTGAGCCAGGAACACAAAGAAACATACAACGGTCATTATCACATCTGTCACATCTCAATATACCAACTATATCTGTGATTTACATCCTTGGAGAACTTCTCACCTGAATCCTTACTTCTGGAATAGTTACTTCTGTTCTTCTTTTCTCCCTCCACTGTGTAAAGATACTGTAATTGAATTCAACATATGTTACTTACAAAGGATTACTTACTTTTAAAGTGTCACTTTCTCCCCAAATTTTTAATATGGGTGTTTATTTTAGAGTGGTTATAAACACGGAGGAGAAAACTTGATCTTACGTGAAGACCCTTCAGCAGAATTTTTGGTTTATGTGACCAATTCAACTTTCACAGATTACCATCATGATTTTTCTTTTGAAACAAGTTTTCCTGTTCTATGTTGTGTCAAAAATGATACTTTAAAAACTTTTACCCTCCTGATGTTCAGCAGGAGTTCACCAGGGATAAGTTAGTTTTCATGCCCATAGTACAGACTTCTGTTGGAGCTTTCTTTGTGTAGGTAATTCATGAAACAATTGTCTTGATTTGAGAGAGTCTAGAAGCAATTCTTTGATCCTTTGCGGTGAGGTTGAGTGTTTGGAAACCTGTGCACCTGTGAGAAGCATTGATGCTGCAGGGCAGAGGGAGCTGATGTGAAGGTATCACATTTTTTTTAAAATGTTTTAAAATGTAGTGTGTTGGGCATGCTCAGAGCATCATGTAATTGTGACAGACTTGGTATGTTGGGGAGATAAATAGTCTTCTTCTGGATACTTCAGTAATAAGCAATATGTAGTAGTGTGACAGCTGCTTGCAGCTCGTCTATCACTCCTGTGCGCTTTTCTCATGCCTGTGTGCGTGTGGTTGGGACCTGCTGGTGGTGGCGGCACGCGTTGGTTTGGGAACCTTCGACTTCTTCAAAAGTTAGCCCAAGACTAATGCTAAAGCTAGGAAAGCTAATTAACCCCAAGCTAGGACAGTTGTAGACATTTGAGCCATAGAAGGCATACTGAAACGAACGTTCTGTTCCACAAGTTCAGCATTCGGTTAATAGGCAACTGTTGTTACGCAGTCATGAAGGAATCGTTTTATTTACCTCTTGAATGGAAAATACAGCTCAGCAGACTAGAGTTGCACTGTAAAGCAGATTTGGAGGTGACATGTTAACTGGTCTTTCTCAATGAGAATACAAAAATAGTAGACAGCTTTTCAGAAGAAGTTTGAGTCTGTCTTTGTGATCATCCACATCTCTCCTTTTTTCTTCGTGTCCTTTTGTCAAAATGCTGACAAGCTGTTTTCCGATCCCTAGTGTTGAAATACGTGTGCCACTTGCAACTTTTTCCACTGCTGTCCAATATAGTCACTGGCAGTTTTGTCTAGAAGTGCACCTTATAGGAGCTGATATGGTTCTTAGATGACCTTACAGGAACCTTTTCTGGCTTTACAAAGTGATGAGTATTAGGTGGAACAAGCAGAGGTACAGGGACTATTTAAAAGTTTAATACTTCAGGTTGCATTTGTTAACAAGTTAATAGGGACTACCTTCTAATACATTATTTCCTGACTACAGTAAATTATTTTCTCTACCTGCTGCCCTTAACATTTCCCACCCACACAATCGTAGCAAGCTCATCTCCATCAGATTCGTACTGCAGTTCCCTACCTGCCACTGCAGACATGTTAATACCTGCCTGCACCCTTATTCTTTCTTGCTCCTTTATAAAATGTTATGCTCCACTTTTTATTAAAATAGGTTAGGTGATTTAAAAAAAAAAAAAAATCTTTAAAAGCCAGTGCATCTCATCATGAGCTAATTTGCCATGTATTTCAGGAGGTTGTAAAATCTCTGTTCCCAGAACAATTTTAAATTGCACGATTCTGTTGCTGAGTTTGGAGTAAGTTTGAGGGTGGAAACACTCAAACAAGTTGAAGCTGCCTACTTTGGATAGCTGCTGGAGGAAAGGCATTGTCAAGTGCTGGAGAAGGTGAAAATTTACAGGATGAGATTTTAGATTATCCGAAGAATATACAAAATTAAGGTCAGCTTTCATTTGTGTTTCTGTAGGCTTGTGCTTGTCTGTGCATTTTTTTTGGTTGTTCCTTGCACTATTTGGAGTAGGCAGAGCAGGGCGTAGCAGTGTCCACCGCGTGCCCATGTGGCAGCCCATGCTCAGACACAGGGCAACCTGCGGACTGGATGAGCTGTTGTGGAAGCTGCTAACTTTTCTGTTCCTAGAAAGCTCTAGGTCTGTTTCTTGTCATGATGTGCAACTCATGCAACTGCTTCTTGGGTATGCCCAGTGTGACCCCAAGTAAAGTGCTGTAGGAAGCCTTCCAGTAGTAGTCGTGGCTCCTCCCAGACTGTTTGTTTGTTTGTTTGTTAGTTTTTGTTGTTGTTGTTGTTTTCTGGGATAGTTCTGGAGTGTCAATGGGCTGACTGGGACTTAGAGCTCCAGGGCAGGAACACGTGTCTCTTCCCACCTGTGCGTTGGGTCTTGCCTTGTGAGTGGTCCTCCTCTAGTCACTGAGCGGAGCTCAGCCCAGCAGGGCACACGCTGCTGAAGCAAACTTGTTCAAAATATGGTCTAGATTAAATTTGTGTACATATTTATATATATACACATATATTTCTCTATATTACTTTCTGCTGTGATATTTGAGG
Organism: Nettapus auritus; assembly: GCA_011076525.1. NCBI lineage: Eukaryota > Metazoa > Chordata > Aves > Anseriformes > Anatidae > Nettapus > Nettapus auritus. The sequence continues at coordinate 24,164,771 of CM021772.1, read as the reverse complement.
TGCAGAGGCTCACCAAACCATTTTGCGTGTATGTCACAGAATAACCACATCACACTCTTCAACACAACGTGGTAGTGTTCGTACCACATGAATACAAGCGTGGTGGTATTCATAAAGAATATTCGGAGCCGCATTTCACACTCATCTTGTGTTTAATCCATTTCCGCTTTATTCTTAACTATTTCAAGATGAAGGGCGGATTGTTATTTTTCCCCCCTTTCTTCTAAATTGTACTTTAGGAGCGTGTCTGAGATATAAAGGGCTTATACAAAGGCACATCTTTATAATATCTGTATGTTCAGCAATGAAGTCTTAATAGGGCACATTAGTGCAAAGCCAAAAAAAAAAAAAAAAAGGAACTTTTAAAACTGTAGCCTGTAACCCTCATGATAATGGTTATCGCTGTATGTCATCAGCGGCATAAAGTGCCAGTAAAAAGGCATTTAAAAAGAATGTGTCTGTGCAAGATTTTACCCCCTAGTTTTCTCTTTTCCTTTATCTCTGCATTTAGTCCAGAAGGAAATATCTTTTTTTGTTCTTAAGCCGTTCTCAATTGACCTGCTTGCTCCTCAGTCACATTTGCTTTCTGCTTCTGAACAGTCAGAAGTCATTTACTTGCGTATTTTTATGACACTCAGGCATACAGGTCACCTACAGTGTTGTTATTTCTCTTGATCTTTGAATGTTCCTTACGCCACATAACACGAGTTAAGCTTGTAAATGTTGTATAAGCTTAAGTATGGTACAATAAAAGTACGAATTTCAGGATTTTAATCAAATTGACTTCAAAGGTAGTGTGGTGATGGTAGCTATGGTAACTAACACTTACTAATTAAAATATGCTAAAATTTGCAGGGAGTGAAAAGGAGAATTAATGTAAGTTAATGTTTTTGTTTTCTTAATTTGACTGTAAAACATTTTTTCCAGGGAATTGCCTATGTGCAGTCAAGTACTTGCTGGTGTTTTTTTTTTGTTTTTTTTTTTTTTTAAAGAAACCTTTTAAAAATAGTAGAGCCTGAACCTGAACCACATCACAATTTTTGTATGTAATCTAAAAAAATACGTGAATCTACCTGCTATTTCCATAGCAATTCATTCCTCAGTCAGAGAGAGTTGTGGAGATTTCCTGGAGAGTTCCTTGTAGGTTGCTGCTTTATTCCTTGCTTGAATAGCTGGTGGGCAGCATCTCTACTGCTTTGTGGCCTTTTTGATTGGAAAATCATTACCAGGGTTTGGTCCTAATACCTTTCTTCAGCGTGATTCAGACTGACTGGTCAGGGCAGGCAGATTGGCAAACTATAGCTGGCGTTGAGATGATGATCTCTTTAAGTGAACTCTTGAACTTTTTGAGAAAAAAATGGCTTTTGTAATAAAATTTTGTTTATATAAAATCTTTATCATGTCAAAACTTCTGAAAAGTAATTCCCTTAGTTGAGTTTCCTATATAGGAACAGATGAAAGATTTAAAGGATTGTTTTTTAACATTCTACTTGCTCTAAAGGTTGTTTTTAGTTTGTTTGTTTTTGTTTTAATTTAATGGTAATAATGTATTATTGTATTTGTTTCAGAAAGGATTAAGAGAGCTGCTTGAAAATAGCTATAATCCTTTATGTTTGACATGCTCAGGGTATTGTACAAATATTAACAAAACTGCAAAACACTTCAATGGGGTAGATGGAGACATTGAGAGAGGTTGAGTTATTCAGGGTCAGTATTTAAGTAAATATTGGCTCCAGGATTAAAGTTCTCCTCAGCCTAGTTTAAAAAGAAAAAAAAAAAAATTCCTTTTTCTCAGCCTGATGTCTTTTCTTTACTTGATTTTGTAGCTCCATTAATTTCTACTGCCAGCAAATACTATTCTAATACCACTAAGAAATTAAATGAAAGAAACAATTTTGTTGCTGAAGAATGATATTTCTATCAGAGTTTTGTTTTTTAGCCATGTTGCCTTGGCTAATTATTGTTGGAGAGACTTTTTATTAACTTTTGAATTAAGAAATACTTTGTATTGTCAATATGAAATATAAGAAGATAAATAATTTCACTTTTTCTTGCAGTACAAATCTGAATTTGGGCTAATATTCAAATAGCAAATCTGAACAATATGCTGATAAATGAACACGTGCACAAGGAGGGTGTTATAAAATAGTTGAACGTTGTCCTATGTTTTAGAAACAAGACTTCAAATAGATGTCCACACTGATGCAGTCTCACTCTTTGCAGTATTAAACTGCGTATCTCTGTTCCACTAGAGAAAAAAGTGTAGGTTCAGACCTCAACCTTTGTTCCTTTGTGGTGGATTTGGTTTTATGAGAGTGGCTGCAGGTGTGTGAACATACTTTGTGAACATATTTTTATTACTGTATTGATTCTTAATGAGGGAAAGCCAGTCTTGAAGTAGGATTTCCCATGGAACGTAGGGGTGGAAGTTGTTTTTATTCTGTCCTCTGCTATTGTAGGCATCTTGCTCCTTACTCTTGCTCTTTGGTTTGTAGCCCCTGTGTGCAAGGTAGGCATCCAACGTCATCAGCGGGCAGCCTTGATTCAGGCTTTTGGTGCCTCATCCCTCTCACCAGACTTCTAACCCAAACAAGTGGTACCTCCAAGACCTTTCTGTTTTGCCTTTTCCCGATTTCATTAAGAATTATTTTCATTCTGGCTTCTATTCACTCATGTAAATGAAATTCATAAGATTTAACAGCCTTTTTGGCTGGTTCCTCCAGAGCACACCCTTACCTTTTTGTGCCTTTTGGCCCTGCTTGTCACAGCGTTGTAGCTTGGTATGTCGTCTTCCATGACTTTCAGAACCCTCTTTTTGTGCTGAAGACGTTCCCCTTGTCACCTGGTTGTGTGTTTCTGTCTTTCTCGGGAAGTGCTGCAGGGCTATTTAGTTCTTAAATTTTGGGGGGTGATGTCAGCCCAGATGATGGCAGCTTGCAGCTCTGCCTTTTTAATCCTTACTTTTCTGGTTGACTCAGATTTCTTTCCAGCTTCCTTCTCTGTCATCCTTGTGCAGAAAACTTTCTTTCAGCTTAAGCTTAGGATGGCCCGAGATATTTTCCTACTATTTCTGTCCAACTAAATGTACTTCATGTGTGTGTTTTCACTGTGCCCAGTCTTTTTTCTTTTCTGGAATCTCTGTTTCAACTTCCAATAAAGCTCTACTCCAATCTGAAGGAATAAAAATAAATAAAACAATATAGTGAAGTATTGTATCCAAATTATGAATTGACTGTGCCAGCACCTGGTGGATGCCTCTCGACCTACTGCCCTTATTTGACCTGTGTCAGGTTTGGTGGCACTTCACTTCTTCAAGTAAGTTTTGCATTTCTGCAGCCATCCATTACCCTGCGTTGTACACTGTTGCCGTTCTGAGTTTCTTCTGCGTTGGTAGTGGCCTTAACCTCCCTGTGCCTCTAGCCCAGGGGTGTTTTACGTGGGATTTTTCTTCCTCTATATCCTGAACACTTTGTGAGCCGGCAGGATCGTTACATTTTCTGGGATCTCTTCTTCCTCTTTGCTTGCAGTGTATTAGCTAAGAACATCATTTATGATTCTCTTTTTTCCATTTTCAGATAAACTAGCTGGCTTTTGTTGTTGTCGTTATATTATCGTGCTGTTTTCATTTTCAGTCACAGCAATATTGATTATTGTTTATTTGTGCTTAAGTGGCACTTAGGAATCCATGCCCTGTGGTGCTTTGTGTGTGTATTTGTTTTGAAGCGCCAAGTATACCTTTGCCTGTGGGCTTTTTGTTTTGGTTCTTGAGTATCTCTCTCTCTACTAGTGCTCTGTAAGTAGTGCGGAGCCTCCTGAGGCAGATGATGTTCGCAGTCAGCACCGAGGCAGCTCAACACAGCAGCGTGGGGGGAATTTGGTGCAGGTGCTGCCCATATGTGTTGGGTATATGCCTAAAAACGGGAAGGGTGATGTTAAATTTTTTGAACTGTCAGTATATCATTTTCCACAAGGGGTGGAATATTTTTTTTGAAGGCTTAGGGGAAGGATGAATTTTGCTCAAGGTTCTCTCGTTTTATTATTATAAGATTTATAGCATCACCAGGCCGCTTGTTTGGACTGATCCCAGACCTGCCATCCCTCATCTACTCAGAGAGCAGAGCTCTCTTCCTCTAGTTTTCCAGCTTTTACTCCAAAGGTGGAAAAAACAGCACTTGAACTATTTTTTTTTTTTTTTCGAAGGGATTAGTTTTTTCAGTCCTTACTCCTAAATTAGACAGTAAAGAATGTTTTAAGGAGACTTGGAGATTTTCATAGTTGTACTCTACATCCCAGGATAGGGCGTGCAGTTTTAGATCGCTCACAGACTTTTACTTGAATTTAACCACCTCATTTCCTGCTCTGTCAAACTTGCTTTGTCTGCCTCAGTTCCCTGCTGCTGCAGGCTTGAAGCTATTGCATTTTGGCCTAGATCTGCCCATCCTGACACTGAAATGAAGGCCTAACTGTGAAGAAAGCGTTCCAGGAACAGTTTATCCTTTGCGAGTTGATACGGAGTCTCTTAGGCAGGGTTGGTTTTTTGGCCTTTTTTTTTCCTTTGGCACTGCTGAGGCCGGATGTCTACCCAGGCGCTCTGAAATGTCTCTTTAGTTGGCTATCTTTTGGTACCCTGTCTTTTTGGCACTCTGGTGGGTATCCATGTGGTCTGGGGCCACTAGCCCAGGAGCCCCGCACTTTCACACAGCTGGCCAGCACGATCGCTCCATCCTGACCTTTTCATACTGTGCTGGTATCCCAGCCTTCTTGGTCTATTCACTGAATCACAAAATATAATCTTCTCTGTCTGGTATTGTGGCTGCTGTGCACAGAAGTGTTTTTTTCATAGTTTATCAGGGCATGTGTCTTCCAGCATGTCTGTTCTTAAATGACAGGGAGTTTCAGTGTTGTCCATGCTTGCACCACAGTTCTGCAGTGTGTATTTTGTTACAGGTACCTAATTAGCTGTGTTAAGTGCTAGTTATCACTAGCTGATTTTGCTAAATCACTTATTCCACATATAGGAAAAACAGTAAGCACAACTTCATGGCAATCTGCTTGTAGCCATCCAAGGGAAGGTATAATGTTTAACTTGTAGTGAGGTTTAAATGACTGGGGACAAAGTCTAGCCAAATGATTCACATCGTTGCAAAGAAGGTTCTGAGTGACAGCGTTTCTAGGACTGCCTTTCACTTTCTTAACGTGTTCTGTGGCTGCAGTCGCTGAATTGCATCTTGCTCAGTCATTTGGGTTCATAACCCAATTTTCCTCTGGCTCAAAATTTGTGCGTGCTTTGCATTTTGCTGGATTCCTGTTTTGTCCTTGTCTTTTGTAGGCTTGCACAACAGCAGAAACGGAGGCCTAAGGAGAACTGCTCGAAAGGCACGTTCATGTTTCTCCTCCCCTTCCCCCTGGTCTACTCTCACTTCCCTCCCTCCCCTTCCCAAATTCCATTAATATTTACGGAACACGAGCCAGTACTTCAGCATTATCCTCAAATTCAGAATGAGATTTTTCTGGCTTTGTCTGCAGCTAATGTGGAAGACAACAGAGGTTAGAAATGCACTTAAAAAAGGAAAAACAAAAGACCTTTCTTATCCCACACACTGGATGAATTGTGTTAGATTTAAATAAGCCTAGAAAGAACTGAACATATGTAAGAAAATATTATACATAATTCCATTGGAAGACAGAGGAACATAACATTGTTAGCTCATAAAGTAAATGAAAAATATACTGAGCTTTAATTTACATAAACACATTTTTAACATTATCTCTTCAGATTTAGTGCATGTGGGGAAAAAAGTTCTTCAGCTTCCTGGCTCATTTACAGGTTAAGCAGTAAAATCAGAGTCACATGAAAAGTTTTGTCAAACATAAGAGAGACCTGTGTTGGTAGTTCTGCACCAATAGTTTAAAAACTAAGGATTTGTAAGGAGCTATAAATGAACTTGTACCTTCAGTCCACCTGTAAAGTTTTGCAAATAGAGATTTCACAGACAAACTGAGAAATTGGGAGGGGAATAGAGAGTGAAGAATTCAAATAGCTTTATTTGACCCCAAACTAGGTATTTTCTTTCATTTCTGTTGTTCAGAGTATTAAATATGTTCTTAACCTCTCTAAGTAGACTTAAAAAATAAAAAGCCAAAACCAAAAGATAAATATTTTTGTTCTTCCAAATTGTTTTTGTTTTAGTGTTGTTTTATTTGTCAGAAAATATTTGCTGACTTGACTGTAGTCTGCACATGCACTTTCTCCTTGGCGACACTTTCCCGTGACTGTTTCAAGGCTTTCTTTTCCCTGGCCGAAGAGTGGCCAGGGTCTGTTTCCAGTTTGCCTGGGGTTCTGGCTAGTGTTGACCTCAGGCAGTTGCCAGCAGACACTTCAGATAACTGTGAAGCAATTGGATCGTGTCCGTCTTGTTATGAGGCCAAGGGTTATTTCAGACCATAGAAGCAGATCTACATCCTTTAAGTGTAGAAGGAATTCATTTGCATGTTCTGTGGGAGATGATTTGGCAAAGCAACCTGGAGAAGCTGGCTCTGCAATAAGTGTGTGCTCAAAGGAATCCTTAATCTATCAGGTGGCCCAAAGTATAGAGAGACAGAGAAAAGTGTTTTTTATTCAGTATGGGTTTTTGAACTTCTGTCTTTCCATGAAGATGCCAGTACCCATCAGCCTGTCTTTCAGTTTCTAAATTTTTAGGTTTTTAAATAAGAGCTCTTGTTTTCATCTCTGACAGTAGAAGGGAGCTATCTCGCTCTTCTGATGAACCTACATTTTCCAGATGAATGGAAATATAGGTTTTTGTGATTTGTGTGTGTGTGTGTTTTGTTTGTTTGTTTGTTTGTTTTTTCCAAAACTGAAACAGTTGGATTGCCTTTTGTTTTACTGGGATAAGCATCCATGGTGCTCTAGGGAACAGAGAATGATCTAAAATAAGCCTAGCTTTTTTTCTGTTGTTTATCTGTTTCTTTTTTGCATCTGTCTTAGTATTTATTGCTACCATCTGCATTTCATTTCAGGTTGTGTAATGTCTTATTCTGCATTTTCTGTGCCTATTCTTTTTACATAGCCTTGGGCTGTAATATCACCATTTGCCTACAAGAGATCCATTTCTATCTGTAACAAAATGAATTGCATTCATCTGTGTAATTCATTTCTAATGAATGCCTCTCTCCTCATTAAACAGTGATTTACCTTTGTTTCCCTTCTCTACACTGTCAACACAAACCGTTCTGAGGTCCTGTGGAGAGATGCTAATTTGAGAAAGCAAAAGTCAATGCAACTGAGCACTCAGAAATGCCATCCTCATTGGCACTTTCAAAAATATTCATGGGACACTTTCTGAAATACAGTTTGCAGGTGGATAAGAAGACTCAAAATGTTTTCTTATTCATAGACTTCCAGTGCACAGATACAATGCTTCAGAATTTAAATGCATCTCTCCTTGTCAATGTCTGGAACAGGTAGACAAGCTTGTGCTTTTATTAAGACTGTGTTTGGTCTGCAGTAATTTTACAGATCACAGTCATGCCGGGGGGACCATACTCCAGATTCCCTGTCCCCTCTGCAGCTTTTTAGAAATATTGAAAATTTTCAAACTTATTTTTAGGAGGATGCTTTGAAATACTTATTTTTTTAGAAATTCTACAGTCTTTTGGAGTCAAAAATATTTTACTTCATTTTTGCATGAGATTCAAAGATTAAGATGACCGTTTACTGGTTTCGTACGTCTCTGAAGAAAAAGGATTGATACTCTTAACTAATAAAGTAGGGGTCATATAATGATTTTGATACAGATTTGATCCATGTGAAGGCTTTGCTGCAATGCCCATTCAAAGTGTCTTCCAGCATCCTCTTTTCCTGCCCTGATCATTGCAGAACAGCAGAATCTGCCATGTTTGCAAATAGATCTGTACTGCTCACAGGTTATAGCTAGAGTGTAGGGTAAATTACCAGGCTTATTTTCACTTTAAACATATAAACCTAAGCAGAATTTGAACTGTAGCAACAGATAATGAATATGAAAATACTGTTGGTTAATATAATTTAAAGCAATACAGATGTTTTGTAGGAAGTTGTCTTATTTACAGCATCTTTAACTCTTACTTCATTGATAGTACTACCTATTTGTTAAAGCTTTTGATGACTCCAGTAAATTTAGCTTGGCATTTTACAATTATTTACTCTTGTGTTTGGCTACATCGATCTCCTAGAATTGTCAGTGGCTATCAGTTGAGTTACACCATGGGTTAATTTGAGGGGATTGATGCACGGGAAACTTTTTTTTTTTTTTTTTTTTTAACTGTTCTTGCCTGAGTCATGTAGCATTTGGAAGTAAGAATGCTGATTAATGTAACAAAATTTTATTTTCAATATACGTTTTAGAGGACAAAACTGACCTTGAGAACAGTGTGATGCAGAAGAAAATTAAAATCCCCAAACTCTCTCTGAATCACGTAGAAGAAGCTGGGGAGGTTACAGATTATGGGGAAGAAGATGTGGAGCTTAGACACAGTAAGGTACTGAAGTCTTTGCTTTTTTTTTTCTTTCCTTTTTCTCCTCCCTTCCTCCCCCCTCCCCCCCCCCTTTTTTTTTTTGAAGTTCTTGGGGCATATACAGATGTTTTAGCTTAAGAATCCCAGGCCTGCTTTTGATCCCATTAAAGCATTGTGTTTGTTGTAATTGGATCAAATTGGGGGTGGGGGGATGGGATATGGGTTTTCAGAAAACTGATTCATTTGCGAACATTTTCCTGTTTATACGGTCTGCACAGCTTAATTGCCATTTGAGATTTTTTGGAACAGTTCTTTCACTTTGCCCAGAATGCTTTAAAAATGACCAGTTGCATGAATGCTGAGCAGTTTGCAGTGGCACTTGTGACCTGTTGGGTTCTGCCTGTTTGCAATTGGAAGGGGTGCTCTGAGACTTCCCAAATACAGCCGTGGGTGAGAAGACAGACTGATGAGACAGCACCCCTCCATTATTTTAGCCTGTTGCATTTTTAGGTCCAGATGACAGAAACCCACTATGTAACTGTATTTACTTTTCGATATCAAATGATTTCTTTAAAAGTCTGCCAGCCTTCAGAATAACATACTGCTCTGTGGCTTCATGTGTTTTGCAGATGCAGGAGTGATACTAGTACGTTTCTTTATGGTGGGCCAGCATTTTTTTAGAGCATGCGTGGAGCAGGCATAACATCAAATAATCTCATTTTCTGCCACATTACTCATGGATATTGTGGTATGGGAATTGATAGTGTCAGCTTCTTGTGTCTAACCTATGGGCTACATTTGCTTTCCTTGCAGTTGCTTGGAAATTCAAATACTTTTTCCATATTTGGCTAGTAAAACTTAGTGACTTTTACCCATGCTGTTACATTTTAATATCACTATCCTGGCCCCAGAAAAGAGGTCTGCTTTAATTTGTAAGGTTTGGATTTTGTTTAGAAGACTGAAGGTAAATTTCTGCTAAGAGTTCAAAGGAGACGAAGCCTCTGCAATGCAGTACTAATGTAGAAGGAGTCAGTGGATCAAGGAAATGAGACTAGATGATACATTCTAGATACATTCCAGCTTCAGTGTTTACAATTCCCTTTCAGTGTGTTCTGATAGTGTTAACTCAGTCACTTGCATCAAGCAGTTGGGTGATGTACTAGAGGAATAGCCAGAAAAGGCTTTGATTCCTAAAGTGTGGGAAGGACAGTCCCTCTGTGCGCAAAATAGCTTTCTGTGGTATGCTCCTTTCATCTCTGATGTTTTTACAGGCGACAAACATAGCACATAATTGATTGTTTCTCTTACCAGAAAATTCATTGTTGTAAGAAGCCGAGATGTTAGGCGTAAACTTTTAAAAGAGATCCAGATCCAGTACTTTCTTTGAAGAAATTATCTTTGTGTATGGAATCAAGTGACCTATATACACTCAGCTTGCTTGCAAGTGTTGCACAAATGCAGAAACAAAGGCCTTTAACAGCTTCAGAAGTTCATATATGCATTAAGCTGAATTAAGCGTGCATGGTAGTTAAGAGGTCTGTCTCCATAAAAATCTGCTAAGCAGAACATTTTTGCAGGTGGTCTGTCTTGCCTTTTTTTTTTTTTTTTTTTTTTTGAAAGAAAAAGAATATGAACAGTTCACAAATCTGTAGAATTTAACTTGTATTAAATCTTACTGCTCTTCTAATTTATTTATTTTTATTGTAACATGCAGAGGCAAGATGGGAGGAAACAAAGTGAAGGTACACACAAAAGCATCGAAGCAGTTGTTGCTCGCCTTGAAAAACAAAATGGGATGAGTCTTAGTAATACTTCCAGCCCTGAGGAGGCTTTTATGGAGACTTCAGAAGGGATGAACAACATGGACGATGCTGTAGTTCCTCGGATTCTCTATGAAGAATTGCTGAGGAGTTACCAACAGCAGCAAGAAGAAATGAGACACATTCAACAGGAGCTTGAGAGAACACGGAGACAGCTTGTGCAACAGGCAAAAAAGCTAAAGGAGTATGGGGCACTCGTGTCAGAAATGAAAGAGCTCAGAGACTTGAACAGGAGACTCCAGGATGTACTGCTTCTAAGACTAGGTAGTGGTAAGTGCCGGACTTAAATGGGACGAGTTTTAATGAGTTTTGTAAGTGTGATCAATAGTAATGGAAACATTTTTGAAGAATAGCAGTGGTTGTTAAACTGGACATTGAATGTTAAAAGGGTTTTCTGCTATGGCTGTACAATATATGTTGAATTTGTATGATCTGTATGTCTGGGTTTTTCTTTAATGATAGTAGAGGTCTTTGTGCTGGTTTGGTTGAATCAGAGTTCCATTTTAAGCAGCTGTATTTTAACAGGTCTCTGAACTCCCAGTATATGCTGAAAAAGATAATAAAGTTTCATCTGCAAAATATGCCAATATGTTCCAGTTGTAAAAAGAAGAAAGAAAAGGCAGTGCAATGAATATTTGGGCTAAAACTATTCTATTCCTTTCAGTTAGGGTTTTGTTTTTTGTTATGTGACTGTGTTATCTTCAATTTTCTGCCCCCTCTTCCCTTTAGTAGTACATTGGAATGTGATATACGCCTGGGTTTCTTAGCAGTGGCTTTAAACAGCCATGCTATTTGAAAAATAGCGGATTGTAAAAGAATAATTTAAAAAACATTCTATATTAGTGTCCCATTATCAACACTTGTTACAAAATACAGGTTTGTGTAATTTGGATTTAAAATTTAAATATCTTGAATCAACTGCTAATTTGCTTTGGTTTATAACAATTATTGAACGGTAATGTTGGAATAAATGGGAAAAAAAAAAGACAAAATAAAACTTTCATCATTTTCATTGAAGATGGTACCGTGGAATACCTTCAGATATTTTACTAATTTATATTTGTTTGCTATTAGAATGTGGTACTGTTGTGTTGAAGGAGATTTGCTTGGTGACTGAAACTTGGTTAAAATTTATGCATCCAAACTTAGCATGCTGTGTCTTAAGTCTGTGTTTGTGTATCTGGAAAATTAATTTTTGCATGTAACTTGGATATTGGCTCTTCTACTTGACTTGAACGAATGCATGCAATGCATGGGGGTCCGAATTCCATTCATGTACAAACGTGAACCCGAGAGAGCATGTGCCTGTGCTGTAGCATGCATTAAGGTGTGTCTGCAAATTTGGAGCCAGGTTCTCAAAGTAGCTGCTGAAGATTTAAACTGGGTGTTTGTGAATGCTCATCATTGTTAACACTATGCATAATTAAAATGTCATTACTTATTATAAACATTATAGTCAAGTTTTTAAATAAAACTAAATAGGCAAGATTTCCACAATCTGCAAAACACAATGTGGTTGGCAGTAGATTCCAATGAGCTTTCTAAAAATTTTCCTTGGATGGAGAGATGTTTCTTCATCTGCAAGTAGTTAGCTAGAATTTATGTGAATGGAGCACCAGCCAGATGTTAGTAGGCAATGGGGCTGAACAGTGTAAAATACCAATTTGACTTGACAGCAGTTTGAGTGGTGAGACCAGCAATGAAATGAAGGCAGCTTCTGAATTCAGTCTTGTTTCTTTCACTTTAAGAAAGGAGGGATATATTTTTACTTGAGCCAAGTCAAGAAAGCTTAGAAGAAAAAAAAAAAATCTTGAAAAAGTGCTTAAAAAGTCTGAATCTTCACTCCGTGTGTTGGGCCAGATTTTCAATTGTATCAGTCCGTTACCTGCTTCACAGTTGAAAATACATATTGATTCCATTGAAGACAAGTTCTTTTAATTTAATCGCATACCTGGGCAAATATGAATTATCAGTTACTTCCAGAAATCCCCAGTAATAATTATTTGTAACATTAAAACATTATAGAGGTGGGTTCTGTCCTGGATCCCTTTGGAGTCTGATGGAACTTTTCATGGACAACAAAGGTAGAATTTGGTCCTATGGGCTGTGTTGTGTGTGTGTGTGATGTGATGATTCGATGTACCAACTGCTGTTAATTCTATTGCCTTTCCTTGTAGCCTTATAGTGAAACAACCCAATTCTAGAGAGATCAGTACAAAATTCCTGAAAGATTACACAGGGAGACATCTTCAGCAAGTTATTAATTAGAGAGTCTGATGACAGTCTGAAAAAGTGCTAATTTTAATCAAGAAATAGATATATAAAGACTTGCTTAGTCTTCCTTACTTTACAGTTTTATAAATGAGGTATATTTGAGTATGTGAATAATCTGTGAAAATTGTTCAGAAAATATATTACATCCTGAATTAATCTTCAGTTGTTGTGGTGATCTCTTAAACCTAGAGTTTCAAATTACATGTAATTTATGTTACACTTTACTTCGAGCAGGCTGGACTTAATGCAAACTAATTGCATTTCTGTTTCACCTTGGAGACTTCTGATTTCTTTGCATGAGATGACAGCTGGTTTGTGCTGATGAATTGCAGCTGTGGGAAACGCGTGCCAGTTGCCATTTTAAACTTGCAGATCAAATATAGAACACCGTCTTAAGCTAACATTCAGTCAAGTATTCAGTCTTCTAATTTCCCATCAATATGTTGATTTCAGTGAGAAGTTAGAAGTCTGCGTGTTCTGCTCCAGACCTAGCCCTTCATCTCTGATACTAAAACTTGAGCCACTTGTGTGGGAAGAGTGGGGTTCTTCATCTTTCATGTGGTGACACTCAATTGCTGTTTGCTTTAAAAGAGCCTTGAAAACAGCTATGGAAAATGACAGTAGTGAAATCACTACTGATCCGTAGGGATCAGTAATAATATTGAAGATGTTTTTATGATTTTGACATACTGTTGCCCAACAGATCTCTGGAGGACATGGGCATTTGACCAGAGCTCTAGGCCTCAGCATGGTGGGGGGAAAAGGCTGACAGTAGTGGAAGAGGTTACGGTATCCCTCACCCAAACTCCATGAAGAACGTGCACAGCCAAAGCCTCTTTTCTGTTGCCTATTTTGAGATCAGGAAGCCTTGTGATCATAGGCCTTTTCTGTTTTCTTTCCTCTGTTGCACCTGAAAATGCACTAATTTGTCCTGTTTGTACTAATAGAGAATGGGGTGATTTAGAGAATTACATCAAATGACTCTTTCCTGTAGGCCTAATTTTTGTCCTTAGATTACAGAAGATAAGAATTTCAAAAACTTTTAGAAGTAGAGGGTCTCCAAGTACGACATGTATGGTTTACAGTGATTGTACGTGACCAGAAATTGTGAAGTTGTAGCAGGGATAATGTTTTGGAGTAGTTTTCCCTCTGATCATACTACATTTCTGAGTTGCACTGCTAAGAACTAACATTGCTTTAAAGCTGGAGAGTGTATCCACCTTCAGTCAGTCACAAAGTAGTTATTTTTATTATGGTCTTTTCAGTGATGTGGAGTACAGAGTCTTGGGCCTGACAACAGGACAGGGAGAATGAAATCGTATTTGTGTCATACCACACGCTTAAGCAACTACTGTCATTCAGCTTCTCTGGGTTTATTTGGCTTTATGATGGAGGAAAACAAAACCCACATTTCTGTCAAATAAGAGTACAGGAAATACTGTTTATAAAATATTACCACTTCTCAGACTCCTGTTGTTTTCATACAAATCTTGGTAGGCCATGTTAACTTAAAGGGTGTTAAAGAGAAGCCTTCTGCCTCTTCATACAGCATTTGAAGTTGGTGGCCTCTCAGGGAAACTTTACAATCAGAAGGAGAAAGATTTTTGCAATAAAATATTTGCGTCCTTGTTGCATTTTGAAGAATTGTCTTCATTTTTTCATGATCCATGTGTAATATGTATGTTATAAGTACATGTACTCCGTTCTGGTGATGCCTCACCTACAGTACTGTGTTCAGTTTTGGGCCCCTCACTACAAGAAAGACTTAAAGGCACTGGAGTGTGTCCAGAAGGGCTATGAGGCTGGTGAAAGGGCCTGGAACACAAGTCCTGTGAAGAGCTGCTGAGGAAACTGGGGTTGTTTAGTCTGGGGAAGAGGAGGCTCAGGGGAGACTTTATTGCTCTCTACAGCTACCTGAAAGGACGTTGTGGGGAGCCACAGGTCAGCCTCTTCTCACAGATAACTAAATGATAGGACTAGAGGGAATGGCCTCAAGTTGTTTCAGGGGAGGTTTAGATTGGAAATTAGGAGACATTTCTTCTCAGAAATTATTAAATACTAATATATCAGTCAAGCATTGGAACAGGTTGCCCTAGGAGGTGGTGGAGTCACTGTCCCTGGGGGTGTTAAGGAAAGGTTGGACGTGCTGCTTAGGGACATGGTTTAGTGGGTGATATTGGTAGTAGGGGTACGGTTGGACTGGATGATCTTGAAGGTCTTTTCCAACCTTTATGATTCTATGATTGTTATTAAGCCTGTTTTTTATGTCCCTGCCCATTCATCTCTTTACAATAAGATGCAGAGCATGAAGCTTCAAAGAGAGAACTTGAAGTATGGTGTATGGTAAATGAGGCACACAACATCCAATAGCACAAAGGCAATAATGCAGGTTGTATGTCTTTTTATGTTTAATTCACATATGGGGCTGAAAATGCAGTCTGCAATAGTTAGTGAAAGCAGCCTACCTTGTTGGACGTAGATTTCCATTTGGGAAGAAGAATCAGCAGAGTATTAATGAAGACAATTTAAGGGCTTTCTGCTGGTGATTTCTAAGCAGTAAAGCATGAATTGCTACAGAGGTCTTTCTGACCTGTTAAAACTATGGTTACTGGGGACTTTAATCAGCTTTCTTCTTGGGGTACGCTGGAAACCAAATCCCAGTTCTGTCAATATATTACTATAAACACACAGTGAAAGACCTAAATAGTAGGTAAAAATATTTAACCTGAGATAACTGTTTCCTCCTAGGAAGAAATTGATTATGCTTAGGTATCTTGCTCAACGTTTTTCAAAGTGTAAGAATAGTGTATTTGAAGAAAGCTCAAAATAGCGCTCTGTTGAAGAATGTGCTCTTAAAGGAAGAGCTAAAAGTTCACTTCTCCATCTAAGTTCACGCTGGCAATTATGTCATTGCATCTGCCAACGCGAAGGTTTGTGCAAAGACTTTGGATGGTTCAATCAAAAATTTTCCTCCATCTGACTCATTTTAGCAGTCTCAAGTATAGAAATTTCAGTTTGTTTCAGTCACCCTGTTCTTTATGTATGAGAGTTCAGGTGCTTGTTAAGGTTACTATGAAATTGCAATGCAAATAGTATGTTTTCTGTAATTCTTCAATTGTGCCATGTATTCATTGCATATGGCTTAAGGCACTCGGTAGCTCTGCTGTGTGGTCTTGCCAGTTGCCCAGGCAATTTCTAGATGTTCCACAGCATCAAGTGGCAGTCATCCGAGAACATTTAGCTAGCTACGTAGGTGCAGAATAAGCTATAGGATAAATGTCAAATACCGACAATGGAGGAAACACTGATATGACTGTGTACTAATCTGTGAATGAAACTGCTTGAAGTAGGAGGAATGAATACTTTGGTTCAGGCACAGGAATTATTTAAGATGCGTGACTCAAGAAATGAGTTCTGGTGCCAGGCTAACTTGCAGAGTTAGATCAGTTCAGGACTCGGCTGGTGCATGATGGTGATGTGCTGATTGAGTTGTTGAATATATGCAATAACTGGTACAGTGTAGTTTTTACGTGTGGGTGAGTTTATCCCTATAGCTGTTGGAAGGGGGTAATGTTTGTGGTGTCCAGGCCATGAGCTGGCAACTTGGCTGCGTTAGTGAACCGCCCTCCTGCCTGGAACCGCAGTGGCTGTTGGAGCTTAGGGACATCAAGAGACAAGGGTAGGCTTGGGGCCAGAGCTGGTTCACAAGTTTTGGTTTAGCTGCTGAAATGAATGGAATAATGAAATCCAGTTCACAAATTATTTTATTTTATTCTTCTGCCTTTCTAGGAACACTTTGTCAATTTGACCTGGAAAAGAAAAGATGATGACTGACAAAATAATTATCCTCTTATGAAGCCTCAAGCATATGATTAACATTATTCTATTACTTAAGCTGTGCTTAATTTTCGTTGATTACTTTAAAAATAAAAACCGGTGTGGTGGATAGATTGGACAATCAAAATTATAATTTGTGCTGGTTTTGTTTTTTTAACTTTGAATTTCTATGCATGATACTTTAGCATAAATAGTCTAAGCCTGTTTCCTTTGTACCATTGCTGCAGATCCTCACTATTTTTAATACATCTGTTATATCTAAAGATACTTCAAATTTCTACAAAATATGTAATGCTATATGGATAACTTATATAATTATCTCAGTAAATTATGTAGGTTTCTACATAACTGTCTAGTAATTTGGAGAATTACTGTTATTCTTTCTGATTTATAATTTCAGTGCCATTGTAGCGCAATATCGACAGTGTGCATTGAAGCAATCTTAGCCATATCTCTAACTGTCCTTACATTTTGAGAATAAAATTAAACATTGAAATATAAACTAAATATTTCAATCTATATGACAGAATTACTTATCCTGCTTTTACTTGTTGATGTTCTCAAGTAGGATTTTTGTTTGGGCTCTTTCTAACTTTACAATGAATTTGAATACTGTGATATTTTATGCTAACCACGGGTGATGAAGTAATTGATTTCATGTTCTCTGGGATAGCAGACACCTCTCTTTTCTTAACTGTCTAGGACCTGCCATTGAGCTTGAAAAAGTAAAACCAGAAACAATTGAGCCCGAACCTGAGGTACAGAAGACCTTCAGTGAGGAAGCAAATACATCAACGTATTATCCTGCACCTGTTCCAGTAATGGACAAGTATATTCTCGAGAATGGAAAGGTATTTTATATTAAATACAGCATGAATAGTTTGTCAGTGTCCTTCAGGTGATTTTCTTGTGGAATTTTCGTACTCCTGGGGGTTTTGCATGGTTGCAGTTTGTACAAACTTTCTCAGTTTTTGCGAAGGTATGCTGTTATGCTGAGAAAAATGAAGGAATTATACAAATATGAACAGCACTGAAAATTATGCTCAGTGATGAGAGCGCTTAATGCTGTACAACACAAGTGATAGGATTATTTGATTATTAAGTATGCATGCACTAGCATGTTTGCATAGTCTTCAGTTGGTGGCATATGTAAATCCATTGAATATATACCAAAGTTGGTAATGCACATTGTAAAGTTACGTTAGTCTATTTAACAGAAATACCTTTTTTCTTAAAAGGTCTTCAATATTTTTAGTGTGCTGTACTTATACTGCAGAGAAACCTTCATGCTTTGGTTGAAGTACAACAGCTAATTATGAACTCCAGGATGAAAATGGATGCCCTTGAATATGGTGGGAGCATTGCCATTGAGTTGAGCTGAAGTAGTTTTATTTTCCAGATGCTTTTATAAAGTTGATGAAATACCATCTAGGTGCAGTGTGCTAGCACCTGACTGATAGTTTTTCAGACTTCAGTATGCTTAAGGCATTATCTGCTCATCCACAGCGGCCTGCTTTTATAGCTGTTGCCATTATGATTAAATTAACATTATATTTCTTTTAGAAAACCATATGTCCTTAAGAATTGTCTATGCAGATCCTGTCTCTTAGGATATGTATGCATTCAGTACCATAATCTGAGAACCCTTTAGAAGGAAACATCCATTTCAGCCTTGACACGGAGCCGAATTTAGTGATGGAATAGCATGAAATACTACGTTTTCAGATCTGCATTAGGAGATTGACTGCACAAGTGCCTGTCTTTCCTAAAGATGATTCAACGTAATTGTCGAGGACAAAATGTATATGACAAATGGTATAATTTTGGCAGTTTGACAGATATTTAGTCTAGATAGCTTTTCTTGCCTAACATATTTAACATACATCATTTGCTTTTTATTTTTTTTGTGCATATGATTGCTAATGAAAACGTAGTATATATTACTGTGACAGTTTGGTTTACTTTGCTTTTTTTCTACTTAAGGTTTGTAAGCTAGGGCACATCCTTTAGTACTCATATGCAGCTTTTTGTGTACCTTCGTTTCATCTGCCAATCTCTTGGCATTTATGCTGCTTAAGTTTTCTCTCTCTCTACAGATACTAATCTCTCTTTAACTTCGCTTCTGTAGTTTTGGGGGTACTTCTAATGTTTACCTATTTATTGGGATTTCAGCCAGATCAGAAATGTAAACTTAATAATGTATTTAGCCTGTTGGGGAGATTTTTTTTCAGTTTTCCTGATTTATGCCTTTTTTTTTTTTTTTTCATTACACCTTTATTGACATACACTGCTAGAATAGTGGAAATGCCTTTTTAGAACTCCTACCCTTTGTGGCACTGGATTTGATCTTAGCAGGATTCTTTCCAAGCAGATAAATCTTTCCCCTCCAGAGGGACAACAGGGTTACTGAACAAGAGCTGATGGCATTCATTGGGGAAAAAGAAAGTCCAACTTCTAAGATACATTTAAATATGTTGCACTTGTTAGCACAGTTACAACGGACAGCATTGCTTTCAATTTGCTGCTGTTTTTGTTGCACTGTGCATAGAGGTTGATCCTGCAGTCCCTGAAATCAGGGGCAAAGTTCCCATTGATTTCATCAAGTCAAGGATCTGGCCCATGGGGCATCTATTCCAGCAAGGAAGAAATGAGTTCGGAATCAGTGTGGTAAGCTTCCCATAGCTTTGGGAGTAATAGGAAACAGTACCATGCCTGTTCGACAGAGAGGTAAACTGAGACATGGACAGATTAAATTCCTTGCTGTAACACTGCTAGAAATAGAAAAAGGGAGACATAAGATTTCTGTGTCTGTGACTGTCTGTCACTTAGTTGCTGTTACCATAGGTGTTTCATATCAGGGATCACTTTTTTTTAATAAGTGAAGTATGTTCAAAAAAGAGATGAACTATCTACAATATAAGTATTGAAAATATTTGCTGTAGCTTTATTTTTTATTTCAAATAACTTAAAGCTAATGAATAATTTACTAATATAAAAGACTAAACAATCTGTAGCAAAGACAAACTCTTACCTTGGCAGAGGGGAGTCACATTTTTGATCAAATAGAGCAATCTCTGCAACTAATTTAATACAGAAATCCAAGGTTTAGCATCACAACATTCCTAATCTATTATTTTCTAAGTAACTGTTTTGTTTTTACAGATAACTTTTCCATATTAAAACAGAAATAGCTGAATTATACCTGTCTGTTTTCCAAGCACAGACTGCACACTCTGAATTAAGGTGTCTCACAAAATATTAGGAGAGCACCAAAAAAAGTGTGAATTTTCCTAAAGCAATTATGGAGAGGCTTGACAAGAGAGAAGGAGAGGAAAAAAAGTGTTTGTGTTGTGCTTATTACTAGTTCCATTTCCGTCTGTTACAAAATATAAATACCAGGTGGATTTGTGAAAAGCTTCCTAAAATCCTCTTAGTATAGAAGTTTCTGCAGGAGAGGCAGCTTGATTTATGGCTTTATACTTTGAGGAATTTTTGTAGTTTTTATTTTTAACAACATAGGTTGTAGCCAAACCATTCATATTTTTCTATTTAAGGTTTTAAACAGCTAGTTGCTTTTGAAGGATGCTGTAATAATATAATGTTTCTTGAGGCTATACCTGCAATAATAATTAAGACAGGTTCCAATTTAAAGGAAAATGGAAGTTTGCATGAATACGGCCTGTAAAATTATGGCTATATAAAATTTAACAGTAGTTTTGCCCAATTTTCCTTGAATTTAATGGAACTTATGTGATAATGTTTAGATCTGTACGAGGAGGAGACAGTTTATGTAACACCATATGAAAGGAGTAAAACCACAAAAAAATAAGAACAAACCAGTTAAGCCAAAGAAGGTCTCCTGATACAGTTGTTGCTGTAGAGTTGTGTTCACAGGATTAGTTTTAAATGATGGGGTGGAAGTAAGCTTTTATTAAAGAGTTAGTGTTACAGAAAGAACCTCCATTTGATCAGATTTTATGAAACCTGAATATTAGATATAAAAATCCGATCGATACGTATTTTGGGTATTTTCCACTTCTGCAGAATTATCTGACAGCAGGTTGTTTGATCTTCTTTTCCAGTTCAGTGAACTCATATCAGTGATTAGATTAGCTAGGTCGTGCCTTATCTTGTCATGAGTGCTGAGCAAGTGTGAGTCCAACAGAGTGACGTCCATCACCATGTGAACAAGGCTTGCTGTGTGCAGGCAGTGCAGGTGTCTGCGGTGTACTCCAGGAGTTAGGAGCACAGATGTGCAAGGGACAGACGTTATCTGTGGTTCTGCACAGGGTCAGCATTTGGATTCAGTCAGACTAACTGGCTGTGCTTATGACAGATCCACACTCATTATTGGTGGAGTCGTTTTCCTTGCTGTTGCTTGACAGTGGCCTGGTTATCAGGAGGTTTATCAGCTCGAATGTACACAGTGCCAGCCTAAGGACAGGGCTCAAGTTCTCATCCATTATTCAGGTGAAGTCCAGAGCACTGGGAAGCTTGGAGTAGAGATACTGGGTGGTTCTGTGGGTGTTAACCCAGCACAGTCAATGCTGAACAAGGCTAATAAGCAAAACTAGTCTCAAGCAGCTGCCTAGCTGCCTTTTGGAGACGGTAGTGGCTTTATGCTGCCTTTTTCAGTACCCATATTATCCAGCTTTATTACTGTAATGAAATATCTCTGCTCCCTGTTTTCTGGATAATGGAAAATTTATGGCGTTGCAGCAGTGGGTCATTGCCTTACCACAAAACAGTATTCACCTGTTCATGATAGGCGATCTTAGTGATAGAATTTGAGTCCTACAAAACTTCCAAAGTCTCTTGATTTATGTTGAAATTCAAGCTCTCAAAATCCCTCCTGCCCATCTAGTTACTTGAAACATCAGGCTGAATTTTGCCAACAGGTACAGGATATGGCTTAGGAAGTATTTCCCTCTCTACTGCCTCCAAAATAGTCTTTGGGTCCTTTTCAGCCACAGAGAAGCTTTCATGATAAAGATTTTTTTTTTTATTATTTTTTTTTATCTTGCTCCTGCATTAGGCTGGTGCAACTGCTTGGTTTATATGCTGTGCATATCTTTATAATAATACTGGATGTGTTTACAGTTTCCTTCTTCTAGTTCTCTTTCTAACCACAGTCTTTGAGGAGATAGGCTTGGGGAGGGGAGGGGGGTAAAAACAGTAACAGTAATAAAAATGGTAGAGTAAGAAGAACTGGGGGAACAAAAAGGAGGAGGAAATCCCTGACCCAGAAAGTTGGAGAAGTTTCAGAATCAGGCTAAATGAATTTGTTTAGCCCTAATTACTGTTGTTATAGTACCTAATATTAATGTTCCTACAGCACGTGGAGACTGTTGTGTGCTACGTACCATAGATAAGTTGTTATTATTACTACCTTCTAGGTCCATCTTGGCAGTGGAATTTGGGTAGATGAGGAGAAATGGCACCAGCTGCAAGTAACACAAGGAGATTCAAAGTATACAAAAAATCTAGCGGTTATGATTTGGGGAACAGATGTTCTCAAGAACAGAAGTGTCACAGGAGTTGCAACCAAAAAAAAGAAAGATGCCGTTCCCAAGCCACCTCTCTCACCTCACAAATTAAGCATTGTCAGAGGTAGGTTATTTGAAAACTTTTGCTTCCTGCTTTGGAGTTTAACCATTAATCACTGAGTTGAAAGATGCTTCATCTCAGCTCATGTAAAATTAACTGATTAAAAGCTGTAATTAAAATTGCTATTGCATTGTCAGGAGCATACTTATCCAGGAAAAATCAGGTACATTGCAATAGCTGCACACAGTGCAGGCCTTCACAGTTGAAGAGTTTTACATTGACTTCAGTAAGGTTCTAGATCATCACTCTGAACCACTTGCAGGACAGGACTCTGAGCTTGGAGAATACCATGTTGTTCTGGAATTCATTTGTAATATGATGATCTTTTAAATGCACGTAATTGCTTTTAACAAGCCTGAGAGTAGCTTTAGCGCATTCTTCCATCCAGAATATAACCTACTCCGACATGAGGCACAAAAAACATTATAGCTGTGCCTATAAAAATATGCATGCCTTTAGAGCTGAGAAAGAATGGTTTTACGCTCTTAAGTGGAGAAACTATAAATAATAAAAATTAATTTTGCGCATGAATTAGAATTTGAACAGGAAGTGTAAATCACTAACCTATCTGGCAGGAAAGATTGCAATGACACTTTTAGTAACTGCAAGCCTGAGTCCATGCATGTAGTACTTAGAGAGGGCAGGCCTTCTCCTATATTTAAAATGAATAGTGAATTTCAGTCCTTTTGTATCATCATGCTTGTGTTTCACATTCATTTCTGTCTCTCTTGATATTTTAGGCTTCTTTTCAAGTTAGAACTGAGTTAGTTCCTCATGGAATAAATACCTAAATTGGATTTTTAGGCTTTGTGTCTAGACTAGATTGCAGTAGGGCTGAAAGAAATCTCCCTATTAAAGTTTGTTCTGCAACATGCTTGAGCTTTGTTTTTTCTGTATTTCCTGGTTTTAGTCACTATGTGCTCTTAACTATGAACCCTCTTAAGAGCAGCTCTAATCTGCCTTGCAAGTATCATGTTTTGGAAGTAAGCAATACAATTCCTCTCTGAGTTTGTGCGTCTGTGTCTATGTGTCGTGAGGAGTTGATCTTCCTACTGTTGTCTTTCTTACTCTGTAAGGAATGAATAAAAGAGGTTTGTTTTTTCCCCCACTAATCTGTTTCAAGAACAAATACGGAAATGCAAGCTGTTTCATATTGATATTCTAGTTCTGGCTGGGATCTATTGGTACAATCCTAACACGTAAATCAGTGATGTACTGGCTGCGTAAGGAATCCACTCTGTGGCTGTGGCTACCCTTGTCAGCTTCTAATGGAAAAGAGAATTGGTCACCCAGTATACAGATACACTCTTACAAACCCACAGTAAAAAGGGATGATTGTTCATTGCAAAGAGCTTTCAAGTTTCCCAGCTGGAGGCTGTTGCTTCTCAGTGCTGCTGGCAAGGTTGCTTATGTGAGAATTTGCTCTTTTACTTCAGTCAGGGCCAGTCTGTGTTGCGTACGCTGTTTAAATGCTAGCTTTCTTCTAACTCATCTTGTTTTGACTACAGAGAGTTTGGGAGTGCACTCCAGCAGGCACATGGTGAGAGGCAGATGGAGACCTTCCCTTTGTGCTCTTCCTTACCTTTACACACCCCAGCAATTCAGCTCTTCCCCATCTCCTCAGTTTTCTCTGTTTTCTGTCATTCTTCTGCTTCCTGCCTCGACCCACATTTGAATTCTACTGATCTACTCACTGGTTTTCCATGTTTTTCTTTTCAGTGTTTTTTTCACCTTGTCTTTGACTCCTTTTTTGTTGGACTCAAGACTGCACAGTCTCCTCATGAGCCAGTTAAACTGCATGGCCAGTGCTTTTAGGTGGCAGCAGACAGAATTCCTGTATCAGCGGCATTGGACAATGTACAAACATAGTTTTCCACATTGTTGTGTCCTTTTCATTTGTGTTAATGTTAGCAGGTTATCATGTCAGCAGTGTCTACGAAAGCTGGAAGTAATCAAATGAGAAGTTATGTTATGGAGACATAGAGAAGAAAAAAATGAGTAGCAAGTGGACAAATGGTGAAATGTGAGGAAGCTAGTTGGCCAATGCCTTGGTCAGACATTGTACAGAGAAGTTTAGCTCCTCATTAGTATTTGAGGTCTACTTGGATCTTTGGTTAAGTCAGAAATAAGAAGGGGTATCTCTGTGCTTTTCTACAGTCAAAAGACAAAGAAGCAGAACCCCTGAATCACTCTTTGGAGCTCCTGAGCCAGCATCTTTATGTGACTTCTAAATTACTATTTCTGCAGTCCCTCATAAAAATGGAAGGGAAAGAACTGTGATAATATTTAATCATAGATCTATCTGAGTCATACTGACTTTAAGAATCACAGCTGGTGTGTAAGTTCTGTAAAGTAATTCTTTGCTTGACATTGTGGCTGTAACAGTTATTTTACTGGAAGTTCACCTTACTAGGTGTATCTGCTGCAGCCTTTTGGCAGTATTCCTGAGATTGCTGAAATACAAGTTTATGTCCTACAAATACGCTGGATATCTTCAGGTTCTCAGTGACATGCCTCTTCTTATTTCATATTTCTTATTTCTTATTTCTTATTTTCGTATTTCAAATCATAGTTTAGTGACAATTAGCATTTCAGCTATCGGGCTGCATGGTGAATAGTTTTATTTTATATTCAGTGTGTATCTTACAACATAAAATTCACATTGTTTTAGATGTTCTCATTGGTGGGCACAGAATAACGTATTTAAAATATATTTTTGAGTGACAATATTAGCTCTTCATGTGTCTGTATCTCTAGCTTCTTTAAAAACTCTCTACTATATAGTATGTTATAAAGAAATTATAAGAAGCGTGATGCATGAGCACTGCTATAAACCTTGTTAACACAAAACAGCCTTTATAAAACTTCTGAGAGGTTTCAAAATG
Organism: Nettapus auritus; assembly: GCA_011076525.1. Taxonomy (NCBI): domain Eukaryota; kingdom Metazoa; phylum Chordata; class Aves; order Anseriformes; family Anatidae; genus Nettapus; species Nettapus auritus. The sequence continues at coordinate 24,139,852 of CM021772.1, read as the reverse complement.
AACTACAAAGCACGCAGAGTACTTAATTTTCATAACTTTTAATGTGATGCATTAGAAATATTATGAACCATGTTAATTAAGTGATAATCTCTGTGGCTTTCTGTATATGAAGCAATAAATGGCTACTGGAATAGATTACTAGGCAAAGCAAAACACAGTTTAATCAGTCTGGGAAGCTGTTTATTACTAGTAGCCTACACAACAAAATACGTTGTTCTGGTTATGAAACCAAAAAGCAAAACCTGCCTGTCTCCTGAAGGATTTGAGTGTGTTGCATCAGTTTCAGTAACCTGTGCTGAGTCCTGGCACGGAACTACTGACACCATGGAACAGAGTTGTCTCTGCTCTCATTGTACTCATTGCTTTGCAGTTATTACTGTTACTCACTTGTTGTATTACAGTTGAGTCCACAAAGTGCATTGTGCAAATCTGTGAGAAGATGACTCTCGCCCTGAATAATCTACTACTAAAAGCAAAGTTCAAAGTATGCCCAGGGACAGGGCATACAATAAAGATGCAAACATTAATTTATGTTGTACAGATTTAAATAATAATAATAATAAATCAATAAATGCTTTCTCCTACTGGTTACTGATTGTCTTGCTAGCATTATCATTTACTGAATGTCTTGAAGGTGTGATGATAGAAGTGACACACAGCAACCTGTAAATAACAACAGGTCTGCTGAGACCATTAGTGTGAGAGAAGATTCTAAATCTTCTGCGGAGATATAGACAAATACAAGAGTTAGGCAGGCAACACTGAAATTGTAAAAGCTTGGAGATAGCTTTGTTTCTGTATAGAAAGCTTCTTAATGTAGTCACAGCATAACTGAAAGTTTGTCATACCACAGATTCAAACCTGGTGAAGAATCTTTGTCTTTAACAAAATTGCCAGTAAATCAATAAATACTGCGGTTGTCTTGCAACAAATATACACAGTGCTTACTCAGTATTGTCTCTCGAGTAGTTAGCCCAAAACAGGGCTATATTCTTTTCCAAAAATAGACTAATGGCTCTTTCCTTTTTTTTTTTTTTCTCCCCAGAATGTTTGTATGATAGAATAGCACAAGAAACTGTGGATGAAACCGAAATTGCACAGAGACTCTCCAAAGTCAACAAGTACATCTGTGAAAAAATCATGGATATCAATAAGTCATGTAAAAATGAAGAAAGGAGGGAAAGTGCAAAGTTCAATTTGCAATAAATTTTGGATTTTTAATAAAATCTTAGTGTTTTACATAAGTGTTGTTTTTTTATTTTAATTTGTGTGGCATTTTTGCTAATGGGAGAAGCTGTCCTGAAATATTACTCTCATTCTATAACTGATTCATATTTTGAGCAATTTTGTTAAAAGCCTTACTATAGTGTAATCTGCTTTTAAATAACGTGAGATAGATTGTAAGTCCACTCACAATGAAACAGTGAATTTTCAGAGTTTTTTTTCCAATCAGATGCAGTATGTAACCTGCAGTTCTGTATATAGGTTGTAATTCTGCAAACACAAACCCATTTTGCCTACATTTTGTTTTACTGGAGTTAGTGAATCTAGGCTGCAGTAAAAATCTGTTCAAAAGGTAGAACTGTAAAAATCCACTTTGCTATTGAAAAGGATTTTATTGTATTTTACAAAGTGTTTTTTCTGAACTGAAATTTTAATCGTTTGTTTTTATAAATGTCTCAATCTAACAATATATTTGGTCAAAAACACAGAAAGAATGCTGCTTCTTCACTTACTATCTTGTAGTTAGATCACTATTGCCGTCATAGTTGCAAAATATCCAAAGCTATAAGTTGTAAAATCATGATAATTTATTTTAAATATATATATATATATATATATATATAAAAACAGTTCTTTTTCAGGCACCAAAGCACCTTTCAGATTTCTGGTTATGGTACAAAACTCTTAACTATGTCCATATTACTGTTTTCGAAACGATATTTGTATATTTAAAAGATTTAAAGATTGCTACGCTATGGCAAGATTATGTATACCAGAAAATCTAGTACCATTGCCCCTTGAATCTGTAATTTAACAACAGATACTTTTAGCATAAACTTGAATTAGAAATAAAAAAGCATTTAACATTGAAGTTAGACATGCGACACAAAGACATAAGGAATAATTTGTTGTGTCTGAATTATATCTTACTGTCAGTAACTGAAAGTAAATAACCTTAACTCTTGTTTCATGAAGGATTTTGAGAAGATTTGTAGAGATAACTTAGGGCCTGTTCTGATGAGTCTTGAGGTTTTGTTATAATTGTGATTTTAGTTACCCTTCCATTTATTTTACACTCAGAGATGTGTTTATCTACCTTTCAGCTCGTCTGTTCCCGAGCGTCAGCGTTTGTTTCTTCCTACCACTGCAATCTGCTTCCTGTAGCTTTGAGACACTTGCCGTTCTTATTATCTTCATTTAGTGCTGGCATACCCTGACGTTAAGCCTGTTGCAATGTCCTGTGTGTGCAGATAATGGGAAGGGAGCAAAGCGAGGGTTCCTTCAAGGGCTGGGGTGGCGTGAGGGGAGGAGGCGGTGTGCTGGAATTGCAGTGTCTGCTTCAGGAGAGCTGGGGAAAGCAGCCCGTCATCTATTCCTGCACACCACGTGCTTAAATGATGTCTTAATTTAGGATGTAAGCATTTGTTTCATGCTTTCTAAGGTGCAATTTTGTGATAGGCTTAAGCCAATCCAAGTGTGTCATGCTGCCAAAAGAGTATGCCCTGCTTTCTCTGCCCGTGGCCCTGCGTTCCAGCCTCATCCCTTAAGCCGGCACTTGTGATTTTACAAAGGGCTCTCAGACTGCACCATTTCCAAGGTTTGTTTCTTAAGGGCTTGTGCCAACAGGACGGAGCCAGGGGGAACTCGTAGCGAGGGTTGGGGAGAGGAGGAGTGTCCTTACGTTGGCTTAGGCCTATTCTGAAAGGCTTTTAACAGCCTAGCTTGTCTCCTGTTAATCTCAAAGTGTTCTTAGGTAGTGTTTAATGAAGTGCATAAATGTTTATGCTTCCTAATTTGGGATGCTAAATAGCAAATTAGTGTTTATAATGTCAGTGCATGTATCCTTTTATTAATTAAAGAACAAAATGGAGATAACATTGGAAAAACACTTAAACATCAAGCTCCCACTTTTCAAGCAGACCAAGCAGACTTGTGATTGTACAACGTTGTTTTTTTTAAAGAGATATTAGGAAAAATCCACTACTTTGGGGGGAAAATGTCCATAATTTCCTCAGTCTTTTATGCCTTTAGTACTAATGTGTTTTCATTGTAACGTCTTTAATGAGAAAATCGTGCTGCACTTCTTAGGAGATAAGCCTATTTGAGACAGCATTTTATAAACCCTGAGAAAAGCAGATTAGAATTTAATTAGAGTGAGGATTCCAGCATGCCCCCCCAAATTTGGAGATTTGTCTGTAAAGCCAACATCATCTTTCCAAGTTTTTTTCTTGACAGACTTGCCCCATCAGATGTTAATGCTGCATATTGCTGAAGAATGTCAGTGTTGTCTTTGAGGAAAGTATCTTGGAAGTCTGGAGTTTTGGGGTAGGACAGAAAGGTTCACTTCTGTACAGTGTTGTAGTGTTGTGGGGCTAATTCCTTTGGACTGGGCAACTGAAATTTAATATGAGCATCACCTGAAGTTTTGTTAAGTTACAGTAAGGGAACAGGACTTGATAAAGGTAATACACCTCTTTATTTTATTTTATATGGTTGGATTTCTGGAAATAAACTTTCGCTAGTTGTAAAGCAATTTGTGGAGGGCTCTTTAATGGGTAGCAGGTGTGTATGAATAACATCTTTGCACTTAAATTTAGTTATCGCTCGTCTTTTCTCTCCTTATGAACCCGTATAAAAACTGTAGAAGTCTTTCCCTGTGTCTGTTTCCAGTAGGCAAATAGGCTGCAATTGTCTCGTGTTCCAGCATTACCCAAGGAAAAATACACATTTTATGGGGGTGTGCTTTTCTGAATCGAAGTACTGATTGATAAATTAGCTGTGGATTTCATTTCACTGTTTTATATTGCATTTCTGACCAGTACTATCCTTGTTGGTGCATTCATTCTTTGGGAATTGTGCCTGCCTGTACATAGTTTTTCTTTGTTCCTAATGTATCTGCCATGAGTCTACTAGGAAACATTAAGCAAGAATAGTACCTGCTAACTTTATATCTGTACTTCACGTGAAACAGGCCAGATTTTTTGACATAAAATGAAATAGGACATATCACAGTCTGTAGTACTCCTGGTTCATCATTTTAAGGTTTGTGCTCTGCTATTACTTCATGCTGTAAACCTGGATTTTGTAAGTATCAGGAAAACACTGATTTAAGAGGAACTGATTTTTTGTCCAGATCAATGGATACTGTTTCTTTTTCTTTTTTTTTTCTTAAAGAAGAAAGAAGCTATTAGTATTGTACGAATAATCTGCGTCCTTTGTTGCCACACATTGCTGCTGCAGTTTGTCATATTCATGACCTGATCCATACTGAAAAGCCTCTGGCACTCTTGAAAGGAAGCAAGATTAGAGTTAACAAAAAGGGCTTTATTTTCCATTAATGATTTTATAAGGGAAATGAGTTATTATGTTAAAGGAAAAAGTCCTAACAGATATTAATACCTCAGTAAAGATGCCTTGCCACTCAATTAGATAAAGAAAGCTAGTATTTATTGAAGAGAGCAAAAAATCATTGGGATCAGCTGTTACAGAACAGGTTTGGGCTTGGTGATGCTTCAAAGAGGTAGAAGGGGAGGTGGTGCTTTGTTCACATTTTTATTATTTTTATTTTATTTATAAGACTAATGTTCTTATTTATTTAGTCATGTTGAAGTTTAGCTACCAATGGAAAGAATTTGAGGTTGCATTTGGGTAGCTGTTGAGTCTGACTGCAAAAAGAAGACACGATCTCCCTGCGGGAGGTAACTTCTGTGTGCTGCACCTTTGATGTTGTATCTGATAGATTACTGCGCTGCTGCTTTGTTGTCTTAAGTGTAGATTATTGTTCTCTTGGAAGTTTTAAGTAGCAATAAATTGAACTTTATTTGGTTTTAGTGAAATTGTAGAGATAATTCAGCTTCACACTTCCAGAGTTTGTAGACTTTTGTTAAAATAAAGCCGAGTGCAGTTCATTGCTAAAATAATACTATGTTGATAAAAAACCCGGAAGGAGTGAAAATGTCGGAATTAGGACAGCTGTATTAGCTGTAGCCTTACTGTGTGTTAGCTGCATTCATTACTCTTGAGAACCCAAAAGTTGGCTGGTTTCTGGAAGGGAAAGCAAGGTTGTGTCATCCGGAGCAATGCTGAGGATTATTTCAATATTCCATCTTTTGGTGTGAGAACGGCTAATCTTCAGAAAGATATAAAGATGAAATTTCTGCTTCTTCAAAATGAGGTGGTAATTTTCAGAGTGTTTGCAAAAATATTTGTCATTATCTGCATGCCTTTAGTCTTGGATTGATGAAGTCATAACATCAATTGCTTAAACTTTATTGGTGTCATTTTCTTCATCGTAACAGTGTGGGATTGTGGAGTGATTCACACAACACTGAGGCAATAAAAATGCTATGAAGTGCAATTATTGCATGTTTCATGCTCAGTAGCTAATTTTTAATTTCACCATCTTGGACACTTTTTCACCCCCTCAGGCTTTCTAAATAGGAAATGAGAATCATTTGGACTTCTAAAACAGGAACAGTAATTCAAAAAGGAATTAATTTACTTGACTGTTCATTTGCTTTACTTTTGCAATTATTTCTGCTGTTTGTTTGAACAATAACTTTCACTCTGTGCGTCAGATACCCACTTGTTCAGTCTTGGAGTGAGATCAGTCCCATGACTGTGACATCAGTTGCTTATCGTAAACGTGAAATACCTCACCTATGACATCAGAAGTTCCATCACGGCTGGATCAGAGCAGAGGTGAAAGTGAGTCTGGGAGGAAAGGAATAAACTTCCTCCTACTAAGGAGGTAAATGATCTCCACATTTTGCAGAACAGCAACTTTATGTTCCTTGTTTATAGGAAGTAAAGCCTTAATGGAACTAAACTCTTACTAGTTTTTATTTTCAATGTTTTGGGCTACTTACCTTCATATTAAATTTTAGTTTTTAGTGATTTGAAATTTTTGAGTCACAGAAAGTTTGCTGAACACCCAAAAGGAGGTAGAGTGGAAGGGACTTGTTGCAGTATAAAAATTGCTAAAAGTTCTGTGAAATACAAGAAAAGAAATTATGCTTGCTGATATTTGTGCATCTTTTATACTTTCATGCTTTTGGAGTGGAGAAAGATGTAGGCTTCCTGGGATGGGGTGATTATCAGAATTGTCTGTGAACACCCTTTGGTTCAACCAGAATGAACGTGAAGGGTGTACTGGGATAGCAGGACAGAACGTCTTCATTACACCACATCATGCTGGCACCAGCCCCCTCCACATGAGATTCAGATGAATGAAAAACCTTACATGAGAGAGTTTCATAGTCTTTCTTTTACAATCAAATACTGAAGTCTTCCCAAATGTTAACAGAAATAATTTTACTGAACTGCAGTTTAGCTAAAAATAAACTGTATTTCCATGTGTTTTCCATTTTTCTTGTATTAGCAGAATAGAAGTTTGATGGGATCCATTTTTCTCAATGTTTAATTTGGGATGTCAGCCCACTGGTAGTTGAAAGTTGTCCATCTGGGCATTTTGAGTCTGTGATCCAGATGTGCCGTGTTCTTCCCTTTCCATATGGAGTCTTTTGTAGGGTTTATGGGAATGCTTGGTAAAAAATAATTCTCCAAATAAGCATAATTGGAGGTGGGTGGAACAAAGCACCTACTTCTGAGTTTCTGTTCCATGTTACTATTTTTATAAAATGTCTTAGGTTATGAAATGACTAAAAAATACTCCTGAAAGTGGGATTTTACATTTTTACTGCACTGTTTGTCGGTATGCTTTGACAGTTGCTAGTTACTTTGTAGTTGCAAGGACACTTTCATCGTTCTGGGACCAATGTACACTCGTGTAAGTTCTACATTTCACTGTATATCCATACAGGAATAAGCATTTGAGGATGTAGAAATCTGTCAGTAGGCAAGAGTGAATGTGATGTCATAGCATCTCCTCTGCTGTGCAGCACAGTGCAAGGTATCACCCTCCGTGCTAGAACAAGGCAGGACAACATAGCGGGATGGCTATTCATTAGGTAATATTCCCCTAAGGGGGAAAGGTTGTTTATTGGTAAATATGTGCAATTCTGTGGCTTTCGTAAATTTAAAAGGAAACTGAGATCCACTCAGGAGCAGCCAATTGAGGAGGAAGGACCATGGCTGGTGGTGCAGGCAGCCTAGGAGCAGGTCGTCACGTAGGCTTTACACCTTCCCACAGAGAATTAATACGTGCCGTTTAGATGAAGTGAGTAACCAAATAGCAAAATTTCAGGCAGATTGACTGGCATTTAAGGTTTCAATCAGTGAGAAGTTTTATTAATTAACAAAGTCCAATCACTCTTACGTGCCAGGAATTTAACCTTTAACAAGTAGAGTAATCAGCGCTTTCTTCTTCAGCCAGGGACCTCTATCTCGTGCAGTTACACAGCTGTATGTTTACAGATATAATATGCTGCTATTCTGTATAACTCTGTGCCATGTAAATCCACAAACTGAAATTTTTTCTGATGTTGGCCAGCCCTGTCTCTTTTCCTGGTCTTCTTTTTCCACTTATTTGTGAGTGGGAGATGGTCGTATGTCCTTGCTGTAAGGGACAGAACTGTTTCACAATTCACACCTTGCAAGTTGTCAGCAGGGTTCTGAAGTGAAATACCTGCTTGTTATTCCTGGAGACAGAGCTAGAGTGTTTCCTTAGGAGATCTGGAGCTCTTCCTGTCACTGTACACAGACTTTGTGGTTCAGGGACTTCACACAGCAGCGTTTTCTTTTTCTTCTTGCTGTGCCAAAGCAGAGATTGCAGCAAAGAAAATTTTACTCTTTTATGGTGGTCTCAAAGTGGTGAGATGGAATTTCCCGTAAATAGATCTCTTAGTAGTATTTCCCAAGTGTTCAGTCCTCAAAACAGAAGTTCTCCAGTGGCCTGGAGGTTTCCCACCTAATAGCAGCGCCTGAGCTCAAGTTGTCATTTCCATAGTCTGAGCAATGGAAAGCATTAGGCACTTTGACAGATTATACTGATTTATGACTTTAAATTGCCTCCTGGGACTTGCTTTTCCATTTACTGTATGAAAAGCAGCCAACCTGTTGATCTCAGAAAGAAAGAGCTATTTCAGGATCCTGTGATCTAAGGACAGTTCTTGGGAATTGTCACCTCAGCTGTCGAGGTACAGGTGTGAAGATGGATGGAAAGGCAGGCTGTGGTGCCTGCTCGTGGGTCATTCAAGGAGGTAGTGTGGTCCCCCACCAGAAGGCCTCACTCAGTTGCTCCTTTGAAGAGAAATATTAACTGGACTGCAGCATGCTGCTCGCAGCAACAAGCAGCCTTGAAAACACATTTAAGTGTAAAATCCATCTTTTCCTTTTGTAGTTTATTCCAGTGGGTAGTTACTTTGCTGCTCAACTTCTGCCTTATTCCTGTGCAAGTTTTTCTGGCTTAGCTTCCAGTTCCTGGTTCTTGATTTGTCTGTCTTAATATTCTCTTGACTCAATATTACTCCGCCTCATGAAATTCTTCTCAATAAATGGTGTCTTTCCTCTTCTACTGCTACAGGTCTCCTAGGTGACAGCTCATTTTTGTAATATTTTTCCTTTATGCTTACCCAAATTCATTTTAGTTTCATGGAAGTACTGTCTATAGAGGAGTTGTTGATAGTCTGTTAAATACAGTATTTGGTTTAATTGATGTGCATTATCTCATGTTTTAGGATACATGACACTTTGTTTTAGAATGTTATATGCACCAGTTGTAATTTGGGGCAGACTTAATTTGTCTCTGTAGGGAGAAAAAGAGCTCTGCTGAGCTAGGCACGCGGGTGACAGTGTGGTACTGAGCTAAAAAGAGCAACAGGTGAACAGTGTTTCATACAAAAGAGGACAGTGAAATGATAAAACAAAAAGAAGGGAGGCTGCCGTCATCTTACTGTCATTTAATTTTATTCTGTCTTCAGCAGACAGGTTTGGATTTTTATTTCCTTTGGTGATACCTACAAACTGCCAAAGAAAGGTGAAGAGTCATTATCATTATGCTGTTATTTATGTTCAGAAGGAAGGGAGGGTGTCGTTAGAGAGAGACAAAGTCATTTACTGGAAATATTTCACTCTGGAATCTCCAACCAAAACACCATACAGGAATTGGACCTTGCCAGGAGAAGAGTTTGCTATGCCTCAACCCTTGCTGTGTCTACTTTGATAATGTAAAGGTTTCTTTAGGTAGGCCTTGCACATACTTTGTTTGATTCTGTCTGCTAAACATATAACATCCTCAGTTAACCTGAGGGACAAGATGAGGAACTGCTAAATTCCTCCACTGAGATAGTTTAATAAAAAAAAAAAATTCTTTGACAGATTTCTGAAGGTCAAAACAGACTTAAATATGTAAACACAAATTCTATCAATGTAAAAAAAAAAAAAAAAAAACAAACAAACTTGTAATTAATCCTTCCTGAAGAAGTTCCTTCCTTCATTTGAAAATTTTGAATAGTGTCAATCAGGATTCTTCTAAGTTTCCTTCATCATCTCTCTAAAGATTCCCTGTTAATTAACTTAGTAACTTGTAAATGTTATGATTTTTATATTAGCTTATTGCTATTGTAAAGGCATCAGGGAACTTGTGTACTGCACCTTTTGAAAAATAATTAATGTTTCACTTCTAAATGACTATTGATATTTTTGTGATTCCTATTGATTTTGAAATGAATGCTCTGCCAATTCAAAGTTCACATACTGGTTCATCCAGGTGTCGTTTATGAAGAATGGACAAGACATCATCATGGAGCCAGAGAAGTACAAATGATGACCCTCATCTGACAAGCTCAAGAAAAAAAATGACTCATAATGTTCTGCCTAATGTGGGCTTCCTGCCCCTCTAGGGGTGACTGAAAGGTGGCCCTTTTCCATGTGACCTGGGAGGGGCTGTGTAGGTTTTAACTAACAAGAAGCTTAATGATGGGAGGGATAAGATCAGAGCAGTTCCAGTGTGTGTTGAAATGCTGAGCATGGAAACCAGCTGATTCTCTTACGATCCCACCCCAGTGCTGTGGTATTATTAACCACTCTGGGCAAGGACTTGGTGACATTTTGTGGGTTTATGGGTGGTGCATAAGTTGCTGTCATGGTCTCTGCTTACCTGACTGATCATATCTTCTCTTCTGGAGGTCAGGTACAACTTGTACCCAAAAGATTTCACCTTTGTGGTGCAAGATGTTGCCAGTTTTTCATCCTCTTTAGGGAGGGGATTTGCTGTCTCATCACAGTCTGAACCATGGTGGGATCCAGCTGATCCACTACCTATGGCAGCTCAGCTAGTGCCACTGCTTTGCTAGGGAGAAAAGGGCAATGCTGCTAGTCAAGAGGAGAGCCACTGTGCCCTGCCAACCTCCACAGGTGACAGCGTGAGCTGGTTGCCCCAGAGGTGACAATAGTGCTGAGGCAATTTTGGGATCTTTCTGAATCAGGTTGCATTTGGATCTTCAGTACTTCTGTGGTGTGCTATCTACCATTGCACTGTCTGTTCACAGCATTTAAGACTTATATGTTTATATGTTTAATATAAAAGTTGATGGTGGTCAACTGTATTTTTTCAATTATATGCATGCTGTAGAGTCTGGTACTTGCACTTATAGATGGGCTTCCCTCTAGCCAGTGATGTGTGAGAAGTTCCTCAAGCCCATTCCTCAGTAAAGCTACCTGGCATTTTCTTCTCCTCAAAGAAGGAATGTACCTGCAGTTGTTTTCTGCTGATGGGACCTGAGCAGCTGTATCCATTTGCTCCCTGTTCTCTAACCTACGACAAGTTGAAGGGAAATGCTAACTAGATCCCATCTGTTTATGAAATTAAAGATAGGTCATCTTTGGCTGGTTTT
>CM021772.1:23930326-24128824 GCA_011076525.1 Nettapus auritus | reverse complement strand
TTATTATTATTATTATTATTATTATTATTATTATTATTATTTCCCTCTTTCAGAATCTTCCAATAAATGTTGTGCATTTTGGCTATTCAGGCAGTTCTGCAGAAGTTTGGGATCTTTCGTTGCTAGCTAACAATCAAACTCTTTTCTGGTATTGCCTGTACTCTGCATATGAGAGTTATCTATTTGTACTGTCAGGGGCCCCAAATGGAATAACTGGAAGAACCAGATACAGTCTAAAAAGCATGATTAAAGGAATTCCTATTTGTTATTGCAGGGTTTTCTCTTTATTAAATACTTCAGCAACGTTTCAGTAACCCATGATGTCTTTTGAGAGTTTTGCTAGTAGTAACTCATTACATCCAAAAGGCTTTATAACCAAGTCATCCTTTCTTGTCAGAGACATGGAAGATGAATAGATGGATCTTGACTGCAATTTCCCATCTCAGGGGAAGTTCCTTCTCACTGCCTGTGGTGATGCTCAGCTGCATCACTGCTTTTAATTGCCTCCAGGCTCCTGCAAGACTCTGTGTGTCCCCTCTGGCATGACCTACATCCTTGCAGAACCATGAATCCCTCAGCACTGGTTAGTGGAGTCTGAGCTCAGGACAGAAAGTCCTGCTGTTGCGAATCCCTGACTGTCTCCCAAGGCTGTAAGCTATGTGCCAAACTCTTTCTTGTATCCTAAAATTCATCTAGAGTTCTTTTGCCTGTGGAAGGATACAAATTAATTTTCTGTATTAAAGATGATGGTAGGAAATGTGAATGTTGTCTTGAGTGTTATGGATACAAAGTGTGTTAATACAATGAAATCCAGAGAAGGATTCATTTATTATTATTATTATTATTTTTACAGTACAAGTACCTTAACAAATCAGAAATCCATACATCATAATGTATATTTGTTTTTCCCTTGGGAGAGGGAATAAACAGTGAAGAAACAATTCCAGCTGTAGTCTGGATTGCATTGCTTCAGGTCACATCAAAGACAAGTGTATTTCTGTATCAGATTATTCAATTTAATTTGGAAGGTTTAGCCTAATGGAGGAATAAAATGATGACATTTAGGGTGAATTAATGTAAATATTACAGTCTGTTATGGAAAGGAAACATTTATAAAATATAAGATCAGCTTGTTCATTTTGGCAGTGGGAAGTATAGTACTCTTTTCCAAGAATGTCTGTTCCACCATGAATTCTTACAGTGAAGCTTTTTGGCTGTGCTAAAATAGGTTATCCCAAAACCTAGAGAGCTGCCAATTGCCAAGGTTTTATTGATTTTGGTTTCCTGTTTTGCTCTTTCTCCATATAATGGTAGATAAGCTTAGAACATAATTCTTCAGGACTTGTTTTTTAACCTGCATTCCAGTTTGAATGTGTACTTGAGGAAATGTTGCTACCTAGTCATAGAAATTTATTTATTTATTTATTTATTTATTTATTGGGGGGGAGTTGTTGTTTTTTGTTTGTTTGTTTGTTTTGTTTTTGTCTTTGAAGAGATTATGAGAAGTCATATCCACTCTACCTTAGCTAGACCAAACTGCCTTTTAAATTTCACTTGGAAGATATGCTCACTGATTCATCTGCTTATCTTAGCTTCTTCTGTACTTGTGTCTTATTTGATCAGTGGTGCTTTGTGCTGAACTTTATCTGGGGTGGTAATAGTACTTTATACAGTGACATTATCACTCTAGAAATACTTTTCTATAGAAATGTCTCCTGCTCTTTTCATGGCTTTGTCATGCTGAAGAGTTTTAATTTAGTGGTAATCAATGACTCTACTGAGATTGTTATCCTTCCTTTGGGTTCATGCTGTATACTAGACTTCCTATCAGTCTGTAGGAACTTGTATTTAGATTGTCAAACTTAATCTCACCTCCATTATTTCATTCTTGAAAGTCATCTTGAGGGATCTTTTCCTTCCATCTGTTATATTTCTGCTGCTGCATCATTGAAGGCCTCCAGTGTGGTGCCATTAGTAGATGTTTCTAGCATTCTCCCTCTTCCTCATGCTTAACCAGGTGTATGCTTAACCAGAGCTCATATAAAAGCTACCTGTGCTTTTATGTAGATTTTAACCTATCCTAAAACCATTTATAAACATTTAATGGAGCTTCAGGCTGTCCCGATAGATTAGGTAGTTTTCTGAGCAATAACTGACTGATAATGCTTAGAAGTAGGGAGCTGGTTAATGGTTCAGTGTCACCTTATGTCAGAAAATACTACTGAAGATATAATCGTTGGTCCTGTGCTCTGAAAGTCAAATAACACTGTATGCCTTTTTTCGGGAGACTATCCAAAGGCTTTTAAGAAATGTGATATATGTCAATACAAGCTTGAGACTGAGATCTGGAAATATTAATTTAATGGGAACTGAGTTTCATAGCCACTCTTGGGTAGCTTTGTAAACTGAAGCCTGGATATTTTAGCCACTGATATTTTGATGGGTATACTTTCTCGGGCTACCACATACATAAAATTTTCCTGGATACTGTTGCAACACCAGGATGAGCTTCGCCAATATTTTTATTTATACATTTACTTCTAATATCTCTGAAAAAAAAAAAAAAAAAAAAAAAAATGTGTGTGTGTGTTTCTCCCTGATGCCCCCAGTTCTGTTTGTCAGCATGGTGTTTATTGTGGAGATTAATCTCAAAGTGTGGGGTGATTGTGAGCTTAAGTGATAATGCAGAGTGAAATCTCCTAAGGAACCAAGGTACACAGAGTGCATTCATGAAAATATAAATACTAAGAGTCACATCTGGCTGTGCAACATGGTACCTCCCTTGTAGTTTGGATTAGCATAATTTATTCTGCTGCCTCAGCAACACCTTGTCTTGCTTCATTTCTCCAGAATACAGAGCATACATGCTTCCACAGAATTTGTCACTTCAAGGTTTGTAGACAGCTTTACAGCTTTACCTGTCTATCCTGTAAAGCCAACCTCCTGTCTTTGAACCAGGCCTACCAGCAGAGAAAGCATGTCAGGTGCATGCTTTCTGTTTGTTTTGGGTACAGGGCAAGACTGCCCTGGTAGAAAGGTTGAATGCAATGTTTGTCCCTAGACAGGATAATCTGGTGATGAAGTTTCAAATTTGCAATTCGCTTCAGCTTACAAATTTTGGCTTTGTGTAACTGTTTGTGTATGAGAGCTTTTGGTCCATAGCAAGTGCAAACTTTAAACCTCTTCTCTGCAAGCTGAGAAAAGTCAAATTGCTTCAGGGTTAGGCTGTGAAGATGTGCACATGTAGGGTTACTGTGGATCTTGACACATGGTGAGAACAGGAGCCTGCGTGCTGCTGGAGGTGAGATGGATGCCCAGGGTCAGAGTGAGTTGTGTTATCGGCGTACCATGGAAAAAATAAAAAAGCAGAAACAGAGCCTGTGAAGAATTCCAATTCCCACAATTTCACTCGAGACCAGAATGACCCCAAATTAGTCTCGTTTGTGGGATTTTCCCATTTTACCCTGTCAGCATGTTGTTTCATGAGGTTGTAGTAATTTGCAACTGAAATGGCTGCTCTGGTTTCCATCTGGCTGGTTCAGAGCTGGGAACTGGTGTCATGCCACCACAGCTGCTGGCTCCAGCCCTTTCCTTCTGTGTGGCTCGTACGCTGCTGTGGCTCCATGGCTCCACCAGAGGACCGGCCTGCAGCTCAGGGAGGAGACCACGCCATCTTCCCTTCTGCCTAGGCCTCTGCTTCTGGGTGCTTGTCCACGGGTGCTAGGGCAGCACACTTCCAAATAAAAGCACTTATTTCCTTTTTAACTGTCTAGGTCTAATCCCAAGGATGCAATCTACTCTGAAAGCTGAAGGCCTTGCTGCATTCCCCAGTCCTCCTCGTGTTGCGTGAGCCCCTGAAGGCCGTCTCTCAGCGCGGGGCTGCGTTTAGCGCCATTACAGCCAGCGGGTTACAGACCAAGCGTGCAGGGAAGGAGGCTGCCTTCCCAAGGGACACGTGGCAGTGACTGACGGATAGAGAAAATCCGAGGTGGCCTTGAGGGGAAGTTTCTTTTGAGAGATTTCCTAGTATGGTGTGTTTACATTGCTGTGCATTGTAAAGAGGATTTCTTATGAGCAGCTTTTAATCTTCTCTGATGTGGAGTGCAAACACTGTTTTGACATCAATCATGCTAACAACACATTTGTACATGGAATAACAGTCACCTTTTAAATAACTATGGGAATCGCAAATACGTGCTGACAGAAAAATGTATTTAAGCAGTTTCAAGTCTGTGCTGTAATAAGCAAAGCAGCCATTGTATTCCACAGAGCTGCATGCTCTAAATGCCTTAAAAAAAAAAAAAAAAAAAACCCTAAAGTGATTCACAGTAATAGAACAGAAAGTGTTTACATATCTCAAAACATTCTGTACAATAATCATTCCATCTTTTAAAATTTAATTTCAGCAAATTTGAATCCAAATGAGATGAAGTCTGAAACATAAGCTTTCATGGTAAGGTACAATTCAGCATGTAATCTTTTGCAGGTGGCTGTTATTCGTTTATTATTTGTATTTCCATATTGCTTAGCAACCCCGGTCCTGGACCAGGACCTGGCTGCTGTAAGTGCTCTGCTTGCATTGATGGAGCGGATGGTCGCTGCCTCGCGGAGCGCGCTGCTTTGAATCGGAGCCAAAAGTAAACTGCTGATTTCTCATTCGGTCCTCTCTGAATGAGGAAAAATGAAGGGCGACTGCAACTCAGTTACACGATTACCAGTGTAGCTCTTGCAGTAACCAAATCAATGCAAATATCTGGGGGCCTCTCAAGCATGCAGGCTCAAATGTAGGTAGTTTTTCAGACTTTGTTTGCTGATGGCTGCAGTGGGGAACGCAGAGGGGAGTGCAGGCAGGGTTGCTCCTCTCCAAATAACCATTCACTGACGCAGTTGCTCATGCAAACAAATATCTGCTTATGCTTTGCAAGACCCTGCAATTAAAGACAAACAGCCTATGCCATGTTGCCAAATTCTAGTCACCTCTCTGCAAGTGGTACAGCACACATATCCTTTGAACAATTGATGCATGCAATATACATTTGCTTGACATGTTACATAAATCAATATTTGCAAATGTGTATCCAAATCCTTGTTTAACCTCTTAAGTAGAAATGTCCTAGTTCTTCAAGGGAAGCAGGGTTTGTAGAGAGCAATTATACCTTCATCTGAGAGCTGGAAAGTTGGAAAAAATAGACAGACTTGGTCTCAACAAATTCCAAGTGAAATGTGTGGGCACAACTGTTCTTGGGCTCTTGAAAGTTGAGATTGCTGCTGAGGGGCGACAAGAAGAGATTTAACGTTAGTGGCTTTCATTTGTTAGTCATGGCCAAGCTCTTAAAAGGTCAGGTTTGTAGCCTTGCTGCATGCAGGATGCTGTGCTCTTCTCATTTGCCCCATGGTTTTATGAGTTGCTGTGGTACCACAAGCCAGGACAGGAAGCAAATGATACCTGTGGCTCTTGATGGAGATTCAAAACCTTCATATAAGAAAGACGTATTTGTGTTTACACGAGGAGAGAGCTTGGACAATAAAACAGTAAGAACTAAAGCTTGAACAGTGTTATAAGGCACTGGGGGGTCCTCCAAATCATGGCTATGTTCAGTGCAGTGCTGTGAAGGATTTGGTTCTGTAGTGATAATTACTTGGCCTTTGGTACTGCTCAGATGCCACACAGGACCAGGCTGTGACCAACCACTTCTGGAAAAGCTGTCTCAGACCATCTTTGGTTTGCATGTGGTGGCTTATTTTAATAGCAGGGTCTTATGCACAGAGGTTATACCAGGGAGCCATGTAAAATGCCTTTGTATCAAGAGGTTAAAAAATGACTTATGTTAATTCTGGATTCCAGCCAGTCGCACAGCTGTTTTGCTGAGGCTGGGAGCTAACAGGCCAAAAAGGACACATGCCATTAAAATATTATTCTCTGGAGAGACAGCTGTCAGTGAACCAAAAGTGAGGCAGGTTTGACTGCAGCAAATGGTCTGGGAGTTGGTGGTCCACGTATGGTGTTTGTGTTACAGCTGGGTGCCCTGGGAGATGAGAGGAACATTCCCTCAACATTATGGTGGGTTCTCATTGCTTGTGGTAATGAAGGATACCGTGAGCGTTCGTTGTGTGGTGGCGGTGTCAATAAATGAACTTAGCACAATGACTATGGATGATGAATACCTGATGCAGAATTTATTTTGTGAGGGGGTGAGGCGGAGGAAGCAAATACAGGATTTAAAAAAATGTTGAATTATTGCTATTCCCAAAGCCATAAGCTTCTGCATTTCATTTCACCAGCTGTGGTTACTAATTCACTAGTCTGTAACTACCATTTGTAGACAACCATTTTAATCACTAAATAACATCCTATTCGCAGATTAGATATTGCTCTTCAAATGCCAGATATCTGAACCCTGAACACAGTGGTGCATGCTTCTGGTTTGAGCTTTCTTCAGCTTTACTATCCCTCCTTCCTCTCTGCCCATATAAATCACAGAGCATGTGGAAGCACATTTCATACGTACATCCTTTTCCAGTGTTTTTACAAGTTGAGCAGACTTACTCCTCTCTACTCATCTACATAGAAAGCCATCGTAACACTACAAACTTTCCCAGAAGAAATGTAGGACCCAGTGAAATAGCCTGTCTGGATCGGTCAAGTCCCCTCTGTCAGAAAATGCTCTGCTGAGAGCTTTCTGACGCCTGGCTGCATCTGTGGTCGTTTCTACAGCAGCTGTGACATACACAAATGTAAGTGCTCTGTTAATAAAGTGATATCTTTTCAACCTTGAATTGCTGTTGCACATATTGCATGCTGGTTAAAAATCCAAACTGCCTCTATTTTTCTGTGTTTTCTGAATTTGTCTAACTTTGTTCTACCTGGTGTGACACTAGATAGCATTGTGTTTGGCTGGAATACAAATGAAATGTTGTCATATGAAAGTCAGTCTAAAGGTCTAGGGGAGAAAAGTGTAAAATAAGTTTAAG
Organism: Nettapus auritus; assembly: GCA_011076525.1. Taxonomy (NCBI): domain Eukaryota; kingdom Metazoa; phylum Chordata; class Aves; order Anseriformes; family Anatidae; genus Nettapus; species Nettapus auritus. Next base: position 24,121,852 of record CM021772.1, on the reverse strand, counting down.
GGGGGGAAAAATTGTCACTTTATTTGCTATCTTTATAGGCCGACAAATAATCAGTGATAATGATGTAAAACAAAAAACATCAATTGTTTCTCTACCAAAAAAAGAAGCATAGGTTGTCAAAACTAATTTAACTTTTAAAGGGTCTTGAGATGCAAAAATATAAGTCCTTTAATGAACAAAAGGTAGGAAATATTTTTCATGGATGCTTTGATGAACTCTGATTCTTTGTAGCCTCATCACGTATTTTCAATGAGAAAAGCAGGGTAATTTCAAGGTCCAAATCCAACTTGGCTGTGAATTGAGGCAAACAAGTGTTGTATGCTTCTTTCCAAAAGAGGGAAGGGAAAATATCTTTCTATAACCTTCCTGTTAAATATATCTAAAACTGATGTTTATTCTGTGTTTTTGTGCTCGTAGCTCACAAAGCCCTTTCAGAGAAGAAGACCTTGCCTTCCCTGCTCCAGGGGCTTGGAAATGGAGGCTGTGTATGGCAAAGGTTTCTTAAATTCATCATCTTGGTTGTTTTCAGAACTGTGAATCTTAATCTTCCTTCTTCCTGTTGTAGTTTCCTGTCTATTGGAAAAAAAAGTGATCTCTTATAAACACAGTCTGTGTTGGTACTTTCAGAATGTTTCATTCATCTTAAAAAATACTTGCCCTCACTGCCTGGAGTACCATCCCATCTGCCTCTGCCTTTCAACTGTAAATGCATTGAATGAGCTGTCTTCGTTTGGAGGTCCTTCTGCCTGATTGCGTCCTAGCTCATCTTTGATGTGAATTTTGTCCTTTCTGTGTCACTGAAATTTCTTCTATACTTGGTTTCTTCTGTTATTATTTTATTTTTTTCTTCCATCTCTGCCTTTGTTTTTTTGACTTTTTTCCTGAAGGATGGAAGGATGTCACATTACTTTGCTGGAATACCAGGGGTCTTCAGAGGTCTCTTTCTTTCTTTCTTTCTTTTTTTTTTTTTTTTTTTTTTTGAAAGTTTTCCATAGTAACTTCATAGGTAGCTGGCTGCCAAACTTGAAGTTGATTAAGAAATGAAGGGATGAAGGGGGGAACTGAGGGGTTTTAAAAGGCAAGGCTAGTGAGTATGAATGGGACATAGTCATACTGCAAGGAGGACATAAGGGCAGGGATATGGGCTGTTGGTCTGGAATGGAGTAGTGAGAAAAGGAGCTGGGGATGCTGGCTGAGGAGAAGCTATCAGGAGGATGCTGTACCGAGTGGCCAAAGGACAAACCTGGACTTTTGTGGAGGGCTTGCAGTAATAACTCTGTTGGGAAGCAGGTGGGAGATATTCAGTTGCTGAGAATGAGGCTTTGATAGTTGTGCTATACATGGAGCAACTTATTTTAGCTGCAAGATTAATAAATGAAGAGAGAAGTGCCTTTAAACGTGAGGCACAGAATTTTCCAATAGTAGCTCAGGGCTGGTGAGGAAAGAAAGACAGATGGATTTGTGCATGTGTGTCCTTTGGTCAAGCTCTGTGGATGCTGGGGCTCCTTGGTGGACACTCGCCCTAGAATGAAACTGTGGATAATGCTACCTATGGAAGGGGCAAAGAAAAGTGTAACAAGGAGAGTCAGCCCAGGGAAACCTGGCTTGTCTTGTCTTAGGCAGAGACTCTGCAACTTTTTCAAGAGGGTGTTAATGCATAATGCAGCCTGTGCACTGACCTGGAGGCAGAGAGATTTTTTTTTTCTCCTCAGTACTGATGTCTTAGGAAGAGAAAGGCTAAACTTTAAATTGTTTCTGAAGTTGTGTGAAATGGCCTGACGCTGCTACTTCATTTGCAGTAGGGGTTTCCAACCCCCTCACCATTCTCTCCAAAGAAAAGAAAATAAGAGAAGTTCTATTTTGTTCCTGCTAATTTAATTCTGAATTTGGGGAAGATTTGTAGATTTTTAAGGCTAGAAAGAATCATTATATGTCTTTGTTCTTAACCTCATAGTCTGATTTCCACAGCCCACTTATACCCTGCTCTGCAGATGTTTCTGTTCTGCAGTTCTTAAATTCTTGTGCTTTGCCGTACATTGGAAGTCATGTATATATAACTACCACATGAAGACCACTGCATTTAGATAACTAGAGACTTAGCCACATGTTGGCTTATACCTGGAGTGGAGAGGTAATAATACATTTCTTTTTGACCTTACCTGAAACACTAAGTTAGAGCAAAATCAGTTTTTTTGTTTGTTTGTTTGTTTGTTTGTTTTGTTTTTAATATATATTATTTTTATTTTTATTATTGGAAATTATAGCTCCAGATTTTTATTTCCCCCACCTCCAACATACATCCATTCTGTCCAAAGCTTTCTGCTATTATATGTTAATGAAATCCCCTGGAATCCCCCTTCAATTACCGCAATTTGTGGAGGATGCTGTTTTCCTGCAGGCCTGGCAATGCAGAAGACCGACATTTCAGCCTTTGCATGTAGGAGAGCATATGACCAGAGTCAGAAGCTGATCAGTCTAATGTCATCTGACAGTGGGCGTGTGCGATTTCCCAGCGCAGAGATCAGGGAACTATTCAAGGTTGCTGCACCAGCCATGATTTTTTTTTTTTTTTTCATTTTTTATTTTTTCTTTCTCAAATTAGAGATTGCAAATGTCAAAAGAAACTGGTGGAACTGGAAACCAGTTCCAGTGAGGCAAGGAGCTGGATGCCCATGTGGCTTTGCCATTCTGCAGGTCAGCAGTTCTCAGCTTAGGACGGGTCCAGATCTGGGATGGGAGAGGAGAAGGGAGCTGCTGTATTTGGTCCCCTGTGGCTCCTGGCTCTTGCCCTGCTGCCGGCCCCTTCTCTCGGGGTATAGGTGAGATGGTGCTCCTGATAACGTGAGATCAGCCATCCCCTTCATACTGCTACGTAGGGCGCAGTGAAAATACTAACCTGTGTTACTTTAATGCTCTCTCTCAATAGGCTGCGATGCTATTTCTCATACCAGCAAGGGACTTTTTCATATGATTTTATCTCAGTATTGTCCCTCTAGACAAAGCCTTTTGTATTCTGTGATAGCTGGATGCAGATCCATGTGACAAGCACTCAAGGGATGGAGAGACCATGGCTGCAATAGGTTTTTTTGGCTTTGCTCACACTATGAACAGGCTGCAGTGAAAAACTTCTCTGCCTTTCGTTGTCTGTGTTGCCTTTTGATATTAGTAGGTGACAGATTTCCACTTCTTAGCGTTTGCTATCTGCTTTGTATATGCCATTTGTTATCTCCTTTGTATATGACAACAGTGTAAGGCTTTTGTTGTACATATTTTTAATAAAAAAGCCAAAATGTTTGAAAGCTAAAACGGATATTACTTTTCTCATGGAGCATGCAGCCTTCTTTTGATAGCCTAAACCTTCGATGAAGTGTGTTGTAAGCTAGGATATGCAGTTAGAAAGCATTTATGTGTTTGGGGGAGGGCCTGTTTTCTTTACAATACGCGAGCAGTTGGGTCCTGGAGATGGAGCGATGAAGAGTTATAATTACAGGTAGTACTGAGAGGTGGCCGTCAGCCCATGATTCAAAGCTGAACCCTCTCCAAATTGCATTGCTTGGATTTGATGTCTGGCTTTGTTCTGTCACAGGGATTGCGAGGTAAGGCTGGACTCGCTGTGGTCAGGACTCCTCATGCATAGTTGTGGCCAGGAGAGAGTCTTGTCCTTCACCAGGACCCTGGGGTGCTAGATGCTGAGTCAATATATTGTAAAAAGGCTGCTGTTGCTGCACAGATTTTGCAATCTGCATGTGAGGTATGGCACCAGAGACATACAAAGGAAGCTCCTTTACCGGGAAGCACCGAGACGGTGTTGTCTCACCATCAAAGCGATCAGCAGCGGTTTGAGCACTCCCACAGCCCAACCACTGCCAGTGTTTCTGAAGGTCTCTCAAGAGTTTTGAAAGCCTTTGAAAGCAAAGGCATGACCCTAATGTTTGATGCTGTAGGGAAGGGCAAACCAAAACAGTGTACTACTGTACGCTGTACTCCTGCGAACTTTTCCTTCTCACTCTGATGTTTGTCTTCTAGGCCCTGGGCTAGAATATCTCCATAGCATTTCACCTCCTGGCCCAGAGTCCATCGCCCTGCCAGCAAAGCAGTGCATAACCTCACATAAACATGCCTTGTTATGAATGACTGGCGAAGATACCACTACATATCTGTTTCTGCCAGAGGGCACCTATCACCCCCAAACAAAACTGCAACACCCCATATCTATATAAACCAGGTGTTGCATCAATTCTCAGAGCCTTCAGTGTGCCGATATTACAGCTGTGACCAGGGCTGCACAGGAGCCACTTGCAGTCTGAAAGTATTTTCTGTTTGCATATTTTCACATAGGGATTTGCACATTCACCTGTCTTAGCCCCTTTTAGAGTGCTGATTTAAAAAATAAAAAGGACTTCTCTATAACCATGGACTTCTCTATAACCCATAAATCCCTGTGTCATTATGATTTTCACAGTGGCCAGGTCTTGCATGTCAGTTATCTTGCCTTTCTGTGGGATGTTCCCTCTTCTCAAGCTCCCTGTCCTTAGCAGTGAAGGTGAATCTATTGCACAGCCATCGAAGTGCACCACTGGCTCTCTGTTCATCACTGACAATCTGCAGGGCCTGCATAGAAGTGCCTTTATATCACAGAAAGAAAATAATGAACTTAAAAGGAGAAGTGCTGGAGCTGCTCTTAGTGATGGTTCTTCCAGCAGCATAGTGCAGATTAAAGCACAGCTACGGGAACAAACTGTTAGTAGCAGATCTAGGAAGTGTTCTTCCCTTGTAAATAAACTGCAGAAACTCCTCTCTGCAACGTGGTTATGCCCTCTGTGAGAGAAAGGCATCTGTTCAAGTAACCCTTGGTGCTAATCAGAAGGTCTGAATCTGCTTTTCAGCTCTGTTCTCACAGCTCTCGCCTGCCATCTCTGCCTTTGGCTCCTCTTTTCACCTCTGCTGTCTGGGCTGGGGTGGTTTGACAGAAGCGAGGTGAAGCTTGGTGCCATGCAAGACACTTGCCTTGCTCAGCACTGAGTTTGCTGCTGGATCCCCATTTTCAGGACAGCATGGCCTCCCTCGCTGGTCCAGGTCCCACGAGGACCTTCACCCTCCTTGTGTGGCAGCAGGGGAGGATGCCCCCAGCTTGCACAAGTCCATCTGTGCATAGATCTGATGGCAGATCAGTCTGTACAGTCTGATTTAATATTCTACAGATGGTCTCTACTTTGGGAAAGAGTCTCTGTCTCACAGCATTGCTCCCAAGGAAAAGGGCATACCACTGAAACCCCCCTCCTGTTTCATGCACCTTTTTCTACAAAATGGCTGTTTTCTTTTACATCTCTTAGACTTCGTGTAGCATGGAATTACCAGGACTTGACACATGTATCATGTGTACTGAGTGACTTAGCGAGAGCATGGGATTTAATCTAAGTGCTGCAACTGCAAGTTATGCATTTGCTAATTAACACCTAGCCTTGCCATTGACTTCTGATTACTGAGGAAATCCCGTAACTTCTTTTGCCTGGGATTGCTCTTTAAAACAGGGATGCTAATCTTTATGGACCTGATGGGTATGCTATGCCAATTCAGTAGTTAAGATTTTCAAAGCACTTTGAAGATGAAAAATGCTGCATATTATTGGCCTTTTATCTAAAAAGACATTTTAAAACATGAAGCTAGGGAAAGATCTGCATAAATTAATGCATGTGTTGATTAAGCTCTATCTTTCCTTTTCATCTGAATGTATTAAATAGTGAGAAAACTGTAAGAATTTGTATCTTTCCTTCTCATCTGAATTTATTAAACAGTAAAAGGACTCTGTGAATTAGTAATCTAATTTGAACATCAAACCAAAGGCAAAATTCTTCCTAATCCATCTTGCAAATCTCTCCTCAGCAGTAGAGATTTCTTGCATATCTCAGGTTGAAGAATGATATTTCAGGCTCAGGTTTTGATACTTACCGGATTGATGAGACTTCAATAAAGAATTATTTTTCCAGATCAACCTCAAAGGTCACTAATAACTCTCTACTTTTTAATAAAATAAATAAGTAAGGATCATCAATCCAAGCTAAGTTGCTAACCCAAGTCAGTGATGTTGAACCTGGTAGTTTTCACTGATTTCAGGAGGGAGTTCTGCTTTATAAACCTCCAGAGATATTCTCCTAATTTAATAGAATAACATTAGTTCAGTCACCTGAACATTTTATTCAGTAAATATGCATGCCACTAGACAAAGTTTTGCACTTTGTGAGATTTAATTCACATTTACAAACTGTTTTAAACTCTTAAGTTCAAGATAACATGACAGTGTGACTTGGTAGTGTCTTGGGTCCCAAATGTGAAATTGTGGAGAGATGGACATTACTAATTTTGATAGAGGGAATACATCATGAAATCTAGTGAAGAATTCTTCATGATTTGAGGTGTGTTGCAGCTGATAACCTCAATCTTTTTTCACCCTCCAGTTTCAAATTTTGAGAGTCAGAGTATAAAATTCAATTCAAATATTCAATTCAATTCAATATTCAAAGATTGGTGAAAATCTTTGAGGAGTTCCAGAACTTCTCAATGACTGAAAATACCAAGGTGTGGAGAATGGAGACAGGCCCCTGGTGGTTTGATGGAGGAAAGGCAAATTTCCAGCTACTTTGGGAAATTTCCCCAGAAGTTTGAATCTTTCCAGCTTATTTCTAATTTCAGGAGCAGAGATACATTTGTTTTTATACAGACAGCATATTAAATGAGAAAAATTAAAAAATGTTGTAGTTATTTACTTTGTTGCTTCTGTTTTGAAATGTTGTTGGTTTGGTTACAATTTATAAATAAATAAATAAATAAGCTATTCCTTCTAAGAGGAAAATTCTCGTTTACCAAAAGCTTTTATCCACATGTCATTGTCACCAGTTTTCCTAGTGGCAGGAAGAGTGGCTGCAGAAATAGTCTCAGTGAAGGTTATTTAGGTTAAGGGCCTGCAATGAGAAGCCAGAACATCATTCCAGCCTTCTCATCCTCAGTTCCCTGCACCTGAGACCTTAAGGTGAGAATACAGCCCCTAATACCTTGTTGGCAATATGATATCGCTCTGGCAGTGAGATTCTGAAGAGATATTTGTATACATTCTCTGTGCTGCGAGATTCCTTTTTCTGATTTAAAGTAATTTCCTCTTTGCACTATGGTGAGATGTACTGGATGAAATGTACCTCTTTGCTGAAGAGGAAAAAATAAACCACAGCTTTTTCACAAAATTGAAAGAAGGATTTGGTAGCCACCAGAGTAACTCTAAATCTCATCTATCAGTCAGTTTGGTGTTCAAGTAATTAAAGAGGTCAGGCACAAAAATATCCTGTACCTGGAGTTTTGTCAGCCTCTTTTTCTCATCTCTTACCATGCTTGTCCATTTGGGATTCTTCCACAAGCTTTGTTATATTCATCGTGTAGATTAACGGTCTCCAACTATTAACAACAAACTGTGATGCTACAGAGTGGGAGTTGCTTGAATAAACAATTTCACAAGTAAATGGAGTCACAGCTCTGAACTGAGAGAGCTCCAAACTTGTTTTAATTTACAGAGGTCACAAAAAGTAAATGGGATCATTGCTTAGGGAGGGAACTTGAGGAGAACATGCAGCATTTATTCCAACAAAGGAATGGAGAGTGAAAAACTGGATTGCCTTCTGGAGTCTGATTTTAATTTGCTTTATTCCTACCATTACCAGCACAGTGGACAACCATTGCAAGCAGGGGAGAGATGCTGGTACATATAGTTACGTTTTTTTGCCTTTTGTTATTGGGTCAGATCAGGTGAGTGTAAATCTTACAAGGGATGAGTGGGTTAGAGTTTGCTCTGGAAAATGGGGGACAAACAGAGTGGGAAACAGAGAGGAATGAATCTAAAGCATATGCTCCTGCTTGGGTTTTCTGAGCCTCTTTTTCCCAAATGCCCACATCTGCTCCCAAGGAGGTGATTTTTTGTTGTTGTTGTTGTTTGATTTGTAGTCTGGGTTATTCACGCAGAGGAGCAGGGTGCCATTTCCAGCCATTTTTAATTGCAGAAGACTGTCACTTCCAATGAGCAGGCATTAGGTTTTACTGAATATTTCCTGAGAGATTTAACAGGATATGAGGAGATCACATAAGTATCTGTAAAACATCCCACATAGTGCTATTCACTTTAGGTTTATTTACAGCCCAATTCAGTTGCCTGGGGTGACGGGGATGTTTCTGCCTATTTATCAGCTCCCATTCACCCCACACCACCCCATCCCTGGGCAGGAGATGAGGGGCTGTAGGGCTAGGGAACATACAGGAACCCTGGCAGCATTTTGGGAAGGGGTCGCAGAGTGGGGGCCATTAGGATTCCTGGAGGGCAAACAAGAGGTACAGCAAGTGCAGACCTGTGGGAAACCACCAACTACTGGTGAAATCTTTTGCCTTCAGCCTGGTTTTATGCTCAAAGCTGTTAGGAATAACGGGAAAGCTGCTGACTTGCTTCCCAACCCAGCCAGCTTCCCACCCCTTTGATCATCCAACTGCAATGAATGAGACAGTGCTCAGTGGCTTGACTTCAGCATAACTCTTGGCAGTGCTTGCACAGCTCTGTCCTTCCTCCAGACTTTGTGTGCTCTGGTAAGAGCTTGATGTCCCAGGCAGAGACTTTGGCTCTACATCCCCTTTTTTCCTCACTTGGTGTATGGGGATCGCTCTGCTCTCTACAGCTGAGATGATTGCAGCAAGGATGGTTTGGTCTCTTCTCAGATGGCTGGTTGGACTTGAGGATCTCCATGGTCTTTTCCAACCTAAATGCTTCTTTGATTCTGTCAATAATCCAACACCTAAATAGTGCTAACAATCAACACCCTCATTAGTCAGGGGATGCCAGGGGCAGGTGCAGATTAAAGTGTGAGGCCTCTGCTGTTTTTTTTTTTTTTTCAAAGGAGAGGCCTGCTGGTGTAATGCAGCTGGCTACCTCTGGCCGTGCTTCCCAGTGAGCACATATCTCCCTAACTGAGGCACTAGAAGAAAGCTCAGACATATGCACTGCCCCTGTAGCAGCTTTCTGAATGAGTTGTGAAATACCATGCGGGCACTTCCTATTGATAATTAAAAGCGACACAGATGGCGATGCCTGCAATGTTTCCTTAAGTCACAGCAAGTAACAGAAAATGAAGTGATAGTTTTAGGTGGTGGCACATGTAGCTTCAGGTGTTTATTTAGTATTCAGTGTTCATGCTCTGAGAGAACTGGGACATGCTTTCAAATGTTACTCCATGGCTGTACATTACTGCACATTTTTTTTTCTTGTTTTTCCTTCTCCGGGCCTGACAGATGGTGATGTTTAGATTAAAAGTAATTTCTTTATCAAGAAAACACCCATGTTATCAGTGATTTTTAACAGGAACTTCATTTGTTGAACCAGGACATTTGTGGAGTGGAAGTGTCTGAAATGGATGGAGGGTTTTAGAAAGACACCTAGGAGGGTGTTAGTGTACAGGAGGGAAGATAGGGATAATCACATGCTGGGGTTGGGAAAACAAGTTTCTATGTCTTCAGTGTCATAGGTAGGACCTCAGGAAAACTAATGAAGTTTTCCTTTCTAAAGGCTCCTAAGGAGGCTCTACAACCTTTCAAGCATATTTTTATCAAACCCATTTTATGGACTAAAACCATAACATCTTATTAGTTAGCATTAAGTGCAAGTTCTCCACATAGCACGGTGTTATATCATGTTCTTCTAGGGAATGAAAATGTCAGTCGAAGGAAAACAAATTTTAATTCTGCCATTAGAAGCCACACATTTTTTCTTTTCTTTTAAGTTTCCATGGGAAGGTAGATAAACCTTCAAAAAATGAAAATATACTCTCACAAATTATTCTGCTTTTGGGGTCATATTTTAATCAAAACTATACCTGCCTTCAGGAGAAAAAAAAAAAAAAAAAAAAAAAAGTAAAACTGATTGAATTTAATAACTAAAAGAACACAAACTGTCTGCTTTGAAATGTATAATCTCACATGACATTTATTTCATAATGTGATCAAATCATATATGTTGTTAAGGGGACAGTCTTTATTAAAAATGCCATTTATTTTAACAAGCGCAATAAAAAGAAACCCATACTTTTTTACTGCGGCAGAGAAAAAACTGCTATTAAGCTGCTTTCAGCTAAATGAAAACATCTTTCAAGACTTGTTCTAAAATATTTAAATAAAGTGCTATGGAATTTATTCATTTGCTGCCTTCCAGCATGAATAGAAACCCATTAAATTATCTTAAATACAATAAATGATATAGAAGAATTTGTTTTGGTTCAGAATATCCTTTGCTGATGAAGAATAAGATCATTTAAATATAACATTTTAATATAGGCCTGTAATTATGTCATTGAAAGCCCAGTTTCAAGCAGAGCAAAGTATAGAGCTAGCTCTCCAGCTGCAGCCAGAGCCTCAGATAGGCACCTAAGGGGAATTGCCAGTCGACATCCCCATTAAAAAGGGAACGACTGGGAGACCGTGAAGCACATATGGTTTCAGTGAGGTGAAATGCATGGTCTGTAATTGTGCAGAGGTGTCGGTGAGTGGGAGGGATGAGTTCCCTCCCACATGGGAACACGATGATGAGGAGGAGGAGTACAGTGCTTTGTCCTTCTGCTGGAGTTCCTGTAGCAGATGCCTCATCGACAGAAGCCTGCGGTACTGTGTGAGCCAGGTGTATTTGAAGGCTGATGTTTTGCTCGTGCTTCTCTCCAGGCTGCTATGTAGCAGAGCTTCTTCCCAGCTGCTCTGACATGGTGGCCCTGAGTCACAGCTTCCCCTGAGGTGTTTCAATCACCTGAATTCCCACCCTTGGTAAATCAGGATTAGTAAGGGGATGTACTGAATGAGAGCTTTTCAGCCAAACAGGATGTGGGCCAAACACCACATCATAGAGACTGGAACCTGTCCGATTGTGAGGACAAGGCAGGGTGGGACCAGGGTGGCCCTCAGCTGAGATACCAGAGTCGGCAGCAAAATGTGCAACTATTGCGTTATTGCAGCTACTCTGTGGGTAAACGTTAGGTAAAGATGCCCTTCCATTATGTAAAATTCCAGAAGCCAGACTAAAAGGGAATAAATATATCTAGGTTAACTTTGGAAATAATTATCACATTTAAGATATTCTCTTTTCCTACCCTGCTGGATTTTATAAGGATGCGGGTGTGCACCGTAATGAAGTTAGATTTTGTTCTCTACCGAAAATGTAAGACTTAGGGGTGTAACATATCGATAATTAGCTCTGAGAAGCTAAAATGTGTGCAGCACCTTAATGGGGTGAAGGGCCTTTGTTACAAGCTGGAGGAGATAGTCTAATTGTTCCTTCTGGTATTAACTTTGGGGTTGGAAAGGAGGGGATCTCCATTAGTCATTATTTCTGCAGTTGTCTTGCACTTCTTCCTTAAGAAACAGGGGCAAACACCTGGAAAAAAAAAAGGCAGATTGTCAGTTTAGTTTCAAAGAAAACTCACTTTACAGTGTATGGAAAGTGCTTTATCTATGATGCTTTCTTGAAGAAGTCTTTGAAGTTTCTAGCTATGAAACTTGTAGCTATATAAATTGTATTTATAGCTGTTAGAGAAAAGAAAAGTTGTACAATTGGGTCAAAGCCTGCTTAGATTTTGTCTGGAAAGCCACAAACTTCTTGGCTGTGGGGGTGGTCATGATGCTGCAGTAAATAAAATGATGAATGTACAATTGGGCATAAAAAAAAGGGGGGGGGGGGGGTTTGAAATGGGGGGACAGTTTTTTTTTTTTTTTTTTTTTTTTTTTAAAGGTGGGAAATGTACTTCATTGCCTGAAATCTAAAGCCTCCCCATCCTGATGGCTGTCATGGAGAAGGCAGGGAGTGGGCCTGCATCCACTTTTGCCTGCTCCATTAGGATTTGATGCCTAGGGGCAGGTAGGAGCAGCCCGCAGCCTCCAGGAGCAGTGGGTCAGGATGCTGGAGGCTCCAGCTCCACATCTTATGTTCAGATACATCATGTTCTGAACTGAGCTAGCGCAGGGATTGTGGACACTGTCCCACGTGGTGCTTGCAGAGCTCTACCCCTTCCTGTTGATTTCTTCTAGGTCATGCTATTTGACCATTCTTATATCATAAAGCCTATAGAATGTTTTCACTGTCTCCCAGGAAGCACATGCTCATGGGTTTATTTTTTTGTTTGTGTTTTTTTTTTTTTTTTGTTTGTTTTTTGTTTGTTTTTGCGGGGCTGCTTCATCTACTGTAGTGTTTATACTGTCCCCAAACTAATAGAGCTTAGATAGGCTTTGCACTGGCTTCCCAGGGATGCCTGCAGTGGTGTCCCATGAGGTTTGCTCTGACAATCCCTGCAGTCCCCCTGGAGCACAGAGGGGCACAGACTGCATTGATTCTCAGCAAGGAAATTTGCTGTGAAAGGTATTAGGGACTTCAGAATGAGATGCCACAACTAAGCTCCTTTCTGAAGCATCTAAGAAAATGCTGAACTGTACTTTGGGCCTGAAAGTCAATGAATAGTTAATGCAGTTCCATGACAGTGGATGATGCTAAGGTCAACAGTGATCGGCCAGAAAAAAATAGCACTCTCTTGTACAAAAATTCAGAGGGTTAAGGATCAGTTTTAACCAAATATTGCTCCCAAGTGATGTTTACTCAATACCGAGCTAGCACTGATCACAGCCTTGCAGATCTGTCATAGGCAGAGAACGAGGTCTAGGTATGATAACTAAATTTGTGTTTACATGCACACCCATAGCTCTTCCTGTTTCTCAAGAGGAAACAAAGATTCTTGGTCATCAAAGTGGGTGGATTTGCTACACTTATGTATACAAATCTGTTTCTAGAAATAAGGAAATACAGCAGAAATAATCTTTTAAAGTCTAAAGGTGTCAGCAAGGCAGAGTAATGCTCTTGAGCGGAAGTGCTTTAGAGTGAATCATGGTTGTGCAACTAGTTTACTTAAACTCATTTTAAATCAGAGGAGTGACAGACCCAGAACACTAAGTGATAGAGTATTGCTCCGTGATGTTCTTCAAGGCATCGGGTTGGATGGTGCACAATCATTTCCTTCTAAATTGGTTGTAGTCCCCTTTCAAATTGTCAGAGTAGTTTTATTCTGCTTCGTTGCACTTGAGAAGCAGGTGGATGGCAAGCTGCTCAGCCTTGTTTGATCCATGTGCTGCTGTTCAATGGATAGAGCAAATCAAACTGGAAAGGCTTTCTGATATGGCTGTAGCACTGCCCTTTTCAGTGGCTGGATTAACAACAGGAATGTGTCTGTGTCTCAGACACAAGGAAATCTCCAGCTTTGTCTTTCTTGGGGCATATTAAAGAACACAAAGATAAATTTAGCTCATTGGTGCCAAGAATGGCAAGTGTCAGTGTGACACCTGAATACAAAATACATAGTCAGGCCATCGCTGCATGAAGCATTAACCATCCATAGTTTTGGAGCACAGAGTGCTCTAGTTCCTGAAATACATGAGGTTTCATTTGATCTAGATCCCAGATCACTTTGGGGATTTATATAACCTCCTATCCCATCTCTGTGAGTTTCCCCATCTGAAAAAGAGGGGAAAAATAACTTGGCAGTGTTGTGGGGCACAATCCATGGAAGTGTGAAAAATCTTCTGAGTTCCTTGCACTCAGTAAAAGGCAGAGGCACAGCCTTTCTCAGTGGGTTCCTGTGCTTTCTTGGTGCACTCTGCACTCTATGTTTTTTGTTTCCTACAGAGATTTCTTTGCAACTATGAATGCTGGCTTATTTGAAAATTCACCTGAGGTTTAGTCCACAGGTTGTGAAACAAAATGAGAATGGAAAGAGAACATTTCTTGTCAAATGGTTTTGTGTTCTCTCATAGTGAGAAATCAGCATCCTACAAAATGAATTTGCAGAGAAATTCCTTGGAGCTGTTCCCTACCTTGATGTGAGCAAAGGCTCAGCCTGGTTCAAGAAAAGGCACCTGGGCAGCAATCTGAAGAGCACTTCCACAAGTCTGCTTTCTTCTCTGAGTCGTACAGGGTGCCTCAAAGCATTGACATGAGCTGCGCAAAGCATCCAGACACATAAAGGGTGGTCATGCAGACTAGGTAGCAATATCTGAGGCTTCTCGGATGATCTTATCTCAGTGACAATCTCAATGGACAGTAAACCCTCCCTGCCTTTGAAGGAACCATACAGAAGCTGTGACCCCTGAAGCAGCCAAATGCTAGGAAAGATGTACACGTCAGTGATGGTCTTGTTCATCACCTTTTTCTCTACCATAGCTTGGAACAGAACGTTTCTTCAGCATGTCTGTGCTTCAAAGGACCAGGAGATTGGGTTTCCTTCTGTGCAGATACATGATACTTTACTTTTTTTTACATACATTTGTATTTCCCTTGTGAACCATGCCTGACATGGATTCTTCTCACACTGAGCAAGGCATGCTCAGTTAAGAAAGGCACAGGTGGCACCGGTAGCGGACTGGGTGACACTGCAAACTGTGTAATCATCTTCTAATTTTGAATGTACTTTCCTTACTGGCATGGTGTGCCAGGAGACGGATGTGTGTGCTGGAGGGCTCGGATGCAACGTCTGGAGGAGCAGGGAGGTCAGCTTCATCAGCAGGAGCTGACACAATGATAGAGGAGGAAGAAGTGACACAGCAGTGTGAAGACAGAAAGCGGTGGCCAGGGGACTTTTACAGCACCTGCTTTGCTGCGTGATGATGCTGGAAAGGACCAGGTGTTTGGAGATGAGAGGAAAGCATTGGTGTGTGTGTGTGTGTCAGGGGGAGATGTGCCTTCACATAAGGATGCCAGTTGCTCCTCACTGTCATGCCCACAGCATGGTGCTGTGGCTCTGAAGTCATACAAAGACAGGGAGATGGCAAGTGCGGTGGGGTGGGCACGGCTGGGTGTCCCCCCTGTTCTCCCACACACCCCAGGGCAGAAGACACAGAGCGAAGCTAGGTGCCTGGGTGACACCTGTCTCCTCCCCAGTCCCAGCAGGGTGGGCAGTCCCAGCTCGTAAATAGCCATGTGAACCTGCTGGCTTGAAAGAGGCTCCACGTCTAGTTAATTTGGGTCCTGTCAGTGCTGGGTTATAAAGCCTTCCACCGCTCTACTGCATCGGGCTTTTCTCATGTTGTTTCCTGGTGGTGGCCTTCCCCAGTGAGGCTTTCTGTCTCTAACACTTTATACAAATATAAAATGTGAGGAAGAAACAAAACGACACATAATTCTTGACACGGAATAGAATAAGGCTGGATTTTCATTTAAAATCCCTCTACCCGCAGATACTGTGAATTGCAATGGCACAAAATTGTTAAATTGCTTTACATTTGGGAAACCTCAGTTCATAAAAAATTGCTAACAATTTATTTTTGTACTACATGGTTGACATCACTCTCTCTCCCTGCTGGTTATATACTTTTTTTTTTTTTTTTTTTTTTTCACTGCATGTCTGCTGAGATTCCAAGAAAAACCCAAGTGTGTCATACAACATTGCTTTCTGATTTGCAAGTTAAATAGTTTACATAGGCAAAAATGTGGAGCAATTGGAATATTCCCTACCCAAACACTTAGGGACTCAAACTGCACATTTTAGCCTGGCAGGCCTCCACTGATATTTTTAGCTAGGAAAAAAAATATAAAAAAGAAAAAAAAAAAAAGAAAAAAAGAAATGAAAACATTTTGAAGTAACAAGGAAAGACAGACAGATCAGATTTTTTTATTTTTATTTTTTATTATTTTTTTTTTTTAATAAAGCTAAAACACTATTGAGCATAATGTACTTTTGGTGTTAGTGTATATCTTGCTCTGTGTATAGAGGAATGCAGTGCATTTAGACTTTGAAAGTTTGGGCCCTTCTGAAATGAATGCTCCCGAGATGGGGTCAGCCTTCTTGTTGATTGATTTAGTCTTTTGGAAACAGGCAAACCATCAGGAGCTTTCTGCTCAGAAAGATTAGCATTCATAGCCTGCTGTTTTTTAATTAAAAAAGCCATTTAAATACAAGTGTTGGGGTTTCTGCCAGCAACCATTAAAAATACCTGTTTTGTAATTATCCCCAACCCCTTTTCCTATTTAATTCTTCCATTTTTATTTATTTTTTTTCCTTTTTTTGTTTCTCTTAAGTTCCTGACAGATTCTCCCCATTTCATCTACCTGTTCCTGTGGCATTGCACCTCCTGCTAAGGTTAGCAGCTGGCTGTAAATCTCATGCCACCCCTGCTGCAAGCAGCTGGCAGGAGGTGTGGGAAGGATGTATTCAGCATCCGTTTTCCAGTGACTGAGCTGATCCTCTGCCTCCTGTTCGGAGGATTAGGGGCACCAGCTGAGTTCTGCCGCCAGCACAGCCGTGGGACCACAGGGACGTAATTCCACAGGGAATTCCCACAATGTATGTGTCAGCATCTGCACACTGAGGAAGGGTAGATGTCATTGGGTTGGGTGGAAACTTAAATAGGTATTAACTAATTAGTATGCTGGGTGGTCAATATTTATTATCTCTGTTTGTCTCTCTTAGGGAGACTGGCTTGTGGGCAGTTGTACAGACAAACTTTCAGGGGCAGATCCTCAGCTCTTGTAAGGCTTGGCTGAATTTTTCTCTGGGTGCCTCCATGCAGGATGCCTGAGGTGTACTTGTAGTGGTAGATAAGTTGTTAGACAGGAGTGTTTGGGAATGTTTATATGCGTATTAAAACAGAGGTGACCAAAGGCATTAACCTGAGTAATGGTTGCTTTCTGATTTCCTTCTGAGGAATTTACACCTAATGGTTGTTGTAATTCTGCTTGGAGTTTGGCCTTGGGCGAGTTCAGAAACCTTGGCCCATGATAGCTGTGTCTCCATTAAGCAGACTTTTTTGCACCAAGCTTCGAAGATTTGTGCTGCTCTGCAGCAGTGTGTAGGGTCATGTATGTCAAGGGGTGAGGAGAAAATTCCTCTTTTGGTGTCTGACAGGTGACTGACAATATATGGGTTCATTTTCACTCAGAGCAACAGTCACACGTGATATTTCAGCATGTCTGATCCTCTTTTGCCCCTTCATCATATTCTGCCCATTACTGTCTTCAGCTCCATTGCCTCCCTCTCTATCTGCAGCTCTCTTGATTCATCTTACCTTTCTGCCTCTTTCTTTTTCTCACCAAAGAATCCCATGGCTGAAATCTCTGCTTGGCAATGATCTTTTCCTCTCCTCTCATGTTTTCAAATGCACCTTCTGGATTAAAATGGGGAACAAAAATCTGGTGTTTGAAGATTGAGTAAGGGCAGCATTTATTCTCTGCAGAGCAAGGCTCTATACGAAAGCTGACAAGTAGGGCTCTTTCTTTCTATCGCATAGCAGACATTTTGATTCAGCATGTATTACAGAGGCTCTGGGCCACTGGAACAAGGGTTCATCCTTGAGCCCAGCCCAGCCCTGTGTTCCCCTTGGAGCCAATGCTCAAGTTGAAGGTGAATGTCCTCGGCTCCACCTGGCTCTTCTCTGCAAATGTCCTCCTGCTGCTACTGTAGCATCAGCGTGCCTGCACAGTGGGAGTTCCGTTACTGTTAACTCACTGCAGCAAGCTTCAAGCCTGTCAAATCATGTAAGCAAGATTATTACTGGCTGGTTTGGTTTGTTCTGGTGCCACAGAAGGGGGGAAGAAATTTCAAGTTTGGACACCTTTGAACCTGAACAAATGTCACCCTCTCTTCTACTGCCCTGATCTTCCTGGCTACTTCAAGCTTCCTGTGCTGATGTTTCCTTCTTCCAGTTCTGCAGCCCTCTGGTTTAATGTTAGTGGTATGAAAAGTCTATGTGATGATAGTGCTCTTGACAAGATATTCTGCACAGAATAGGAGCAAAAATTTCCTGGGGCAAACTGCTGGTGTTAGGCCGCAGGCCTAACTTAGGCTGCAAGCCTAACCTCCTCCAGTGAATATTTAACACAGGAATGGTCTCAGTTTCATACAGCTGAAAACTTCCTACTACAGTCCTCAAATTACATGGAACTTTTTCTCCAATAAATTCAGAAAGTTATATTCTACACAAATTGATAGATGAATAAAAGACCAGATGCCAGCCTCTAATTTGTTTTTAAATGCATACATCTTCTAGACTTCCTTTTAATTTCCTGGTGGTAGTTTTCAGTTGTATTCTTCCAATGAAAATGATCCACGTGCTGTTTTACAAATATATGAATACAGTTCTCATCTAATTTATTGACTGTATAAAAACTTAGTAAAAAGTGTAGGAGAAATATTAAGTCTCATAAGTGTCTCTATTCAAATCAGCAATTAAAATTGGCTTTAATTTGTGGTGGATATGCAGAATACTTCTGAAATCCCACTTAAAGTGATTATGCGTTATGAAATAGCTACCATCTAGTGCAAAGCTAGTGAAGGTACTTTGCTGCTGGGGAGTTTCCTTTTCAACCAGTATTTCCCCTGATGGGGTAGATCAGTGTATCAAACATCCAGTTGCACTTGCAGCATAAATGTAAAAAAAATGGCAAAACCAAACATTAATTTTATTGTTTATATTTGCATTTTTCTCTTTGCAAGAACTGGTTGGACTAGTGCAAAGTTACTTCCAGGTGGTAGAGGCATTAGTACCCTCATGAGGAGGGGCCACCAAGGCACACATTGTCCCTGTGCAGGGCCAGACTCGCCAGGCACTTGATGTCCTTACCTTCTTACAGTGTGCACAGGGCATGCTGCAAAGTAGGAGCGAGGGACTCGCTTTGGTCTCTAATCAAAAGTGTTTTCAGAAAGGCATCCTTTTTACTGAAAGTGGCCGGAAACTCATTATGCAGAGCAGTCAGAGCTGCTGGTCCTCTTGTTAATTTGTGACCCTCTAGCCGCTGTGAATTATTCCCTGGAAAGGTGTCTTGTTCTCATCCCACAGCACCCTCCCGTTCTCCCTGCAGAGCCAGGGATAACAGCATCCTGCTTCCTCCCTGGATTTACTTCTGCTGGTAGAAACAGTGCCTCTGTCTAGACCCCTAGGAGAGAGAAGCTGGGGATCATGGCAGGCTTCCATGTCCACCCGTGCCTGCCCAAGCCAGCAATGTCTGAGGCCAGCCCATGCTGGCTGGGGGCTCCCTGACCGCCTGGTTAAACTGATCATGCAGGAGGGCTCCAGCATCATCCAGGCCTTTGCCGCCAGCTACAGAGAATGGACATCCGGGCATTAACCCAAATGGCCAATGCAGTAACTAACCTAGCTGTGAAGTGGGGATTGCGGCTCATGATTCAGAGTTTACAGGATGAGCCGGGCCTGGCAGATCAGACCCTTTTACAGCTGCCAGAACGGGTCTTAAGGTTCTTTATTCTTAGTACTAGTTTGCTGTCAGAGAACAGCCATGAAAGCCAATAGCAAAGTATATATATCTGATCTCATCTCCTTTCAGAGCTGATTCTTAGATAGGATGAAGGCTTTTTACTGCTTTTGGTTACTAGATAAGCTCACATGCTGAGAGCTCTAGGTGGATCTGAAGGATCAAACCCTGTTTATAATTCATCTGTGCTCAAGGTGGTGAGGCTATGTGATAGAATTTCCATTTTTATAATTCCATTTTGCTTTAAAAAAAAAAAAAAAAATACACCAAAGAGCTTTGTTCAAAGAGCCCCACCTTAGGAAATGGCAGAATTAAGTTGGTTTTGGTCTCTACTGAACTCTTGAAGAATTGTGTTAATAACCTTCTTTTAATGTAGATTTTGGGTGTGCAATACATGCAGAGAGGGATGTGCACTAGACCATGTCAGTAAAACACAGATCTTATTGAGTACAAAAGTCAGTCTTGTGTGGGCTGACAACAGCTGAAATGTGCTTCTTTCCTTGTGCCATTTATATTTTCATTCAAGGTTTCCATATGGTATTTCAGGTGTTTACATTTGCACTTTATTGATTTTGTCATCAAAGCAAAATACAGAGTTAGTCCTTATATGCAAGGTGCCACAGAAGGGCACCTGTACTATTGCCAGTGTTTTCTCTCTTGGTCTGGGATGCCCTAAACATGAACACATCAAGGGATTGCCATCTAGTTCTGGAGAAAGCCCAGATGTCCTATAAGAAGTGAGAGACAGTGAAACATCACGTTTTATTATGCAGAACAGAAGATATTCTTGAAAAATAATACACTTACGTCAGATCTTAGTACCTTGGGGAAGATCCTATCACCATCCAAGTTGCTTTCTTGGATGACAAAAGTCTGGGGAAAGTTGCCAATGCCTGTTATATTGAACAACGTAATATATACACTCTATGCACTCATTTATTTTCTATTTTTTTCTCACTGTAAGCATTTCTGTGTAGCACAAGGAAGGTATTGATGGGTTCTATGCTTCCTCATGGGAAAATTGGGAAAAAAAAGATAGAACCGGTGCAGCATTTTAAGTGATATAGTTATATAATATCTTTGTTTAAAAACATAAGAATCTAACTACCTCGATGCTCTACCACATAATTCTGCAGGACATGTGAAACACAGCATAGTACAGCACTTAGTCTATGGAGGATTCCCTTGTCACTGTCAAAATTGTTTTAGAAGTCTAAATTAATGCATAGCACTGCATTTATTAAAATGTGAAATAATCATAAATTTTTCATTCTTTGTACACTTAAGCTAATTTTCACATAAATGAAGCACTTGGCAGTTGAAATTCCACATATGGTTGACAGTGATGTTTGATGTCATAACAATGCCCTAAGCTCCATGCAAATTAAACATATTTTAATTATTCTGGATATCCATTCTTCCTTTACAGTGTGTCTAAGTAGAATATTAAAAGGGATTTTAAGTCTAATGTATTGTCATCAACTGACTCCAACAGCCAGGGTGAATCCTCTTGCCTCGCCTGGCTCTGAAAGGGAGATGACCCAAAGTGAAAACTTTAAAGGGCACAAGAGAGAGCAAAACTTTTCATAAGCCTTGGCAGCCAGTCTGGCTTAATGGGAATGCTCTGAAACTCTCCCTCCAGCAGCAACCTTTGTGGCTGTTGGACTAAGCTGCAGAGTCCCTTGGGAACACAGAGCCAAGCCAAATGTAGATGTGGTGCATTGGGAACGGGAACTCAGGCCCCTGCTGTTGCTTCCCAGGCACCAAGTTTCGGTACTTTATAACACAGACTCTGGGTTTCCATTACGGCAATGATTCCCTGATTTTGCTGGGGCAATTCCATGGGCGGCATTAATAGCAATAGTAAGCAGACTGCTGGCATGTTGGGCATGAATCTGGAAACAACATTTTTTCTCCTTGTTTTGCAGCAATTTTTAAGACATCAGGAGCTGGGCATCCCTGAATTTCATTTTCTCTTTTGACACTACCTTGTGTGATTAACATGTTTACTGCAAGCAGGTTTCTACAGGTATTTGGTTGAGTAAAGGCAGATAACTAAACCTACCAAACAAATCCATGGTAGGGTTTAGATGTCTTCATTTTCCGTCAAGAAAATGGGAACAATTCAAGCATCTTAAAAATTCTCTGAGTGTCTTTCTAAAAGATACTTAAGACACAATTGAAAAAATCTAGCCTGGTGTATCTAGAGCATGGTTGCAGGGGTATCCCAGTCTTTCTATCTCCCTGAAACAAATGGGAGTGAGGTCCACAATAAAAGACTGATGTCTAAGTTGCAAAGGTGCTTTTAGGGGGGAAAAAAAAAAAAAAAAAAAATCAACAAAAACTTTTAGGCTCCAGTTTAGGTGAGTGGTTTTCTTAACTTTGCTAATGCAGTAACTGGAACGGAGAGACTTTCCAAAACTGGGATCATGCATATCCCCAATAAAATCAAAATAGTATTATACATTTCTTGTAGAGATATTGGGCAGATGATTTGAGTCCTCTCTGTGTAAAGAAGCCCCAAACCAGTATGAGTGATATTTAATTCTTTATCATATCTGATGTTGTAGGACTGCTTAGGAACATTGAGCATTGCTTGTGAGGGTTGCTTTGCTAGTCTGCTTAGAATGTATTTGTAATTTTACTACTATTTCTGGCTACTTTCAGCCATAAATAACTTGATCTTCTTAAAAATTTGGAAGCAAATAAACATGTATCAAGTGAGGACTTACGGTCTTTGATTACTGATTGAGTCTTCCATCAGAAAATAATTTAGTGTAAAATATTCGCCCTCCAATGGAAATTAAAAGCGATGTTACAAAATGTTGAGGAGATTTTCTGGAATTTCACTGGAAGCCAAGGATTCTGCCTTCTCCAATTTTAGTATTGGTTGACTTAAAAAAAAAAATAAATGAAACAGGCTTCCAACTTTCTTTTAGGTTATTTTTTCTTATTTGCCAAACAAAAATCTGATCCTTTTGCTAACTATGACCTTTGTAAAACTTTACCATTGTGTTCAGGTGTTTGTTTTTATGTAGGTGAAAGGATCCTATCACCACAGTCAGAGGCATTTGCCATAGTCCTTGCTTTTGAAACCGGGACAACTGGTATTGCCTTGAACCTCACTTCTTGTTCCTGTTTTTCTTCATCATATGCCATTTGGGTAAATTTAAATCGCTGACCCCCTCTAGCTGCTAGATAGAAGAGCTCCTTGTCTCCTTTCCTTCCTTCTCTCCTGCTGCAGAGATGGAGAGGGGTGAAGTTCTGAGGAGGCCAGGGCCTGGTGGGATCTGCCTCTCAGCGCTCTCTCTCTGCTCTGGCTCTGCTCCCCACTCCAACCCCTGAATACATCCACTTCTGGCCTCCAGCTGTTCATAATTGTCCCAGTGTCAAAATGGGAGTCCTGATGGTTCAGTGTGCCCCGGAAAAGCTTTAAAAATTATTAATGTGTTTGCCTAGGTATGTTAGTCTCTGCTAACTTTAATCTCATAGTTCTTGTTGTATTTTGCTGCTCATTTCTGAAGACTAAGAAAGTTACGTGGCCCTGAGGAAGATGTTAGGAGACAAGTCTGAAGGCACAAACCCAATGAACCTTAATGGCTTGAGAGCCAAAAAGTAGCTAATAAGCTTCTAGCATTTATGGAGGTGAGGATTTTCATAGTTTTTCATTCAGACTTTTATTTTTTCACAGAAATAAGAAGGTTTTCTTTTTATTATTATTATTGTTATTATTTTAAGTGGATGCAAGTACTCCAGTAAGTTCTGGCTCCTTAAACCTTGCTCCTGTGGGTTTTGTGTGGAGCAGCAGCTATTAAAAATGTGCAGAGGCGCTGTTAAAATGAGAAGTAAAAATTCTGACACTGTAGAAGTTTTTTTTTTTTTTTTTTTTTTTTTTTTCCTCTTTTCCTGTTTCAGCTTGAGGAATGAAAGCTTCAGTGCACTTATTAACTTACCAGTTAATGAGATCTTGAAATGGGGACATTTTGCTTTGCTTTCTTCTGGCTCATCACACTGCCTTCTCTTTGGAGAGTGGCCACAGAGTGAAGATGAGGAAAGAAGAGTGCAGGACTGATTTATGTGCTTGATGGTTGTTGTGAGCAGATAGATACTAAGTTGGCTTTTTCTCAGCTCAGCCCTTCCCTTGTGTGTGTTTCATGCTTGCTTTTTTGGCAACTTCAGACACAGCAAATACTGGTGGGTAGTGTGCTGTTCACAGGCAAAATGTGCTTGCAAACTTTTGCCAGGGACCTCGAAATGCAGATATAAAACTCTTGGAGTGTGTCTCTGTTCCCTTTCTCATTTTAAGAACCTCTGCCACACTCTCTGCTTGTGCCACTACAATAAAAGATATAGCTAGGAAATAATCTGGAGCATCAGATCAGGGTCCAGCAAGAAGTCTGCAGTTAAATAACATTGACAAGTGTCACATATAGGACATGACATGAAAACTACGCGTGACTGATGGAGAGCACATATTTCTTGTTCCTCCTCATGATGAACAGTTTCCAACAGGTGATGAGACTGGAGTATAAGATGTGAGAATAATAGGTATCTGTTTTGGGGAAGAAGGTGAGTGTTAAAGAACAGTCAGAGAAAATGATCTTGCTTAAACCATCAGAAGATGGAAATACATCAGAATACCTGAGCATTGGACTGGGCTTCAAACAAATTGGGTGACCCCATCAGTTTGGTAAGGTTCATTCTGAGTAGGTCATATATTCCCATTTATGGAGTGAACTGTTCCTCCAGTAGCACTAGAATAAGATTCATATCAGGTGGGTTCATACGTCTATGCATGTCTGTGAGTGTATTATTATTTTCTAAACTGCAAAGTGTGAATCCAGTTTTAGAGAGAAGCTGATCTTGAAGTTGAAGAAGTTGAACAGGGATGGCTTCATAAAAGAGCTGGAAGAAAGATGACAAATTGTGCAATTTTCTGAGAAATTAAACCAATGGTGTGAGTTTGATACAGCCTTAGACCTGGGTCCATGGAAATGCGGTGCTCTGAAAGGAGAGGGAGATGCTTTTAGAGATGGTGTTTTAGGGTATGAAGGAGAGAACATCTGCACAGGGCAGCAGGACACACACACACACACACAAAAAAAAAAAGTAGAGACTCTCCTCTGAAAAAGGTCAGGCTGAACCTGGCACTTCCTTGCACCAGGAGATGGAGTTCTTCAAGTGCTCTCACAGGGCTGATGGGCTTATGCTTTGCCAACAGCCTGGCAGTGAACGTGCCCACAAGGCAGAAAGGTGCTTATCCCTTTTCCACACACAGCTACCACACACTTATCACTTCAATTCAAAGCCAATGTTTAAGTGAATAAACAACCCTTTTTCTGTGCTTAAAGGTTAATAAGGTTAATGCTAGGAAACAAAGAAGCCTGAGAAAAATGGTTCTGTATTGACTTGCTACCTGGTAAGTATTTAACTGGCTGCTTTGCAGAGGCAGCTGGGGGGACCGACTGGTGGCTATCACTTAACAGATTGCATTGGTCTAATGAATCAGTGGTCACAGCAGATACTGTTGAGGATGTGGCATCTAAAGATGGATGGGATTGCATCCTGAGTTTTCCTTGCTTCAGTTGCATTCCTCCTCTTTCTGCTACTACTGCATGCTACTAATTGTTCCATTACGATTGAGGAACAATGTCCTAAAATTAAAGAAAAGGCTGTAGATGTGGCAGGATAAAACATACTCTCCCTTGGCTCCTCACTTACAATGAGAACCACTCAAGTGATTTCAAGAAGATTGGGAAACAAATTTCAAGTATTGAGCATGGATTGTCCTTCTGTTGCTCCTGATACTTCTGGGATGGGGGTTAGCAGGAAATAGCAGAGATGTCAGCATGTATAGAAATAGCAGATGAATTTTCACAGTATATTCTCATCAGGTGAAATACAAATTATTTTACTGACTGGTTGAAAGCCGTGTGAAGATGCTGAGAAATGGCACTGTCTATTGAATGGGCTAGCAAGATCGCTTTACTCATGAAATGAAAAAGGACCTCATGTGTCACTGGCAGTTGTATATAGTGCTATTTTGGGAAGTGCCAAGCAGCAGGATTATATGGTTTGTATGAGACCCTTTGGACTTACAGTAGTTCTTAGAAGTCTCCTTGCACATTTGTACAAGTAGGGAAGGAACTATACTTGCCCAGGAGGAAAAAAAAAAAAAAAAAAAAAAAAAAAAGCTCTAGGGAGCGTCATAAATTAGTAGTAGAGTTTAGCAGCTTTAAAAATAACTATTTTCCACTTCATTGTTACACCAAACTAAACCAAACACTTTTGTTGCCTTAACAGGGGAAAAGGCAAGGTCCTGGATATTGCATTCTTTGGAATAGACAGTGGCTGCAATGGGGACAGCATCATCGTCCTTCAAAACCATGGAAATGGCATCCCACCTTTTGGTTTTGTAAAACCCACCACTGTTTGGCTGTTGGCTGAAATGAATGAAATTTCTTCCTTGGTTGTCTCCTGACTGCTGCTCAATAGCATTAAATTAGAACTGGGATTCTTCTAAGAAGAGGTCTGGAATCAATTGCAGTATTGACGCCATTCCAGACCATAGACAGTCAGCATGTACTCAATAAGCATCTTTGGCCTCAAATACCGAGCAGTGCCTTTGGCTGCCCAGTGAATTAGTGCATGGCTAGGGTGGAAGGGTCTTGCATTTCCAGCACACAGGAGAAATAGCTGCGGTGTGAGGGGGCCTGTCAGGTGCTGCAGGCTGTGGCACTCATCTTTCCAAAGGCAAGCTCAGGAACGTAGTAGCTGTTGTTGGAGTTCCTTATGGTAGGTGTTGGGACTAGATTGTCCACAGCCCAGCTGAAAATACTGGTAGCTTTTTTTTTCTTTATGTAACCCTCAGTGTATTTGCAGTGCTGCCATCTGTATTGAATGCTTTAGGAAGTTAGGAAGTTATGAAGTAACTAGGTATTCATTCCAATCACAAAAGGAAATTAAATTACTCACCCAGGCAGGGTGATCGAAGGAAGGAGAGCAGTTGATGAACTTTGCCATGCTACCCCTTAGCTGCAGAACCAGCATTCAGGTCTTAGCCACTTTTGGGGTAAAACATGAAAAATAAAAGTGCATATGATTAATTTAGTGTTTAATAAGATTTCTGAGGGCAAATTTATTCCAGGCTCCAACTGTTAAAGCTAAACTCTTTTTAAAAATATTTTTTTTTCTAGGCTTTTAATTCATTTTCCTTTCTGGAGTATTCTGTCATATCCACTATAGTTAAATACTTTGTGTTCCTGTTCAGTGTATCTGGTGTGTTTGGGTTTGTGTACATACACAATGCCTGCAGATATAGGGCCTGAAGGACTGATCCAGGTAAAGCAACTTAACTGTTTAAAAATGGCTGTGAGTGATTTGTGAAGCTTTCAAAGGCTCTAAGACAGCTGAGCCAATTAGTAGAAATTAGCAGTAGGAACTGGATGCCTTGGAAAGTCTCCATGGGTCTCTGTCTCCGTCCTTACTTCTGTGAGAAGTATTAAGTGCCTTAGGATCTGAACCAAGGGTTCTGGGAGTCTAAAGAAAATGCCCATTAGCTTTTTTGGCTTGGATCAGAAGTCAGTTAACTGGAGAAGGAGCCAGGCAGGACACGTGTTTGGGCAGGACTTGCTGTGTACATCCATCAGCTGGGTCAACACACATTGAACCAAACTATGGTTCAGAACCAGGATTCAGAACCAGAATATGAATATGAAAATGTTTGTTTTCTTTATAAAATTTTAGGATGATCTTTCAAAAAATCTCACAGGTTGGGTTGCAGCAGTGTTTTTAAAATCTTGGTCATTTCTTTTGCCATGGGTTGGTCTTTCCCTTGTCCCCAGTGGGGATGTCTAGGTATCTTCTGTTGGGACCACAGATCTCACTTCACATTTTCATCTGTGCATGTATCAAAAGCTTGCTGTAAAACAGTTGAGGTTCAGCCCTTAAACTGCACACCTGGGCTGGGTACAAATGCTGCCTGCTTTGAGATCTCTCCCTGCTGTATTAACACTGAGATTCCTTGGCACCACTATGTTTTTGTACCATCACTAATGTTGATGTAGGACAATTTACAGTGCCTTTCAGGATGGCAATTAAAGAAGCCAACAACCACACAGTCAATTAGTGGGGAAAAACAATCAATATAACATACAATGAGCCCTAACTAGCTGGAAGACAATTAAGACAGTGGAGATAAAACAGTGACCAGTGACAAATGCTAAATCTCTTGCCAGGAGAGTAGGTGAGAAGGAAACACTTGGTCTCTAGGGACAGCTGGGTTCTTTCCTCAGCCTTGCTACTGACTCAGCCCATCACCTATGCCATATCTATTAAGCACTAAACAATTTGTGCCATACTACTAGTCTCCTTCAGGAGCATAGGTGATATTTCATGAGCCAGTGTGAGCTCTTCTACTGAAATAGCAAAGGGAACATGGACTTTCACATTTTCACATCTCCTGCGAGGTCCATTTTGGCGCTGCCTGGTAAGCTGTAACCTCGAAAAACAGATAAACCATTTTCCAGGGTATGAAGGGTGTGTTCTTTTTATGATGATGATGATGATTTATTTATTTATTTTTATTTCTGCTTTAACCCAGTAATGAATTAGCATTAGTCTAACGTGGTTTGTGCTGTGCCACAGTTAAGGAAGGCCATTGCTCTGAACTGCTTTGGGCTTGCAAAGAGCAGGGGAAATGCCTCTGTGCTGGCACTGGGCCACCATGGGCATGGGCCCCAGACAGACAAGTGCTGCACGTTGAGCCTGACAATGCCCACAAGTATTTGCTGAAACAGGAATCATACAACAAGTTATCCAAGTATGCCCAAGATTAAAAGATTTAATGTGTTCTGTATCTGCCAAAGGCTTCTAAAACCCAGAGGGGGTAGTGATGTGCTAAGGGCAAATCTTTTAACTGTAGTATTCATGTCTTCTTGACTGATCTGATATAGTCTTGAGGAATATTATATAGGTTTAATGTGCAACAGCACCAGAAATGTGTTTCCTTTCTCTTTGGTGCATTAGTAGTGTCGTTCTTAAGTGTTCCTCTGCTACCCTGCCATACTGCAGGAGTGAAAAGTGCAGAAGTTCATGAATAAGTTATAACCTGTACCCTATTAATAGTCCCACTGATGATATGTTATGGCAATCCTCTAGCTTCCCTCCCCACCCTCTGGCTTAACTCTTCCTTTCCCTGTCAGGAAGCACACTGTGAAATGCCTTCCCTGACACTGGTGCAAAAGCTGATTGCCCTCCCAGAGCATCTTGGTGAGCTGCAGCCTGGACTTGTGTGATGCCCATTTTGTTCTTTGTTAAAGGGAAGTACCTCTGGATGTTGTCGGAGTACCTGGTTTTCACTTGGAGTCAACAAATTTGGGATTTTCCAGGGCAGAACCACCATTTTTCATTCCGTTGTTGAAACACATTTGGTGCTGTGATGCCTTTCTCTCAGACAGGGTGGTAATGGTGTTATCCAAGGCTAATGTTTAAAGCCATTATGATTATCAGGGAGGTGTCAGAGGTTGTTGGTGGAGCATGGCTGAGATAACCTTATTCAACAGGCAGGAAAATGTGTCACTTAAACAGAACTGTTAAGCTTCTGACTTCTAAATAATTGTCATTAAGGGCAAGACAGGTTAGGAAAATGCTACGTGACTTTATGGAGGTGCTTCCCTGAGATACGGGGGGCTTTCACTGTGTGATGTTAGTGCCATCTTTACAAGCTTTTATTTACTGCTGACATGAGCTTCTGAGCTGACCGAGTCTTCCTATTTTATTTATTTATTTATTTATTGCAGACTATTGCAAATGCCTCTCCAGTCCTGCTTGAGGAAAATCATTCCTTGTTTCTTCTGCAGGGCTACATTTTACTCCTCCATCCCATCTCCAATTGCATCACTTATTCTATCCATTCCATCTACAATAGAAAAACCTTCAGATGAGTAGAGAATAAGGTTTGGAAAATAATTGTAAGCTAGATTTTCATGTTTGCCCACATAGGAAAATTGCATAAAGCTGGAGAGTAAATTTGTTGGATGCTGCTTACTTTATTTTCACTGACCTAGGCCCAAATGTATTGCCTTGCCAACAAGATTACACTTGAGCTGGCCACAACCAGATGTAATTCAGCAAAATAATTAAATATTTGTAATACTGATTTCAACCTTCAAAAACTTTGTGAAACTTTTAGAGAAATATTTTTGAAAGCCATTTTTACAGTTGGGGACTTGAATTTTTCCATACACCACGTGCACAAGTGCAACCCAGAAATCTGCAGCAGTTCTCAGATGACCCTTAAGCTCCTTACCGAAAAGGGCACCTGCCTTGCCGTGTGCCTTTTCTGTACTGGAGTCTAATCATAGCAGCTGTTAGATCTGAAAACAGGTAACATTGGGGGGAGCAGTAGGAGCTGACACAAAATGAGAAATTATTCCTGGAAGAGGCATGATGATCCCAAACTGCCAAAACCCTCCAAAAATCAGGTTAGAATAACTTTGAAAGTACTTTCTGTATGTAACCTCAGATTTCCCAATTGCATGTGTTGAGTGGACAAAATTGAACTTTGATTCTTCCCTATTAATATATGTAAGGATTAATTCTAATTTTATGGGAGAACAAGAGATGGTTCATTACTGATGCAGGATGCACTAAGACGCTAGCTAGATTTATGGGAGGAAAAGTGGGGAATTTATCCAGTATTTAAAAACATATGCCCCATAGATTTTTTGGCACCACAGAGAAAAGCTTTATAAGCTAGCCCATATAGATGGAAAGCTGTGATAGGTCTTCAGCTGAAGGCATTGCTGAGATATTACAGTGATAGTCATGTTAGAAAAGATGATAGATTAGATGCAGCCCCACTGGAGGGGGCATGTGTGCACAGACTGCTGAGTGCTCTGTGCACATAGAAGCACAGCTTTGGAGCCATCACTTAGCAGCTCTGAAATGTCTGTACAATTTTTTATGCTGTAATTTTGTATTGTTCATAAATATTCATAGGTACTGCTGCTTTTCTTGATCATATTTTAGTGAAGCAGCACAGTCTGTTGGTTAGAAAATGAAACTTGGAGCCAGTCGGAGCTCCAAACCTCCACCCCAAATGCCACTGGATTCCTGGGCAGCTGTAAACTAGGCACTTAACCTCGTCCTGCTCCGCTTTTCCTATCTGTAGATTAGCTATCGCATTAATAAGTGTCTTCCTTGCAGGGGAGCGGAAGGGATTAATTAATGTTTGCAGAATGGCTCGAGCCCCTCTGTTGAAAGGTGCTTCAGAAGTGCAAATGGATTATTGTTATTAGGGTGCTTCTCCACACTGAGTCACGCTGGAGTGAAACGCTCGGCTCTCATTAGCTATCCTGGGGCTGAATCAACGCGGGCAGCGAGACATCGCCGCACTTGGGAAATGGCTTTCCCCTTCCCTGCATTTTGGACAGGTTCCACCTTGTTGAACCCAGCGAAGGTAGAGAGCAGAGCCTCAACTGGTTAGGGCAAAAGGGGGAAGGGCAGCAAGAGTGGAAGTCCCGTGCTTTTGAGGAAAATCGGCATTGAAATCCTGGGGACATTATGTTAATGGCATTACTCAATTTCTGGAAGCAATGCTGATTAAATATTCATTGACTTTGATTATACTGAAATTAGGACTAAAGCGTGAACTCAAATTGAGTGGAATAATGGCAGTGTAAATAATGCATACTTTCTAAATTGAAAACACCAGCTTGTGCTCTGCTCCCCCTCTCCCCGCCCCCTCGGTTTGTCATTGTGCCATTTGTTTAGGAGATGATTATACTGATGTGTGCATATCTAGCTATCGTTTTTACCAGCTGGGGGAAAATGTGAAATTAAAGGTTTTCCACATTGTTTGCTTTTCCTTAGTATTGGAAAACAGAAGTAAATACAGTGCAACAAAGACTAAGCTAGTTTCATGAGAAGGGGTTAGAAGCTGCTGCTCAGCATCAGTCCTGTGTAACTCCACTAGAGGATGAGAAATGGTGGTGGCAGTTGGGCCCTGGGAGAGAGAGACAAGGAAGCAATTGATGTGGGAGACCACAGCACAAGCTAGAAAAGGGTTGGTCTGGCTGTCTAGCTGGGCACTTGAGTCAGTTCTCTGTCCACCAAAGGCTACTTCTGTAACCTAGAGGACAACATTCATATTGCCCTGGGTGTGTGCTGGAGGCTGAATCATGGCCTTTCATGGAGGCGAGGTTTTTGGAGGTCTTGAGGGTGTGACAGTGCTAGCAGACGTCTTTTTCTTGCCGATAGTGCCTAAAACCAGCACTTACCTCTGGACGCTGCAAAGCCTACCAGTCTCTGCTGCACAATGTTGGTTGCGTCGGGTCACAGCCACCTACTTGCAGCTGGCTGGGCAGCACCCCTCTGCCACCTCCTTCCACCCAGTCCCCTCTCTGCAGAGGGATAAGAGCAGCGGCTGGCTCCCACCCTCCACTTCCACCATCCTAATCCCAATGCCTGTTGGCAGACAATATTCTCTATGGCCATTCTGTAGGCCTTTTTGTTTATATTTTTGTTTCTAAAAATGCATCTTTTTGGCTTTTAGGCAGGTTATGTCAATAGAATCTTTAAAAAAAAAAAAAAAAAAAAAAAAAAACTTTTTAAAATCAGAAGCACATTATTTTACATACAATCCATAATGCAGAAGGTGCCTGGTGGCTCTGGATGGCAGGCTTGCCAATCAGGCAGCCAGTGTACTGGGAGCCAGGAGCTGTGTGGGTTTGTCGGGCCCAGGACTACACACTCCGGAAACCAAACCAGTGGTTTTTTAAAGTTCACATGCTGATTGCAGAGAAAAAGCCCATTAAAGAGCAAATCGTTTAAGGCATAGCCTTCCTTCAAGCCCCAGGGAACTTGCTTTCTGTGACAGCGTGATGGAACGGTTTCTTATTCATACTTGGCTTTTCCCTACGCAGCAGGCCTTGTTGCTACCAGAGATTTACTCTATTGTGAAGTTCTCACTGGAAAATAGAGGGCAGGGGAACCCGCACCAAAACTGCCTTTTCTGCAGGCAGGCAGAGCCACTGCTCCTGCCCCTTCCTGACTAGATGGCTTTTAAGGTCTCTTCCACCTCAAACCATTCTGTGATTTTGTGATTTCTGCTTTACTTTCAGCCTTGGAGTGTGTTCTCTTCCCCACCACCCAGGGCTAGGAAGCCTCCAGGACTGTCATTTGCAGTGCCCAGCCAAATGAATCCGTCCCTTTCTTGCTCCTTTCTAGCAGCTGCTCATTTCCCCCCCGGCCTTGCAGAGGCTGTGATTTGCCCTCAGTCCATGTTTCTGCAGCCAGCCTTGGTGTGGATCCAGGCTCCTTCTACAGCTGCACTGTGGCTCCATGGCTAACCTGGGATCTTTCCTGCTGCATGATGCATAGACATTTCTGTCCATAAACCTTTCCCTCTTCAGGGGTGTGTACAGATCTGGGACATTACCACATGCAATTCCTCTCAGGGCCCTGAATTGGTGGCAAATCTATATTTCGGTGTAAGGGATGAGGAGATTCCCTGTGTCACTGCCCCTGCAGGCAGAAACCCCCCTGCTGTGGCTGCAGTGGGATGGGCAGGGCGGATCAGCCTGTGCTCCTCCATCTTCTATGGTAAATTTATGCCTGGAGTGATTTACTTAATCCATATGTGATGCCATGAAAGCAGATGTGAGGAGAAGCTGCATGCCCTGCTAAGTCTCATAGACTTCTGCTTTTCTCCCCTGACCTGTGTGTGTGAATTTAATCACACCAATTAGATATGTTTGGAGCCCCTTTTTCTTAGGACTTGCTTTTTCATCCTCTTCTCTGACCCATCCCTCAAGCTGTCATCAACCCCGGATGGGGTGGGTGGTGGTGGTTCTATTTTTTTTTTTTTTTTGTTTGTTTGTTTGTTTGTTTTTGTATGTGTGTGTGTGTTTATTTTAGATGATCACAAACTCCCAGTCAGAGGAGGAGGCTGTGGGGCATTCTGCAATGGAGAGTCTTCTGTGCTGCAAAATATCTTTTATTAAAACTGTTCTTCACAAATCAAAGCAAAGTTGCCATCTGATTAAAACTTGATAGGCTTATTTTCTTTCCAGGATGAATGAATGCAACGACATAAGCACAAAGATTTGTCTTTTTCCTCCTCAGGAATTTCCTCTTTTAATTTCAACACCACAGCAGAGGATAACAGCACTATTGCCTATAAACATCTGGACTTTAGAAAGTTAACAAAGTGATTTTTGGTATGCTGAATGGTAAACAAATGCAGGGGAATTTGCACAGTAATAAAACAGAGATTTATTCCAGTTTCAGTCTGAATGGTTACAGTGGCTACAGTTTTCTGATTTCTATAAACTAGCAGAGTTTTATCCAAAGCCTTAAGAGTGTCTTGGACTCATTTTATTCTCTTTAATGAAATATTCAAAATGAGATCATCCCACCTCAACAGCTGGCCAGGCTCCATATTGCTACTTTAGCAATAAGTTTCTGACTTATCTATTAAAATGCTGGGATAAATCTCCAACTACTTGATATTAGGAAAAGATGATACTTTTTAAACAGAAGTCATTGGATTTTTTTTTTTTTATAAAAAAAAAAAAAAAAAAGCGGGGGGGGGGAAATGTGTGCTTCCCACAGAGTTCAGTCTACTTGAAGAGCTCGTGGCTGTGCACAAATGTCTCCCTGCAGTCCTGGCAGTTCCCAGGCTCTCTCCTGCTTCCAGCCGGTACCTCAGGGGACATGCCGTGTGGGGAGTAGGTGAACAGTGCTCAGGAGCTGCCTGTGCTACGTGATGTTCCCCAGCTGTCATGTGCTCCTGTGTGGCATTTTGTTAGGCTTGCAGACAAACACATCTTGCCTTGATTGACATGTTGACATGAAAGTTTCCTTTCTCTACTGTAGTTCACTACCAAACTAGGAAGTCAAAGCATTATCTGTAATGGCCTGGGTCAAGTCTGTGCTCTGAGCCAATGTACCAGTAGCAATTGTGCAGGGCACTGCGTCGCGGGATCTGGAAGCACTCAGAGGACTGTTTTCCAAAATTTTAAAGTCTGCATCTTTCCTTTTCTTTTTTTTTTCAAATCTCTTTGCAGCTTGGCACAGCACACACGTACTTAATAATCTCAGCTTGTCTCTGTGTAAATAATTAATCAGAAAGGGAAAATAATATAAATCCTAGCTATCATATTGCTATTAAAATTGCAGAAGCATTAGTGCATCCAATAAGTATTGTTTCTGTAATTAGATAACCTTTCTGGGCTGTATCAGCACTTAGAATAGGGAACATATGGCCATCTGCTCGGAGGCACCCACGGTAGGAAGGAGGAAGCTTTGTTCCATCAGGAGATGTAGGTTTCCTTGCAGAGGGAAGGAATTAGCCTAGCCCAGGAGCAGAGAGAATTTATGCCTCTTAGTCCTTGGCTGAGAGAAATTGTTTCTCTGAGAGCTGCCGTGGGGTGAGGCAGGGGAGCTGTGCTAATGCAAGGTCAGGACAAAATCACCTCTGTGCTTCGTCCCTCCTCTGCCGTGCTGCTGAGGGATGGGGACAGAGACCCGGAGCAGGGCAGGCACCTACAGCCCCGGCCCCCCCCGCCATGGGCTCGCATTGCTGCCCAGCTGCTCATAGCTCAGAGGAGCTGTCCCCTGGGCTTGGTTTTAACCTGGGATAATCATCCCCGCAAAGCAATGAGGTGAAGCGGTGGGGTTGGGGAGTTGAGCTGAGTAACTGGGGACCTGCCAAGCCTTTTCCTCAGATTTCTACTTCTTCCCCTTGATTGCAGAGCTTCCGCTTTCTGGGGAAATAAGCACGTGCTGGTGTGATCAGCAGAGTATTGCCTGTGAATTTCTGTTAGGCAAAGGTGGGCAAATATTCACTGCTTCCCAAGCTGTGTAACCGGTATCGCTTCTCTCTGCTGTTGCTTCATGCCTATTAGCATCTTAACATCGGAAAGGCATAAATTTATAACTGCGATTTACTTTTTGCATAAATGATGCATCCTTTTTGCTGAAATGCTAATAAAATCCCATCAAGACAGTGCTGAATTTCTGTAAGAATGGCATTCTCAGTAATACCAAATAATTCAGTTTTTTCACTCACAGTTTGAAGCCTTAGTACTCATGGCACACAACCAGGCTTTTGTATAGGGCGCAGTACTGTAAGATAATTATGCAGAGAATTCATCCCATTGAAGGAGACGTGTGAGAGCTTTTTACAACGTGTTTGCTAGGCAACTCGGGCTCTCCCCACAGGGATGTAAGTGGGCTGTACCTGGCTTCCTCCTGTGGAGAGACCTGGGTTTAATTCTGTTTTACTGTAGTTTACATATGGAAAGGAATCTGGCTCTGTCACCACTCTCATTACTGCATATTTTTTCCATATGGCAAAACTAACATATGGTTAGTGGAAATTAGGGTATTTCTATTGCACAGGTCCAGGACTGAATTAGAATGGATGGTATTGCCCAGGACAGAGACATATGGACAGATGCTTTAGGAGTATCGTATTTAGCATTCATCAGATTTATACGTGGGAATAGTCAATTCTACTAACTTGTAGTCTCAAAAGTGTGAAGCTTCTCCACAGATTAGTTCTAACTGGATTTTTCAGGGGATCCTAAACAGATTAGGTATCAATCCCATTACCTTTTAATGGGAACTGGACACTTTTCTTTATTAGGTTCTTTTGAAAATCTATCACCGAAAGATCAATTAGCGGAATAATTGAAATTGGACCGTATCTTAGTTGCAAACAATTGGCTGAGGTGTGGGGCTACTTTCAAGTATCTCAATCACTCTTGAATGATTTGAAAAAGCTTGTGTGGGTGCTGGCCTGGTGAGTGAGCTTCACAGCCTCTGCTCTCACTCAGATATAACTGCTTAAGAGAATTAACCCCTAACCCCAGCCCCCCCCCCGCCCCCCCCCGCCCCAAAACAAAAATCCCAACAGAACAGATTTTTTTTTTTTTTCCTTTTTTTTTTTTTTTTTCACTTTTTCTTTCCTTAGCAGCAATGGTTGTGAAATTCTGGTTTTGCTAGAAAATCTCAAAGCAGCCAACCTGTCCCATCACTGATGGGCAGGATAGTCCATGCCTCCTCTTTTCCTCCACAAGCATGTGAAAGTGTGGGGACTGTAATTCTCTAGGGCTGCTGGGCAGCTGTCTTTTGGATCCACATACAGCTCTTTTGAAGGTTTCTGAGCTCTCTGGGTCTTGTTTTTTTTCTCCCTCTGACCTTTCCATAGCAAACATCCATGTGTGTATGCATATTTGCTGTTACAAATGAAGATGGAAGGAAAGCTCTTCCTTTCTCGTCTGCAAATGAGCAAAGGGAAAAAGAAAAACAAATCTCTAGTGACACTTCCAGTGTGGCTTTATCTTTCTTTGAATCATTTGATGGATGAAGCTGGTCAATCATCCAGAAGCTAGTTAAAGTTATTACACGGGATGAGGACTCCAAATCAAAAATAAATTATCCTGCAGCTGCTCTGAGTTCTCCAGCATGTCCTATCACGAGGGCACTCCTTGTGCAAAAGTTTCAGTGGGTAACATGCTGTTCTGCTAGCTACTGATTAGCACAATGCATGGTGAGCTCGGTACTTCTGACAGGCAGGTTAATGGTGGGCTATGGGGAATCTGCTTTTCCACAGGGGCAGCACTGCGGGTCTGCCCACTGGTGTGCACTTGGACCTTTTTTCACTCATAAAACACCTCAACTCTGTCCCGTTAGCCACAGCTACAAGCGCATTGTAAAGGGACACGTGCTGGATGTGAAGGACTGAAATAATTTAGTCCTGTGTTCACATGAGCTGAGGAACTGATTTTCAGCATGGAAATCCATACGTGTGTGGTTTTTGATCCACTGTTAGTAAATGTTTCCTGGGTAGTGATGTGTAAAACAAAATTAATGCTAATATTCATTGAAAGTGGTAACGATTGAATTGCTCCTGTTACAAGAAGAAATTAAATATGGTGTGTAATTTGTTGAAGTTCAAATAGAGTAGCATGTATTAATTTTAAATTGCTACCAATTTTTTATTGTATTGTACCTTTCCAAATTGCTGCTTTCAATGAGTCTTGATTCCAAAACTAAAATTTTTAGTTTGATTATGTCTTGATCTTGTGTCTATTGATCTATTCTTTATGTGGTCCTGGTTCTACACTTTTCTATACTTTTCCCACTCCAACTCCAAGACTGAATGACTTTTAGATGACGTTAAGAAGATAATTCTAATTTTTTTTTTTTTTATATAAATTTATAGTTAACATATTGTATGAGCAAAAGGAACCTTAAGCAAAACTCTGCAGAAAACAGGGCGTTAGTTTACCACACCTGGGACCCCTTAGCAGCATGTGTTGCTGATTTGGGTTTTGTGCCACCAGCTCAACCAAGGGCTTAAAAGGAAAGGCCTGAAGTGGGGACAGAAGCAAGAGGATAAGGTGCTGTGTGAGTGGTGCATTTGCAGGTGAGCTACAGTGTGATTTGTTTGGTTGTCCTGACTATTAAGATATGCAGTTTAAGAGGAAAATTTTACCATTTATTGGTTAATTTTACTATTTAATGGCTTGGGCCCTGGGGTTTCTTCAAGAGCTTCTGGTTGCAGGATTGGTGCTGAATGTGCAGGTATGTGTGAGTGTGGCTTGTTCAACAGTGATGGGTGGAAAGGCAGTGCTGGGCTCTTGCTAAGTCATGTTCTCATTGAATTTTTAAAGTAATCTTTCTAATTTCCCCAATTAAGAGTCATCCTCCAGCATGTGTGGAAGAAGGCAACCTTGGTTGTGAGCATCCTGATTTTTCTCTGCAACATTGTTACTTTATATAGCTAAGGACACCTAAGGGAGGTTTTCAAGAGTGTGTATAGTTGGTTGGATTGGATTTAAAAGGAATATGTAAGAATAAAGGGAATTGTTTGGGAAAGCCTTACTGTATTGGGGAGCAGTGCAGGAGCAGAGGCACTACAGAATACCTGGTGCCCAAGGCAGAGCTTGAGCAATCCTGTCTTGAAATCCTGGGAGGCTTCTGAATGTATGCATTAGTATTCCTGATTTAATTATGTAAGGGGTGGTTTGACCCTGGGAGGAGCAGCTGCCTCTGGAGGTGGAGCAAAGACGAGGCAGTACATAGTACCTAGCTCTTGATGCATCCCTAGGGTGTTTGTCAGGTTTCCATCCCCTCTCTCAGGGTGGACTTCCTTGAGTCTGGGTGTATGGATGTCCACCAGTGTTAATGCCACAGCCAAAACTTGCTTGGGGCATCGAGTCTGGGAGTTGAAGCATCTACAAATGGAGGTTTCATGTGTAGCACCAATGTTTTTCTGCCTGTTACCAGTGCTGTGTGGCCACATGGGCTGGGATCAGCAATGTTCTTGCAGTCAGTGCTGGAGTTCACGTGTGTAACCTGATGGACTGTAGGGTAGTGAGACCAGACTGAGCAACGTGGTTTGTTGTGGGGGGAGCACCTGATGCCCCTGCTGGTGGTGGGATCTTGCTGGTGAGCAAATCTGCATTTCCCTAACTCCAGTTCCCTGATAAGGCCATTAGCCTTGCACCTCCTTATCCTCACCCCTCCCATCTTCCATTGTACAGTGTAGGCAGTCCTTCATCATGGTACTGAGAATTATTTTCTTGGTTTAAATCTCAGTTTGAAAATGTCAAAGTTCAGATTTAGAAGAGAGAGAAGTCTGGGTGCTAAAAGCAAGAATGTTCTTTTTAATTAGAGTTATGCCCTCGAGCAGTGAGAAACCATTATGTTTTTATTCTTCCTCTGTACTTGTTCCAAAACCTTTTACATGATCAGGCTAAAAGGTAAGTGCAAATGAGTAAGCAGCTAAAGGAGTAAAGCAGATATATTAAAAAATAAGGGAAAAAAACCTGGGGGAATGGCAAATCTTGCTATTTTATATTTATGAAATAACTGACATTTAAACTGTGCTGCTGTTTCTAGAGACAAGATATTTGAAAAGACCACTTTTCTACCATAATGCTGTGCTTTGGGTTGTGTGTGTGAAGCTAAGCACTGTTTGTATGACATCTTCTAGTATTTTCAGTAACACGATATGATGGGTGATGTGATGCTCAGCCAGGGAGGCTGGAGGAGGTGCAGCTCTCTGCTACCACATCCCGTACAGCCATGTGTGCGCCAGGGGGTGTGATGCCCCTGTGGGTGTCCAGGGCATCTCCCCTTTGGATTGCAGCCAGACTTTGGGGTCCCACAAACACAGAGGGGCTCTCTGCCTGAGCACTGTGTGCCCTGCTTGGGGGATGTTCCAGTATGAGAAGAGGTACCCAGCTTTCCTCATATTCATCAAATCCATTCACACAACCTTTGCATAAGCTCTTTGCCCCCAGATGTGCCTGTATGTGTGCATAAGATAGAGCACTCCAGCAAGCGCACTTTGCAGATCCATTCCTGCATAAATTATATTTACGTATTACATGAAAGAACACATCAGCCAATGTGCAAAACTCAGGCAGGAAACTTTGAGATAACGGAGGGGGGAGGAAAATCTCACTTTTACTGGCTTATGTTTTTCCTGATAAATATTCTTGCAGTGAGTGTTACAAAGGAGGATGTTATTTGATGCAAGATACAAAAATAGGAAGGTGCTATCAGGGAGAGGAAGGCACTTCATTTACCCTGTTCCATCTTTGTCACAAGTTGTTCTTTGTCTGAGGCAGTGAGAGGAAAAGCCTTATTTTCAGAGGCATCTGGGGCTTTATTTTAAAGCATTTGTTTTAACCTGGCCCAGTACATGGCTCCAGGTTAGGCTGCCTTGGGAAGCTCAGAGCCCTCAGGCTGGCAGCAGTGTGCTCCCCGCTAAACTGCTTTGCAAAATTTGAAATAGAGGAGGTGAAGGCTGAAGTTGTGCGTTTATCTTTTTTTTTTTTTTTTAATGTATTGGGTGTTGAGAATTCAAATCCGGGGCTGGGAACCCAAGAATGTGATTCGGATGCATGGTAGTCAGTTGACCCAAGAGCTGAGCCATGCCCACATGGGCAGCCTGGAGACTGCGATGCTGGAGGAGCTGTGTGGGTGGCTCCCCATGTGTTGGAGACCTGACCTTGGCTGGTGCCTCTGCATCACACTGCACACAACAGTATTGCCCAAACTGGAGGGATTCTTGCTGTAAAACCTGCAGAGGAAAATTGACTGGTGGCCACCAGCATATTCTAGCTTAGAAGCAGTGCTGCTAAGCTAAATTATCTTATTAGCAATGCCCAACAAAGATGCAACATGGTTGTATCTGTGATTTGAACCTCTGCTTTGAAGAACAGATGCATTGTGTATTGAGAAACTTGCTCATGCCTGAGACTAAACTTGTGTGAGAACTTGGGAGGATGAAAGGGACCATGAGGAGGGTGATTTAATGGAGTACTGGTAAAGTCTGACTAAAGAAAACAAACTTCTGTGTTTTATTTTCTCTTGGTTTTGCTGGTTCATTAAAAACAGTTTTATTTACTTTAAAGGTTTTGTATTTATTCCCACCACAAGGGACGGAGTGAGGGAGGGCAGAGAAATAGAAAAACATTTTGATAGCAGTTGCTGTCTGTCTAGATGCCAGCTTTCTTCAGGGAAAATCTTAACTGGCATGCTGGCTTGTTGAGTCCTGAATAATAAATAATAAAGTGCAAGGTGGACAGATGGGTGATGGATGAGTTTTGCAAGGCTTAAAGGGAGGAGAATTTCCCTTTCTTTTACTGACTTGTTTTTCTTAAAGCCCAAGCCCTGTTGAAACAAAAGAGAACCAGATTCTCAGCTGGAAAAATCCACATCCTCCCATTTAAGTGGCGTTTGTTTTCTTCCTCCTAGTTGAAATGAAAGTTTGGCTTATTTACAGTAATTGCATCTCCAGGCGCAGCAGTGCCAGGGATGCCTGAGCTGCCCCGGTGGGCTGGGCTCGTGTCATCCCCCAGGCACTGCAACATGAAGCAGAGGGTGTTCGCACAACGTGCTCTCTCTTAGTGACACTATCTTCATTTTTTTTCTGTTCTCTGTAATAATGAACCATTTGAGTCTGGAAATATGTCTTGGG
The DNA here is from genome assembly GCA_011076525.1 of Nettapus auritus. Taxonomy (NCBI): domain Eukaryota; kingdom Metazoa; phylum Chordata; class Aves; order Anseriformes; family Anatidae; genus Nettapus; species Nettapus auritus. The sequence goes on along the minus strand of CM021772.1, from coordinate 24,080,537 downwards.
CTGTGTATGGCAGTGCGATAACAAGTGGAAATGTGCATCTGCGTTTATTTTGACAGGGACCATCTCTTGTGAAGGTGTTTATTGTTGGCTCCTGTTTCCCTGTGTGTTGGCAGTCACCTCCGTTTTCTGCTGTGTAGCAGAGATGTCAGGATTTCACGGCCTGGACTTTTGGATTCCCCACTCGTAAAGTGAATGGGGGATTATTCCTGGCAAATCCTCCTCTGGAGGACAGGGTCTTCTCTGTGACATTGAAATGGCTGAAGAGACACTGTGTGGCACTTGTGCGGGGCTGAGTGTGTGTCCGAACACCCCTCCACCAGCTGAGTTCCCAGCTGCTCCCTGCCAGGAGGTGGGGAGGCCGTGGTGTGGGGAGCAGCAGAGCTGGGATGCTGCAGGAGGAAGCTCCTACGCCCCTGTTCTGCGGGGAGCTGCTGGAGCTGGATCCTGGCTCTCTTCCACTGGGCAGCAGTGCTGAGTGCTCCCTGCTTCCCTGGAGGATTACAGGAGTCAAAGATGGGTTAAATGAAGGAAATCTGGTGGCCTAAATAGCAGCTCAAGCTGCATGATCAAAGTGTCTCTAGCGCTGCTGCCAACTTGTCCTTCCTGCTCTCTCCAGAGCCGAGTCAATCCTGGTCCCTAGGCAGGGACTTCAGCTCTGCCCAGAAGATGCAGCTGGCTGCCTTCTTAACGTGTGTCCCCGAGACTCAGCCCTGGCCTTCAGCCTGATCCACAGTCCAGGGCTCGGCTGCTTTCAGCTGGGCTCTTGGTATCTGCACTTGCTGGTCCTGCTGCATTTGGTAAGCACCTGGGAGCTGGGGCTGAAGATGTCTTGTGGAGGAATTTTCCCTTGCCAGTAGGTTGGTGTAGCCCCCTACCTCCAGACTTGATGTGCTCCACTGAAGCACACCTGGTTGTAACAGGGGAGCTCGATAAAGCTTTTAATGGGCACAAGTTGATCTGGTGGTGAGACCAGGCTTGTCCCCTCCACGTGCTAGTGACCCTGGACAAATTCCATCCTGGGGGCTGTGGGATTATGAGCACATGGACTCTGGGTGACTATTGTGAAATGCTGTCTGATGCAAAGTGCATAAGGGAACTTCTAATCTTTCAATTAAAAAGCCAGCTGTAGTATAGGCTGTCTCAGCTGCTCTGTCTTGATAAGAAGGAAAAGCTTTACAGTGTGCTGTCAAGTCATCCCTCCTTCATGCATGTGCAGGTCTGCTCTGCCAAAAGCAGCCAGAAACGCAGAAAGAAAATCTCACATCAGTTTCATCTCTCTATTGAAATCTATCTTGTCTGACAGCGAGCCTTTTGAAGATAGGTGCTTCCCACCTGTAGAACTCACCTAGGACTTGCAGCATCCCACTGCTTTTGCCTGAGGTCTTTCCTGTGCTCCCTCACTGAGACTTACAGCCTGAAATTCCCTCCCTGCCTATTGAAATATGAAAAACAAAATAAACAGCAGGCCTTAGCACAGGTCTGGTGGTTAATCCCAGGCACACCAGTGTTTAGGCATTAAAAGCATCGTCATCCGCTATTTACCCACTGTTGGGAGAACATGATGTTTAAGTTGATGGCAACAGAATTCCTACATATTTCTCCACTTGTAAACATTTAGGATGAAGGGAAGCAACTGCCTTAGGTTAAAATAATAAAGCCTTGCCTTGGACTCCTGGGTTACTGATCAGGAATTTCTATTACTTGAGCAATGTTTCTAATCAGCTGAAATAGCAAGTGCTATGTTAGAGGATTATTCTAGGAAATGAGTATTAAGTTTGATTATAACATTGATTTCGCACTTATTAAATCCTAGCCAAAGAAGGTGTCTAAGAATATTATTTCTATCCCAACGTGTCTTGTTACAGGCGGCATTTGTGCTTGCTAAGCCTTCTCTTAAGCTGGTGGTTATCCTTTAAGAACAGTGTTCATTGACTGAAGCGAGTGTGCTGGAATGCTTTGCTGAAAAGAGGGAAGCACGGACATTTAAAGCACTTCCTCGTGCTTGCTGAAGTGCCTGTGTGCTGGTGTGTGTGTATGTATGTATGTACATGCCTTTAACTGGGCCAGACTGCCTAGGGACATGGGTCACAGTTATTCCAGTGGTTTGGGGCTTTGGAAGACTTCAATGATTGCTTGCTTGGAGAGTTTTAGTATGGTTAGTTTAGGACCTCACTCCAAGGTCTTAGTACGCCTTCCTCCCAACACTAGACTAGAGTCTCCTGATGAGCCTTGAGCCAGCAGTGGAGGTGGGGGGAATTGGTGCTACCAGGGCTCCAGCCATCTGGCGCAGCAAGAAGCAAGTAGCACAAGGTTAAACACCTACACGCTTCCTTGTTTGTAGAAATTGAGGATGTCTACTGTTGAGGTTACTTAATTTAGTGGTCAGAAGTGATTGTTGTATCTCCTCCAGTACCCCCACTGAATGTTACTTGATGGCTCCTTATTCCTTATGCCACTAAATGAACCATAACTTTTCCTTGACTTAAGGTGTTTCTGCTGGGAAAATGCCCCATCCTGCCTAAGCCTGCTAGTTGGTTCTGATCCTCTAAAGGGCGGTGTCAATGTCAACGTGTTCTACACAGTGGGTGGATGCGCATGCACGGTTACAAACCCATTTGAAGGTTCAGTGGTTGAACAAAATTACTCTGAAAGCCTACAAAATGACCATGATAATGTCCCTGATCAGTGTCAGGTGGAGTTCAGACTACTGGAGATGCCTGCTGAAGGCTGTGGTATGGGTATCATTATGCCATCCTAACCTCAGTAGCAGCCTGGGTGTGTGCTCTTTGCTCATGGCAAGTAGATGGGTATGCAATTTGGTATCTACTGATGATACTGGAGAGAGAGATGTTGACTGGCCTAGCCATAACGCACATTTGTGGGGAAATTTCTAAACCGATGTCTAATGTCTGTAAAATGCTGGATCCTAAGAGGTTAACAAGCTGCTTCCTTTGCAGCAAATAAAGGCTATGTGCCAAAAGAAGGGGATACCAGCAATGCAGAATGTGGTGGTCTCCTTCTGAGTCAGCTAATCTATAAACATTAATCTATTATGCCAATTAAGTGCTTAGAGAAGGTGAACCATTATGTAAGTACCAGGTGTTGTGGGAAGCCTGGGTCATTGCAATGCCAAAGGTGCAAGCTGATGGATGGGGAGATTAAACAGAGGTCTCTACTACAACTGCTCATTAACGATTCTGTAGCATTTTTCATGACAGAAACCTTCCCAGGGAATTGAAGGTGAACACCTGATCAAGGTCTGAGCTTATTCTTTCAGCTGCTGGTCAGTAAAAATTGGATGCAATGCTGAAAACCAACGCTACATTTCTCCACTAATCCATGAGCTATGAAAAACACTAAACCTGAAGGTAACAGATGGTAAAAGAATAATGATGGATCCAGTCAACAATAATTTCCTGTCCTATAACTTCTTCTGGCTGTGGCACTACGCTGCAAGCTGAAAGGCTGAGCTAATTTCCGGACTGTACCACGGTCTTTCTGTATGATGTGAGATCAGATCATATAGGTCCATGCTCCTCATTTTGGATGTCTAGCTTCACTCCCTGGAGATGATTTGAGCTGATTGTTCTTCCAGCGCTGGCTGTCGCTGGGGCTGGACATAGGTCCTCAGGCTCAGCACAGGGCGTGTAGTTCTGCTTGCCGGCAGCTGGCTCAGAGGTGCTGAGCAATGCCCAAGTGCTCTGGAGGTTGGATCCTGGGTGATTTGGCCAGTGACTGAGCAAATATCCTGAGCCAAATCCCCCTCTCCTAAGGCCTGGGGCAGTCCTCAGCCAGATGGGCAGGCTTCCAGGGGTGAGAGACTGGTGTGACTGGAAGTGGAGGCATCCAGAGTTAATGCCTGTTGTCAGCTGGAAAGGGGATGGAAACATGCCTCCTTTACAGCAGTGCGATGCAGCCAAGTTAGTTAACATTTATTAGGTAATGATGAGCTGCACTATTGAAATGCCTGTAAATAAGCAAACCATCTACAGATGGCCACTTAATAGGCTCTGCTACCAGGTTGTAATACCTGACCCCATGTGCAGATGTTGCTTTCCTGGAGCAGCTGTGCTGCGCAGGTCTGTTTTCTGCCAAGGCAGTGTTCCCTTCCTGCAGCAAGGAGCAGCTGAATATCAGCTTCTTGAAGTCTATATGCATCCTCCCTGCCCACCCCAGCCCCGTTCCCAAGGTATTATCATTTCCACAGTTTGTTGTTTGGAAAAGCAGGCTGTGGTGCCTGTCATCTTTTGTGTGTGCTTTGTCTTTGTGCCAGCTCGCATCCCGAGGAACTGCAAAGTGGCACCCGCGCTCTCTGTCTCACAGCAGGCATGTTTTGCATTTACTGACACATGGGGAGTGACTGACTAATACTAACATGAAAACAATTCTGACAGAACAAGGGCTTGATGCAGGGGGAAAAAATATCCAGAAAAACAGAGCGTGTGCAGCATATGCTATTGCTTTCACCAGTTCAATAAATATTTATTGTATTTCTTATAATTGAGTTCCTCCAGTGTAAACCTAAGTGGAAGAGAGCGTAAGGAGAAGTTTAGGCAGATGGCTTTTTTTTTTTTCTTAAGAAAAGAAAGCAAAAAATAAAACAGGATCCCCTACCCAAGCACACCAGCAGAGGTTTCTCACGGTACAAATGAGAAAATATTTCAAGAGATTTCTCCCAGCAGTGTGAGTGTGGATTGTGGGGGAACAACAAAAACAACGAGAAAAGCAGAGTAAACAGCCCCCACAGACCTCTCTCCATTCATCTGGGGCTTGGTGTGGTTTGGGGATTTGGGGCAGACCTGAAAAAATAATAATCTCTGGTTAGGAAAGGCCATAACTGAGACCATAGTAACAGATGGACAGAGTCATTAAAGACAAAATGATAGGAAAAAATACCTGACATGGTGGGAATAAATCTAAAAATCTGTAGGTCTCCTGTTGACTGGTTATTCTGCTGGATAGCTTTTCCCTGGCCACTTTTTCCTTCATTTCTGAAGCTGAGTGCTGGATCTGGTTTTCTTTTTTTTTTTTTTTTTTTTGGTCTGCCCTTTCTGTTTGCCTTGGTTGAGCTGTGAAGCCCTGCTCCTTGGATTTAACGAGAGTCTTCAGGCTGTTTGGAATTTGTCATTTTTAATGCTGCTTTTTGGCAGAAGCATCCATGTTCTGTGACATTTCCCTTTAATTTAGAGCCACTTTGGAGCATCTGTAAATGGTCATGAGATAGGAATTTTAATTGTTTTAATTATGATCCTATCTTTCCCAACCCCCTCTCTCCAATGGACCTTTTTACGCTGCATCAGAGAGAATTTTCTTCCCCCAATACATTTTTCACATACTGACATCTGGAGACATTCATCAAAGAATAACTTCTACTAGAAACCAAAAATCCATTAATGAAGCTGGAACTATTTGCATAGTAGAAATTATACTTAATAACCTTTAAGGGGAAAACTCGTGTGATTGATGTAGAATACAATTATAGTTAATGGTCAGGGTGCAGGGGTGTTAAAGCCTGTTGTTTTTTCAGATCTGCTCTTCAATTTCTGGCACGCTGGGGCTCGTGCTCCTTTGCAGGGCATGGGAGCTGGAGAAAAGGGCTGTTCCCAATAACCCTGCTGAAGGGCATCGCTTGGGGTGCACGTTGCACATGCAAGCTGCCCTGCAGAGGGGACGAGGCATGCAGCAGGGTTGCCTTCTGGTGGCTGAGATCTTCAATAAGGCCTGTAGAAATGAAATAGTATTTATGTAGTATTTGGGGTGGGGGGAAGCCATTTATATGGACTGCTGTGCTAAGAAAGGGGGAAAAAAAAAAAAAATTTTGCTTCAGACCTCAGTGTCTCATGCCCGCTGTGTTGTCCTCTCTCTCTGTGAAGGGCAGAGGGAGGAAACATTGCGTGCAGTGGCCATGGATTCGATGGGCTTCATTTGGAAAGTTCAGGTATTTCATGTATGGCTCTGTCCCACAAGGATGGGTTAATGGAGCAGGCAGGAGCACAGCCCAGAAGGTCACTGGAGAGAGGAAGCATGTAAAGCTGATGCAGATGCTGATTGTGTGCCCTGTGGGGGAGCTGCCTGGGGAAGGCCAGGGCCAGTGCTATTATAAGAAATGGCTTTGCACTGGGATGGAGGAGATAACTGGAAACTGGACCCATGTGTCTTCTGCTCCATGCTCCGGGATGGAGCTTGGCTTGCTGTCCTGAGCTGTGCTGACATTCTGGTCCCAGTGGGAACTTGCTGAGGTGACCAGGGATCTGACTCCATGGCAGTTATGTGCCTATGCAATCAAGTGAGTGGGCTGCTCTCTGGATTCACAGCAGATTTTAAACTTTTGTGCTGAAATGAGTGATGTTTCTGCAGTTAGGAGCTGCTTATATCCAGTGTGGTCTTTATGTTCGTTCTGGGATGTCAGTTCACAAGGATGGAGAGCGCTGAGATCTTTAGCAGAGATCTATCTCAGGACAGTAAAAAGTATTATCCCAGGACTGTAATTACGTTATGGCAGAGCTGCTTCCTCACCCCTCTGCCCACTTGGGGACAGTTTCATTCCCAGCACTTGGGTCCTAGCCTTTAGTAAAACAAAATTAAAAAGAAGAATCAATTATTTTAATTCAGTTTAAGGGCACAGTAGCTTTGGATGTGTTTGATGCATCACCCAAGGTGAAGGGCTGAGGGAAGCAGGTGGGTATTTCAGTCTGGGTATGTCAGAGGCAAAACAGAGTGAGGAGAGGCAGAGAGGAACAGGGGTATTTAGGGGGCCTCTGTTTAGTAGAGCTGGCTCCTTGATTTCTTTCCAAAGAAATACCAGTCCTAAATTTCCTTTAAACCCAAAAAGCAAAAGCCCACAAAGCAACAAGTAATCTGTGAGGAGAGCGATGTTATGAGTGAGGGAAGAGAACAAGCTCCCCTGGTGTGGGTCCGAGCAGGGAGCAGAGGACATCTTTGTGTCACCAGCACCTTCCCTGCCTGGTGTGCAGTGTGGGGCTGCCGGGGAAAGGCGAAGGCCTGATGCGTTTCTCACCACAGTTGCAGCCTCGCACCGAAGGCAGTGCGTAGGAGGCCGCTGAAGTTCTGTATTCCTCTAAGGATTTCTGGATTATGGGGTTTGTTTTTCTGTTTTTAAAGGGATCAAAGTTTCTAAGCTGATTTTCATTCAGATGTCTAACCGATAGTGGTGACAGCAGAGGAAATCAAAGGAGGGAATTATTGTCTGTGCATCTCGGTTAGTCATTCTTGTGGCTGCCTTTATCTGCGAGAACATTTCTGTTCCTTAAAGCCACACTTAACATAAACATAAAACCTTTTTGGCAGGTGGGCTCTGTGCTGGTACTCGGATTGCTGGATTTCTCTGTGACAGATGGAGTCTTTGTCCCTTTCAGATCTGGGGCTTTGCACTCGCTTTCTGTTTTCAACTGCCTTTTTATTTATTACTCATCAAAGGGAAACCACATAAAGGAAGTAGGAAAAAAAAAAAAAAGGAATATTATTTTTTCAAGCAAAAAAGTACTTAAATGAAGACCTTCTATCAATACTTCATGAGTTTGGGGTCATTTCAATATGTTTTTGCAAGATGGTTTTTCTTTAACCAGAGCACGATTTACTATCGCACATCAGCTTGCAGTTCAGAGCTGTGGGATTCTGACTGCCAAAAAATTTGCCCTGAGAAATTGCCATTGGTCATGAGAGTGGACCACGACTTGGCATCCTCATAGATGGAGACCGTCACATTAAACTAGAGCTGACTGGCAGTGCCAGTCCTTATCTACCCACAGCATAATCTGGTAAGGTTTCCCAGTACAGGCTAGCCAGAACATACGAAGTAAGCTTTTCATAGAGGAAGGGCTCCTCACTGCACAGCCTGTTTGCCACTGTGTGTGATCTTTAGTCCTACCTGTAATTGCACAGTGAACGCTGCGCTGGACTTGCCTACCTTGGATTAATGCACGGCCTAGGGGGACCTCCTGACATCCAGACTCCCCATTACTCTGGAAATTCAGGCTTGAAGTTTAGGGCATGGCCTGGCCTTCTGTGGAAGGCAGCTGCAAAGAAGCAGGTGATGCCCGCAGCTCCGGCTGACTCAAAAGGTGTGAGAAAGGCCAGGCACAGCTCATCCTCCCGCTGCCCCCCTCCCTGCAGCAGGCCTCATTTCCTATTCCAGGCATGCCAGTGCCTGGTGCCTCTGCCACAGAGTGGGAGTTTGGGGAGCAAGTCACAGGGCAGCACTGCCCAGGAGGTAGAGTGTGCCCAGCACACCCCCTGCTGCATGGGAACAGCCCACCTACAGAATCACAGAATTTCTAGGTTGGAAGAGACCTCAAGATCATCGAGTCCAACCTCTGACCTAACACTAACAGTCCCCACTAAACCATATCCCTAAGCTCTACATCTAAACGTCTTTTAAAGACCTCCAGGGATGGTGACTCCACCACTTCCCTGGGCAGCACGTTCCAATGTCTAACAACCCTTTCGGTAAAGAAGTTCTTCCTAAGATCCAACCTAAAACTACCCTGGCGCAACTTAAGCCCATTCCCCCTCGTCCTGTCACCAGGCACGTGGGAGAACAGACCAACCCCCACCTCGCTACAGCCTCCTTTGAGGTACCTGTAGAGAGCGATAAGGTCACCCCTGAGCCTCCTTTTCTCCAGGCTGAACAATCCCAGCTCCCTCAGCCGCTCCTCGTAGGACTTGTTCTTCAGGCCCCTCACCAGCTTTGTCGCTCTTCTCTGGACTCACTCAAGCACCTCCATGTCCTTCTTGTAGCGAGGGGCCCAAAACTGAACACAGTATTCGAGGTGCGGCCTAGACACCCACTCAAAACAATAACAACAAAACATCCTGCAATCTGGCCAGTTCTGCCAGGAGTGCAGATCTCTGAGAAGGCAAATCAGCTCACCCGCTGCAAGCTAAGATGAGAAACAAGATGCCTAAAATCAGGACCCCATTCAAAAACTAAGTCTGTGCATGATTATTCTTTGTCTTATCACTCTGAGGATATTTAAAGGACGTTACTGACTTCTCTTTCACTCAGATCTTAGAGCAAATTGTGGACTGTACAGTGTGATAAATCTATTCTGCAAAGGCATGCCTGGACCAGTCTGAGGCATGTTTCATTTGTATTACAGTGCCATTAGGTGGCATAAAAAATAATAATTTGTCAAGCTTCCACTTTGCACTGCACTTGAGGTAATCTATGAGCCCACCGCAGGATGCTGCCTTTCACCTTGCACAGCTGGGGCTGAGCAGCCTATGCAGAGCTCTAGGTAAACCCCACATCAGGATTAGACCTGTCAGGCGTGTACATCCATGTTGAATCTGCATTTGTGATGCTAGAGTACAGCTGTCTATGGAGGCAGTTGTTCTAGCAAAGGCTGAAATGCAGAAGTCTCTGGGGTGAAGTGTACAGGTTAGATTTTTGACCAAATTGCTTAGGATTAGTGGCAGATAAGTTTAAGCAGAGATGAGCAAAGGGAAGCCAGAATTACTCAGGTAGCAGTTACCCCACAGAGTTAGGTCCTTCCTCTTGCAGAAACCATCCTGGAAATATGTGATAAGGCTTCAGTTCTCTAATCTGATTCTTTCTTCTGTCCCCTTTCACTCTAATCTGATTAGCGGTGTGGGCTGTAAAGTGATGCTGATGAGATGGCTCTGGTTTGGGGAGAAGCTCTTTCTCAGAAAACCAGCAGCACCATCTCATATGGAGCACAAGTTTGAGTTTTGTTGACAGTCCCCAGCTGTAGTACTGATCCAGACAGATGGCTTAGCCTGCAAGGTCTGATGGGATCATGGGCAGAGACAGGGAGAGGAACAAGTGGATTGAATACTATGGTTTCCACAAAACAAATCTCACAACCATGGATAATTGCATAGATCTTTTCTGTGCTTATTCTAGTTTTGTGAGCTCCAGAGACACACTTTAAAGTGCTTCATTTTACCCCCAATTAACTTTAATTCATCTTGTCTTGAGCTCTTGAGAATGGAAACCCTGCCAGACTGGTTGTCTTCAGTCTTTTTTTTTTTTTAAAAAAAAGTCAAAAATGTGAGGTTCACACTGATTGCACCAAATTCTTTAAAATAAGAGCATTCGAGTGAACTATTAAATTTTCACCTCTATGGAAATAAGGCTCTGTGCGAAGTGGAGAGCCTGACAAGTGATTATTACTTTCTGTGCAATGTAATGGCCTTGAAGTACCATAGGTTTTTTCCCCTATCAGTTTAATTCATTCACTTGGTAATGTCTAATGAGTAATATTAAATGCTCCTACCAGAAAAATCAACATTTTAGAGGCACGTTACTGTTATCCCCTTTTGCATTAAGACCAGGATGTATTAGGTACAACTGCAGTTCTGGTTTGTCACAGACACATAAAACTTGTTTTGGAATGGAGCTTTGGAAGGAAATAGCAATTTCTATGGGTACAAACGTGGCCTAAGTAATGCCATTTTGCATACAGACTCCATTTTGTTTAAATGAGTAGTTCACATACTGCTTTTTTATTTCCCTCTCTCCCCTTCTTAATATACATAGATGTCGATTTAGTCAGACCTTTGACTATCGCAGTGAGCTACTTTAAGCATGTAAGTGTGAGGAAAAATAAAATAAAGGCATAAATAATACTGAAGAAAACCAGGAAACAATGCACTGCAGATGCAGGGCTTCTCAGGAAAGAAGTTAAAGTAAACAGAAATCCCTTGGACGTTGATTCTTCTGAGACATAGGCATCTAAATAGGGTCAACTGAGCAGTACTATGGTTTGGGAGTACAAGTACAGCAAAATAAGAGAGCATAAGCAAGGTTGAAACTGGAGAACAACTGAGCAATTTACCCAAGTCTGCTTTGTCTTTGACTGAAATCCTTGACAGCAAACTTGTGAGTGAAAAGTTATTCTTATTCCTTTGTTACTCCATTTAATCTGGCAATAAAGTTTCCCATATAATGAGCACTTATTATTACTGCCTGACCACCTAAAATTGCAGTGCAACAAGAGAACACCTAATAGCCAATATGTTATCCCCATGGAAGGAAATGATCCATTAGCAAAATGCTATAAACTGGCAGGCAGGAGGGCAGCTAAGCATTTTGACCCTATTAGCCTGGAGGTAGGAAACCTGGTAATCCTAAATGTGATTGCCTCAGAGATAAGTTTAATTACTGAAAATGTGAGAACTGCAGAAAGCCTGGGGGGGAAAAAAAAAAAAATCCCTCTTTGGAAGAAAAAAGAAGCAATATGGTAGTCTAGCAGCTAGAATGGGGACATAAAGCTCCATAATCAGCGCAGTTAATCCTCAGGTGTTACTAACATGTATACTGACTCTCCAAGGTGCTATAGGATGACCTCTTGAATATTTTTCTGCTTCACCTTTGTTTCATTTTAGTGCTTTTCTCTGTTATTTGCGTTATTCCTAAGCTCTGCATGCATGGAAGTATGTTGTCTCCTTCCAGTTAGGAGGGTTCAAAGAAGGTCTGGTCATAGTTAATTTGTGATCACAAGAACTCCATAGTGCCCTTACATGTGGCTGTCATAGGGAAGTTACGTTGTGTGAGGTGCAAAGCCTCTTAGAAACCCCAGAACTAGCCCAGAGGAAGATTCAATATCAAACATTGTGACTACGAATTCAGTCAAGCAGCCAAGTGAAGTGCTGATTCAGGTTCTTTGTGGCATGCACGTTTGAAGGGCTGCTCCGTGCCATTCCTTTGACAGTTAATACTTCTGGGAAGGAAGGTCTAAGAAAACAACTCTGCTTGCTCCAGCTGGGATCTGGAGGTGATAGTATCACGCAACAGAGGTATGTCATTCAAGTTCTGTGTTCTTAGATCTATTTCAGTGCTTCAAGGGCAGTGGAGAATAGCTCAACTTGTATGACTTTACAAATCAGAAATGTCTGTATTACTTTGCCTACCAGGATACTTTTTCAACTCATTATCCAGCTCTCTTTATTCTCTTTATCTATTGGTAGCAGAAGTAGCATTATTCCAGATTATCATTGACTTAGTTCCTTGCTGATGATAGTAGTTGATCAGTAGCTGTTGGTCATTTTTAGTAAGTATTATATGTACACTGCCTGAAGTAATAAGAAATTATTTCAGCAACAGGTAAGAAATCCAAAGATGGTCATATCTTAGCTAGGTCAATGTCTGAAAAGTGATACATCTTGTACACCTTTGCATGACTGTCTGCACTGAGCAAGTTAGTAGTTTAGCTGAGGGTTCAGATCTGAAAATCACTATATGTCAGCAGCTCTGAACAAATTTCTTCTAAGATGCAAGGTGCTTGTGAAGGTATAGACAAACTAGTACAATTCTGCTGCAATAGCCTGAACTCAGACAGTCATGTCAAAACCCACAGAAATTCAAGGTTTAGAGGGTATGTGCTAAAATAAACAGTGACTTTCTCATACTGTGACTCATGTGGCTGTTTGTGTGTCTATATCTATAGAATAGTTGAAGTTAGACGTGGCAGAGAATATTTAGACTTCACTCTGAAGTGAAAAAGCTAACCTGAAGAGAAATCTCATGCTAGGAGCATGGCTGTGGATAGGGGATAAGGAAATGGTTGATGTCAAGCAGAGCTGAAGGTGATGATTCCTGACTTTTTTTTTCTTTTTTCCTGGGCTTGCTCGGGAATAAGATTAAGAAATAAGTCAGTCAGGTGTCAGCTGCATCAGATAAAATCTTGTCCAATGCCAGTTGTACTGTGGTGTGTTTTGGGAAGGACTTATCTCTTTTCTGGAAGGGTTTGGCTCACTCAGTATGGGTCCCATGTGTTTGTTCAGTAGCATGAAGAGAGAAGGTTATTAGGTTTCTGAAACTACCTGTTGTGCAAAATGGTGAGAGCCTTGAGAAGAGATTCTTGTATAGATCATAGTATGTTAGAGTGCCGACCCAGAGAAGCAACTCAGCAGAAGCTCCACAGATGTGTCCTTAGAGTCTGGTTAGTTTAATATTTTAAACTGTTCCAGCAAATGTGCATGAAACAAAGCACCAACTTGTTCCCCAAGTTGGAGGAAACTTGAGCAACCCACACCAGCAAAAAGCAACCTTCCTGCCCTGAGAGATGAAAGTGGGGGAGAAAATGTTGTGTTCCTGGAAGCTTTTATCTGCTCTTCCAGGAGCCAGAAGTAAAACCAACTCCTCTCCTTAGCTGGAAACCAGTGGGGACCTTGCCATTGTTCCTTTAAGCATGATTAGATGGGCAGGACAAGTGAAACTTCAAGGCATGGTTGCACATGTTATCTGACCCAAATGGTTTATAAAACAGTCACTGATTGAGGAGAAATAATTGTGCTCTTTACCACCTCAATAGCAGAGTATATCAATCATGGGGAGGAAAAAAGCCCAAACCGCTAATTGAAACAGCGGCTGATTAGCAGCAGGTGCAGTACCCACTGTCATGGCAGAGAAACTAGTTGTTAAGGAATCACTCAGAAAGGACCGGCATCGTTGATAAGCTTAAGGAAGAGCCGTGCCCTTATGTCACCATGGGAGATGGACGGATGAACTGGGACTGGAGGACGAGGCGGCAAGTGACCCCTGTTTGGTGGTAACACAGACAGTTCTGCTGGGGCGCTTGCTTTGTTGCTCCTGGGCTTTGGCATGCCATCGCATGGGGCGACTTCAGAACGCCTCCAGTGCGTCGGAGACGTCAAGAAGACCAGATGTGAGAATTTCACGTTAATGTGCTGACACGAAGCCCGAGGTCATTGGTAATATCTTGAAGTAACAAGCGATCGTGTAAATACGTGTCCCCCAGCCGTCTGCTTCTGTTAGACAGTGCTAGGTATTTTATCACAAATTAATCATGCATTCTGACAGTAGCTGGAGTGGCATTTTCTGCTAAACTTATCCTTTTAATTAAATGTAGATGTTCAATCTTCAGGCTGACAATCTCAGGACACCTGTTTAATTTTTTAATTGGGGCCAATGGTTTGCCTGTTCATCGTGCTTTTCTCTTTTGCATCTTCTCATCCCCACACATATTCACATAACGCACCGAGCAGAGCTACAGATATTGAACAGGACAGGCTGGGCTGACAGCTAAGGTCACTTCAGCGAAGAACTGGAGCACTTGTGTGCTTGAACTGAGAAGGCTGCTGTATCTGTTAAATGCAGATTGACAGAAGTGTCCAAGGGACAACCTTTCTTTTCTATAGGAAGCATTTAATTACTGCCTTGCATTCAGTGGAAATGCTCACAAGTTTCTGCACTCATCTTCCCAAATCATCGTGTGTGATCAGTTTTCAAGCAGGCTAGATGGAAAAGAAAAAAAAAAAATTTTTTTTTTTTTGGGGGGAAGGGGGAGATTTGGAGCATTAAAATGGCCCTTTTGATCCTCTTAGAATCCCAAAACAATGAGTGAGCTGCTCTTTCCTTGTGAGAATCTAGATGCATTTGCCCTTGCTGTGTGTAATTTCCAGTGGCTGCTTTGGAAATATTGCCTTGTTTAGTGATTGTTTTGAATCAAGTGTTTTATACTTCGTTCCTCTTAAATGGATGATTTTGGTGTTTCTTGTTGGATTCATAGAGCTTTTTTTTTTTGAGGTCAAAGATTTATTTATTTTTTTGAAGTAATACACTGTGCATTTCCAATGCCTTTCCAGTTAATGATCTTTGAAGACCTCACACACTGTAATTAAGCTATATATCACTTGAGGTCTTTTTTCCTGCAAGGCTGCTTTGCTCACCACACGAGATGGCTGCTGATAGTGTTCCTCTGTGGAGAGACTGTAGGGTCTTTGCAGCCACCCAGCTCTCTGAAGACACAGCTCCTGGTGTAACTATCTGTCCTGGGTGCTTCAGTTCAGTAAGGAAGAAAAACAAAGCTCTTTCTGCTCACTTTGCACCTGCTTCTGCAGAGCAGTTTGCAAGGTAACAGCTGTCAGGTGGCTTCCTCTGGAAATGAGGCTTGGAATAATATCCCACTTACTCAATTGACTTAGGTCAGCGTACATCAGGGCTGTGACCATGGTTAATTCATGTCGCTGGGCCTTGCATCCGTTCACGTTGCTAGTAACTGAGGCTGTGGAAACTGTCCCCTGAGCAAAGTAACTTCACTTTACTGGTTTCTATGATGCAAGAGTTGTTCAGAATCTTTGTTTTGCTCATTTGTGGCAGCCTGCCAGAAGCAACCCCATGCTACGTTTCATCATGTCTGGGTCAGCTTCCCTTGGGCCAGGGTGCCCTGGATTGCCCCACAGCTCCTTAATGCGGTGTCACCTTTCTGTTCTGGAGCTGGCACAAAGACGGAGATATCTCTTTACCCGTGTTACGCAGTTGTGATTTTCTAAAACTGTGGGAATATATGTATTTTAGCCTTTTTTTTTTTTTTTTTTTTTTTTTTTTTGGATAATGTGGATTTCACTCTCCTGTTGAAGCACTTTGTTTGACTTACCTGAAGTGGACTCACTAGTACTGCTGATGTCCGCAGGGTTTCACCAAAGACAAAGGTGCAAGGCTGGGCCTGAGATCATGCACAGAAGGTGGATTTCAGATGCACAGACCATGCTCCAGTTTAGGCTTGAGTGGTGGGAAATCTTCTGGTGACTGTCAGAGGAGTCACTTTCAAAGAGGAGATGGGTCAGCCTGCAGTGAGGAAGTTCCCAGGTGATTTTTTTTGTTGGATGGAAGCTGGAAGTGGACAGAAATGATCTCAACTTTGGGAAAGATCCTGCTGCTCAAATCTAGCACGTCTGACAATGGCCAAAGGGTTCCTACCTCCCTGCTCCTCTCTCATCCCCGTGGTCTGTTGAGCGCCACCCTCAGGAGTGATGTGATGTTGTTGGAACAGTGATGTGCCCAGAGGTTTGGATTTCCCAGCCGTGATGAGGCTTTGTGTGCTTCCTGGGGGAGCAGACTTTGTGTTCAGTGCCCTATCATGTCCAGCAACTCAGTTATTTACAGCCTGCTTTTTTTCCTCTTTTTGCCATTTAAGTTTGTTTTAAGATAGTCATGTGCTTCAGGATGTGTGGGTTGATTTTTACTGAAAATGTCTTCACTTCCAGAAAAAGGCTTGACAAGAAGTAGTGAAACTTGGCTTCTTTCAGAAACACTCATTAATAAATATCAGACTGGGACTCTAATCCTCTTTTTGGTTGCTTTCTGTATTGCTTTTTTCCCCAGTGTGGCACAGAGCAAACTCCTTGGGGGCTGGAGAGGAAGCAGTCAGTGGCAATCAGCGCTCCCTACTTGAGTGAGCAGGGCTGAGTGAGAGTATCTGAATGTGGTGAGGAATGGAGTGCTGAAATTGAAATCTAATCCAAATTTGACAACTTTTGGTGAAATACAAAACCTGACAAATGCTGATATTTAAAGCACTGATGACCACCTCCAGGCTCTGCTCTGACAGTCAGATCTCTTACAATTCTCCAAAGCAAAGAAAACTCAAATAGCTCTGACCTGTGTGCTCCTGAGGCTTGGCTGTCTGGTTATTGTTTATGTACCTTTCTCTCCAGGGCTGCTGCTGGACTCTGTGCCTGTGTAGCCACAACGTGAAATACAGCAATTGAAGGGATTCCTGCATTGGCTCTGTACCTTTCTACCCCGATACAGACCACTGAACCAGTGCAGAGCACTTTATGGAGCCATTCCCATGTCTGGCAGTCATGGCAAGCTTTGATGTGGAGGTTCATGCTAAAAACCCAATGTTTAAGAAATATTTTCCCTTTTTCCCTGGGATTTGCCCAGAAGTGGCTGGTGTCTGATAGCCCGATAGCATGTGTGAATGAGCTGGTCCCAGTCCAATCCTTAATAGCCATCTGTATTTCTCTGCATCAGACCGTGATCTAGCTCAGTTGGTCTGATTAGCACAGCCCTAGAGAAAGCCACTGGCTAAATATAACAGCGAGAAACCTTAGTCTCCAGCTCTGGACTGCATCCATCACGCTGAGAGGTAAAGAGATGCTTTTTTTTTTTTTTTTTTTTGTTTAACACCAATGATGCTGTATTTGGCCAGAGTCTCTGTTTCTAATCTAAACTGTTTGGGGCCAGGTTCTGATTCCCTTAACTCTGGCTCAATAATAACTTAATTTGCCAGTAGCCCTACTAGCGAAAATAATTAGAGTAAAGGATTATTTGGTGTGAAGAAAGGTGGAAGAATTGGGCCCTTGATTAAAGCACTAAAAATAGCTTAATAGAGTTTCAAAGAAGATGTAATTACTTCTTTTATCTGCCCAGCTCTTATCATTTGTGAAAGTTACTGGATGTTTCTTGGTGTGTTTTCAGACCTATGACTTGATTGCATATTGCAGACTCTTTTATGCAGTTCCTGAACATTGCAGCAATCTCTGCTTAAACAAATGTAACAATGGCAGTCAATACCTATTGCATTTGCTATTTTTGTCCTGTCAACTCATGCTTTCAAAAGATACAATTTGAAATCAGTTTCTTCCGTATTTATTCTCCACCAGTGAACTCCCAGATCAGATTTGCTCGGGTTTAAAGTCAAAACAAGGTTTCTGTACCTGCTGGTGCTGAATGCTCAGCCTGGCATCTCAAGCTCAAGCTGTGCTCTTTCTGCCTCATGCGTTATCGTGTTGGCAGTCACGGCTCTGGAACTAGACTCACTGGCAATTTTGCTGGAGATGCAGAAGGTGGAAAGAATCTAGCTTGCTGGTCTACATGGATTTTGTTTTTGTCAGAACAGTAAATATGCGTTACACACAACTCCTTTCTGTCTCACTCTGGGATAGCTGGGCTGTTTTCAGGGCTGCTCCAAGCTTGCACAGGTGATGTAGAGGGAAGAGCAGGACCATAGACTTGGATCAGTCTCTGGTAGGCAGCTATGGGTGGTACTATAGTGTCTTTTTAACTGACGTTACCCTTCTGCTTAAAAGCAAACAAAAATACATCCTTCAGTTTATAGTCTTTCAGGTTTCCTGATGCAGCCCATTAAAGAGAAACAAATGGGTTTACAGTAGCCTGCAGTACTGTCCGATGTGCTGTGGTTGATGTATAAGTGACAGCTTGACAATTTCCTATGTATTTTCTCAGCAAGGCTCTTTTTAATTGTTAGGTTTTCTCTCCTCCTTCCATTAGTGTGATGCCATTATACTGCAGCTCATGGGATTTTACACTAAATATTTCATGTTGAGAAGCAGAAATGGTACTCTTTTTCTTGCTCATCATGGTTTTGATTTGGAATTCTACTGATCCCTGTCCAATAAAGCCCTTACTAAAATTCAGTTAATAACTAAAAGTGCATGTAGACTTTTTGTCTAAGTAAGGACAATGGGCATTCTTATGGCTCCTTAGTCTTCTCTCTCTCTCAAACAACCCTTTTTGTCTCTACAGAGACATAAATTAGTATTCTAGTAGGAAAGAAGGTTTTACTTCTTGCCAAGTTGGTTTTGGCTTGAATGCCCTGCTGACTGCATGGGATATTAGGGAGAATAAACTATGCATTCGATGTTCAGGAATGTTCTGGGGTCTCTGCTTATTGCAGCATCTTTTTTCTTCTCTCCAAGTTTCAGTGTTTTGAATCTAGTTGGAAGACCCCTGGCAGAGGTAGAACGACAGTGAGAAAGTCAATTCTGTTTTTTGGAAAATATATATATATAAAAGTTTAGTCCAAATGTCAATGTAGTTTCCATATGTTCTTACAATTTGGCTAGCTGGAAAACCTATGTTTTTTGTTGTTGTTTGTTTGTTTTCTGAGGTTGAATCTAACTTTGCCTATATATATTAAAAAAAAGTCGTCATTGCCCCCCCCCCCCAGCACTCAGTTTCTTCCTTTGGGACAAAGACTTGGAGAGTGCAGTCTCAGGGAGGACAGCTGCCAGTGTAAAAAACATAAGCAGAAAGGTCTTTCCTTTAATGAATGAATTTATTTGCCATTAATGTTGTTGATTGGTTTCATGACAAAATATCACAGTGAAAAACAGAGCTGCCTTGTCTTCCATCCAGGAGCTGCTTATCAGCTTTGACGTTACAAGCTATTCTGTCGTATGTTTTCAGAGGACTGTGAAATTTCTTAGAGCAAGTGGCAAAAGGTGATTTTTTTGTTTCTTCAAGTCTGTGCATGCCAAAATCTTGACAAGGTGAAGCCCCATGTAGTGTATTTGTTGGCATATTTCCTTGCCCTTCTGAAAGTCTGTTTTGATTTCGTTGGTTTTCTGCTCTGTACCTTCAAGCTACAATTCAACTTTAACAATGCATGTGAAAAACTCCACAAAGAGTTACTTCTATGTGATGGCTGGCTCAGAAACAACTCTTTTCTGTGACTTACATCCCCACTCTCAGCTGCCAGCTGAGACTTATAGTGCTTGCTCCACTGGATAGCAGTTATACAAATTGTACTTGTGTGGGCAGCAACTGTCAAGTCCTCAGCCGAAGTACTCAGCTCGGAGTCCTTAAGACTTTGTTCCCTTAATTTGTTTTTATGGCTTCCCTCTGTAGCATGTCATCATAACTTTGGAGCTGCTGATTGCCATCAGCTAACCAAATCTGACAGAAAGGTGGTAGCCCTGAAGATGGGTTTCTGAAGTCTTTGTGGAAAATAGTTGATGGGACACTCAAGGCATTCTGCTATGTCCAAATTGGAAATGGCAATGTGGGCTTAGCTGTTTTTAGAGCAGAGAGTACTCCCATGGGGGATCTCTTGGGAAGGCCTGACTGCAGTAGAGGTTTCAGCTGAAGGTTGTACCATCCTGGTTACCTGCTTTGGTCAGGGATGAGACAAGTCTGCTGGGAAAGGGGCTTCATTCTATGTGATCTTCCTGGAGTGGGTTCTGGCTTGTGTAGCTGAGGGGGACACGTACCTTGCCCTGAGCAGACTTAATTTCAGCTTCTGAGGCCTTTCTTTGGTGGTGGTGGTCTGCAATTTTTGCTCTTGCTCAGGCCTTTCACGGGGTTTCAAGTTCTTTCCCCTCATCACAATTTCCTGTGGAGGCCTTGTTAGGAGCAGCAGACAAATGCTGACAGACTTTGAGTGGCAGCTGAATCAACCCTCCGAGCAGTAAATCCTAATTCAAGCCATGTTAAGCATTTACATCTGCAGAATTGGGCTGGGAGCTATGTGGTCAACAAGCTCTTTAGAGTGTGAGCTTCCCAAATTGTTCTGCCTCTAAAATGATGTCTGTGCCCTAAGGGCACACAGCTTGGAGTGAGGATTGATGAGCCAAAGGAGTTCAGCAGTGCAGGAGGAAGGGCAAGGGGAAAGCAGGGGGCCTCCCAAATTCCTGAAGTTTCTGTTTGTGGTTGTTTCTCAGCTGTTTGCCCATATTCCTATTTACATGTAGATTTGAAAGTATTGGGAAGTATTGGTTGGGGGAACAGTGCAGTTTTGGAAATGTAATTGAACTCTGATCTTCAGCTGTAATGTGTCAATGAGAGTAATAGGAAATGTGGAGTTTGATTCCAGGGTGAGAGGTGTTTGTCATGTCTTCTCCAGGGGGTTTGGGAATCACTGTCCTATTTCATCCCTCATGATCACAAAAGCTGTTACAGTCTTCCTCTCAAAATAAGCTTCATTCCTTTCTCCCTGTCAGCCCAATCTCAATCTTCTCTGCTGTGCTGTACCCAGCTCAATATCCTCCAAGCCCCCTGATTTACAGGTGCTAGGAAATCTGCAGCCACTGCACTGTATCCATTTAATGAGACTTCATGTGATGGCTCACCTGCTTGTGGCTGATACCACAGCTCAGATTTCCTTGCTGTCCTGGCATGCTCCCATAGTTTATTGGATGCTCTGAGATTAAATCTGGTTTCACTTCATAAAGTGACTCTGAAACATGGATGCAAATCAAAGCCCAAACAGATGCAGCGAGTTGATTGCACTATGTATATTTTTCATGTATTTGAGTGGATGAATTTATAGTTGCCCTAATGATGTTTGGCTGGTGTCTGAGCGGGGACAAGGTGGCAGGTTGCCCAAAGTGCTGCAACTGATCTAGGATGAGGTGGGAGCCTTCAGGTCTGGGAGAGGAGAGGGACTTGGCAGGCATAGCATCCCACCTTCTAATGTCCTTGGCTTCAGGAACTCTCATGTCTTTAGCAGAGAAGCCCAGTCAAGCCCAGCATGTCATAAAACAAATCTGCTGCAGATGAAAATGGCATGTTTGCTTCTTAGCAGATCCCATTTAAATGGCAGCGTGAGCCTAGATATCATCTGCTGTGTGCAGTCTTTGTTCTGAGCTTGTACAGACGGTGATTTGCATGGCCATCATTTCCAGAAGTGTCGTCTGCCTCAGACCAGATGTTCATCATTCCTCCTCTGAGACCCTGTTCTTTTCTTCTTGTTCCTTACTCTTGAAACAAATCTCCTGCAGACATTATCATCAGGACTGCAACTCTGCAGTTTCCCTTCGAGTGACACGCATCCAGCTAATATCAGTGCAGTTAATGGTGCCGAACCCTCCCAATGGCAACTGCTGCCATGCACTCTGCCAGTCCCTTCCAACCTTGTTTTTTCAGACCTTTGCATACCTACTTCCAAAACTGAGTTAAGCCACACCCTACCACAAAAACAAAGCAAACAAAAAACCACCAAGAGGAGCACTTATTGAAGGTTCAGTGTGAATGTTGGTGTCCTGTTGGACAGGTCTTTTTTTCACTGCCAAATGGGTACGGAGTGTTGCGAAGATCAGCTGCCGATTGAATTGGGCTGGGGATTGCAGCAGCCCTGCTGAAGCTGATAGGTTTGATGTTGGGTGGTCAGAGCTGAACATGAGCATGGCCACAAGGCTGTAGGCTTTGAGGACTAGATTAGAATAAAGTCTATTTTATATCGTGACATACAGCCAGAAACTTCTTTTTGTAATACATTGTGAGAAGTTTTTTTTGTCCATCCTGATAGTGTGAAAGAACCTCCAGTTTGTTTTGTTGCTTTGGTTACTTTTACTGTGTTTAATCCTGCTTCTAGAGTTCCCAACTCCTCTTACAGTAAGTGGAAACCAAGTCATCCACTGGGAAAAGACTGAGATCTTGAACTGCAAAAACAAGTTCAATGAGTTATACATGGGGGGGGGGGGGGGGACAAAAACCTGTCTGTTTACATCTTCTACCTCCCCACCTACTGAACACACTAACGTGTGCATGCAAATATAATTCTGCACAGAACTTTTCTATACTGTTCTATGACTGAGTAGAGAACGTAATCCCTATAGCAGGATTCCTTTAGGTTATCACGAGGCCTTTGAAAAGTTATTGTTCTTTAAGTATTTTTTTTGGATGCTGCTGTTGAATTTGATCAATTCCTTTTGCAGATAGCGAGAATCCTGTCCCTTGCTTTTGTGCCTCCCTTTCTGCAATATGGGTCAAATGATGCAATTAATTATAAGGAAATGAAACATTGCTCAGTGTTTATTAGGCCCTGACAGTGTGGTCTGTGCCTCACGAAACAGGAAATCGCAGTCCCTGCTTCAGTGCTCCCAAGCACTGAGCAGAACAGTGGATGTTACATCCAAGCAGTGTCTGGGATGGATCAGATCACCAAAGCTTGGTCTTAAAGCGGTACATGTTTTTTTTGTTACAATTTGTTGGCAAATTATTTTAAAAGGTTTCACTGAAGCGATGTCCCTCTGGAAAGATGTGAATGGAAGAAATGTAGCCAGGCACATAACAAACAGCAGTCCTTTATGTGTAAGGGTGTGGGAAGGGAGGCTTTGACCAGAGTGAGTGTGAGATAGGAGCTGGCTGGGAGGCTTAGAGGGAGTGTGGGGTGTAGAGGTAGGGGGAGGAGATGAGAGCCAAGGTGCTGGGGGATTAGGCTTCTGTGCATCAGGAGAGAAGCCTGGCTTTAGGGTGGTAGATGAAATAAAGCCAGTGGAGGGATTCAAAGATGAGATTAGCACAGCCCGGTGCAGGAAAAGAACAGAACAGGAGAGGAAGAGTGCTGGGCAGGTAACAAGTGAGAGGCAGAAAGCACCGAGGTCAGACCTTGGATGGGCAGTGAATATGAATTAGGTTGGACCTAGATCTCTGGAAACAAAACTCATGGTTTGAGCAAATAAAAAGTGAACAAAAGCAGATGGCAGGGTGGCTTGAGTCTGCAGCTAAATGGGAGGGTTCAGTGGTTAGCAACTTCCATGTTCCCAGGAAAGCATTAAATGAACATCTTTCCAACTGTGTTTTTTTTCCCCATTCTATCTGGGAGCATAAAGCATCCCTGGGCTCACTCAGCCCTGACCTGGGAGAGGAGAGCTGGGACAGGGTAGCCAGCATAGTTAATGCACTGGGCAATGTTTTGCTGTGTCACTTGTTGCTAATGGTGTGGGCTAGGTATTGGAATCCCCTTAGCTCAGTACACGGGTGCCAGACTTTAATCATGAGCAGATAAAATGGGAGTAGAGGTAAATGGGGAGCCAGTGCAAAGACTGCAACCTGTCTTGCGGGAACTGGGTGTTAACTCCTGCATGGGGCTGGCAGCTGGGGCTGCACTTGACAGTGTGATGCCGGCTGAGATTATAGTCTCTTCTTTTCTATTTGCATTTTCTTGGAGGTTGATTTACATAATGTAATGCAGTAATGGGATGCTGACACGTGGCATGGTTGAGTTAAACTCTGGAATGGCTTATTTGCATTAATGCCAATCAGTTGGTGCTGGCAACTGGCTTTTTTATTCCAAAAGGGAATCTTCCAGGTCTCCTTGCTAAACCTGCCAGCAAATCAGCAGGACATGGGACACCAGATTCTGTCTTGTATTGCATTGTTTCTGGATTAAGATTCTGAGATGATAATACTCAGGAGAGGCAGACACAGAAACCCAGCTGGAATATTTCCCTGATTGCTTGTTGATGTATTTTTCAATGAAGTGAGCTGATGCACATGCCAAATTCATATTGAAATTGCCCTGTTCCTTGCTTCCTAGCACAAATATCCACCCACCATCCAGTTCTTTGTGCCATATCTAATGATGTCCTCTCCTGACACGCTGCTCCCTGTAGTGCTCACACTTTCTCTTGCTGAGGTTACTCCATGGGTTTTCTGCACCCCTTGTGGCTGGTGAAGGCAGTTCTAAAACCCCCTTGCCTTTTTGGCCAGTTAATGGCCTGGTTTAGGGTTTGCTGTGTATATGTTGGTATGCATTAGACCAAAGATGATGAGCAGCATATTCAACTATAGCTATGAAACCTGAAGAGCAGTGCTCCCTGCCAGGTCTGGAGGCTTTCCTCAAACAACTGGAGCGCAGGGCTTTGGCTTGCCTAAGTGCCAGATTAACTATGAATTAATGTTTAAAAAAGATTTAGGAAAGTTCACAATCATGTACATTGTTGTGAAGTCAATAAGCAAGTTATGTCAGGTCTACCTAGCTGAAAACATTTTGTGGTCCTTTAATCCCCTTTTAAGCTTGACTATTCCACTTCTTGTGTGATTTTTGTTTCTATTCCCTCATTCCCCAGCACTGTAACCACACCTCTGTGTGCCTTTTTGTGCACTGTAAGCTAAATAATATGGATGAGTTTTATAGCTGCTGAGATTAAATGAGACCTGGAGTATTTCAAGAGGGACCAGGCCCCTTGAGCAGGCTGGAAAGGGCCCAGGCTTGCATATGGGCAGCAGGCTCTGTGAGTCGATGAGGCTGCTCCCGCTGGGAGGGTGAGCAAGCCCTCAATGTATCAGCAGCCTGAAAATGGTTATAAAGCAATCCACCACAGATTGGGGAAAGGTTACAAACATATGGAATCACTCATTTGGCTATCTTTGAGCTTGAAAACAAAATAAATCTGTGCAATTCACCCGAAGTATGTGTAGGATACAATGTCATTTTTTAGAAGCGTGCTTTAGAGGCTGGTGCTAAGGCAGGGTACATGTGCTGGGGCCTCCTCTGTATGGGCAGGAGGCATTCAGGTGAAGCTCCAGCTGCTTTCTGTGCCCACAAGGTGACAGTGATATGGTAAAGCATCTGATGTTTAGAAATAAACTGTAGTGTGTGTGTGTGTGCTAGAAAGTCATCAAAAAATGATGCAGTAGGTGATTTGTGTGGTCATACCTTGAAGTAATTTGCAAGCCAAGTGCTTTGTCTGGGGTCCTGGGAGCCTGAGGTTGGGGTTCTCCATGGGACTGGTAAATCTGCTGGGCTTTCTTTAGTAAAAAGTGGGACTGTAGTGGTCTGTGTGTCTGAAGATAGTACTCCTTTCTCCTGGGCTGAGTTGCCAGGATTCAAGATCATGGGTGAGAACATTCTCTTCCTAATCAGCAGAACCAACAGTTCATGGTGCAATTTCCTTTAATTGCAAATAACACACATCACGCTTGTCTACTGAACAGAGCAGAACCAAACAGTGCTTGCTGCCAGTTTCTGAGCTGCCTTTCCTGGCACCATCTGACCCGAGGGCTGTTTCTCAGCTCCCTGCTGGTTCCTTCTGCCCAGCCAGCAATGGCTCACAGGCCTGAGCGCTGCCTCAGCCTGCTGGACTTCTGATTCATCAAAAGCTAACATATTGCCTTCATGTTTTTCATGTATCATTACATGGCATAGCAATACTGTACTCTTTGCATGACCTAAATTACAGTGGTGACCTGTACGCTGATTATTTCTGTCTAGCTGTACTTACATGGTACTGTAAGGTTGTGGTATGTATGGACGTGCTGTTATTGGAGATGTGTCCAAGATGTAAAATGAGATTAGATTCTTAGGCTTTTTTTTTTTTTTTTTTTTTTTTTTTTATGTATATGTGTGTCAGACTTAATGCCCTCTTCCATGAGGCTTTGCCCATCTGTTGTGGGTGGCAGTGCTCTTTATATATGGTCCCAGATGTTCAGTTGGTAGTGCGTGCTGATGGACACCTGCCAGTTTGGTGTCAGACATCTCTGGTAAATTAAATATTTTGAGAAGTTCACGTGAAGGGGTGGAAAAGGCCAGGGGAAAGCAGACATTTAAGGACCTATCTGATCCTGACTCTTCTTACGTGACTGTCTAGAGTGGAAGGGGGAACTGATCTGAGCAGTCCCTTTCAGTCCTTGGGCAGGGCTTGCTGACTTGCAATTACTTGCAATTGCCGCTCTAAAATGGGCACTTACATAAACAGGCATGAGCTGAACCAAAACAATCTTGTAAGAAGCTGGACTCTAGTGGAGGCTCTTTCTGGTAGCACCGTCTGCAAACAAAACAAGATGTGCCATACAAAACCTATTAAGTCGATCTGCTATATTTATGCCTTGTGTATTCAAGAACAGCATGTTGCTATGGGCCATCCTGTAATCCAAATTGCCTCATAGGGACTCAGAGCTTTAAACTATTCCAGAAGTTTCACAGCACTTTCTTCCCTCCAGAGGCCACCTGGCAGCACTGCAGATTTCTACGTGTGATTTTCATCTAAGGCCTTCCCTAGCTATGTATAAATCATGGTAGCAAAACTATCTGAGGATACTAGAAACTTTGAAATACTCCTCTGGGGTTGGGATGGAACCGGGCCTTTCCCAATGGGACTTCATTTATCTTTCACTGGGGCTGAATACTTCCCTTGGATCCCTTATGTTGTTATCCAAATGGTTTAAAACCATTTTGGGGATGTTATGTAAATCTTTTAGTGTTTGAGGTGCTCTGGGTCAGTTCAGTGTGAAATGCTAATGCAGGTTTTGAGGTATTGCAGGCCCTAATATTTTAGCTAAAGACTAGGCAATTATGAAGATGCTACTTGTGTAGCACTTCCTCAGTCTTGCCAAGACAGAATAATTTGTCCTACCCTGAGACCTTGCCAGGGCACCATGCTTTGCAGGATCAGGCTCTAATGCAGCATGGATGGTATCCTACTGCTTCACCCTCAGTACCAAGGGGGAGCTGGTGGTACCCAGGGTATGGAGAGCCTTCTCAGTCTCTTCTTGTTCATATATATATATATATATACACATGTTTACTGACAAGGGTCATAACCATTGATCCTCTCTCTTGTGAGAGAGGAGAACTGGCTTGGAGAAAGGTGGTTTAGGTTCTTCATCGCATCCTCACAGAGGAGAAGGATGTAAAGTAACCATATGCTCTCTCCAGGCAAAAAAAAAAAAAAAAAAAAAAGAGCAGGTCACATTT
The DNA here is from genome assembly GCA_011076525.1 of Nettapus auritus. Taxonomy (NCBI): domain Eukaryota; kingdom Metazoa; phylum Chordata; class Aves; order Anseriformes; family Anatidae; genus Nettapus; species Nettapus auritus. The sequence continues at coordinate 24,053,583 of CM021772.1, read as the reverse complement.
GGGACTCCACAGGGTTTCTTGAGGTTGCTGCTGCCTGCTCCTTGTGTGCCAATTCCACTTGGATGTTATACAGAGAACCTCTGTGCCTGGCTTGGAGTTGGGACTGCCCTCTGGAAGGGTGAAGAGTTATTCTGTCAGCATTGGGGGTCCCTTTTCACAGATCTGAGAGCCCTGGAGTTGTTTAGGTTCTTGATAATCAAAATTGAAGCCTCTAAAGGAGATGGGAGTAGAGGCTGTGTCCCCTAAGAGGATTCCAATCCTATCATAAAATACAGTATTAATTAGCAACTTAGAACTATTGAAGGCCGTAGGAGAATGTTGCCTTTGGGAAGCTTTGGAAAGTGCTCCAGTGCTTTTTTTCTTCCCTGCCTCCCCCTGATATCTGGACTAAATGAAAGCCAGTTGTGGTAAAATGATTTGTCCTGCTTGGTGGGACAAGACATGTGGTGTCAGGGAAAAGTAGAAGAGGAATCCAGGTGCTAAGACTGCCAATGCAAAGAACCTGTCACTGGTGCAGGCGTTCAGGAGCTCAAAGATAGCAGGCTTCCTCAGTGGCTCTTGCTTCAGCAGTCACCCTCTGGGCATCCAGGCAACAAATTCCTGGTTCCCCTGCAGTGCTCAGTCTGCCACATGTGGAGGCAAGCAGTAAATAAACTATTGTGTGGCAGCAGGTGTCTGTTATATCAGGGTAAAACATGCCCCAGGGGGAAATTTTCCAGTGCTAGGAGAGAAGCAATGATAAAAGCATCCAGCAGTGAGGCAGTGGGAGAGGCACAGCTGCTTTCAGGTACACTTGGGTTAGCAGGAAGACTAATGGAAATGTGGTGTTTTCCTCTTTTTGGCTGGTAGGTAGAGTCAGCAGTTTCTTCTGCCCTGGGTTACTATGGCCAGTTGTGCTGTTAGCTGGGACTGTAATGGAATAGGTGCATGTGCAATTAGTCATGAGATAAAACAGAAGCACTATTATTTTGTTGGCATTGGCTCAGCCATTGTGGACCTGCACTAATAGATATTCAGCAGAACTTGGCAAAACTACAGAGTACAGGTAAGTCCCTAACCTTGTAACTTACTACCAGGGGGCTCTGGGGAAGTCTTTCAGTAAGCAGCTATTTCTAATATCGAAAACTGGTTGCTGATCAAAGATTTTTTTAAAGTATTAAAACCAATGTATGTGTTGCCTGATATCAGTGGTGGGTAGAAGCAATTCATTTATTCTGGTCTAAGTGGGATTTAGAAAATGTACAGAAATGCAGCAGGTGGATGATGCAGAGCTGTTCCATCTTTCCTTTAATGTGGGGAAGTAGAACATAATTGCATCAAGTAGTGGTTTTGAAATATCAGATGTCCATTAGTGCATAATTAAGAAGTTAATGATGTGTTGCCAAACATGTGATGACCTCTTTTTCTCTGCCAAACTTTTAGACACTTACTGTGTTATCTTCTTGGACTTGCGCATGGAAAATATGTACTGGTGGCTGCATGCTTAGCTGTGTGTTCTTAAAAGGTCTTGTCTGGCTTAGACCTGTCTATATGAAATACTGAAGTCCTGGAAGCAGATCGAATGTTCTTTCTTTGTATGTTTAGCATTGCAGTTATTAATTTTTGCTCTTGCCTTGAATATATCTGGGCCCAGCATGTCTGGGCTTCCTTAAAACATGGAAAGCATAATAAAAACCAAAATCTCATTGATAAAAAGGGAAATTCTAAGCTGTCCTAGGATTTAAAAAAAAAAAAAAAAAAAAAAAAGGAATTTTTATGAAGTTTACTGCAGCAGGATGTGAGGACATAACTGAGACCAGGATTTAGAACCCAGCGCTTTCACATGCTTTTATCTGCTATATACATGGTATATTATTGTCTGAAAGAATAATTAATTACAGATCTACCTTGATCTCTAATTCAGATAAAACTGACTAGCTTAGGAGAGCTAGGTTATTAGCCAGTGTAAGTCTCTTGCAATAAGCTTGAATCCAAATGTGGACATATTAATTGAAAATGGTTGCAGGATTAGAAAGGAGTGTTCTTTTGTTCTTTTCTGACATAATATATTATGTTAGGTCAAGTTCCTTTTGGCTCATATTAATAAGATGACTGCAGTGATGATTAAAAATAATAATTAAAAAAATGCACTCTAACTACCAAATCTCTATCTGGACAGTGAGTGTTGTCTAGGGTAAGCAATTGCACGTTCTATCAGAACTAATTCTGGCATTTGATTATGGCCTGACAAATAGCTTTGTGCACATTGTAATATTGATACTGTCTTTTGAAGTTTGCCATGCCATGTGGAAGATTCAGTGCATGTTTCACTGGATACAGTAGTTTTTTTTTTTTTTTTTTCCAAATTTCCCTTATCATTTGGCAGCTACAGTTCAGAGACTTGCTGTTTGTTTGGTTGGTTGGTTGGTTTTTAGGATAGTAAGGTGGACTTCCAAATGCAATAACTTTTTATTGTCCTGAGTCAATTTTGGATTGCCTTTACCAGTGTCTCACATACTTGTTTGCTCCTGATGTCCTTTTCTTTACTGTGTTCAAGGGTTGTTCTTGTATATGTCCTTTTGTTTTGATCACCAGACCTCATTGTCTTGCCTTCGTCCGTGGTACCTTTCACATAGATCTACCTCCATCTCTTGAAAGATTAAGTGATCTATTGTAGTGGGTTTACGTGGCTAGGTTTTGGTAGGAGGGGGGCCATAGGGGTGGCTTCTGTGAGAAGGATCTAGAAGCTGCCCCATGTTTGGTAAGGGCCCCACTGCTGACCAGAGCTGAGCCAATAAGCGACGTTGTTTTGCGCCTCTGTGAGAGCGTATTTAAGACAGGGAAAAAACCGCTGCGCCACTCCGCAGCTGGGAGGGTGAGAGGAGTGAGGAACAGCCTTGCAGGCACCAAGGTCAGTGAAGAAGGAGGGGGAGAGGTGCTCCAGGCGCCGGAGCAGAAGTCCCCTGCGGCCCGTGGTGAGGACCATGGTGAAGCTGGCTGTCCCCCTGCAGCCCATGGAGTACCACTGTGGAGCAGGGTTCCACGCTGCAGCCCGTGGAGGAGACCACGGTGGAGCCTGTGCCCCGAAGGAAACTGCGGCCTGTGGAAGACCCCTGCCGGAGCAGATTCCGGGCCGGACCTGCAGCCCATGGAGAGGAGACCACGCAGGAGCAGGTGACCCGGCAGGAGCTGCTGCCCGTGGGGGACCCAGGTTGGAGCAGTTTGCTCCAAAGGGATGGACCCCGTGGTACGGACCCATATATGGAGCAGTTCTTGAAGAGCTGCTGCCTGTGGACAGCCCACGCTGGATCAGTTCAGCAAGGACTGCATCCTGTGGGTGGGACCCCACAGCACAGGGGACAAGAGTGACCGAGAAGGAGCGGCAGAGAAGTGCTGTAGACTGACCATAACCCCCATTCCCCCATTCCCCTGTGCCGCTCGGGGGGGAGGAGGTAGAAGAGGGTGGGTGGGGGAGGAGGTGCTTTTGTTTTTTTTCCTTTGTTTCTCACTTCTCTAGTTTGTTAGTAATAAGCAATAAATCTTACTTTCTCTCTATGCTGAGTCTGTTTTTGCCCATCATGATAATTATTGTGCGATCTCCTAGTCCTTATCTCAACCCTTGAGCCCCTTTCATCGTATTTTCTCCTCGCTCCTCTTTGAGGAGGGGGAGTGAGAGAGCGGTTGTGGTGGAACTCGGCTGCCCACCCGAGTAAAACCATCACATCTATCTGTCCTTTCTTGTTTTTGGACATAGTTAGTTTCCCCTGTGAAAAATGATGCTTGTCTTCTAATAAAGATGAGTTGTGTTATGTACTGCTCTGGAAGGTCTTGTGGTGTTACCTTTTAAAAAGTTACATTTGCTAGTGCTGCTCTAAGGTTTACAGTTTGACAAGATATATATCTTGGTATGTTAGTCTCAAACTGAAAGGTCCTAGGTTTTTAGTGCTACTCAGGCTACTACTCATGTTAAGAAATAAATATATACTGGGTCAAACTCTTCTTTTTTTTTTTTTCTAGCTCTACTCTATTCATTTAAACTTGTTTGGACCATGTTTTTATTTTATCTTAGTACCTGAAACATCAAACTTCTGTGCATAGGGCTGAATTTTGGGGTAGACCTGTGTGGTGTCAGGAGTTGGACTCGACGATCCTTTTGGGTCCCTTCCAACTCAAAATAGTCTATGATTCTGTAAGTCAAATTATGGAATGATTCAGTTATAGAAAGTTATAGAACAAAATGGTGTGATGCACCACTTTCCCAAAGAAACACCAACGTACTTAAGTGTAAATGGGAACTAGAAAGCGACATTTTCTTCATAATGCCCAAAATAAATTTTTCATAAGTATAGGAGGGAAAAGATGAGACCTTTTTTTTTCTTTTTTTTTTTTTTTTAATTTAAGAAAATCTTATATGTTCCAAGCCACTGGAGAAATTATTCAAGAAATTGTGGTTTGTACAGGGGAAAAATGGCTGCTGTGAAATTGTCAAGGCTAATGTGATCTATCAAGACCTGAAGAAGTGCAAGTCATGCAGCTCAGCTCTGTCTAGGGAACAGCTGTAATATGCACAATTGCCCGAGATGTTGGAGAAAATGTGTTCAGTACCACCTCTCCTGGCTGTCTACCAGTGCATCTCCACTAGCTGGAAACTTATTTTTTTAATGAGTCTAAGTCATTTTAGACTGGAAACTCTTGCATGTGAAGCTCCACAGAAGTTTAGCATAGTGCTGCACTGACATTATTGTTGTGATATCTTTCTGCTGGAGTAAAAGATGATTAATTTCTGGCTTTGGATCACTCCTATCTACATGAACTTTCAAACTCAACTGCAGAGCTTACCAGAACAGATCCCAGGTGCTACACAACAAATTCTTTTGTATCACATGGGCAGAAGGCAATGTGCTAATTCATCAGGTATAGGGCATCAAATGGTATTTACTATCACTCTGATAGCCTTCCAGGAGCTCCAAAATGCTAATATGCTTTCTGCTACCTAAGAAATATAGAAGACAGTTAAGTAGGCTTACTCATGAAAGGTCTCTGCTGATGTTTCGGAGCTCTTTTGTTTAAATCAGGGTTTTCTAAAAAGGTATTTTTATACAATGTGTTGGGAGATGAAAGGTTTCTTTCTTTTCTGGGATTCTTGTTTGCAGAAGAAAGGAAGATTAATATCAAGGTCTGTAGAAGGTTCCACAGAGGAAAGGTCTGTCCTGATTAACTGAATTCACTGTGCAAATGAAAGTAAAAATTTCAAAATTGCCTCAAGGAATGCGTTCAGATATAACTTACAGGTCATTATTGCAACTACTAGTACAATAAGAGAAGCTCTGGCTTTTATATCAAGGTATGTGTTCTGGAGGAAACTGGTTAGTAATCACGCATACTATTGAGGCAGCCTGTGCACCTTGCAAACAAGATAAGACTTCTGGACTGTCTCTTCTGCTTTTGTAACTTATGGCCTTTTATATGGTATAATAGTTGCTGCACTCCTCTGGAAAATTGGTGTGTTGATATTCTGTACAGCTGTTAAATGAGGTCCTACCAAACAGGAACATTGAATCCCGCATCCTCATGTAAATGGTGGTGGTCTTCAATTGCCATGTTGGTCGAACATGAGGGGGGGAAGACTTGGGGAGGGGGAAGTGCAGGCGTAAATCTATAAAATCTTCCTAAGCTTTCTAAATCTTCTAAGTATAAAATCTTTCTAAGCTTGATCACTTCCTAAACATTAAGATCTGCGGAAAGGCTTAGGACTTAGGACCTAGAAATGCATGCAAATGAGACACCAAAACAAATTTAGAGAGCTGAAAGAGTGATCATGAAAGCTAGACAAACTGGTTTCACCATTTGACAATTTAAGTACTTGCCATTTTGAGGTGTATGAAACTCTGGAATGTTGTGATCAATGTGGAGGAATTTTTTTTTATTTTTTTTTGGAGGGGTTGAGCTAGGGGAGGGAGGGTTTGCTGTGTCCCTATTTGAGAAAAAGGGAAATAAAATGAGCCATTTGTATTTTCAAACACCTCTCTCCCCTCCCACTTTAGCTGTAAAAGAGTCAAAAACATGAGGTCATCTGGAAAATGCATATATGATATGCATGAGCAGTTGGGAAACTTAAAGATGATTACCTTAACTTTGAAATTCAAATTGTGTTAAAACTAATCCTTTCTAGCAAAACACTTTTTGTTTGAATTAATTGGTGCTTTACTTGCTTTTATTTGCCCGGATAATACCATTTATTTTAAGCTTCGTATTTAAAGACGTTATCTTTGATCAATGGCTAAGATATTCCATAAGAAAGCAGATTTTTTTCTGAGGTGAAATATGCCTAGAATGTGTAGTAAAGAAAGCCTAGGAATCATGTCTTTACCTGCTCTTTAAAAGACTATTTTTAATCTTGACATCCTAAATAACTGTTTAAATCATCTACAAGAAGAAATATATCAATACCATGATCTTATATTAAAAAAAAAAAAGGCAGATGTGACTGGCAGAGTATGTGTATTTATAGCTTCTCTATTGCTGCTGTAATCTACATTCATTTCTCTGTGACTCCAAAGAGTTGTACAAGCAAGACTGCATTCTTAAAAGTATTTGGATGATTACTTGTTCATGTCAGTGTGTGTACTGAAGCAAGGGAAAATTCTTTTCGCTTCCTCTGCTAACATACACTGTAAGTAAATACTGATTAAAAATTATCACCAACTTTGGTCTACATCATGCATATTCTGTAGAAAATCTGAGATCTTTTATGGCCTTAGACAAACTTTTTTTCTTACTGTCTTTTTAGAAATGGAAAATGCATTTTTTTTTTTTTTTAGCAAAAGATGCTGTCAAGTATTGTAAGCAGTTCAATTAGAATATGCTTATTTTAGAAGGTTGCTTAAATGAGACTTAACAGCAGGTGAAAATGGTGCTAGCTCTGCCTTTTAGAAGAGTGGTGCACCTGTGTTCTGATACATTACGCTCATGTGAAGAATGCAGGACTGGGTCTTTTTTGGAGCACTCATTTAGCTGTTGGCAAGTGATCGAGTGGTACTTGAATAGGTTCTGCAATATGTGGAAAAATCTGATCTCTGGCTTCTTAAACTAGGAACTGCAAAGTAATAATGAAGGAAACAAATATGAGTAATGCAGTGAATATTATTTTGGTTTTGCACTTTTCATTCTTATTGTTTCAGACTGAAACCTGCCTCTTTAGTGAACTGGGATGATCAGCTACATAGAGATATTTCCATTAAAGGTTTCTGCTGCAATATCATTTTAGAAACTTTTTTTTTTTTAGTTTTCTTTGGAATGAAAATGTGCTGACAGTCACAGAGAGAAATCTATTCCGAGCTATATTTTCCCAGAGGATTATTTTTATTACCAATATACATGAATTACAGTAGGATGCAGTAGCTAGACCAGGCATGAATACAGCCCTTCAGTGTAACATTTCAGTCCTATGATTAATCTAAATCTACCCAGGCATCTAAAAGCAAGTGAGAGGAAGCAGGAAACGAAAGCAGAGTAAAAGAGGAAGAGGTGATCTATCCTGGGAGAATGATTTATAGTTTTCTGGGATTATGCTGTGATCTTTGAGCACTGAAATACAGGCTCTGGATGCTGTAGGGGAAACAAAAAATTACTTCAAGTGCAAAAAGCTTTCTTCCCCAGTGGAGTGGGGTTCAGGTTCCACCAAAGCATGCTAGTGACCTGTTTTTCCACAGCACATACGCGGTGTGATAGATAAGGCTGCCTGAACAGGGATGAGTGAGATGTCAAGGTCACTGAAGCTTGAGTCTTGTGCTCACCTTATTCATTGGCAGAGCCTCTCTCTTTTGCCTCTCCTCTACCCTTTTCTCCTTCCACTCCATACCTTTAGAAATATCTAGAAACTTTGTTAAGGTTATGGTGTTTCATTGACCTGGGCACCAGGGATCTGGGGTCGGACTCTTGCTCCAAGCTCTTTCCCCTGTCTTTTGTCTTCTGCAGGAAGAGGACATTGTCACTTCCCCATGTAAATGTGTAGTGCTCAGCACAACAAAGTTCTGCCTACCCTCACTGGGGGCCTCCAGACACAAATTAATAAAGGTGATTTTTCCAATTTTTTTGGAACAGTCACATCTGATTAAATATATTCCTACCGTGCTTTAAAAATAATTAAAAAAAAATCAATTTTTAAAGACAAAATTAACCACACGGCACCTGCACTGAGTTTTTTTCTTAAGTAGCACATCTCTGCTAACGCTTGACTGCAGTGACTCATCATATGAGGCTAAATCAGCCATGTAGAGTAATGCAGCGTGACTGATTCAGCCAGCTCTGATGCAGCATGATGAGAGTAACTTGGACCTGGAAATTTCAAGGCCTTCCACATTCTCTCCAAGACTGAGTACAAAGGGAAAGTTAAACATCTTTCCAACAGTTAAGTGTTTTGCTTAGGGGAATAGCTTTGTTGTTGTTGTTTTCTGTCAACTAAGAAGCCTATGTTTAAGAAAAGCATTAAGATCCTGAACCAGAGCTATTGAGATATCTGTAGGCAGAGCTTGTTAAAAACATCCAAGCACAAGTCTTCAGTGCTTTCATCACTGCAGACGTGTACCCAAATGTGCAGTGAGGATTTTTGAGGATAATTCCTTAAAATATTATCATGTGCTGTATAATATATAAAGCACATACGCAGGCTTTATGTACTTTCACATGTATTTACTTTTTCAACTGCTATGTTTAAGACACCTGACTAAACACCTCATCTGGTTACCTTGCACCAGCTAAGCCATGGTAGCTGCCTCAGTGGCAGCTTTTATACCATTCAGACCAGGAGCTGTAGCATCATTCTGCCCAGGTATGTTCTGCAGAGATTTAAACTAAGATAATTTCCTTCACAATCTGAGCATGTTGAGCCACTGTAAGAGTCTCAGCTGATGCATGGTAGCTTCTCAGGCTCAGTAATTTGATCGTGTATTTGAGCTTTTATTCTTAGATGCTTCATGTGTTTCTGCTGATGCTAGTGAAGACAGTTATGTGCACCTGCCACTGAAATTCAAATCAGACCTGTAGAAAATCAACCAAATGTTTGCATTTTGAAAGGAATTGGAAGTGCAGTAGGTTTGGAGGCAAAGAGTGAAGGCCTCGTGTGTTGTGTGTTCTCACTGACATCAGAATACATAGAATGCAATTATTACCAAACCAGACTGTCTGTAGTTTGCAAAGGGGAAATATAACCAAATATAACAGGACAGAGAATATAATCAGGTAGTTTATGAAATAAAGTTCATTTCCAAACAGTTCCTAAAGTGGAACAGTAAAGAGAGATGAAGCTTTGCTAACCGCCTGTGCTTCTCCAGATGTTTGGCTGAATCATATCAGAGTACCAAGTGTGAGAGTCTGTTACTGTGCTTTCTAAATTTAGGCTTTAAGGAAAATTTAGATCTTAGGGTAATGATGAGGAACTCTGCTTACAAAGTACTTTCTCCATTGAATGTGATCCCTCTGCCTCTTTTCTTACTAAGTATCATTGATTTTAGGAGTCTTGCAACACAGATGCTCGTTGCGCAGATGCTCTTTTGATCAGTTTGAAGTGCTACCATGGTGAGTGTGTGTGTATATATATATTATTTCTTCTGTAAGATGAGAAATTCACTGAAGAAAACAGGTTTGTCTTGACAATTGCCTTAAATCCTAGATGAGATCAGCTTCTGAGGCCAGAAAAATCAATTGTCAACCCTTAGTCCAACAGAACATCCTGACAAACTGTATCTGACTTTAAATTTTCTAATATTTCCAAGAGTTTTGATTTGAAACAAGATATTTCAATGTCAAAATCCAGTAAATAATCTATTCTACCTTCAAGTAAAAGGGAAATTTTCATTATATATAGATAGTTCCCCCCATCACTGTTCTGTGAAGGATAAGTAAGAGCATCAACACCAGCTTCTGAACAACAAATGCTAGTTCAAATCCCTCTTTGCTAGGTATTGGTTTTCAAATACTTATCGATTGCATTTTTTCTCAAGGCTTGCTTCACAATATCACCTAAAGATTTTTAGATAGGATAATAAAGATTGTGATCTGTGAAGTGCTGTGCAGCCGGGAGAATGTTAACTCTGAGCATAACCAGAATCTTGATCTGTGTTGTAATGACGAAGCACTTGCAGGAACTGGATTGTGTTAGATATGATGACCAGCACTGCTGACTTCAGTGTCTTCCGTGGGGACCAAAATTTAGTTTCTGATAATTATGTATAGAACATCATATATGTGCTTGTTCCTTAGTGAACCTAGAAAAAAATAACTCATAAATCTAAATTTTTATTCTTATATATTCTTCAAATTGTGAGTAAGAAGTAATTGGGAGTTGCGTAGTGAATACTGAGGAACACAACTGTTCCCTTGAAGTTGCTCTCTTGTGCTTACTGACTGTGCCACATAAATCTATGTTGAATCTGAAAGAAATACCTGAATTTGGTTCTGTGTGTTGAAGTGGGGGTTCAATAATTAGTGTCGTCATGCACAGCTACAAACCTTATGCAGGAAAAAATGACAGCCAATACATTGACAAGAGAGGGCAGAAAGACTGAGAAATTAGGGTGTGGGTTTGGCTTCTGGTCAAATGCGATTTTCTTGGATACAGAATGAGAAAACTGTTCAGCATAGCAGAATGCATGCTCAGAGAATGTGTAATTCAGAAATGAAAACCTTCAGAAATTTCCTTATTAAACAAAGCAGTGTTCAAATAAGCTGCACAAGTTTGCCAAAGATCAGATCAATGAAATATTTTCTTGAACTTGTATTTCTGCGCATACTGAAAAAGGTACTTTTCTGTAAAGCTTATTTAAAATCGAGTTTATCTCAGTTTTTAATGTGTTTTGATTAATTTTGAAGTTTAAATAACAGTTTATTAAACATAATTCAATTGTCTTCATCTTCTATGAAAATATTAAGTATCTTTATATATTTATGGAGGATTTCTGCAAATATCTGCCTGGTTCTTTCCAAACAGATTTAGTTCATGATAATTAATTTAAATATTAAGTACAGATTTAAGGAATGGTTACTGTGAACAAGTTAAATGATAGTTCTGTGCATTTTTCTAGTCTTAAGCATAATTATATCAAGTTGGTGATGTAGTATTTCATAGGCTATGCAAACACTGAGTTCATGTTCCCACTACAGTCCTTTCACTCTCTAGGTGTTAACAGAGTGGTGCTCTTCTGTGTCTTGTTCTTCAGTGGAAATTCTGTTGATTGATTATGCTTGTTCCCCAGGGCCTGAGGTTAAATCCCAGGTTTAACTCTGTTGGGATGTGATAGATGATCTGATGTTGTCTTCAGCAGGAACCAATTTAAGCCTTAAATTCTTGTCAGGCCCACTCTCTCCAGCATCTTTCAACATAACGTCTCTCCAGCCTGAGGCTATCTTCCTGCCCACTGCCACTCCTGTAGGATGTCTGAATTTTATTTTGAAACCCATGATGATTTTCTCTTATAAACACTCTTTGGCAGCCTGCTACTGAAATAAGGGTCTGCTGTTGCCTCATCTAGCAGGATGCGTAGACAAACTTGAAGTCTCTCTTGGGAAAATGAGGCCTGGCTGGGGTTTCATGCTCATTCTGACATAAGCCAGCAAGGAGCAGAGGAAATGGCTCTGAAAACAGAACACCCAGTGAATCCCCCCCTGGAGAGGGGATGATATGCTGGGGCCCCATCAATGGCCTCTTCCCCTCAGCAAGGGATGCTAAGTCACCACAGCCTTAGCTGGGGTGTGTGCTTCCATGTAGACCTCAAGGTTCAGCAGCTTGTGGGTGTATCTTGTCTTGTGGCTGACATTTATTAACCACGTTGCACATTTTAAAGTATTTTAAGTGAGGGGTGACTTGTAGCATTGCATAAAGTAGCATAAGGTTGAAAGGGTCTTCTGGAGGTCACCTAATCCGATCCCAGTCAGTGTGGGTTCAGTTATCAGCACTTCCAGTCAGGAACTGTGTCCTTGGATAAGCCATGGAACACCCTGTGTTCTCCTACGTGTGTCAGTGCTTATCTCACAGGTAGGGATTAATCAGTGTTCAAAAAGTAATTTGAGATCCTTAATGAAAGGCACTGTGTAAGAAGAAAATGTGACTGCACAGATTATGATCACCAGCATTGCCTTTTGTAAACTTAAGGGAAAGTCATGGGAGTGTTTAAAGAGGGGGAAATACTCTTCTGTATTGTAGTTGCAACATAAAATGCAGGTACCCCTGGAAACCCGTGTGTGTTTTATCTTCCATATGTGGTTATGTAGTTTCATTTATCTTTGCAAGAAAATGACTGTTCTTGCTCCTGAGACCTATTTAAGCGATTATGACCCAAGTTAGTTCACAACAACCGTCTTTTACAGTGCTTAATCAATAAACCCTGAAAGCAAATTAATCTTCACTTACTTTCAGAGGCAACTGCAGGAAAATAAGAATTGTCAGATAAAGCTGGGTTTCAGCATTCCTACCTCCAAGGCCAAAGGTCAGATATTAGTACACAGAGATTGTAAATACAGTTCATTCTAACAGATGCTAAAATAAGAGTAGAGTATAGTGGGAAGTTATACCTCTAGGGGACAACACTTTAATGCATGCAATAACTGATAAGATAAGCTTCTTTATTACCAAAAGAATGAATTTTAAAAAACCATATATAATTTGTCTTCATGCTCAGGGGAGTGACAGAGGAGAGGGGGACTATTTGATGGAGATAAGTGAATCACTGGAATATTGTATTAATATTGTGCTGTTTCCTGAGGATATTAGATATGTTAAAGGGGGAAAGAGGGAGAAGTACCCCAGGTAAAACATAAATCAGATGGATGTTTAGCGTAGTTTGTTTCTTTCATGGAAAGTTTGCTTCGTATATACTTGATTTCCAGTATGGAGTTGTTAGCATTTAAATGTGAAAGGGGAAGAGGATACTATATCATGGATTACTAATACCCTGCGTGATATAAATGGGCAAGGTGCTGCAGATGCCTTCCCAGCATCATTGGGGAATCTGTACTGTAGCTTTAGAAATGCAGTTTTTTGAAATATGCATAATATATAATAGTGTGCTCACAATTAAAAGAGGGTTAATGATAGTGATGTACCTTATGTGATGAGTAGTCTTAGCCCCACTGTTTCACTCCTCCTCCTAAAACTCGATTTTTCTTTAATTTCATCATTCTTCTCACTTTTAAATTGTGAAACTTTTGAATGAAGAAAAGATATTGTAAGTGTATTTGTTCTTATATGCACCCGGCCTCTAGGATAATAAATACTATTCCCTTTAAAACGTTTAAAAAAAAAAAAAAAAGGCACTTGTTAGAAGTTTCTTCCTTATTTTTTTCTAAATGACTATAAGTATTGGATATTCATTACCCTTAGTGTTGGCAGAGAGGATACCAGTCATTTGACATGGAGGGTAGAGGCTGAAATGAGGATTTTCTCTGTATGCTTCTGGAGGAAAATATATGTATACGTATACTTTGTGGCACCTAGCTTGTGTGTTCTTTGTGTCTATGTTGAAGCAAATACCAAAACCTCAAGTTACTGTCCTTCAACACTACAATTTTTTAGCAATCTTAATGGGAAAAAACTTCTGATGTTCCCTGAAACAGCTGTTTATGGTCTTGCATTATACATACTATTTTTGAAAATTGAGAGTAGCCACCTTATTAATTATGAGAACTTGACATAGTGAAACTGATGACTTAGTAGTAATCTAATATTGTCTGTAATTTTGAATGTGCTCCCTGCAAATATCCCCCTTCTCCACTATCTTGTTTGACTGGGACACCACCAAATTACAATTCCTTTCCAGAAAAAAATCATTAGATGGAGGGCTTTCATGTAGCTTTTCATTGGGTGAGTAATTGAATTCCTAGAGGACCTATCTGATTTGGAGGCCAAAACTTTCTTGTAATGCAGGCTATATAAAAGTAGTATAAATCCCAGTGAGAGATGAAATGATGCATTTAAAAGCAAAGAAGAAAACTGCAATACAGTCAACTCTTTGATTGTTCACTACCCAATTACCTGTGTTATTTAGAAATCATCTTGATCTTAATCTCTTCAAAAAGCTGTTTTTTTTTCTTGTATTGATCTCATTCTACTTAACTTTGCCTTTCAAATATGTTTGAATATATCCTAAATAGAATGATTGCTTTGTCCAATTTGCATATCTTTCACCTTATCAACTTCTTTTGCTGTGCCAACTTATTTCCTCTTCCCATCCCAATGCTGTGGATAATTGATGATAAGCATTAAAGAGGAGATTATGATAACATTGTGTTTTATTAGGCTGGAGTTACACAAAGTGCTAGCCATGCCAGTAAAAGACAATGGTATAATTCTTGTGCCACAATGTGTGGTGCAAGAGGTGACCAGAAACTTACAGACAAAAGCAGAATTATATAAATCACTTACAGCTGTTTCACCATCAGTTACCAAACCTGACAAAGCTTTTGTCTGATGTACCGTAACTTACCCTCATACCCTCCTTATATTTGTCCTTCCTTTTCCTTCTCTACTGTGAGCACATAGTTCTAATGGTAGACTAGAAGATTGTACTGCTTAAGTAAATTTATTACAGAAATAATTGTCTTGAAAATATGAGGAGGCTTTGCAGGAAGAAGCAATGAGACAGAGAACAAAGTTTGAGCCCTATAAAATATTGAGGCATCTATGTATCTGAGGAAGCCATTCCAAGATGTCTTTGATTACTCTTTGATTACTACTGTTTGCTGTCCCTGTCATTATTATCTACCTGGAGGGCTCAAACTGATCACCCTTCAGATTTCGATTATTAAGTGTCAATGTTAGTTTTTGCATACTGCACTCTATTAAAGACCATTAATAGTGGCTATTATGACTTAACATTGTACTCTTTCATTAAAGGTGGTTCAAAGGATAAAAGAGTTAAATATATTCAGGATTAGCTCTTGGTTTTCTGGTCAGCATGCTGAGACATGGAGTGCTGTTGTGCTAGTTCTCTAAATACTTGTTGCAATATTTTTACACTGAATTAGTGATCTGCAATAGCTGAGCATGTGTGAAGTGATTAACAATGAAAATAATTAAAATAAATCCATGTATGTGGACAAACATAGGAGATCATGAGATGAGCAAGGGCTTTTTGAGCAGTTGTTCAAGCAAGAAAGTGAAAACCTGCCATGAGCTGGCAAGTATGGCTAGAGGTTGTTTGGTGATATTAATGAGAACTTAAACTGTTTAGAGCCTTGAAAGCTAAAGCTTTCTTTTACCTCTGTTTCCTGCCTGCAAATCAAGTATCTGACAGTTGCTAAATCTCTGCAAGAAGACTATGATGGAGCGCAATTTTTTTTACTGTAATAAATGATGTGAGAAAACTTCGGGTGCCAATTGCAGATGATCAAATGGGTATGATTCGTGGAATCAAGAGCTTTTGTATAGCTTTTTTGGTGGTGTGTTTTTTCTTCTGTGATGGTATCACAGCTACCATGGGTAAGCTGATCTCTTGGAACTTCTAGTCTTGGAACGCCTTTGTGATTGGCACAATTCTGCCATTCTGAAACTCCCCTGAGAACAAGGATTATTGTGCCCAGTTTTAGGAAGTTGATTATCCAAGTTCTGCCACTGGGGAATCAACCTTGGGAAGAGTTTACTAAGTTATAATTAGGTTTTCTGTCTGTGGAACTTCAAATTGTACAACTTCCGTGGATATATATGCAGTGCATTTTGCCTCACTTCAAACTCCTGCCAAGTTCTTGCCTCAAATTTAAGACATCTGTAGGTAGAAAGAGACAGAAGAACACTTTAACTTAAGGGAAAAGTTATTATAGGAGACATATTTCTACTGTCAAAAACTCAGCCACCACTCATCTGTAACCAGATTCCCATTGGTCACTACTCAGCAAGGTCATCACACCTTTGTAATGGGGATAAGCAGAGAGGTATTTTTCTGTTGGTTTGTCTTATTCTCAGTGGTGTTTTCCTCATCACTTTAGACTCAGAGTAAGACAAAATGACCAAAGAAAGCATTCATGGGAGAGTTCAGTGGATGAGGAGGGCTGGTTTACACTGATTCTATTCTCCTTTCCCTTCCCCTTCCCAAAGTGTTTCTAAACAGAGGTTTATTTTTATCCAGACAGGAGAATCCTCCTGTTCCCTATTTCACCTAACTTTCTCCTTTTAGATAAATGGTTGCCATTTACTGATGTACTATTGTGAAGAACAGTGTGAAAAGTGTGAAATTGCATTTTGTTAGTACAATGTGTTACCATTTTTTGTACCTGCAGTGTTCAGGTTGTATTTTTAAATGTTTAAAACTTCATATTTTCACTTCAGCTACTTACCAAATCCTACTAGGTACATTTTGGATTTTAGAGAAGCTGCAGTCTCATACATGACTAGTGTTTGCAACTCTGCATACAAGCAGAGAACGGAAGCCTCTATTCTCATTGCAAGCTGATGACCAATACCTGAAACTGAAAAGACACTCCACACTCCAAGTAGAAGAACAGTAAGAGATCTAGATGAGATCTGCATACGACAAAGGTCTGTATAGCTTTCTGCCTCACCTTGAGCAGTGCTCAGTAGTGAACACCTATGGACATACAAACACATGGTACATGGAAAGGGATGCCTTTCACAACCATTCCCTCTCAGATTCTGAAAACCGTATTTTCATTTTATTTCAAATATGTTGTTTTGTGAATATTTTAACATATCCACATATTGTTGAACCAGAAACCAGACTTATTGTCTACCCAAACCTGTTTGTTCAAATTTTGATTCAGAACCAGTGTGGAAAAAATACCCATCTTAAACAGACTCAAACTTTGGATACAGGTCGAAACTTTACAAGTTCTTTCACTATAGAGAACCAAACAAAAATCCCAGTACTGTAGGGGGAAAACAAAACAAAAAACAGGGTCAGGTTCAAACCATGAGGGACCATCCTTCAGCCAGCATAAATTGTTACCGCTCCACTGAAGCCAATGGAGCTATGACCGCTTCCCTCAGCTGAGAAGCTGCCCTGAGTCACTGTCTCATCTCTAATGGCAGTGCCAGGGGACAAGATGGGTGAAAGGGAAAAAACAGGGAGGAAGGTTGATGTAGGACAACAGGCGGTATTTTATTTTTTTAAAGAAGCTGGCAGTGTTAATAGAAACTCTCTCCTGTTGCATTCTTATGCAAAGCTCAGATCTGAAGGTTACCTGCTTCCCCAGTGACTTGAAATGGATTTTTTTTTTTTTTTTGTAAAGTAATCTCTTCAATCTGTCTCTTCCTCTATTTACAGAACATAAAAGTAACCACAAAATGCCACTGTTTTTGAGCAAATCTAATCTGCCCTTCCAGTAATATCAGGTCACACGATGATTATCTCATTTTCTTGTGGAATTATTGGCTGGTGATTGTCAAAAAAATCATGTCTCTACATCAGGTAAATAAGAGTAAAGACAAAAAATATGAAACACTGAGCATAAGAAATAAGAGGTTAATTCATCTGCCTGGTGGCCTGTTCTGCAGAGTTAGTGACACAGAGCAGTCCCATTTTTTTTTTTACACTGTTTATAGCTCTTCCACTGCTTTCCTACTCCCCATTTCAGTCATGAAAGAATAAAAAGGCAAGAAAAGTATTTGTTTCTGCATCAGGGAAAACACTTTTAACAAAAAGGAAAGCAATAAAATAGCCGGGGTTGGGACAGCCTGCTTCAGGAGCTCTTTGCTGAGAGAAGGTCAAAGGTTTCTGGAAGGGAGGGCTTACACAGTTATCTAGGGATGGAGAGGGAATCTCAGTGAACCTCAACAAATGTGGCATGCAAATAGAAAAGAGACAAAACATCTGTTCCAGACTCCTAATTGTCAAGGACTGGGAAAGGAAGAACTTGTCCTTGGAAAATCCAAAGCATCACCAAGTTCAGAGAAATACCAAGCAGTCAAAACGAAACATTGACAGTCTCAGTAGGGATGCTACTTCTGCAGCAGGTACACACTGCAGGACTGCCAGCACACCATCGACCAGCCTGACATGACTACTGAAAATCACAACATAACTCTTTCCCTGAAGAGAAGCGAAGAAGTTTCACTGCATGACAGAGCAACTCGACCATATCCACGACAGACACAGTGCCTTAGATACTCAGCTCAGAGGAGAACCATCTTCTCTCCTATTCAGCTTGACTATTACTGCTAGAAGCCTTGGATCTCTTTAGTGTGCTGACAAAAGCAAGGTGTGTACATCGGTCCCAGGAATCACGCAGCACAGAGCCAAGCCAATGCAAGACCACCCTTCACCAGTACTAGCAATAAACGTTACATGGAAGATCATTTGTAGCCCTAGGCAGAGGAATGGAGAGTCCTTTTGGCTCTCAGAAAAAATAATGGAGAACAAGTCTGAAAAAAAGGAAGTCCTGAGGCCGCAAGGCAGGTTAGGCAGAAACAGACTCAAGACAGCACTCAAACCTTTTTCAGTTGAATCCATGGGCTTCAGAAGGTAATGAAAAGTCAGGTACCTAACTGCCTTATTGACTTCCAACCAGGCTTCATCCCACATGACTTCAAGTATTTAAGTAAAGAGCCAACCATCTCCTCAGGGCAAAGCAGGTCTTTGTGGGTTCAAGCACCCTTTGCATTTCCAAGCCTCCTTGTACTGACTACAGTGAGCCTGGAGTCTCCAGCCGTGGCAGCTCATAATAATGTTCTGATTCTGCTAAGGCAAACCTTTGGTAGAGTCCCTCTCCATGAAATAACAATCAGACATTTTTGAGTGCAATACTCTTTGTGAAAACATCATTCTGCTCCTGCTTTTCTCAGGGACCTCAGTAAAAGCCCATATCAATTCACATATATGGTCCTGGTAGGTGTACAGCCTACACTTTATTCCAAAAAAGCCTAAACCAAACCACACCTTGGGAATACACAATGCTGGGACTAGAGGTGGCATAAACCAGGTTTATATGGTACAGACAGCAAAGAACTGAAATGAAAATACAGAAGTCCTGCCTAGGTACAACGACTGCATTAAAGAATCCCCATTACAGCCATTACACTTTATTCCTGCACTTTCATTTTCCACTGTCATGAGACAGACTCCAAAGGCATATTTGCATTACCAAGGTGTTACCAAAGTGGAGTGAAACAGCTTAAAGTTTCTTTTATAGACAATACATCTATTCACGGTAGATAAAGGGATTAAAGATCCTACTAAAATCCATTAGAACCAGGAGTAATACTGCCACATATAGTTTTATTCTGCATTTTTATTACACCTTTCCTCCCAGGATCTTAGAGCACTGGTCAAATAAGAAATTAGGCTCTGTTACTTTACCAGAATAAAATAAAAACTCTACTTTCAGATAGAGAGGACAGCTACAATGACAGCTGAAGGTCACACAGGAATAGAGCCTGGGTTCTCTGGCTTGTGGGTTTCTGCTCTAAAGCCCGTTCCCTCGTTCCCTTTTTCAATTAGAGGGATGACAGCACCACATACACATGGTACTTAGGGTAAACCTTTGTCTGAGTTCTTCATCTCCTCCTACCATTATCTGCACCATTTTTATTTGAATGCCTCTTTTTTTTTTTTTTTTTTTTTTTTGTTTTTTTTTTTTCCCCAGAGTTTTCTGCAATATTCAAATGAACCGTGAACAAGAGAAGGAGAGGTTTATTGAGCCATAGCAGGCTAACACTACCCATGTTGCTGCATGATTCGAATACTTAAGTGGCCCAGATGCTCTAACATTCAATTAATGAATTCTGGAGATTTGGGAACAGGGTGGAGGGAGGGAAAAAATTACACAGGATGTTGGCTTTGCCATTGCATTATCCTAGGTATCTCACTCTGATGAAGGTTAATGAGGAGAGTTCAAATGCTAAGACGTAATTAAATAGCAATAATTAAAGAAGCTGACATTGCTAGAAGCAGCAAATGGAAATAAAGTAAAATTGTTTCCCTTTAAAAGAAAGTAGGCAGTTATTGTTTAAACACCACAACCCTAGCAGGTTTGTGAAATGGTTTCCCATCTTCCAAAACATGAGGCAAGCGCTCGTTAATTGGCATCATTACACGTTTAATGCTGTTTGCCTTGCCTTCCCTGATCCCATTTGCCTATTTTTGGATGGTAGCCTCAGCACAAATGAAGCCTATTTGGCAAGACTGCACCCGGATCAGAGACAGACGTGTGGTCATCCTGGCTAACGCGTGGCTGAGAGGTGTTCATATACTCCCCAGGTAAGCATGATATGAAAACTGACAGAGAAAAGAATTGTAAGGCAGGCAGCGCTCTGACCCTTAATATTCTGAGATTACAGTCAATACAAGGCATAAAAGCTAAGTCAATGTTTGGAAAATTGAAGTATTCAGATCCTTATTACTGTGGATGTTTTGGAGCACTGGCCATCCCTGCCTGGCTCATACGGTACACAGCAGAAAGAAGAAAAAGAATAAGCAGTTTCTACTATGTTTTTCAAATTAATTTGCAGCTGCTAGTTAACATTCATCTTCTTGTTAATGACATCAGAACTTCCCACTGTTCAGAAAATTTCACTGATTTACTGAGCACTTAAGAATCACTCAACACTGTCAACAGGGCAAGCACTACCGTGGTAAGCACAAGTTTGCCTGCTGTTGAAATCTAACTCTGGATTAATGGAAATCAGGTGAGATGATCCTGGCAAAAGCAATACTCACATGAACTAGAATTCTCGGAGACAGCTATCTCATCACTTCTGCAGGCCCATCCCTCAGGTGGGTTACCCTTATGGATTCTTCTAGGTGGATAGTTCTAGTGAGCAGAATGAAGTGCTCATAAATTTGTCAGGTGAGAAGTTACATTAGGCTCCATACATGTCTTAATGCTGTCTCATTGATCTTGCAAGGAAAGTCAGGCCAAGAGAAGAATTTCCAGCAGTGGAAATTGGAATTCCAGCACTGAATTCATTCAGTGATGAATTAATATGAGGCACAGTATCCTTTCCCTTTGCAGATAAAAACTGGATGATTCCTTTTTGTAGCCCCAGTGAAGAATCCCATTTCCTTCCAGGACTTGCTAGGTGCCATTAGTTGAAAGACCTTCTGGCAAAGGAAAGTTCTCAGTCCCCAGATTCAAAAGAATAGGCTCAAATCATCCAAGCTCAAAGTGAATCTCATGGGCTACTAAACTGAATCAGAACATTGGACCCTGAAACTGGATCTGAAAGTTGTATCTGTTCATAGAGTGTAATATTGTCTCGCTATGGATATGAATCTGAACTGCTGCAGAAGATGAAAAGATGAGGAACCTTTATCATATGCAGATCTTATTGTCATCAAATCAGATTTTTATTCTCCTGAATATGATTGTGAAAGAATGGAAATATTCTGCCCGTGGTGTGGCAGCATTCAAGAAAGGTTTGTGTTTTTTTATACAGAGTGTAACTCTGTGCATGTCTTAGAGTTTTAGTGAGGAGCCAGAACTGCCACTACAGAAGTATTCAGTGATAATACTGATCACTTTCATGCAAAAATGTTCTTTAGGGACTGTTTGCATAATTTGGGGTAAGTGTTGAGTAAAAACAGGGATTTCTGGATGCTTGTTAATCCAAACATAAAAACTCTTTATCTCTGCACTTGAGCTGTCTACATGCAGGGGACTATTTCAAGAACAATAAAGGAAATCAGATCTTGGTCTATCATGATTTCCTGTACCCAAGATAAAAATAAACTGAGTTTGTTAGGATGGAGTAATTGTCAAGCTCAAATGCCTAGGTGTCAAAAATATCCACCAAATAGTGTTTATTTTGATAAAAGATTCATAGATCTCTTTTCACCCATGGTTTAATTAGATTTAAATGAAAAATATTTTTATGCACAGGAGCCCACAGATGGAATATTTGCTCTTCGAAATACATCGGGTAATTGCTCATATCCCCAGATTAGTAATATTTAACTTATGTCTGCTAAGCTTTTTAACCCTCAGAAATGAACCTTCAGTTTTTCCTTCAGTTTTTGATAGTGATCTTCTACCTGGTGCAGCAAGCTAAGTGAATTCCCAGTTGCAGTTTAGGTTTACTTTATTGTTAGTTACAGGGACTTCAAGTAGTAAGGTGCTCTGTTATACCGACTAGTCTACAAACACATGGGAATCCTGGATTTACTGAAGTTAATGGCAGAATTATCTTTTTGTCCACAACTTCATGCTTAAGGAGAAATACCTGAAAGGCCTGAGAATGTAAACAGACAAGGCCTAAAGCTAAACATGGGAAAGGGAACTGAAAGCTCAAAGCAGGCTGTTTGTGCTGTGATGAAGCTCTGGGGCTGAAGGCCTGTTGAAACTTCATTGGTTGATTATGAGGAACTAATTTTTCATCACAATCCTTTAGACTCCTTTCACTGAGGTTACATCACTTCAGAAAGTAGACGTGATCCGTTTGTTTGCGAAGGCATCTAGTCGCCCTGTTATCATTACATCCTTACACAAACGATCCCTCTGAAGAGTTAGTTGTCCAAATATAAGCAGTGGATCTTATGAAACGTCCAGAATTTATTTCTGGACTACTCTTCTGCTGTCAGTGTCTCTTCATATAATTCCTTGACTCGCCTGTTGCTGTAGTAGGGAACATATTACAGGGTTATATGGTTTACGTTGTTATCACAATAGTGATCTGTTTGGTTGTTAAATAAAAACATAACACATTTTTAAAAAAATCAAGGAAATTTAACTTTGTGTAAGCTCTGCACAAAATTAGAGAAACTGCTGTAACTTATGTTTACTGTTCATCTTGTCAACCCTGGCAGTGTCCTATTGAGAGGCTTCCTGGTGTCAAGTGCACTTTCTTCAATATGAAAAGGGATTTGTATTAGTAATTAATATTCATACAATAAAGACATAGACGATCCACAAATAAAACAGTTTTTTAGCCTCACAAAGGCAGTACCATGAGAATTAATGTGCAGGGAATCCACAATGAAATGAAATCCACTCAGAGTTCCTCATCACAGGAGCCAATGGGTGCAATTCTGCCCAAATTGATGGAGTGGTTTTCATTTACCCCAACAGTGAATTTGTTTCCTACCCAGCCAGAGCTAATACTTTTTGACATAAATAGATGAGAGGATCAGTCCATTAATGCAGAAGATTTAGTAGCTATTTGGTGAGTTTTTGCCATCTTTGACATTTCAGAATGGAGCTTAATGATGCAGCAGTTTAGCATAAACAACCTGACTGCATGGGGACATTTCTTTTCCTCTTTCTGCTACCTTCTCCTCCAGGCTTGGCATTCTCAGTGTGTGTGTGACTTGGGACACTAAAGTCCCTTTTCGAGTGCACCTGCAGTCTCTGCCACAGCTGTTAAGCTTTCTTTGTGAAGCAGGAGTTCTACAAGGGCACAGGTTAGTTTTTCAGAGCTTAAAATAATCTTGTTTCCCTGGTTCCTCAGAAGATGTTTTGTTTAAAAAAATAAAAATTACATACTTTAATAGAAATACTTTTCCTTCATTAAATTAAATCTCTAAAGCCCAATAGCATTTTCAGTGCTTATATGAAAATGCCAGTGGGGATTTGAGATTAAAAGCAGTATTTTTGTACAAGTCAATGAAGATCTCAATAGGAAAGAACACTCTTCAAATATAAATTCCTCCAGTATCGAAAAAGACAGATTTTCTACTTAGGTCCCTGATAATACGTCTCCCAGCCTTGTTATGAAATTCTGTTTTCACATATCTGATATAAGACTGTTACACATTAGCTCTCTGTTTAATGAAATCTTATTAACAGTGCCTTTTTTATTATAGAGATATGCCAAGCTACTCAGATTTAATTCATGTTTAATGGTAAACATGAGGTGCTCTGACCCATTTGTATGCAGCTCAGGTTCTCTATTTCTATCCAAAAAGGGAGTAAATGGCATGTTAGAAGTAAAAGCATAATATATCCACAATTGACTTACTGGTATCATCTGGACATATATAGCTGTCTTTCATAACAATGTATGTGTGACCCACAGCCAGATAAGTAGGAAAGGGATGGATTAAAAACCAAGATGTTCAAGAAAGCCATATTTTTATTTTTATTTTTTCTCCTCCCAATGTCTCCTGTCCACTCAAGCAACTAAAACCTTGAAGTCTGCATTTTTGTAGATAAAATACTGAGTGATCAAGGTGCAGATTTTGGAAAAGTACTTTCCAAAATTTCCCAGTGAAGATTAAAACAAACAAAAAAACTGTTGTTGTTTTTAGTAATATATGCATGCAGTTATAAAGTTCTTTTCCATTCAAGGATATCAAGGAAATGTTTAAAACCAGGTAACTATTACCAGTGTTATTAAACTGGGGGAAAGTAAATCGAGTTGTAAATGTAAGGGTACAAAAAGGAGTGCACATGCATACAACTCCTATGCCAATTTTGAAGGCATCTGAGCTGATGCTTACAGGAAACTTATCAGTCCTTCAGTAGACATCTGTTCCAGAACATTCAAAGAGAATTAGAAAAGCACCCAAATCAAAGCACCCAAATATGAAGTCCTGAAGAACACGCATTGAATTCTGTCCATATCATAAATTCACTTTTTTATTAACACTGGGAAGGCTTTTTGACTCAAGCTTCTCTCCTGGAATTAGGCAAGCCATTCACCCCAACACTCTCCTTCTAGAGGAAGAAACAACTTTTTGACCCAGCCTCCATAATATTAGTTTTTTTTCAGACTGTGTTTTAAATCTGAGCCTTGAAAGCATACACATCCTCAGTCTGTGGGGCTAGGAAGAAGTTCTTAATTCTTCATGCTGAATCTACTTTGCTTTCTGTCACCCAAGTCGATGTACAACGGGTTAGTTGTTGAGCAAGAGTAATAATGATCCTGTAAATTAGTATTGAGGATGTCAGTGTGAAAGGAGGCAAAACAGGATTCTGCTGTGTGCTTTTTTAATGTTAAGTATTTTAAAACAAACAAACAACAACAAAAGAACTCCTGCAATGTCATATGTTTAGGGTACTCTTGGAAGTGTAAATATAGTTTCAGATGCTATCAGGCAGAGCTTTTGTTTGGGGACTTCCTGCATTCTGGGTAAGTACCGAACAAAACAGCTGGTTGCCACTGTGCTTTTATTGCTATGTTTTGTTTGGTTCCCTTCCATTAGGTAAAATTTAGAAATGCCTGCTGAAACTAGTGGGAGAGATGGAGGCATGTGGATTTTTGAGGGGACTTGGCCAAAGAGAGAGCTCTGGTTGCCTATGGATATTGACATCTCCTAAAGTAGGGGACAACTGAATAAAGTTTTTTGAAGATTTAAACTTTGGACTTAAATGGGATTTAGGTTACTTTAGTTGCTAAATCTGTTTGTGAGTTTAGTTGCTAAATGTATTCTTGAGTGTCTTTTGAAAGGTTACTCATCAGTTTGGTGGAGGAGCAACAAAAAACACAGGATTTCTGACTTCAATACTCATGTTCATACAATGCTACATCACATATTTGATAGAGGACAATGACCTTCAAAAAGTTTTCTTTTTAGAAGCTTTCTGAAAATTGGCTAGTGGTTTGGGCTCAGCCTTGACAACTTCTGAAAAATCTCTCCAGTGTTCAGTCTTAAATGTCATCAGTGCGGACATGACTGGTTTGAAATATTTTTCTACAATGATGAGAAAATCTCCTTGTACTTAGTGGCACAAACTTTATTTTTTCTTCTTTGCCTTGGAAGTATGTAGTCTTGCAGTACACTAGCACTACTGCATTACACTAGCACTCTGGAAACAAAACTGTTTAAATCCATTTTCACTCTTGCTTGCTGCCAGGTTCAGAATCTTTCCATTAGCAACAATTATTATAATCAATAGATCAAGAATGTAAAGATAAAGCAAATTAGGAGTAATCTATTCTCTGTTTCTTCTAAATCAGGTCTTAAACTCAGAAGGCAGTCATTGCAAATGCTGACCTAGTTTTTCATTCAAATTAAGCTTTTCTGTCATTTACTGGTAGCTTCTATTGAAAAAGGCCATCAGGATTAAGGCCATCAGTTGCTGTTTTTCTCCCACTCGTCTGGAGTATCTCTATTCATTTTTATTTTTATTTTATCTTTAATTTTATTTTTTTTTTTATCTGAAATAGCTCCAAATCTGTCAGATGTCTTCAATGTGGAAGAGTGTTCAGGTAACGTGGCTTCCATCAGAGATGCAGGTAAGACAAAACAGGGACCGTCCTCACAGCCTGGTGAGGACAGGTTGATGCGGGGAGTACAAAAGTTTAGCTGGCAGTTATGCCAATGACTTAGCAGCCTGTGTTGGGTGAGCTGTTTAACCCACCTATGCTTCAAGTATTCGTCACTTGAATGGGCTTGAAATTCCTTTTTTCTTACTGACAAAGTGCTGCTTGAAAAATACCTGTGCTATAGCCTGAGGGATGCTTAGGAGGGATTATCAACTCCTGTGCAGTTGGGGGACACTTAGCACAGAGAGGGATGTATGTGGTCATGTTGTATTCACTGATTTCTAACTTCATGAGAAACCCCAAGGCTGCCTGTTTGCTCTGAAGTCTACCTTTGATAAAGGCAAGTAATGTTCAATTCCAGCTCAGCTGAAAGTCATTAGCATTCTCCTGCTGTATTACATGCAGATTTTCCTGGCTCACAAGAATAGTATTACATGGAGTATGGATCCTATATCAGCAAAATAAATGCGTGCATGCAGAGCTATAGCCAGGGTTTATAAGGTTTATTAGATGATGTTTCCTCTACCACCTCCTCTGTCCTTATTTTCTGCTGACATTCCCCCTGGCTGTGTTTTCCCTTCCTCACTCTCATGTCCTTTCAAGAGATTGGGGTGAGAAGGGTTGTTTTTACTTTAAATAACTTAATATCAGCAGTATATTCTTTGATCTATCACCGTCATGTATTGGCTGACCCTCAGGTGCACTGACAGTGTGTGGGGTAACTATAAACTCAGTTCTGTAGCCTTGGCTCACAAATTCAAATGTCAAGTGGTGAAGTTCCTTCCGTATGCTGAAGGAACGTGGATACTGCCCTCACTCAGTAGGAAGAGCTGAACAACTAAAATTGTATCAAATGACATAGTCATGCATGAGGAAAGTTCCCTTCTATTTGTTCCGAAACTTCTATATCACATAGCATGTGTAAACTGAGTCCCTGTGTGCACCAGTGTAACCTGGCTTTGTATGATATGGTGCAAAGAGGGACTAACCTTCTCTGCCTACTGTAATTAGTCTGGGTCTTCCTATTTAAATCAGGAAAAAAATAGGTAGGCTTCTCCATATGCATTAAAATGTCTGCAGAGAACGGATTGTTGCTTATGTACAATGTTATGCTTATGAAGTTATGAATCGTTGGTCACTGAATTTGGTCATCCAAATACAGTCTCACCTGTACTAGTAATTGGCTGGTTGACTGCTAACAGTCTGCACACCCTGTCCACCAACCCTATGTGGTGCATTCCTTGCTAAGGCTATGAATGCACATCAAGGAAACTGCAAATGAACTTCCACTTCAATCATTGCCGCTTTGGTTTGAAAAACTGTTGCTGGCTCCAACCTTTTCTGTGCTTTAGAGGTTCCAAAGTTGCATCAAGTGAAACTGGAGCCTAGAGCAAAACTGTGAGATGCGTAGTTGAATACCAGATCATTTTCAGCACAATGGTAAGGTAATTGAAAGCAATACTCTACAAATGAGGCTGTTCTGCATGAGTCTTTCTTGACTAGCATCCAACATGTGTTGTAAAGTCTTATTAAAATAAAGATAAGGCTGAGGGTAGAGGAGCTTATGAGCCGAGTGGCTGGAAGGGACTTGGGAAGATTGCAGAGAAGATGCCATGATGATTGGCAGGCAGGGTCTGAAAGGTCAGAGACCTGAATGAGATAGGAAGATACAGGTGAGTAGAGAGGTTAGTTAAAGGTCACTGAAGTGATTTTCTTGCACCTTTTTCCCTTTTTGTGGGTCTTGTAGAGTCTGTGCAGCACATGCCATTGGCACCCTTGATAGTGTTGGATGGATAAATATATCAATTGAATTGCAACTAACAAAGTCCTAGGCTTTGTACTTCTTTGGCATTGAGTAGCACCTCAAGTTCAAGCTACTTAATTGAAGACCAGTCAACAATCTGTCAGTGCTGATGGAAGCAATGACACCATCTCAGGATGTGGCATCCCTCTGTGATGTCAACTACTGTCTGAATTTTTTCTTAAATTTTTAGTAAATATCACCATTGTGCATACTGACTCACACTTTGTATTAATGAGAAATGTAAGGCTTTAAAAAAACAATTGCACTGTAGCCTCATTACTATGAAAAATCCATTACGTGGAAGTCATTTGTCAAAGCCAACTGTTTAGTTGCTTTAATTTACATATTTATCAAGTTTGATTGGAAGGTAATGACTTTGACTTTCTTCATTTTTTTAACCTTTCTAACCCTCTTTCCATGATGAGGGCATTTCTCTTTTCTTCTTTATGGAAAAGGGCAAAACATAATTAAATTTACATTCACTAATAAATATATGTATTAGGTTCAAATTTCAATTTTTTTAATGTTGGAAATGAGTTACATTTTTATGTTCTTATGTGGAAATTGATGTGGGATCTTATCAATCCATGATGCTTTTGTCCCTACCAAGGGATCTGGCTGGTGAAGAACAGACAGCACAGCACTCTGTGAATGAGATAATGAGTGTCAAGATATGCAGTTAATATTGGATCTCCATAATTCTAGTAGTTGAAGGATCAGACACGCATGGGTTTCCAGCATAATCACATGATTTATTATGGATGATTACTTTCATTTGCATCTGATGCTGTGAGGCTTGTGATGGTACACCAACTAGAAGCATTATATTCCCTTGAATATAGAGTTGGAGACCTAGGAGGCTGCTGAGGACACTGATCCACACAAGCATCTTACACCCCAGTGAGCTGTTACAAGACAGGCAGGCAGAGGTGACGAGAGTTTGCTGTAGCAGCTGATACTGGGAGTTGTTAAAGCTAAGCAGTGTGGCACTGCTTGTTTTCAACTGGCCTCAAGTGAAGAAATCTCTTCTCTCTGCTATGGAAAAGGCTACAAAATATGATACAGTGGCTGCAAGAATGACAGGTGAAGAGCAGAATGCCAGCTCTCATCTGAGCATTGAAACTTTCTCTATAAAAAGATAGTAAGGACATGAGAATTGAGCTTATCTGTGGTGTGTTTGTGTGTAAGGGTTCATCTGAAGGGGTCAGTTCATTCCTCTGGAATATTCCAAAGCCTGAGCAGAAGCTAAAACAATGCATGCAAAATTAAGACATTTTAAAATACATAAACACCAGGGAAAGAGGTAAGTGAGAAGAACTGAAATTCTGCAAAGGAAACTGCTGGGTGAATACCAACTAAAATCTCCTTAGGGTGAGACAGTGGAATATCTCTCAGCACAAATTGGGTGCTAGCCAGATAAGGGTGGTCTAGATGGGCTGAAAGGTCCTTGCTAGATCAAATGTGAAAGGGAATACAGATATTTTGGTGACTAACTTTGAGAGGTTGTGAATATCAAGCAGCAGGTGGTCAAACACAAATATAACCTATGTGACAAAAAATGATCTGCTACACAAGCTGTGGCATCCAGTTCATCAGCCCCTTTTCTGTCCTCTGCTGCTTCACAGCGTCTCCCACTTGACATTCCTATCTTTGACGTGTCCCATCCTTTAAATAAATGATGACGGAGAGTGATCCCCTTGAGCTTCAACTTGGAGCACGTTTTTATTAATTTATTTCTTGCTGTGCTAGATTTCTCCCCCTCCACTTTTAAAAGCTCCTTTGACTTTAATTAAAATTCTCCATAGGCTTATTGCCTTGAGAGAGAAAGTGCATGTGTATAAATTGTTTTTAACAGTTTGCTGACTAGCTGCGTTGTACAAAGCTTGCACAGCCTTCCAGTATATGTATGCAGACAAAATGATTGTTGAATAGCATACCCAATACTCTATGCCATGTGACTGTACCCCTGAAATTTATTGCTAACTAATGATGGCACAAAAAGCACAATTCAGATTGGTAGACGCAAGTGCACTAGTTAATGTGCTGCTTGCAGACATCTTAGAGAAGAATAATCTGTGTGAGGAACTGTTCTTGGGAACTGTTCTCAGTTTGCAGAAAGGAAGGTAAAAGGGGAAGAGACATGGCAGGTTGGTTAGAGCAGGAGAACATTTTGTGTGTCCAGGTGGTATTTAAACATTTTAGCGATAACTGTTTTTGTAACAGTATGTGTGTGGGGAGTTATAAGCATTGTCTGAATCAGGATGGTAGCTTACTTATTTTTTCATCTTTAATGAGGAATGAAGGTGCCCCACCTCTGGGCATGCATCTCACCATTTTCCTTTGAAGTAAAGTATGAGGGTGTGACAGGATTTTATCCTCCTATACTGCTGGATATACAGTATAGGCTGAACATTCTTAGTATGTTTCTGTCCAAGGTCACGTCTGTGATGCTTGCTGATGGTAGGTCGTGGTCAAGTGTCTAGAATATAAACACTTAAGCAAAAATGGTTTAGAACTGTTGAACTGTTCAGACTCCTCTCAAGCCACAGACTCCCTGACAGCACATCCCTGTGACTGCAAACTGGGAAGAGTCAGTGAACAAAGCAGGGGTCTGGCAGTATGTCTAGGAAAGGTTCTGATGTAAGAGGAGACTGTTTCCACCCTCTCTGTGATCTCCCTTATGTTAAACTGAACCTGTTTCTTATCCTGATTCAAAAACAATGACTAATATTACAGTAAAGACAGAATTGCTTCTGTGCTGCTTTAGAGATGTGTACAAGTGTTTCAGACCTGTGGTAAGCTATCTTGCTGTCTCCACCATCTTGCTGAGGTATTTTGAATTTAGTACATAAGATCCTCTACTGAGAATCTTTAACTTTTGGTGCTGCATGCTCAGCTCTGAACTTTGATTTCAGGCAAGCTGTGAATGTGAAGAGGGGCTATTCACTGGTGTCTTTCTCATCTTGCAACTCAACACTCTCTCTGAAGACAGTGTTAGCACTTCCTGGAGAGGTCAGTGTCATGATCTGAGGAGCAGTGTTCTTCATGAATCTCATTTCAGCAGGTTGCTTTTTATTGACTGCTAGCTCAGCTGCTGAAGAACACACTGTCATAGTTCAGTAAAGGCCAGAACCTTTTGCAGAACACCTTGCATGTCCTGCCTGGGATCACTGCTTTCAAGCGAGGTCTTGTACACAGAAGGCTTTATTCTTCTTAACCCTATATCAGTCTCTTGCCTTCCTCCCAGGGAAGGTCTGACAGAGCAAAGAGAAGAAAAAAATCACCTCCTGTGGGGACAACCCATGCTCAATTACAACTGGTGTTTTGGGAAGAATGAGAGAATGGTTTGTGGTGTTCATGTCAGTGTCTGAGAGATAGAATATAGGAGGCAAATCCAGTGACTGTGTTAGTTGCATTGCAGAATACTTTGTGCTTCACTGCTCCCCTGGGTTTGAGCTGGCAGAGGAAGGAAACCTTGATTGCTTTTTCATTTCTTTTCTCCTCAGAATGATCTATGACTCTACTTAGAACAAAATACATCAGGAGGTAGCTACCCAGCTATGTCCACCATTTTGTGCTTCTCCAGTCTTTTTTCCACTACTGTTCCTGTTGAGCTCTTGGCTGTTTCTGAGGAGGGTGAAGGCATAGCCCCAGTGGGTGATAGTGTTCAGGCCCAGCTTTCTAAAAACATCTTTTGTGATCCATACATTATTTTCTGCATGTTTCTTCTCTATTTATCCATTGGCCTTGAGAGATTAGGGGTGCTGGACAAGAGTATTTGAGAGTTGTATCTCCTGACAGCTGCAGATGTCCATTTCAGCACTGCTTTTTTTGGAAGGATCTGTGGGTGCAACAATGTGGCTCTACATCTCAGAAGCTTAGAGTCTGAGTACAGCTGTATTGAGATTCTCAGTCCTCTTCTGTAGTTCACATGTTTATGCTCATTTTTTATATGGGGAAATTTTAAGTACTGAAGTTAATTACAGACAAATCCACAGCAAAACTGGAAAGAACAGAACAAAGGTGTCCTGGCTGCTCCTGTAACTGCTGCACTGTTCTGTGAATGGTTGGTAATTCCCTCTTTGCTATCTTGGCTGAAATTCTGACATAAATTATTCCCTTATCTTTCAGCCCATGCATACTTGTAGCAAATAAACATAGCCTTAGCCCTTTCCACTGGAGAGAGCTGATAGAGAATTGCTTTATAACATGCCCTAGCAATATCTTTTGAATCCCTGGATTTTGAAGACAAACTGAAAAGATACCAGTGTAACTGTAGCATTGCAGGTGGAAATACCTTGCATCTGAATATTTATTTCTATATTTTATTTCTCTCCTTTGTATGAAGTGAAAGCTACTGGGACAGCAAGCATTTCTAGAGGGATGATAGTTGTGAAAAGAGAGAACAAGATAGGTACCAGTTAGCATTGATTCCTTCCCTAAAGATGAGGCCCACTTCTCTTGTGGCTGCAGGCAGCTCCTCAGTGTTTCTGCCTATCTTCACTACCCTGGAGTTCAGTTAAGAGAATTCTGTGAAATGTCTGAAGGTTTTTATACTGCCACTGGTGGTAACTGGAGAAGTGCTATGTACATAGACTACTGTGTTTGTCTGGTGTATGATTTTTAAAAGATAAATGCTACATATTTTGGTTTGTTTAGTTTGCAATATGATACTAACAACTGCAAGAAAAAAGATGAGTGCTGTAGATCAAAGTTCCTTTATTCAAATACAGATGGGTGTGTTCTGACTCTACAGGATTTAAGGAAATAGTATTGAAAGGCACACAAACAAAATGACTTTTAGAAAAAGATGGCTGCAGGTGAACTTTACTTTCTTGTTTTATACCAGCTGAAGGACACAAGCATTTTCTGGGATTTTGGGAATGATTTCTGGGGTTCTGGGATTAGGCATCAACTTTAACAAGATGATATATAGCTTTGAGGAGACACATTTGATGTACCACTTAGCCTTCCCATAATTTACTGCCTGCCTGTGGTCTCTGGAGGGCAAGGGGTTTATCTACACTCCAACCTGACTTTATAAATAGCAAAGCAGGAGAGGGAAAATGAAAGCAGGCTGGGGACCTGTCTGCTAGACTGTTATGATATGATGGTGATGCAGGTAGGTGACATTAAATGCTACTGTCTGGATCCTTAATTATGAGTTGTCATCACCTTGGCCATTTGAGGACGATAATGTGCTGTTCATATTCCAGATTGCTATTCTTATGCATAGGACTGTATGTTCTAATGTTCAAAAGAGTACGTATAATTTGAAAACAAAGCCTCCGTTTTTGGTGGGAGTGTTTTTTCAGTGGAGAGGAGGAGTGAGGGAGGATGATGTGAGTGTATCTGGAATGGTTTTGTATGTGGTTAATTTTCCTGCCTCGGAAGGGTGGCAAGCTGACAGTATCAGACCAAATGGAAAAAGAGTTGCTTCCAAGACTTAATGAAGATTAAAAACAAACAAGTGGGTCTGGGAGGTAAGGGGAATCTTCCTCTACAGTTACTTGCCATTTCTGATTTTGCAAATAGCTTTGCAGTGTCATTTGATCTGCTTCTGTGTAATTTTACCAGGAGATACTTCTGGCCTTTTGCTTTACAGTCAGATCCCTTTGCTGGGCTATTAGGTTCAAAATGCAGTGAAGTATTAACATCAAAACTGTTTATGTAACCTCCTACCGCATGGTATCCCTCCAAAATACCCTGCAATTGAGGGAAGGATGGGGAAGGAGAAGATGAAAAGCAAGAGATCAATAGAAATAGTGACTGCTCTGGGATTTAAATAGGTCAAATCCTTTCAGTAAATAGAAGTTAGGCTGTTGATATATGCCCATCCAGTTAAACTGTCATCAAAGTTCACTTAGCTGGAGTCTAGCAGAGGTTGTTGGCCATCAAAGAGATGCATAATGCATTGTTAAAAAGGACTTAAAGGAAGAGGAAGGAGGAACAAAGAAATAGCTACGTGAGGAGATCATACAAGTATTACACTTTCAGATTCCTGGTGGCACTGAAATGTGTTGATAATTCTTTCAACATCTACCTTCAGAACATTGAGTCACACATTCCTACCCTTCCCCTGTGTTTGTCCCTATAGGATGCTTGCATATAGCATAAGTGCTCCTGTTTCCCTTTTCCTGGAATATATTTAATTTCCTTTGAACAAGAGCAAACCCAAATCCTAGGGCCTCTGAATAAGGGGGAATTATGGTGGAGGAAGACAATGAATGTCTTAATCCTGTGTCACCCTGTCTTTGAGACGCTGTTACATTAAATTGATTTTGTAAATGAAAGCTAAAAGCTAAGCAAAAGCCCCCAATCTATTTTGCATAAAGATGATTTTAGTGCTCTTTATGTTCCCCTAAATGACAAACCAATTTGTTACCTGCCTACATAAACATTTGCCTATATTAGTACCAGAAATGTTTTACTTTTATTAGCCCAAACTTTATCTTTTATGAAGACACAAGGGCCCAATAAAATTAGTGTGCAAATATAATACCCAATTTGCATTTTTCTGTGGTCAGCAGAAAAGCTGAGCAAAATCAATTTGATATTAGGTCAGCATATACGTCAATAAAGCATACGCACACACAGGACCATTGTAATGGTCCCTGTAATTTCTACGCTGCCAGAGTAAAGAGATTAAATAATATTAAATGCCCCAAAATAGCTTTGCTTTTAAGAGAGATGTAAAAAGAAAAAGAAGAGAGACTTTGGCATAAAATAGGCAATAAAGGATAATAGTTGCGCAATCTCCAACTTTAAAACATTGTGACAATGATCTCAGAAGCAGGCTTCCTGCTAAAAGGCCCCAGTTCAGCAAAGCTCTTATGCCAACACTTACATTTAAGCCCATTTTTAAACACAATAGAAGTCTGTCAAACTAAATCACATATTTAAGCACCTGACAGAGTCAGGGCCAGAGCCTGAATGAAAATTTGGAACTTGAGAGTCTTGGATCCAGTTTTGAGCCTGACGTGTAGGACCGCTGCTGGGTAGAGTCCAGGCGCAAGTGAGGCTTTGCTAGACAAAACCCCTCTGTGCTCCAGGTGGGACTATCTAAGCATGCTTGGAAGGTGAGGGGAGTCAGTGAGCAGCAAAGGCACTGTGTGAAGGTACTCCTCCTGCACAGGGCTGACCTCCCATGGATGCTGCATGGGAGCCAAGATTCTGCTTCCACCTCTGCCAGGAAAATGTGACCAGGACTAGATGTCTGATTTGAAGAAACTGTAGTACAGTCTTTACTCATCTCTGCGGCACAAATGGCAACGCTTTTACCTTCAGTACCGTTTGGTTTCTTTGCATTGCTCAATGCATGTTGATGGGATGTGGCCTAAAACCAACCATAACAGGCAAGAAAAGCTTGTGTTTATTTGACCCAATCCAGTCTAGCAATGCTTGATAGAGAGCAGAAATTGTGTTCTTTTGTATTGTGTATTGCTGAGATATGCACTCCTACCTGAAATGACATTTGTGACCAGAAGTAACAGAAACAAATGGAATTAGGTTCTAATCTGGTCTCTCAGGAAAAGCCAGAGTACAGTAAATGCTTCTTGGATTGGATTTGCTAAAGCAGTTTAATGTGGCAAAGACTAGGCAGCCAGGACAGCAACAACATCAGTGTTCGCTTTCAACGCAGATGTTACAGTTCTGTTGGACAGACAAGCTGAGACAACACAGTGAGGCGTAATGCAATATCGTTCTCTTTTATTTCCTCTGTGGAGTCTTCAGCTCGCAGGGTTTTGAATACAAAATGCAGGCAACAGCACACCTGATGCTGCAAAGTCCCTGAGAAAGGAAAACTGGAGTTTGTTTTGCCAATGGATACACGTATGTCATGAAAATGTGTGGGCATTATAATCAAATGAATGCACATTTTTTAGGATGATGGGTTTCCATTTCTTTTGATTAGAGCCTTTAGGTCTAGTGTGAATGAGGTAAAATGTGGGAGAGGACAAAGGCAAACCATTCCTAGAGCCATTCCTAGTACCTTGCCCCAGCTTTGTAGCACTCTGTGAAGGAGTGGAGTTCATTTCCACATTCTCCTGCATGAGTGCCAGTTGAAGGCTTTCTGAGGTAGACTGTTGGGATGAGACTTACTCTGCCTTTGTACTTCTCCAGCCTTGGTAGTACTAATTTGGGAAATTGTGTCATTACCATACCATGGTTTTAGGACCAGAAATCTGCTATCTCTGCAATCTCTTTCTGAACTGGCATGGTAGCAGGAAAGATCTCCGATGCTGAGCAAACTCTACTTCAGTCCTGTTACAGAGCTTCATTTTGGTAGTGCAAATGTGATTTCATAAATTCATTATTTCTGCAAGAAAATTCTAGTTACTTAAACTACTCCATACAAATAATTTTTTCCATGTTACTATAGCAGCATAAAAATTAAATGAAAAAGTTTAAATGAATTTGCTGTCTTTCCATGAAGGTTTAGATTGTGATTTGTCTCCTTTCAGTAGAAAACATTTTCTGAGGGACTCTGTTTTAGTTAGACTTGTGTAATCTGTTACCAAGAGTGGAAGTAGTCATTTACCAGGTGAGAGCTGAGGGAGTGTTGCCGATGAGACTGCTTCAAGTGACCGATTGTACGTGCTATAGTGTTGGAGAAGGAACGCACGTTGTGGGCCAAATAATTCAAGTTGTATTCAGAGAGATGAGATTTAAGTTGTCTGTTAGTGGTTAGGTGGGTTACTTTTCAGTGTATTTGCTTGGTGTTTATCACCATTGTGGTAGCTTTAAAGGCAGAATAGATGTTGAGCTGAGTTTAATAAAGTTTAAAAAAAAATGGTGGAGAGGGTCAAAACTGTCATAATTAAAAACAAAAATATCATCCTCTAAAAAGCTTCTTAGTTCAGAAGCTGCGCCAGCTCAAATGGGCCACTATTTTGCTGACCACTTTGCTGAGTAATCACATTGCTGAGCATTGCTTTTGTGATGAGTCCATGCCCCTTTAATGTTCTTTCTCCTGAGAGGAGAAAACTCTTCTTCTTGCAGATGTCATCCCAGACTTCCTCTTTTGCTCATTAAATTTGGTTGATGATACATCTCCTTCCTCCCACACTAATCAATGTTAATGCAAATGATGTGGGGTGGTCATCAGCTGATGGTGTTGTACTCCTTTTCGCTGCCTCCCACTTTTCCTCTGCAGACAGAATTGACCCCACCAGCTGCTGTGTTTGTCAGAGACATTCTTATATTTCTTTGCCTTTGGGGCTCAAAAACACCAGAGTGGTGAAACTGGAGAATGAAAGAAAAAATGAATGGTTGAGTTGCAGGGTGAGCATCTGTAGGACATTTAGAATGGCTAAGGAAATAAATAAAAACCTTGCTGAAATCTGTTGTCCAGTTGCCTCCTAAGAACATCCAAAAATGTATTGATCATTTCTGTGATTTTTTGTTAGGTGTGATTTACTACTGGGTAAGCTGAGCATTCATAAGACTCAGGAAATTAAAAACAAACAACACCAAAAAACCCTCAGGTGTGGTGTCAGGCTCCAAATATCTGTCTTGTTTAAGAATATATATATGTAATGCATAAACCTAATTAAAAAAAAAAAAAAAGTTTGGATTTAGTTTTCAGTTGCCTTTCACTGAAAAAAACTTTATTTCAGAGCAAAGATTTAAATTGGATCCTGCTGTGTCTGTGTTCAGATCTAGATAAGATCTCTAACTGAAGTCCTGACCTCTTATGGTCTTTTAAGTTCCCAAAACTTATTTGAAGGGGCATAATTTTTATTTCCTGTTTGTTAACACTGTCAGTGCACAAACGGGGAAAACATCCCCCTTGACCCATGCAGCATCATGGTTTCAATAGTGCGGGATTAACCTATGGAAAGTTGTGTTATGCAATTTATTTTTGAATGTCTTTTTCAGTCAGAGCAGATGCAGACCCAAATAGTTAAGGAACAAACCTGCAACCCTCCCAAACAAAACCCACACTAATAAACATCATTGGTTAGCAATTACTGTTGTTTGGCACTGCTAAGGTTTGTATCAAGTGTAATGCAGGGTGCAGTTGGCTTTACAATGTGAATGGCCCCCCACTGTTCTTCTCGGTGCCCCAGGGGGACATTTATCACAAGTGAGAGAGCAATTACAGTGCAGTTAAACTCACTGTAGTAAATCTTGGTTTTTAAAAACAGAGCTAACTTTGTTGTCGCAGGTTTGGCTGCGTGTCATTAGCTTTGCAGCCCTTGTGCAGTCTGCTGTTATGGCCTGGTGCGGAGACCCAGTGATGCTGCCTACTTTAATTATAGATTGCGCTTATTTATAATGTATGACCAATTTTAATAAAAGGATATGCTTTAATATTAATGTCCCCGTGTGTCCTACATATGGGACCTGGTTTAAGGATCTTTGTCTCTCTTTTTTTCCCCTCTGTCACCTGCCACCCCCCCCGCTGCAGCGAACCTGCGTCCAGGTGCAGAACAGAAAGTGGTGTTCATCACTGCGCGTGTCCACCCTGGGGAAACGCCATCTTCCTTCGTGTGCCAAGGTGAGTGCCTGTAACATCACGGTTTTGTAACAAAAAGGAAAGATCAGATCTGGTTTCCTAGGGATGCCCTTGCTGGGTATCCCTAATTTTTTGGTCTGACAGAAGGCTGAGTTCATGTGACTTTTTTTCCCCATGGTGAAGACACTAGAAGACTCTCTCACCTCTACCCAGCTGGATGTCTTTTTGAAGTCAGTGGGAATACATCATCGTTGAGACTTGTGAATATTTGCGGAATTTGGTCAAAACTGGGCTGTGAGCTCTGAGGTTATTCAGGAAGACTTGACAGTCTGACATGCCCATATGCAATGTGATCCCATACGGCTCCTTTCTGTAGGAAAACCTGCTGGAAAGGCTCTGGGAGCAGTTCTCTGGTATTTTTTCTTGCTGTCTACTATTTTCAATAATTTTTTCCACTGCAAAGCAATGGCCCTGGTTCTCCAGTGTAATTCTGAGAGGCCTCTATTTGTCTGAAGCTGCTGCTCAGAGGAGCACAGCTCCCAGTGGCTGACAGCTGTTCCCTGCACAAAGCATTCCTGCTAAAAATAGAAAGCAAATTACCCAGCTTGTATTTATAAAGAGTTGTAAATCTCAGGCTTCTGGGTACAAATAAATAAATAATCCTTGCATGTGTTCATATAACTTCATTGTATATGTCTGAAATATTGTACTTATGTTATGTGATTTTTCTGCGGTGATAAATTGTTGATGGTGTAAATCAACATAACTTCCCCGAAACCAAGGGAATGTGCTAATTTACTGCATCAGCTCGGGTATGGCCCTGCCTAGCCAATGAGTTGCATCAATCAAGCATATGCAGAGCTTATTATATTGGCTGCTCGTAATATTGCAGATTGGCTTGCAACTGGCCCTGCTGGTACCTAAAGACCTCAGTGTGGAAGGTCTGGCACAGTTTCATGGTCTTCTAAGTACTTCTCAACCTGGCAAAGCCCAATGTCTGGCATCTCTCTAAGGCAAAAGGTCAACAGCTGTCACTTCTGCTGTCCTAGCCCGATGGTCTTAGAGGATATTGGGCCTCTTCTCGTCAGCCTGTGTGCTAGCAAAGGTAAAATGTTTCCTTTAAGACAACAGGGCTTCAGGCTGAGAGCAGGGGAACTCAGCAAGTGCTTCATCTCCTGTGGTGGCATAGTCAATGCAGGGCATTTTAGTATACATGGTGTTTGTTAATGAATATGGATTTTTAATTGGGTACTTTGATTCTGTTTGTGGCTGTTGGCATAGCCCTGCAAAATGAGGGCTGAGGCATGCTGCTGAGGTGGTATTTTGTAAATGAAGTTATTTTATTTTGATAATGGAGAGTTTATTCAAAAGGGGAATAAAAAAAGGAATATGAAAAAGTGGGTGGCATGTTTAGCCTGATGAAACAACTGGTTGGAAGTCATGCTCTGATTCTCTCAAACTGTTTTGTAGGAAAAGAAAAAAAAATTAAAACAAGAAGGGGGGAGAAGCAAGAAAAAAAAATAGGGGTCAGTCTTGGAGAAGCACATCAGAAACTTGCTGTGACTGCAGTTATAATGTACGCTTGACTCACTTGGAAATGCACGGATCTGAAGGCACTGAATTCTGCTGTGCATCGAGCCATTCTGCCCAGTGCAGATGAAGCTGCCTTGTGTGTATAATTAGTGTCAAGAGAAGTAGAAATGGCAAACATTTCAAGGCTGATGCTGTGTTGTTTCTAGCATTGCCAGATGTGAAAGTGGGTGCTTGCTCCATCTTTGGAAACTTTTCAACGGAAGGGTCAAAAGAAGGGATGAAAAGGATTCCTCGGGCACTCAAGTGAAGGCACAATAAAGAATTTTGTTTCTGGGGTCTGGGGAGGCATTTTGGCAGAGTTAGATGCTGCAGATTTAATATCCAAATGCAAGCCCGGTGCATACGGAATGTGTCAGGATTTTTTTTTCCTCGGTAGAGAGATTTGTTCTTGAATACTTGATTATACTCACCACCTTGTATATTAAGATATGGAAGCTAATCCCAAAGATTCCCCAGGTGCAAGCAGCAGTTCATGGAGGAGCAGAATTGTGACTGCCCGAGCCTGGAGAATCTTCCAATAGAGGAACCAAAGATAAGTTACAAGCTTTTTTTTTTTTTTTTTTTTTTTTTTTTAATGTTTCATTCATTTCAGGGTCTGTCTTCCTCTTTAAGGCACTAAGTGCATAACTAACTCCTTACCTGTCTTTGGGCAAGCAGAGTCTCTTCCTACCCTCTTTGGTCTGCTCTCAGCTGAGGGTATACAGCTATGTGTAGCATCAACACCATCCTCCTGGGGCTTGACACTGGCTTCCTATTGTCTTCCACTTTTTGGTTAGGTAAGACACCCTGCGAAATAACCTATCTAGCCTTGATATACCAATATACACTTGGTCCCGACTGTTGATCCTTTGTATTCTGCTTATCCAATGATGAGACCTAAACAAGCATCTCTGTGTAACTGTGGGAGAAGGCCATAAATACTCCTCTCCATTCAGTCCTGTATTGTTTCTGTTATCAGTTTTCATCTTCCATCATGAAGAATCTACTGAAAACTGGGCTCTGGATACAAACACCCTTTATCCTTGCAGATGTTACAAGTGTTGTAAACTTGGCTACACTCCTTATTCTTCTTACAGCTGTGGAGTGCTACCAGCAATAGACAGATCTCCCTAGAATTATTAAACACCTTGTCCAGCAGTTAAAAACAAGTGCCATAATATTTCACACATGGTGCAGCTGCTGAGCTGTAGCTCAGTTCCTTAAAAGGCAGATAAAACCCCAAAGGGTCTCTTCACAGACAGATGGATTAAGAACCTTTTGTTTCTGTTTTGGTGTTTTAGGAGTTCTTACAATGCTTGAGGTTAGCCTTTTTAGGAAGTTTTCCTGATAGTTCTAAACTGCTCACTGGGAAGTTTGGGGTCAGAGATGGAGAGTTAGTCACCAGACAGTATATCACATGGGTACCCTTTACATCCAAAGGTAGAACAGTGCTCTCCTCCTCGGGCTGTGATGGTGATCGTGAGCACTGATGCTTGTCATGTTTGGGGCTGAGGAAGTAGGAGTAGGATCGAGGATGAAGAGGCCTCTTGTTTTCAGTTTACTCTTACAGACCATTTTCTAACAGACCAGAGTCACTGCTGCACCTACAGGGCTTTTATCGTGCAACAACAACAACAAAACATGAAAATTCATTTTACAACTTGAATTAATCTCTCTTGGGCTGTTCTGATTTCTGAGAGGGCCTTCTGAAGTTCAGATAGGACCAAATACCAAATAATGCATGTGTACTTATGCAGTGTGCACATGTGTGTAAAATGCAAAATCCATGTACAAATCCCTATCATCCAAAAAAATGGTGTTACACCAGCTTTCTAACAGCTTGGATTTAATTCAAGACGTGGCAATAAGAGTGTTTTTTCCAGTGTTCTTGTCTTATTTTCCTTCCTCTGGCTGCTAGACTTGCTTTGTGGGAGACAGCAAATGCATGTGGAGTGTTGCAGGAGACATGGTAGCTAGCGAGTTTAAATTTTCCTGTATGTTTTTGCCTTTGCCAGAATTCAGCAGTTGCAAATTTGAGCATGTCTAGATGTACGTAGGCATGTACTTTCCTCATAAACTTAGGATCTTCTGTTAGAAGGATGCCGTTTTTCA
The DNA here is from genome assembly GCA_011076525.1 of Nettapus auritus. Lineage (NCBI taxonomy): Eukaryota > Metazoa > Chordata > Aves > Anseriformes > Anatidae > Nettapus > Nettapus auritus. Next base: position 24,011,508 of record CM021772.1, on the reverse strand, counting down.
TCTTTATAATGCATTTGCCAATGTGGCAACCACTATGCCATTTAAATCCAAAAATTAAAATTTATTCTCCAAGCATTTTACTTTAAAGTTTGCTAGGCTGGGAGCCTAGGGTGGAAGACCTAGTGCAAGAAGGGAAGGAGAGGGATTTGCAGATGCTGAGCGTCTTGTACTAAATGCAATTTGACCTGACGCTGACCTTGAAGCTTATGGGCTGAATAGGGAACAGCCGTTAAAAAGAAAATGTAAGGAAAACAGACACCTGGGACTCTTATCCATAAGAAATGGAGCAAAAATGACTTTTCAATCAATCTCTTTTCATTACAGCTGTTTAAATGAATGCTCCCTCTTGCTTCACCTTAAATCAAATGATATGAAATGAAAAAACAGACTACACCAGTCAATGTCTTTTTTGGTTTTCTGTGAGGGTTCTCAATCTGCGGTTTTAACCCTCACCTTCTTGCCACTAGAGGGCAGGGAAAAAAAAAATGAACACTTTTGTACAATTTTTGATTTAAAGTTTGAAAAACAGGGTAGAAAGGGACAAACTTCCTGAAAACAAGTTTTCCACCAGCTCTCTCTGCTATTGTATAATAATTCACCATGATAATGGGTTATTGAACTTGCTCTCTACATGACTAAGATATTCTTCTCCATCTCCGTGTGCTGTGAAGGATCTTATATTAGGACAGACTCCAAGATGTCCTCTTAGAACTTGTGGTAGTTGTCTGGTTCACTTCATGCAGGCAGTGCCTTCAGATTCTTTGAATTTGTTCCTGGAGAATCCCTGAAGAAATTAATAAGAGTAAAGTAGCTGCAACAAGACTGGAACTTGTTTTTTTTTTTTTTTTTTTTTTTTTTTTTTTTTTTTTTTTTTTTTTTTGCTTGCTTGTAGGAAAGGCAGCTGTATGTGCAAAAAGTCATTTCTGAAGTTATTGTGTCTGCTTGGAATTTCTGCCAATCTTTGTCTTTTATTATGAGGAAATAGGAGGAATAAGCTGTGTCTGTGTTAAAAGCTTTTTTTTTTTTTTACTTCCTTCACTAAGCATAAATCTTTTGGTATTAGGGCATAAGTGATAGCTGAAAGACAGGACAAGGCACGTTTTTAAATGCAAGAGTAAATGCAGCTAATGGAGCCTTTACACGTGAAAAGAACCTTTCTGAAGTAACAGAGGTGGTGATCTTGTTTAGCTATTTCACAGGGATAAATTTCACCTAGAGAAATTAAACTGAGTCCTGTAGGCATTGGTATAGGTTGCTTTGGAAGCAGCAGGCAGCTGTGCTGGCTAAAAGCACGGAGTCCAGAAAGTGTCTGTTGTAGTAATGATGGGGGCCTCAGAAGCTTGACGGCATTATCAGTTGGACTTCACATCAGACTGAATTTGTCTAAATAAATGTAAGATTTGCATCAGCTCTAACCTCATTCTAGATGCATCATTTGTGATACTCTTCCTTCTAGCAAGCCAAATCTTCATTTCTCAGCTGTATTTCTTAACAGAGGAGGAAACCAAATAGGATTCCACAGTGTGTGGGTATTGCATGTGCATGTTTGTTATATTACTGTAAGGTTTCACTTCTGTCTTCTCTGGCAAATGAAAGAGACTAGAAGCAAATGTGTATACTCTACTGGCTACATCTAGGCTCAAAGAAGTGAATTCCATATGTACCAAGACTTGGCTTGTGGTTCATCTTTGGATATAGGAGGGTGCTCTGCCTTGGCTGTGCAGCAGTTCTCGTGATGCTCTCAGACACAGGAATGCTCTTTATGGTACCATTGCCAGGGTTTCCATTTGTCAGCTGCTTTTCTTTTACCAAAGAAAATGAATTAAACAGAAGCTCCACTTTAAGGGAGCTTTATACTCTTTCCACCCCAAAGGTACAAAAATGCTGAGTTTACATTCCCTTTCAGTATTTGTTTTACCCTTTGCAAATCTTCTTTTTCACCTGAAATCCTTAGGAAAATGCATCAGCCATTGTACAGATTCACCCTAGAGGTGACGGGTCTTGCTCAAAAAAGGGCAAAATATTTCTATAAAATGAATAGTATTCTGCAAGATGTTTGCGTAAGTTGTGGCAGAAGTAGATGGGAACTCTCTTCTGTTCACTTAGCCACCGCTTAGCACTTGCAAGTAGTGAGGGGAACATGGTGAACAGAAGTTGCAGTTCATGGTCTCTTTTATAGGGGTTCAGGAAACCAAATGATAAGTAGACAAATACAACAGAATTCAGCAGCCCAACCATAAAATGAGCTGCAGGGCCCTCTTAAAATTGTTAGACTGCATTCATCCTTCTCACTAAGACTTTTTTTTTTTTTTTTTTTCTCTAAGTGCACAGCTCCTAAGCTTTAATACAAAGGGAAACACACTCTCCTTGACTTCTAAAGCAACATGAAAAACACTATTGTATGTCCCTTGTAAATCTCCTGGATGGGATTTTAGTGTGAAGTATCCCAGGGGAGGGAGGTTGTTGTGAGAATATAAAATGTCCATATTGGAGTAATGGAAATAAAAACTCCTCTTAAAAATGTTGATGTAAATAGACCATTACAAGAATTTCTGCTATGGTAGGTGTTATAAGATACCACATCTTGAATCAAATCACTATGGTGTCAGGCAGGCATGAGAGCTTGCATGACTGGTTTCCTGAGCTGGAGAAAACTTTTAATGAGGTTAGATTTCTCTGGCTATGTAGTTTTATGGCTCACTCATACCACGTGTGCTTTCTGGATGAGCCAGTAAACCCCTGCACAGAAGAGAAGGCATGGAGGTGGCAGGGTGGGTGTGGGGGTTGCACTCTGCAAGAAGAAAAAGGAATCCCCAGGGCCCATGAGAGCCAGGCTGCCTTGGAGGAAGGAGTTGGGGCATCTGGGGAGAAGGCTGTGGTTGAGACACCTTTTGCTACCAGCAGCAGAAGTTGCTGTCTCGTCTCCTGTACCCCATTAGCAGTAGTGGGACTAAAAAATCGGACACACCGGGCAGGCTCACCCCCTGAGCCTAGCCCTGCATGCTTGCTTTGCGTCTTCCAGCAGAAGGAATGGATCGGTCTTAACTCCTCATCCCTGGGACAACAAGGTCAGATTTGCCTACGCAGCTAAGAAATGTCAAGTGGTTTTGTTTGATTCAGTTTGCTCTTTGCCCAGGGCAGGCCTGTGACTACCTCTGCTTAACTAATCCTCTTTACAGTAATCAGAGTCAAAGGAGCCCTTGGTCTTCAAGAGGGAGAATTGAGAAAAGCTTCACTGCACAACAGCAGGCAAATTTGCTTTGTCTCCAAGTGGGATTGCCCAATTAATCTCTTAAACATACTGTTTTTGCAATGTTTCTTGACTGCTCGTACTTCTGAATAACATTAGCTTAAAGATCATTTCCTTCCAGCCCTAACCAACCTGCCTGTAGGGCAGAGCACGTCATCTTTGTAACGGCACACTGTGGCACTTTGTTGGTTTCAGAGGATAGGAAAAGGAGAAAATATTGCTGAAGCTGAACTTCATAGCCATTCAGTTTTCCTTAATATGGTCTGTTTTTCCAACTAGAAATGGCAGTCCAGGTGGATATTCAAGATGTTCTTCTCTTTCCATTTTTCAGTTAGGTTCAGGACCATTTTACGTGCATATTGCTCTCTGTACGGCTTTGGGCAGCAAATCGTGCTCTTGTAGAGAGAGGTTCTTTGCCCATGCTGCCCAGCTCCCTTGGGCCTCCATGGGAGTGCAAGCCTGCTGGAGGTACTAGATGTCTTGCCTGTGGCATTTCCAGCAGGGGCTGTGCAGCTGTCCAGCTGGCTAAAAGCATCCTTGTCCTGTGCAGGTAGGTTTCACCAAGAAACTGGGTTTCACATGCATGGGACAAAGGCTGCTGGAGCTTTTGGTGCTAGGGGGAAATCCCAGGGAGAAATCTTGAAGTCCTGCCCCAGTGGAATTGGAGCAAGGAATGAATATGCAGAAATCAGAACAGGGCTGGAAAAGCCATAGGAAATTGGGGTTGTCTTCAGATTTCATCTGCATGGCTCTGCTGTCAATTAAAAAAGGAATGGCTGATAGTGAGTAACTGTCATTAATTTCAAGGAGTCAAAGTTGTGAGCTGAAGCCCCTTCTGTAAGGGCTATAGTATGTGAGATGTACTGATCAAGCTGCAGGTGTTGTGCTGGTATCTCAGTCTTCACAATTAGTTCTCTCTTCTAGTTTTTATACTTTAATCCTTTTCCTTCCCTTTCAGTATTGTCCAAGATCTTCCTCACAACTGATATTAATCTTGCTGGTCTATTGTTTCCAGCTTTGTCTTCTGACTTTATTCTTTGCCTGCCCTGGCTCAGTTCAGCTGAATTGAACTTTTTGTTTTCATTTTGTTTTCAGTTCTTTTGTCTCCAAGGTGCCCCGTGCTTGCCTTCCTGCTCCTTCTGCAGTGCTATAACTGCTGCTCTGAGGAGCCAGCATTCATGTGTGACTGGGACTTGGCTGCTGGAAGCTTTTCTTTGACACAAGGGCACCTGGGTGAGATTCTGCCTCTGCCCCTGCACAGATTGCTCACATGCTTTGTGTGTGCCTGTCGCAAGGTATTGTGAATGTGTTTATAAAGAGGCATGTCTCCTTGACTTCTGCAGCGTGAAGAGCAAAGAGCCTAAATCTCCTCTGGAGGGAAAGTAGGAGGGACTCATGATAAAAGAGAGTTCCTGCCTGAGAGAACAGCACTTTGGGGAGGTCATCTTTGCTCCTGCAGTGCAGTCTTGCTTTGCACTCTGAGGATTGAGAGGAGGGTAATGGGGCACATGCTCCAGCCAAAAGTGGGCACAAATAATTTACCAGTCCTGCTTAATTTTATCATGGAAGAAATGTAGGCGAAAATTGCTTTGATGGAAATCTTAATACTTGGGCAAACCTCTATTAAGTACTTTGTGGACAAGAAGTTAGAATGTGGATTTGCGATGATTTTAAACAGTGGCATGGCTCTCTAAAAATTGCCTTTACCGGGAAAGTTGGCTCTTTAATGATATTATTGATAGATCCCCTGTAGTGGCTATGAAATAAACTGTTACTCTGCAGTGTGCATGTCAGTCTGGGGTCTCAGTTTGTCCAATGTTTTCAGTGGTGCCCCCACCCCCCGATGTCTGTATCTTTTATGCAACAAAAGAGGCTACTTATTAAAGTTGCATTTTTGTGGTCAAGGTATTAAAATTCTATCTATTTATTGTAGTTAAATGTTCTTGGTCTCTGGTGAGACGTGTGGACTTTTTTTTCTCCTATCTTCTCAGTGATGTTCCTAATGGCCAATGATAAGAGGAAAATAACACCTTGATATTAACTTCTGTGGTCACAGTGCTGCCAGTCTAAACCCATTGCTGCAAGGAGCTTGGAGAGAGGTTCTGTCTGAGGGCTTGCTGGCACTTGAGAGTTCATTTACATCTGAGGCAGGCTGTGAACGTAGAGTGGAGCTGACTATTTCTTAAGCAATTCTTATTCTGGAACAAGAGCATCTTATTCCTACTTAAATATGCTTCAAAGTAGGCTCTGTAATGAACGTCTCCAAACAGAATTCTTTAGGAAATGCTGTGAGTTTTTTCTTCCTAAAACAGCAACAACAAAACCCCTCAATGCTTAGAGAATCCCTGAAAGTTTCATCTTGCTATCTTCCTCCCTCGTGCTCTTCAGATGGAAACATACTTCATACCCTCCTGGAGAATTTTACCTCTTCACAAGCAGAGATGTCAGTTGCTTGTGGCAGCCCTACTCATGTGAGGACAGTTTGCTCTCTGGGTATTCCTTCTTCATTGCTAATTACCATCACCTTCAGGATTTACAGCACAGCTCCACTTCCACAGTAAGGTTTTCTTGGGCGTTGTGTGGAGATGGGGGGCTTACAATGTATTCTGCTCCTTAGCAGCCAGGAGCTTGTCTTTGACAGGCAGTGGCCTAATTTTTTTTTTTTTTTTTTTATTTTTTTTTTTCCTGTGGAGCTTATTCTTGCCTGGATACCATGCACTGTAAATAAAAGAACAGATCCCTCTCTGTCAGACTGCTGCAATGCTTTTCTTGTGCAGACATGTGGTCACCTTGTTGTTTTGTTTGTTTTTGTCTTAACAACAAGAAAACAAATCACAGAAAAAAGCTTTTCACTGCTGGAGACTGGCGTAAGCAGCTACCCAACATGTCTCCTCCAGCAGTTCTGGAAGCAACCTGCAGATACACAACTTTCATCTCAAATTCGAGAGGAGAAAATTCAAATGCAGCCAGCAATTTCTTGGCGATTGTATCTTCCCAGAGGATTAGGTTTTTGTTTAATAAATCACTTTTTTTTCCCCAGTCTGGTCAGCTCATGAGTCACCAGGAAGTAGTTCAGGTGTTGCACACAGTCCCTGCTTTTGATGTATGCAGAGGCTGAAGATAGACTTTGCTGTGCAGATGGACTTGTGTGCTTCATTTCAGTTTTGACCGTTCTTTGATGCTGATCAGAATTGCTCAGCCTCCACCATCAAGGGAGAAATGGATGCAGACCTATTTTCTCTCACAAGCAGCTGTTTTTATTTGTGTGGTACTTTCAGGTGTTTTTCTGAGGTGCAAACCCAGAGCAAATGTTTAGCTGAGTACCCCATCTGTGACAGTGGCTACTAGCAAGTACCTGTGGACTACTGAAGGTCAAGGCAACTTAATAGAGATGCTCCCCAATATAGTCTTGTAGCGCTCTACAGCTGAAGAAATCTGGAAAGGATAACTGAATGACTGCTTCTGGAGTGCCCTTGTGGTCTTTATTGTAGAGCTTGGTGTGCCTGCCTGCTTCATACCTATTGCTCCTGGGTCTCTACTTGACTGAGCAGCACATTTGCAGATGTTGGAAGCCATTTTAGAATGTATTTAAAAATGTATTTTTCATTTTTCCTAGCATTATTTATGCAGTGCCTTTTTTCTTTCTCACTGTGTATTAGATTTTCATATGTAAATGAATTCTGTCTCCCTCCAGAGAAATCTATCTTTTGCTTTCTTGGTTTATAGCACATTCTTTGCTTGGACTGACCTATCCATCTTCTTCTGTAGTTCTTATTTGTTTTCTGGGGATTTCCATAGTTCCTATTGCTACAGTAGTTAATGCCATAATACTAAGAGCACAGCATGGCTTCTTGTTTGCCCTTACTGAATATGCAGAAATGTGACAGGTTCTGGAGAGAGGGGTTAGGCCATCCTTTCCTCCATTCCCACTTCCCACCTTTGTTAAACTAAGCCCACAGGAAACCCAAAGGTTCCTGGTCCCCAGGGAAAGGCAGAGCTGCCAGGCTTTGAGGAAGTAACTTTGAGCATAGGGAGTGTAGAGTCCTGGCAAGACAATCCAGAAAAAGGCTTGAAAGAAGTGTTGTCATCTTTGGCTATTCTTGACCAGTGAACTTTAGTGGTTTCCCAGGCAGAATAAAGTCTTCCTAGTTCTCCCTGGTGTTGTGGGTTTTTTTTAATTGCTTATAAAGCTCTGCTGGGAATCTTTTTCCTGGTGCAGGCAACTTGGGAAACTTGCACTTGTGGTGCAGTCCTCTTGTTGGCCCCGGAAGGGCTCCTGACATCCAAGTGTTCTTTTGTTATGGAGGGGAAGAGAATAGTCATCTTTCAGCTTTTTGGAAGCTCAGTCTGGTCCTCAGTGGAGCATCAATGGCATAATAGCCTAGACCCTTAACTCCAAAACTAAAAGGAAAAAAAAGGAGAAAAGTGACTCTTTTATTTTTTCCTCTTTGCTAGTGCTGTGTGAGCTGTTGATGTACAGCTGAACCTCCCCTTCAGGGCCATGGTCAAAAGACTGATGTTTTGTAAGTTATTAAGGATAGCAGGAAATAATGCAAGGATTCCTGAGTTAATTCTGCAAAGAATGCAAAATGCCTGCTTAACCGTGGTTTGTGCATTCTGGATCTTCCTACATTTCCCCCCCTTGCCATCAAGCCATTTTTCAGGATTGTGATCCTCTTGTCTAACACAACAGGGAAGGAAGAATCTCCCTGAATATTTCTGTTATAGCTGTATTGAACATTAGTTAATTCTGTAAAAATTGAGGGTCATAATCCAGCAAATGTTTTTTGTACTGTCTGGAGGACTTGCACTCATGGGAAAGACAGACTTTGAATAATGATGACCAAACACATCTTCAGAAGCAACATCTTTAGAATTATTCTGATAAATCCCAAGTAATTCATTAATAAAGAAAGATCATCTGATTCCTGCAGTGTTTCCCCAGGAACTTTTATTTTCTCCCAGGAGGAAAAGAGAGGCATCATCCAGGGCATGTTGGTAGACTCATTTTGATGCAAAGAAAACTCCAAGCTCCTTACAGCATATTAGGAAAATTAAAGAAAACAAAGCTAACCAACAAAGCCACCCACTCAGATTGTGCTGTGCACTGAATTTATGAACCCTTTGGGCAATCCTGCAGCAGCTGCACACTCCTGCTGATATGTCCTCTCTTTGACAGCCTGATGCATTCGTTCAAGTCGATTCCACAGGTTTTGTTGTTGCGCCAGTTTTACTGGAGAATTGTATGGCTGCCTGCAAGGCCTGGGGAAGATCAGTATGTAGTTAAGCAAGCTACATCAGGGTAATTAAGTGGCTGAGGTATGGATTCATCACTGTAGAGGTCAGGAGGCAGTCTGCTCCCTTCTATTTAGTCTTGCACTTACCAGACAAATTCTGTCTTGGCCTCACTCTGCTTCCTCATGTAGTTATATATATATTTTTTAAGTTAGTGGGAATCCCATTGCTGTAAGGAAGAGGAGACAGACACCATGAAACAATGGAAGAGATTAACCTGATGTACCACCTGCACTCACGTGAGTAACCGGGTGCTGCTGGAGAGAGTGCAGGAGTCCCATGTGGCCAGAGCTGTGGTGGGTTGAGGTGGTTGGTGTCACTAAGGTCCTGCTGTTGTCAGATCAAGTGTTCAAGTAGTGTGCTGCTGCCATGAAACCCCAAGATGTTGAGAAGCAAGCTTTTCTCATAGCTCCATGTCTTTTTCTAAAGTCTGAAAAGACCCAGAATCCAAAATCAATTGCATCAAAATGGGTCCTGAGGCCATAAATTGCTGGCTTCGATGAATGGGAGAGAGGTTCAAGCAGCTGGGTTCCTCCAGGTCTCCAGCTGTTAAACAACTGCCAAAACATGAAAGTGAGTCTTACAACATGCTAGAAGACTGGTTTTATAAGAGTAGCCTTACATAAATGTGACCTAGATGGCAGTCTTTTGTAATGAGACAATCCTTGTGGTCTTCTCTCATCTAAGTTCAGTTGACTACTTTTATGTTTCAAGCAGGACAATGCTCTGGGTATAGAAAATCTGGAAGTTTTTCAAAGTGGGAACAAGACTTGCACTCAAAAAAATCTTAATTGTTTCATTTGTGGTTGACAACTTCAACAGGCAAAATTCAAATACCACATTTTACCCTTCTGGGCTGATCTTATGAGAAACCACCTGTGGTTTCTGCAACACATTCAGTGTTCTTTGATTCCTTTATAAGGAAAGATGTCAGCTTGTTGAGAGTACTGAAACCTGCATTTCTGAAGTGGCCAGCAGTTTTCATAGTCTCTGTTACTGGAAGGTTTTCCATCTTAGACTTTGCAGGGGTGGGTTTTAGAAAGTGCTTACATTTGGGGCAGGTTAGGGGAGGCAATGGACTGTCAGTGGCACAGATGTCCTCTAGTTGCCTCTGGGTGAGAACAGAAAAGTTTCAGAATTTGCACAATACCTAGCAAGCCTTTTTATTGTTGCCACTTGCCACGTTTCCAAGTATAGTCAGTACCAATGAGCTTCATGAGTTTGTTTGAAAAATCCATCTGCTGGTTTTGGCCCCAAAGATACTAGCATTGCTACCCTGCAGATACAGCTATTGCTATCTCAAGTTGAACATGGTGAAATAGCAGACTATGGTAGCAACCTGCCAAAAATCAGCAGTGCTAGAGACCTCGATCAGGCATTCTGGCTCCTGATCCCACATTCTAGCCACTGGGAATGCCAACTTCAATTATGTTTTACTGGCAATGTATATCTATATCTTTTCAATACTAAATCAGAACATTGTGCTCCAGCCCAGCACCAGCAGTTACATATCCTCCAAAGCAGATGTGAATCTTTTTATGAGGAAAGAGCCACAGTTAGTAAAAATACATAGGAAATCCCAAACACTTGCCACTAATCTTTTTGCAGTGTATTGATTCTGCTTCTCTACTGCTGATTTGTGGCTTACTTGGTTCCACTTGTATCCATTCCTCTACTTGGTCATCCTGCTGGAAATACATCATGTTCTGGGATTTGGCTGTAATTCTTCAGTGTTTTGAGGCAATGGTTGCATGGTCTAAATATAAACATCTAGCAGAAAGAGTGATATAGTCAATGTATGTGAAAAGTAGATGGTGTAAGTGTACCCCTTTTGTGTGAAAACAAGGAGTACCAGTGTAAGTAAATAAATTCAGACTGTTTTCCATCCCACTCTGTCCCACACTTTTGTAATCAGCAGACTCATTAAAATGGGCAAGAAGGCTTGTCTAGCAGCATCGTATAGTCCATCTTATCTAGAGGTCCTGGCTGGCTTTACGGTTGCAAGTTGTTCTAAAATTATCTTTGAATTTGTAATCTCTATGTCATTTGGGACTCTAACAGCAGAAATATCTTCTGTTTCCTTGCAACAGTGTTTTTATAACTTCATTGGGTATTATGGAAAACTTGAAATATTTGGGTCCCAGAATGGCCAACTGTGTGATAGTAATGCAATTACTGCTTACTGTCTTCACAAACTATGATCTGCTGATTTGTCTGGAGATGCCTGCCACTCCATTGTGGTCCTCCAGCAGAGAATTCTTTCCCCTCAGATCATTGTATGCAAGAAAATGTATTGGACAAACATGGAGGGGTGGAATGCCTTGATTCAGGTCAGACACTAAATCTTGCTGGCAAAATCTGTTTGGGAGGCTCTTGACTGCTGTTCCCTTCTTGCTTCCTTTGCAGGGGCTTGTGCTTCAGCCCCTCTGAGTGCCAGATAAATCATCTGTGGTGCTAACTGAAGGGCAAAAGGAAGGGAGAGGTCAGAAACAAACATTTTGTTGTTGTTGTTGTTTTTGTTTATTAAATGATTCTTTAAATCAGTTACTCTCTGCTTATCAAGCACATTAAAACTTGAGTTAAAATCCATAGTGCCTTGCTCTGCCTTTTTAAGCATTTGTTGGTAGTTGTTATCAATTCCTTTGCACTCAGCCCCTACAGCAGAAGCAGAGTTTTCTCTGAAGCTGACATTAACACTGTTTCACTGGGCTGGCAAAATGCAGTTAGCTAGCGCGTTCCCTGGGAGATTGGCTGTTTTCCATTTATTTCACTGTTCTGGAAACAGGCCTAGCTGTAATGGCCTAACATATCTTAAAACAGGGAAATTACTAATTCAAGTCAGTGAGCATATTTTCATTTTAAAAGAGTAACAAATTAAATAAACTCCCTGCATTTTGCATTTGAGACCTCAGTGTTTCATCTGCTGTAATCTAATTCACCCATTCATTTCCTGCACATTCATTTTATCCCATTATTTGAGATTTCCTTTGCTTTTAATCCTGTGTTTTGAAGAGACAGAGTTACAGCAGAGAATAGATGAGAGAGAAATGGTAAATAAAAGAACAAATATGCCATAATATGGCTTGATGTTCTCCTAATCAATATGCTTATCATGGCTGAATCCTTAAAGTTAGGCATGCAACTTTTGTGTCTCAGGCTGATTAAAATTTTCAAGATAACTGAAATGGAACCATGTGTACACTCCATCAGGTAACTGTTGCTATTTGTTTTTAAAATGGCAGTGATGGATGAGGATTTAAAAAATCTTCTGAGATGACTACGGGGACCTTAAGACTTCTCAGAGTGCTTTTAACCAACCATGCTCAAGTAATCAGATGTTATTTAACACTGAAATATTTACTCATCTAGCTGGGGACAAGTTGTACCACGAATAAAAGGCCTGGTAATGCAGATCAACAGGTCTGTATATGTTAGATGAACCATAACTGGGAATGCATCTAGTTCACCTTCCTAACTCTGTATCGCTTGTCTTAATTGGCTCTTGTTTGCCGTGTCATGGGCAATTGTGTCATTTAGTCATTGCCTCCTTTGAGAGCTTCACATTCATGGAACTACTGGCAACTTCTCTGTATCTTGTAAAACTTGACTAGTTTTTGCCATGTGGCACCCTCAGGTCTGTGCAGCTCTGCCCTGAGCCTATCCTGGGGGAAGATTAGATGAAATCCGTGCATCAGACTAGAGGGAACAGGAGGAGCAGGGACTGAGCTGTGGGGTCTGATGAATACTTACTGATGTCTGTGCATTGTATTGTGTCCATCTCAGTGAGAGCATTTATCTTGTGCTTATGTGTGTATAGATGAGGGCCAGAGAGGGAGTTAATGAAAAACATGTGCTGCTCTGGATCTTCCCACTCTCTCGTGATTGCAGGAACTCTGGGGCATATGCTTGCAGATATGCATCAGGATTGGTAACTGGAAACTGTTGACTGATATCCTTCAGGCAATGATGTTTCCTTCATCTAACACTGTAACCAGCATGTCTGCTTTAGTACTGCAGTGCTCCTTCACTGCTCGTATTTTAATAATTTTGATGAAAAGCCTTTTTTTTTTTCTTTTTCTTTTGCTATGGATTCCAGAAGGATTTCTGGAAAGACAGACAAACCAATTAAAACATCACCTTCCAAATCTATTAATCCCTTCTGTTAGGATAAGATCCTTTGTTTTTTCTTTAATTCCTGTAACTCCTTGTCCCCCTTCTGACCTAATAAACATATTTCTAAAAACAGCGTGTGTTTAAAAAAAAAAAAAAAAAAAAAAAAAAAAAAAGTTTGGCAGTCTGTTTTTAGGCACGAAGGGGAGGAACAGCACTATGAGGAGTGGAGTCAGTATCTGCAATGATCCTGTTCTTGTGGATCACTCTTTGTGATGATCCTTTGTAGGGACAATTCCAGTGACAGCATGATGTTAGATCATGTCAGTAACCCTGCTGTGAGTCAGCTCTGCACATTTATCACCACTCACGTGCTTTTTTTCTCCTCTCCACCTCTTGCTGTTGTGTTGAATATTGGAAACACTTCAGGTAAGACTATCATTTCTGCCTACTGGCTGGTGCTGGAGGTTGTACCAAAAACACAGGTACCTATTCTGTAGCCATCACATTGGTATGGCATTGCTATGACCTGTGATGTAGGGCTCAGCATGACACCTTTCCCACCATGCTGGGTTGGAGAAGTGTCCTTCATCTGTCATTTTTTCTCTGTGCGACCACAAGAAAAAGGGTGAAGGATGAACAGACAAGGGCCTGTTGGCCAAAAGAGTTTCTTCACACCCAAGTAGTGACAAAACAGTGCCTTGCTGTTACTTACTGCTTGTGCTTTGCGAAGATAGGTCTAAGCAGATACAATAGCCTGTCATCTGGTATGTTTTTATCATTGCATTAAAAAAAAAAAAAAAAAAAAAAAAAATCTAAAAAAAGCCAAACCCCACATTCTTGTTTTCCTACTTTCCACAAATGTGCAAGTACGCCTTTTTTTCTCTGTCCTTTAACAGGGCCTTTCAATAGTTTTATACAGGCACGAGCATTCAGAACTCTTTTCCAGTGAATATACCCAATTGTTGTGATAATGTTCTGTAACCTGCAGGCTATGGTGAGCTGACTGCAGGACATGAGCAGCTACTCAATGTTAAGAAATGGGTCTGAAGATATTAATCACTTCTTTCTTGGCATATACTAGACACAGTGCAGGATATGTTTGCATTAGCAGTTGCCGTATTGCATTAGTATCTGTGGTAATTAGATTTTCAGTAATAAGAACAGGGCAAATGTATTATATAGTTATACAATTAAACATATTGTCAGACAGTGAAAGGATGTGGTGAGGGAGAAAAAAGGTAATACAGGGTTTGCCTTTGAAGGAGTAAATATGGAGAGGTCATGTTGGAGATGGCAGGAATTAAACAGAGTTTAAGGCAGCTGATTGAGGAAATGCATGGTTTCCGCTGATTTTTTTCTGGGTAAGCAGAGAAGGTTGCTTTGACATGTTATAAGAGAGGGAATGGTGGAAGAGAGTGGTAATGAAACACCATGAGCTGGGTTAGGGCAGAGACGTTTCTGGGATCTGGTGTTGGAGTAGGTAGAGGCGCTGAGCTACAGAAGGCAATAAAAACTCCAGAAAGTGCATTTAGCCTCAAGAAAGAATAATGAAAGAGAAGTGACTCTAAGTAGAGAAGGTCTGGTCCTGAGTTAGCGCAGTTTCAGTGAAGCTGTGTTTGCCAAGGACTGATTTAAAAAAAAAAAAAAAAAATCAACTGTTAAAATGTTGGGAGTCATTATGACTGCATATCTAAAGGCTTGCAGTTTTCAGCATTGTTTTCTCTCTTCCTTGTTCTCAGTTATTTCTTTCCTTCCCATCACAACAACTATGAAAAGCTCCTTGAAGTTAATGCTAAGACTACAGCTGATTTTTCGTGGACTACGAATGAGCCTCTTCTTATGTCATGGCTGACTGCTGATTTTTGAGCTGTTCTGGTTCCAGGCAGCATCTATAATTGCATGTTGTTTTTTGAAAAATAATGATTTTAATTACTTTTCAGATACCAAAATAATCTATAGTGGTTTCTTTCTTTTAATTGGAGAACTTTTGCACACTGTAACGTGCTTGAGTAGGCCTATTCCATCATGTTATCTGTTTTATTTTGAAGATGCCTGAAGAGCCATTACTCAGTTACTGGGCCATTTTCCTTGATCTCTAGCTGTAGAGATTATTTTATTTTATTTTATTTTATTTTTAATAATACTTGTCTTATTTTTCATAGCTGATGTGACTGATTCAGATTGGATTATTTCATTTGACCCAAACTGGAGCTGTGGTTCAAAGATCCAACCAATCTGGGGGCAGTCTTTTTTTTCTTTAATAGCAGACTAATTGGCAGACCAATTAATCTGCTCATCTGTGAAGAGAAAATTTATAGCGATAAGTAGTTCTATTTCCAGAAGTCATTCTCTAAAGTAACATTACAGTGGCCTTGTTTACTTCATGCCCTGCAACACGATCCAGTGCTTCAACAGTAGCACAGGTCAATTAGTGGACAAATTAAGCAATTATTAGCCACTAACAAGGGTGACTGGCATCATTACCCTTCCTGTTTACCAGCAAACTGTTATTTTAATACAAAGATCAACAAATAAATTAGGGCATCTGTTGTATTGCCATGTCTGCCTTGAAGTAAATGATACTAAATGGGCTTTGGTTGCTGCCAAATTCTTAACCCCGGCCTAATGAGATACACTGATATGTCTCTTGCTGATTATAGAAGCTGTAAAATTTAGTTTGTATTGATTTATTAACGAGAGGACCAAGTTCTCTGGGATGGTATTTTTTAATAGTCTGATATCTGTCTTTTTTACTTTAAATGTTATCGATCCAGACACCATCAGGTTCCTCTGAAAGATAAAAGTATATGCTAATTGTATTGATTATTTGGATGCTTACAATATTTTTATGGTGAAGTTCATATACATAGTTGTACATTTTTACCTGATGCTTCTTTTGTGCTCTTTGGAACTGCCTTTGCTGCCAGGTTAGACTTCTGTGAGTCAGTTCTTTTTATCTCTTGTTTTTCCTCTGTCATGGGGTAAGACTTGCTCATATTTAAGCAGTAGCCTTCTAAATAAGAAAATAAAGTCAATCTCTTTCAAATGGGGGACTGCTAATGCAGTACCTCCTAAGAGACTGAAGGCACATTGGGAGATGCTGGGTCTCTTTTGCCACCCAACTGCTGAGTGTCCAAGGTCAGTCCTCTTCCCTTTTGTCTGGTGTGCCTGGTGCAACAGTGTATTGTGAAGAGCAAACACTCAATCTATATTGGCTTGTTTCTTTTAATTGGAGAACTTTTGCACATGTTTATATAGAGTCTTTCATGTTAAAGCATGTTCTTGGTTAGGGAATAGTATTTCCCCGTGCAAGGCTGAAAACTGCAGCTTCTAGTTACCAAGGTGCCTTTGCCAAGCTCGTAGTGTGGCTGCAGCAGTAACAGACAGGCCTGGTTAAAGCCAGAGCAAAACTCCAAGACAGTGGGCTCTCATGTTGCCTCCTGAATGAAGAGCAATTATGCTGTCTCCGAGGCTCTTGTGGTTCCCTCCTGCTGTATGAAGAGCTGTTGCATGTACCCACTCGGTGCACCACCACATCTCCAGGCTGCCTTATCCCATCAAGATCTGTGGAGATGTGGCAAACATACTTTCTCAAATTAACCAAGCCCCCAGTGCAACATTTATGCAACTTCTATTGTGGCCTCTGTGATGGCTCACATGTGACCTGTGTGGAACACGTTCTGGACATACCAATTTCTGGGAAATTAACTCTTCCATGTCATTTAGAAAACATGAACTGCTGTAGGGTTTTGAAGCTAGTTGCAAGCTCTTTAAAGCTAAAACCAGCATAGTGTCTCCAGAAGCCATGACCTAAGCTCGGGGTTGTATTCCTTTAAGTAGTTTTGAGCCCTCCAGGTGTGCTTACTGTGGATTACATTTTAGACACTGACAGAGAACAGTCAGAGCAGCAGTTTAACATAGGTAAGCCTTTCATGTTTGCATACAGGCAACCTGGTTATTTGGGGTCCAGCTGAGTCCCTGTCGTTTCTTCTTGTTCTTGCTGTTGTATAATGAACAAATACACAACACCAGCCAAAAAGCAGAATGATGTTCAGTTTCCTTCATTGGGAGGAGGTAACTGCGGAAACGTCTCCTGAGCAATATAATGGTGTATATGTTAATTTGCCTCAGAAATTCAGGATTAGTCTCTTTTCAAGTGGAAGTCCTGGTTACAGAAAGGGACTTTCTCCTCTTCAGGATTAATCACTAATAGATGAAAAAATTGCTGATGTTTAGAGTCAGTTATACCTCAATCATCTCAGACATTTCACAAACCTCATTTTTCCTCTTATGCCTCAGTAAATTAGAATTCATTCCAACAACAGCACAGGTTCAGATTTGTTAATATTTGAAACACAAAGTGGGCCTTAGGAAATAGCCCAAATGAAGGAGCAGTCCAGAATGTGAGATTTTGGTCCCATTTTTATTGTATGATTCAGCCAAGATACAAACAAGTGTGCTTAACCTGGCGTGTACCTGGGTTTTAGTTTGTATGTCTGTAGAAGTATTGATTGTATCAAAAAATCAGGTCTATAGTCAACTTTCTGAAGTCAGCTAGTCAGCCATGCCATCTCTTCTGTGCTGAATTACTGCTTGTTATATCTACTCCCTAGGGCTTTGCCCTGTCCAGCACTAAACATTTCTGATGACGGGGTTCTACTCTTCCCCTGGAGAGACGATTCCACAGTCTAGTAGAGATTGCCATTAGTGAAATTTTACTGATGATCAGCCTTAATTTCCCTCTCCTTAATTTTATCCAGTTACTAGAGCATAGTGATTGATTTATTCTGGGGAAATTCAGTAAATGGTTCCTGCTTCACAGGATGGACCTCACAATAAATAGCAAATTGTCATGACCTATCTGTGGGTGTCCTGAGATTACACAGGAACTCAATTTATCCAGACATTCATTCCCTGGAAGCTATTTCTGTCAGTACCAACTCAGGGGGAGAATAAGCAATGAATCCAACAGCCTGCCTCCTGCCCCAGCCCGGGAGCACGGGGATGTTCAGTTGCTCCTGAACACTGGGCCCCGAGGCAGGAGCTCCTATGGGGTCTGGTGCTCACTGTGCCCTGTGGAAGGGCATTTCGGATCTGTTTTCCCCATCACTTGCCTTGGTTCCAGGTTAAGGGAGCTGCATTGTTGAAGCAGAGTTACTCTTGTTTTAAATGGGGGTAAAGCAAGTGAAGAATCTGACCGTATCAATGCCAGTCTAGCAATCCCACAGTTTCCCCTGTGCCTGGTATAGAGTTTATGTAACTCTCCCAGAAATAGTGGGACATTTTATACCTCTTTACACATTCAGATGACCCTGTGTTCATGAAACTTGAAAAATTTTGAGGTGCCTCAGCTCAACAAATTGCCACTAATAAACTGACTGTGAGCCCACAGATGTGCTGGCTATGTGACATACTATGTTTAAACTAGCAATTTTTACGTCACCATTTCACCACTTACAAGGTCAGATGTTTTGTTATTTTGGCTCAGCTGATGAGCGGTAACTTGTTCCTCCGTGGAAGCTTGGCTGTGTCTGATATTTTGGCTATACTGTACTTGTGTTATCAGGAGGGACTAAAGTTATTTATCTTTAAGGTTTTTAATTCTGGTGTATTTTAGAATGTGAAAAGGGCCAAATTATTGCAAGTGGTTAGTTCTGTTGGAAGAAAGGGCATTGTCAGGAACCAAGAGGAATGATCATTTTAATTGTGTGAATTTTCATTTAAATACCTGAAAACTGTTGATGCTGTAAACCTCCCTCTTCAAACTCACATTTTCTTTTTCTCAGGTATAATTGATTTCCTTGTGAGCCAGCATCCTATTGCAAAAGTGCTGAGAGACCACCTGGTATTCAAGATTGCACCTATGCTCAATCCTGATGGAGTATACCTAGGAAATTACAGGTATGGTGTGGAGTATGAATCTGCATGTTGTTATATCTACCCTATATACCCTGTCCCATTTTGTCACTGTATGGCTAGTTTCATTTAATTTCTCTTAAACTGGAGGTTTTCATGTGATTGTAAGCTTTCTGAAATTCCTGTCAAAGAAGGGGACTCAATGGCAAATTTACTTGCTTCAGGAGGTAGGGGGCAACTCACCAAGACAGCAGGATATTTGCTCTGCAACCCATATGTAGGTATGGGAGCTAAAGTCAGCTTAGAGTTAGACCTTAGCTGTGTTTTATGAATGCATTCATTATGCTGCTCGTCAGGCTCTATGTAAATGTGTCAGTCAATCACAGTTTCCTTCAACCACCCAGATCATCTATTATAAAGTCACAGATTTCAAACTATTATTGTACTGTAATAGATAGTGATACATGGAGTGGAATAATCATCCACCCTATGCTAATTTTACTTCCTTTTAGTATTTGAATTACTGCTTTACCTCCTCCGCTGTTGAGAATGTATTCAGATAATCTTTTGTTTTCCCTAAATTTGTTTGCTCTTAATGTGTTTATTTACAAAATAGATGTGCTGCTGGAGGTGATAATGAAAAGCAGTTGATTAGTTGATGATTTGTTTTTGGGGGCAATTACATCTACCACATATTTCTCAGGGGCTTCTTCAGAGAACTGTAATATACTGGATGTGGTTTTGCTTACAGTGCAAGACTAAACACAGTACACTGTAGCCAGGCTACTTTGAGCTTTGATCTAATTAGGTATTTATTCTGCTAAGCAGAATAAAACTTGATTATTGTGTGGAAGGGGAGACCACTGAGGAAGAAGCTAGAAGATGCAGTTTGGTGTAGCTGGCTCTGTTCTTTGTTTTGATATGTGGTTCTTAGCCCTCCTGTTTTGCTTCTTACTAAACTGAAGTAGTAGAGAATTACCTGGGTAATTTCACGTTGTTTATGTACATGTTTTATATGTGAAACTTCCAAGGATACATGGTCTCCCTCCAGCTACACTGATACTCCCTCAACTCAAGTAATCCAAAAGCAGAGCAATATCGCTGTTGTGGCATCTCGAATTTATCATAAAGTCTATGTCAGTTACAGGAATAAAGCTCTTAAATGGCTGTAGCATCTCACACTACATTACTGTGGTGCAGGTGCCTTGCACTGAGGAAACTCCAGTTGCAATTAAGTAGCTTTATTTTCATACCATAAATTCTCCTGCCCTGTAGGTTTTTCTCCTGCATTGTTATTTATACCTTTTTGGAGGCATGTAGCTTTAGACATGTATATGGCTCATAACCTGAAAAGCCATCTGGGAACCCAAGTATTATAAAAAGGTATGTGAATTCATTTGGAATTGCTGATGATATGCTATTTTTTCAGCCTTTCATGAGATGCAGAAATTTCAACCCTCCTGAACTAAAAGGTCTTTTAATGAGGTAGTTGGAAAAGCATTTGATTTTCTTGCAATTCTTCACTTTGTTTACAAAAAGCCTAATGTAACTAATAACTTAAAAACAGGATAATAAGCAAAATACTACCTATTATCTTGAGAAGAATATTAAAAAGCCTAGTAATGTGCCGGCATTGTAGTTAACTAGTGCTGAGTGAATAATTTACAGCAAACACTTTATTTCCTGCTCATACAAAATCCACAAGCACATCACAATTTACTTGCCTGAATTTGCTGGATGATTTTTTTTTTTTTTTTTTTTTTTTTTTTTTTTTTTTTTTAAATCTCTAAGGATCATTTGCTAGTATTTGAAATTTTAGCTGTGTGGCTTCTATGTGATTGGCTAGATAAGACTGTTTCATCTCTTTTGGTCTTTTTTCAGATTAGCACATAAATAGGACTTTCAGATTTCTTTAGTGCAGCATTGGTGTAACACAGGTGTATCAGCTGGGCACAATCCTCCTTGTTTTGCAAACAAGGTTTGTGGTGCCATAGGCAGCAAGCGCAGCTTTAGTCATTTGAACTTGTACTTCCTGTTATCTCCCTCTTTCTCAAAGCAGCAGCTACTGACTGTTTCTTTGGTTCATTGAAGGTGCACATTCAGAGCCATGCAAGCTAAGATAATGAAATGGGTAATTAAACCTCATGCTTGAGTTTGTAAATTGATCTCCCGCCAGTGTGAGAGAGTTTCTTTTACCCCACGAGCACACAGCTTTGTACAATTGGCAAAGTGTACTGTTGGATGCACTTGGCTGTCCTCTGAAATCCCAGGCGTAGTGAGCACCATTAAAAGCCTGAGTGTGTCAGCAGTTCTTGTAGAAGGGATGGGATATGCTTGTTCTTGTGTTCTCTGGACAGAAACTAATCACTCATTTACACAGGACGGTATGGTAACAGTTGGCTGGTGGAATTTTCTTCATTGTGCCTTTTGGAGATGCAGGACTCTTGTGGATGGCGCGGGTCCTGTGCCCTTCTCTGAAATCTGTTTTCCTTTGTTTTGAGTGCTTGTGAACTGAGGTCTAGGAGTTTAAGCTAAAACTGCAACAATAATACCAATAATTGTCTATTTTCTATAAATTGTTGCTTGTTCTCAAGAGAACAGACCAAATGGGTTGTGATTCTACAGAGACTTTCTTGTGGTGAAATGTTCATAACCAGCAACAAGTGACTTTAATATCACAGCTATAAAGCACAAGTGCTCAAGGCACAGGAACATCTGAGAGGAAGGTTGTTTATACGTTGCACATACATTGAGGTGGGTCTAAAAGAAATAGTCATGGAAATGAATGCCAATTCTCGGTATAACAGGATGTATGGAAACATTGTGCTAAACTTTACTGATGTATTCAAGTATATGCAAGTGTTTGAGAAGTGTGTTTGTAGACACATACAATTGGGAACAAAAAGACTACATGCCTTATGAGGCTACAAGACCGGTTAAGCCTCCTCTCTAATTTAGCATGTTTGGGAAGTTACACAGTTTGGGGGAAAAAATGGATAGAAGTTGTGATTTGGTTGTAATTTTAGAGCATAAATCTTCTAATAGAAAATGAACTAGTATGGTTCTCTTTATATCTGTTGCTTATGTACTAAATCAAGAGAGTTGCTGAAATTACCTCTACTAGACTTCATTTGCAGTGAAATTTCTGACTGTTTAGAAATCAGAACATTTAATTTTTGCTTTCATCCATCTTTTTTCTCTGAAAAGAGCGAAGAAATGGAAATTCATGGGGAAACTACACTACAATAGATCAGAGCTGGCTGGAGTTGTCTGAAATGTTAGGCGCAGAGAAGCAGAACCCTCAGAGTACAAATTCACCTGCAAGCCAAAGTGCTGAATGCCTAATTGGGATTGCTCCTGCTTGCAGCACTAGCTGTTGTTTGCTGATTTGCTAGCACCATACCCTTCTGTGAATATAGCTACTGCACTACTCTCTTTCTTCAGTGAAAAAAAGCTCCACAGTCCTTTTCTTGCCACACTCTACCCAGCTCTTTCTAACATACAGAATAATGATTGGAACCTGCTGTTTATTATGTCCAAGGATGTAGGGTCTCTCCCAAAAGAGGAAGACAGGCTTGATCTCTTACTTGAAGTTCTTTAAAGCCTGGTATTGCTGTACTTCTAAGTATAACTGGATTTACAGAAAACGGGTTAAAAAAAAAAAAAAGTTATGCTACATGGGCTAGTTAATTAAATTGCATAGGAGTAAGCTGTAGGTTGGCCTAGCTGAAACAGTGGCTGTTTAGTATGATTGGCCTTCTGTTCTGGCTGGTAATTTGTCCTCAGCTCTCATCCAAACTGAAAGGCTCTTTTTGATGGGGATGGGGCATGACTTGATTTTTTTTTTTTTTTTTTTAATTTTTCTTTTCTTCACAAAAGAACATGGCAAAAAAATACATGTTTTGAGAATTTCTCCATTCCTCTCAGATGGATTAAACTGTGAAACAGTTGTAGGAAGTAAAGGAAAACTACTGCTACAAAGAGAGTTTTCTTGACTTTTCTCTCAGCTTGTGCTATAGCATTATCATCTTCTGAATCTATTACTGTCCCCAGGGAGGTGGGGTTAGGCTAAGAAAAAAACGTGTTCTTGATTTAAAAGTCGCGCATCCTCAGGCTTGGCCTGAACTTTCCTTTATCAAGAGCTTGTTCTTAAGCTGGCATTCTGCAGCTGAATGCTGAAATGTGTCCCTGCAGGCGAGATGACTGTACCACACTGTCTTAGATTAGTTCCAATTTGTCAGCCTCACCTTCCGGAGATGAAACCCCATACTGGCACCGAAAGGGATGTGTTTCTTAGTCTGGGCAGCTCTCCACCAAGGTATCACAGAAATGCCATGATGAGGCACTTGAAATATCCTGACTTCTCTAAAGGCTTTGTTGCATGACCCTCTAAGGCCTACCCTGTCCAAATGTTTTGGACAAGTGGCATATTTTTTGCCCCCAAAAATATGGTTTCATGAGGACTTGAAACTGTTTGTGGAAGTGAGCTGAATTTTGCACTTTTTTTTTTTCCAAGTGAAGGAAAAAAAAAAAGGGGGGGGGGGGGGGGGAAAGGCTAGAGACACACTTTAAATGATTAATTTCAGCATTTTATATGGACAGTTGTTGTTTGCTAATGGCACAATCTGGCCTTATTTTCTTAAGGTCAGTTTTAAAGAGTCTGAAACATAAAGAGAAAATTTGCCTTCAGATCAAATGAAACAGTTCAAATTGGTCCTAAATAAGTTTCTGTGGACTTTATTTCTCTAACTAACAGTCAAAGTTCAACATTCCTGTTCACATGTAATAGATGAAGGGTCATTCGACAGTAAAAATATAAGTGAATTTTACCCAAAATGGTTTAGCTTTAAATTAGAATTGTGTGTTGTGACATTGGGGTGGCTGCTTTTGGTCTTTGATTATATCATTTTGGGGGTATATACTTATACCACATACATACTTACCTGTATGTTCACATTGGCTGCACACGCTATGTCGTTCTTACTGTCACTTGTCTAACTGGGAGACGTGGTTACTCATATGAATCTTGTCATTTGCATAATATCTTGATAATTTTTTCACCTATTTTTCTGGTGGGAAGGTTTTCCTTAGCTTCATTTCATGCATGTGAAACACATGCATTGCCTTGAATTGAAAAACAGAGTATCCATCTCAGATGACAAGATGAAGCTCTCGATAGAGTTTATTTTTCCTAATTAGGCGTTTGTCATTGTGTATTCTATATAACAACGTATAAGTAAACAATCATAGACCTTTTGAATAAATTTATTGGTTTTATTTATGTTACTGGGCATAAAAAATCTATAATTACCAGGTACAGCCGCAATATAACTGGTATTTAATGACAATTACTTTTTGTTACCATAGAAATGAGTCCAAAGTAGTTACCTATAATTTCTCATTCCCAAACCTCACACATGTTGTATTGCAGTATTACCATAGTAATTGCCTATTAGTCATCATAAAATAAGCAGTTACCCAGAAGATATTAGGGTAGTGTGAAATTTCTCATCTCCTTCAAATCTTGCAGCACATGCTGCTTCTCGTCTTCCTTCAGTGGGATTTTGTTGCAGTGACAGAAATATTGGTCGTACATTAACCCAAGGGATGAAAGGATGCGATTGAGAAAGAATTATACTTTTCCTGAGTTGGTGTATTTTTAGAGTATGTTCCATCCCCTGAAAATAGAGCACTATTTCTTATTATTGAAAAACGGGGAATTTCCAATCCCATGAAATGGAGATTTGTTCCTTGCTTTTAATTTCCTATGGTGTTTATTTTCAATTCCATTGTGACCAAAGCAGAGGCTATAGGTCTCGAAGGGTCTGTGAGAACAGCCATGCTGGCAGACCTCACAAGCCTGGTGTCCACCAACGCAGCAGCAGGTGTTGCGAAGGGAAAGGTAAGAGCAAAACATGCTTGGTGTGCTTTCCCCCAGGTACTTTCTCAGTTTTCCATGAGTCTTCTTTCAGAAGTTTCCTGAGCTGATGGGATTGCTGCCTAGTTAAAGTGCAGTGGGTTTGTCTTCCTCATACTTGTCTGGTTTGTCCTCAGACTGTAAGTGCTAGCACTTCGTCTCCTGTGGCCCAAAGTTGTTCAGCTCCTGCCTTGGTGCAGGAAAGGCTGCATCCTTCAGGCTGCTGTGGACTTCTCAGTGGCCACTCTTGCACCTTGTTTGTCATCTTAATTTACTGCATGGATATCCAGGGCAATGAGGCTCTTTCTGCCCCTGCCTAGACATTTAATATCAGCTATTCCTTTATATTACTTTCTTTCACGTGGATGTGGGAGGGGATGAGGCATGGCAGAAGGCTTTTTTGTCCCCCAGCTCCTGCTCAGCATTGAGGACTGTTCACAGATTTTCTGTGCTACTCTTTCTCCAGCATGCACTTACATTTTTTGCAAAGCTTATGCAATGTGCTGGGCTGGGGTCCTAGAAAGCAAAGTCTGGGGTGGATCCTTAACTGTGATACAAGTGTGCAGTGGTCAGCAGCAATAAGAAAGAGTAGGGAGTCGAGCCAGCAGCAAAGGTTTTATTTGGCCTTTACTTCCATCTGACTTACAGCATTGCTGTTCCTTTCCTGCTTGGAAGTTTTCTTCCCATTGTGTTTTTTATTGCTCATGGTGCTGTGATCATGAAACAGTTATGGTGGTTCCTGTTTCGCTCACTATTAGTTAAAAAAGCTTCCTTGGGTTTTAACAAATAAAAAAAAAAAAAAAAAGAAATTTGTCATCCTTTATCTTAAAACAAATACCAGGCTTGCAAAAGCATTCCTATCTGCTGCCATTGAAAATGCTCTTTATATTGATGTGGTAACTGCTCATTTAAACCATATTACAGCTCCTGAGTATTTTTCAGTTGCTATTGATGTGACAAATTCTCTTGCACAGAGGACTGCACCAATCAATAGAGTCAGTATATGTGCTTTAACAACAAAGCCACATGCCTTGGGGTTCCAGTTGAATCTGAACCTTTTAGTAGCATTAAATAAAGCTATATTTATTTTGCTTTTGGTACAAGGAAAAAAAAAAAAAAATCTAAACCCAACCTAATTTAATACAGCTTGTTGCAAGGGCTTGAAGGCAGTATTATGGGACCATTTTCACATGTGATGAATACGTAACTAGTGTTGGAGCTGCTATTTTGTTGTTGTAAGTAAACCCTTCTCTTTTAGTTAGATTGATCTGGGACTAGACAGTAGCCTTTTATTTTTAGATGAGCGGGGAGAGAAGTCATAACGAGAAATATTGAAATCATAGCTGTTTTATGTCTGCCATTATTCCACTGAGAATGAGGCACGGTGTTCTTAAAGAGACAGGGCTATTTATTTTCCATTTAAATAGGACCATTTGTGATTATTACCTTTGAGCTGTTAGGCAGAGAATAAGCACCCAACTTGTCAATCCCAGCCAAGTGAATTGAAGTTTTGTACCTGAGCAACGCTTGTGTGCTGCTGTAGGACCCTATTCTTCACCTTCACTGACTTAATTTTTGCATATTTTTCTCTTCTAGGATGTATTTGTAATTAACAGGAATCAATTTAGTTCAAATGTGTGTTTCTTCTCCCAACCTCCTGAATAGCAGATCTTAAATCTGAATAATCTTATTTAGACTTTTGCTTTGCTTTCAGTTAAGTAAATATATTGGGCTTTCTTGTTTTTTTTTTTTTTTTTCCTCTCATCTAGCTTGTATCTCTGGTGACTTGAGCTCTTGCTCATAGTTTAAAAAAAAAAAAAAAAAAAAAAAAAAAGCAAAAAATGCTCTCCATTTTTTTTTTTTTGTTGTTGTTTGTTTGTTTCTTTGTTTTTAGATGTTTTTAGTGTTTTTCAGATGTTTTTTTCAGTGTTTTTAATTTTTCAGATGACTTGCAGTTAGCTTCAGCTTATAGGTCTTTGCTTTGGTTTCCCCACCTGCAGTTGAGGAATAGTTTCTAAGATTATATCTCATAACCAAGATTAGCTGTGCAGCTACATTTATTAGTTTGTGTAAAAAACCATGGTGTGCTCCTTTGCTTTGAGGCACTATGTAGGTACCAAGCAATATTGTTTAGAAAAATGTTATCTTTAAATGTACCCATGCAATGAGAGCAGTGTTTTATTGTTAGTTTTGCAAGTGAGAGAAGGGAGAAACATGCTGAGATGGTCTCTGCCTAATGTTATAATGAGCTGAGCTCTACCTCTTCAACAGCAGTTGCCAGGCCACAATCCATGGCATTTAAGAGCTGACAGAGGACTGGAGGGCTGCTCCAAAAAGGCTATTTGCCAGACTCGGAAAGCCATTGCTGTGACACAACCCAAGAAGTATGCGGTGTATTTGCAAGTGCCATCTGCTGGTATGGTTTTCTGAGCTATTTTCAAAGACAGGTGCAATTACATGCCTGTAACTTTTTTATTATTATTATTGACAGTCTGCAGGCAGCTGCCTATACATGCCATAGCGTTAACTTCCAACAGGCATTGCACCTAGCTGTAGTTGCAGCAGAGATCTTCCAGCAGTTGCCAGCAGGACTCTGACTCACAGCAACAGCAGTCGGCAGGATAGGTGTCCGTGGGGCGCTTATCCCAGCAGGAGATGTTGTGTAGTGTGGAAAGTGCTCGCATAACTGCTAGCAGTGGGGAAAGTCCAGCTTCTAATTCCCAAGGCTTTGTCTCCTCCCTTCTCCCCATTGAAATTAATGATAACACTGCTTTGCTGAAGATGCAGTCCGGGGAAGCGCTCAGCAGTGTCTTTTGCAGTGACATCTGTGACTCAGGAATGTGTGTGATTTTTCTGTGGGATTCTTCTGTGGGCTATCTTCCCCTTACCTCACCCTTTTAGTTTTCCCTCCTTAACACAAATTACTGGCCCAAATAAAAGGTATTGTTCCTTGCAGAAATCAAGAGCAGCCAAAGCTTGGCATGCTGTTGCCTTTGTCTGCATCGTATGGGTCCTGCCAGCATCACTGAGTTGTTGTGGATTCATCTGGAGCAGATCCCAGAACCTGGAGTGTTGATGAGGTTGAGCTCAGCTCCAGCCCTGCTGTACGCTCCTGTCCTGGGATGTAAGGGCTGCCTGAAGCCCTGCCAGCACCCAGGCTGTACATGGGGATTCAAGCTGTCCTTGTGCTATCAGGGTTGTTGATCAAAGTTGTTCCTTAACTAGAATCCTCCATCCCTTCCTCACTTTGTGAGTCACCTTGGGAGATATTTCTGTTCTGGCTTCTGTCTAGTATGGAGCAACTCGACTGTGCTCTCCTGACTGTTGAGGAGATCCTAGATGCTTCTCTCTGTTGGTCCAGAAGACACAACCAGGCTACTTTTTATTTTAGCTTTACTGGCATATGTTTGAGTGCCTATCCATGCCAACAGGGTTTGTCTCTGCAACAATTAAGTGGAAAAATATAAACTATAAATCAAGGGAAGAAATATTTTATTTTGCTATAGAAATGACCGATTTCAGGTCAAATTTTGCATTGATGAGAGCACCTACTGCACCTTTTAGGGGAACACATTAAAGAGGGAGAATGAGAAACGTGTCTTGCCTTCTATCCATGAGCGCGGGAATGTCCAGCATGCGCTTAGTCTGTATGCCCATTTTGGATTGTTTCACCCCAAGTAGTACCTTAGAATCTTTTTCATCATGGCTAACATTTCAACTCCCCCAAATTTCCCCCTTATTTAAGCAATGGCTGCTTGCCTGGACATGCAGATTTACCTGCCACATGTCAGGGAAGGCAGCTAAGAGAAAAGCTTTGTGGACAGAGATCCTGGGGTTTTCTGAATTTGCATCCATTCACAGCTAACCAGCAGGCAGTGATCACTCCTCTTGCCTGTGCAAGAGTCCTCTTGCTTCTGGTCCATTTGCATGATGTTATGCAAGCAGAGGGTTCAGTACTCACCTTCAGTTTATGGTGGAAGGATTTATTACATATCAGTGTAGACATCCTGTACTCCCGTTCCAAATCAAGCTGTGTGGGTGGGGAGAGGGAAACCCCATCCAAGTTATTAGGAAAACAAAAGCAGCCTAAGGGAATGTTTGTATAGTTTTTGTTGTTGTTGTTGTTGTTGTTGTTTTTCCTGTTGTTTTCTTTTCCTCCATGACAGCTGTTCTTCTTTTTTTTTTTTTTTTTTTTTTTTTTTTTTAAATTGCAGCACTTAAAATGATGGTAGCTTGCTGTATAATTTATAATATTAGTCCTAAGGGCAGTGTCATGTAACAGGAAAACAATCCTGAGAGAAATCTAAATAATAAACACCCATTATCTAAAACAATATTGTATTAATAACATTTGTATTAACATACATATTGTATTAACAGCATTAAATAATCTAATGATGTGCATCACTTCTGATGTGTGTAAAGGGAGGTGCCTGCCTGAAGTTCCCACTCACATCTTGGTCAGCATGTTGGCTGTTGGACCCCCTAATCTTTGTGACACAGAAGAATCCTTCCCAGGTGATGTCCCCTCTGTTCTGTCTGCAGATGATACCGTTTTGCTTGGGTTAATTCTCATAGGTGGATTCTCTTCAAAGAAACATGGCTAAGTGTTGAGTCTCAGGAGTTCACAAGCCCTTGAAAAATTGTCTTGGTGCTCATCTAAAAATTTAGGTTGCATCTGTAAAAGAAACTTTTTTATTTAGCTACTAGTACACAAGTCTTTTCTGCTGAAGTAGAGAGAGATTGGAGACTGCTGTTTCCCAGCTATTTTAAGTTAAGGAAAGTGTGTGCTGGCACCCAAAGGGGCAGTTCAGTTCTCTTTTCCCTCCTGTCCATGCTTCCCTGTCATCTCCTTTGTGCCAGGACTGGTGCCTGTGTGGCAGTGCTGTGAGCCAGAAAAGGACTGATCCTGCAGAAAACCAGCCTGACAAAGCAGTTCTCAGCTGGCTCCCTGTGCAGGCAGGAAAATGGGACCATGACAGGAGGAAGAAATGAGCAGGGATAGATCCGTTTTTAGTGGCATCTTGGGTGTAATGGGCTTAAAGCAATTTTGAAGCCTGAGATCTAGGTGGTAGCGGTGCAGAGACCCTGGAGATGAAGGACGGGTGATTGCTGATTTCCTGGGTGGTTTTTGGTGTGTGCAAGAGCAATCTTGCCTTTATGATCTGTTTCTTAGGGCTATTCTTTACTGGTAGGTGCAAATGATCATTTTTACTGCTTGGGAACAAGCTGGGTGGCTGAATGTGTCTCTATGGCTCTGGAGAACTGGTGCTTTATGGTGTCAGGGGCTGGAGATGAGCTGTTTCCATGCAACTGTTATGTCCTGTGACATGTGGTGAAAAACCGCCCATGAAATCCATTTCTCTCCCCACCCCCTTTAAATACAGCAGCCAATATAAGTGTGCTGACACGGCAGAGGGAGCAATTAATCTCATAGCAGATTACCTCTTCCCTGCAGCCCCTGGCACCAGGCAGACGGGGGATGTCAGGATAGCCTGGGAGGAGGCAGATGTGACATCTGATTGACAGCTGATGGCTTTGCCTGGTTGGTGCCTGGGAGCTGGAGGAAGAGTGCTCTGCTGACATGGAGGGGTTGGGGTCAGGAAAGGCCTGGATGTGACATTTCTGGATGCAGCTGGAACCAGAAAAGCAGTAGCCATCTCTGCCAGTGTGAGTGGGACAGGTATTCTGCCTCTTCTCACCCTTCCAGGCTGGAAAGGATGTATATTAATAGAAGGATTCGCAACTTAACGTGCAGCTACTTGGTGTTAACCCAGGTCCCCAGGGAAGAGAAGAGCTTATTTCAGGTTGCGCAGATCATAAACCTGCTGTCTTGTGTGGCGCGTGTGCTCTGAATACTAATGCTCTCCTTGCCTTTTCTTTACTGACACAGCCATTGAGCTGATGAATTGTATAGATTATACAATGATAATGGATGGGGAAGGGGAATTTCATCTGTCTCTTTAACCAAAGCACGAACAGTAAATCCTGCCTGTTTGTAGAGAACAGCTGGATTTCTAACAATGCTGGAATGCTGTTGTGGGGGGGGGGAGTGGGGGGAGGGGCTTTAGCTGCCCCCTCCCTTTCATCGCTGCCATTCAGACATCCAAGTGCTTGCAAAAGGACAGAGCTTCCCACCACCCTGAAGCTAATGTAGCACTGATCCTGGGAGCCTGCCAGCTCTGTTGGTTCTAGGAAAAGCCTGAACTTTTCCATGGTGCCTCTGTGCAATGCTCATGCGAGGAAAGGGAGAGAGAGCCCTTGCATTTGATTCTCCAAGTAACAGCTGGGTGAGGGAATGGTGGGTTATCCTTGTAAACAAGACCGGTCACTAGTTGTGGAGTGGGCTGAACTGTGTGACCTGACTGTGTAAGGAAGTGAGTAAGCTACATTAAGAAAGGCTTATGATAAAGTTGAGATTCTTTGGAAATCTCAAGAACTTCAAGAAGGACGTCACAAAAGTGTGCAATGCCGTCCAGGCTGGCCATGTTTTATATTATTAATAAAAAAAAAAATGTATATTGATTTGAATTGCATCAGGCTAGCAAGGCAGCCTGAATGCTCAGATGACTGATAATGCCTTGACACTGTGGTGTTGACCAAAAGCCACAATCCTGTTCTACTGGCTGCTGTACAAGTGAATCATAAGTGATCCTCACTTTCACAAAGTGCTTTCAGAGCTGAAGTGTGGCACAGCAGGTGGTCAAGGCAATCAAGCTAGCTGTTAGACCAGGGGAAGACAAAGTCCTAAATACTAAATATAATAGGATGAGTAATGTTGTTTTATATATATATATATATATATATATATATATATATAACATTTATGTTTTTTTCACTCTCTGGTTAGTGGCAGGAAACACATAAATATATAGAAATCTATACAATCAGGCTAAAGAACTTTCATGTATTAACGGATATCAGGACTTCTCTAGATTTATTGAAACTGTGGAAGGGAGCTTTTGTTGATTTTGGATAAGTTTGCAAAGGAAGTTGACCCAAAAGGTGTGTTTCTTCAGCAAGTTCTTCTGTTCTTCACTGGTTGGATGCAATTGTGGAGCTCTACCCATCTCCCAGAGTAAGCATAATTTCAGTTCTAGCTCTAGGATTTTTCTTACTTTGTTGCAGCTGATCGGTATTATGGTTCTATCCATTGTTTTACATCTGGATTAAATTTTCATTTTGTGCAGCTGGAGATAGTTTTGTTCAGTAAGTTTTGGGAATCCACAGATGTTCAAGACCCAGTCAGTCTTCTGGCAGTGCTTGCTAGTGAGGAAGCTACACAGTTAGAGTATCCATTCCATGCAAGCACTCTCAGCAAATTTTTGCCCCAGCAGTTGTCCTTGGATAGATCTTCTGTCTGCTCTTCCAAGTCTGAAAAGAATCAATTGGCAAACTGCCAGTCTATCTCATTCACTTTCTGTTGTGTGTTTGCAAATCTTCTGTACGTTTTCAGCTGCTAAAATCTTTTTTTGTTTTTAATTCTTCCAGTAAGGTTTACTTTTAGGTCTTCTGTTGACATGAGCGGAGGAACTGATGTTCATGTAGGCTTCCTCTTGACATCTCCATCTTGCTGATACTTTGCTAACTTGTGTAAAAGAAAGACAGGTCGCATCCAGGAGATGTACACTGTTATTGGTATGGGTGAGAAGCAAGCACAATCCCAGCAGACAGTTCTTATTCCTTACATTGGTCACCCTTTCAATTACAGATCTGATCTGCTAAAGTCTTGTCATTCTCATTCTAGTTTCTGTTAATGAAATGCATTTAACTGTCAGCTCTTGTTAACGGTAACAACACAGCTGAGGATTCATAAATTCCCATGGAAGTCAAATGACTGCTACCTTAGAAGAACTCAGTCAAGTACTTTTTCATCTTGAACCTGGAGGAGACCACAGCAGCCTTGATCTAGCCAACCAGGATGTTTTGAACAATGAATTTATCTCAGACTTATGTCTGATTCCTGTCTGAAAAAAATCTAGATCAGTGTTCCTAGAACCCTGTTTTTTGTGGTCCATGTCATCATTTAGTTATGCTCTTTGGGTTTTGGGTCTCTCAAAACTTATTACTGGTTTCCAGGAATATTCAAAAAATTCAGTTTCTCAAAAGACCATCAGACAAGTGCATTCCATAAGTGTGCAAACATTTGTGTTTGGCATGGGTTTGTCCCATTCTGAAGAACCACAAGAATGAAAAGAGAATTAGAAAAACTGCTATATGGCAAAAGTGTCCTGGAGCTTAGTTTTAGGGTAACAGCAGGTGAAGGAACTATGTGATCTGAGACAATATGTGGGGACTCATGCAACCATGATCTGATTCCATACCTAAGAAGTATGGTAACATGAAATAAAAGGAGTTAATTTTCAGTATAATCGGGGAGGGCCTAAAAGAGCTAAACCAAGAAGTTTAATGCTGATGTTAAAAAAAAAAAAAAAAAAAAAAAAAAAAAGTCCTTGAAGGGATGATTAAAGACTGGTGTGTTTTCCCTGACAGACTATTTTGAAATTAAAATATTTTTTCTTAAAAGTTCTGTTTTTTGGTGTTTGTTGGTTGGTTGTTTACTTTTGTGAAGGGGCATTGCCTTAAGGAGGTGGGGTTTTTGTGTTTAGTTGATGGTAGATCATGAAATATGATCAGTTAGCTAATTTCTAGCTTTAAAATATATGATATTCAAAGTACTGTTCAGTGCAGGTAGGTTTCTTTTGCAAGAAGCCCATATGCCTGATGATCTTTTGGTCTTCCTTTAATATTATACACTTCTGAAAAAATTGGATATAGTACATACTTAAATCATTTAATCTAATTGAAGTGTTCTACAAGTTCTAGAGACAATGCCTTCCTTTCAAATGACAAATTCCATTAGAATCAGTAGAAGCTAGAGGCATTTTCTTTCAACTTTCTAGTGCAGAGGGCTTTAAGGTTTGATATCATGTAAGCTTAATAGGGTACAGAAGAAACATCATAAAAATAAAACTTCATAATCTCTTAGAAAATCCAGTTAACTTCTACTGATGCTTTCCTGAATGCTTGTATTAAACAGGAGCTGTTGGGCTGAAGATGTATAAGCATTTTTTTCTGTAGTTCTAGGTCTGCAGAAGCAGGATGAAGGTCAGCTTTGACCATTTTGATCAAAGTCCACATGATCAGAAGTGGTTTGTATCTGCATTTTCCTGAATGCCAGTTCAGTTCCTTGCAGACATGGAGCTTTGTTTTAATAATCAAATGTGGAAGAAAAAAATAATTGAAAACATACAATCTCCAACCTATAAAATAAAAATGGTCGTAGAAACAACTAAGTAAGTTGAAAGTTGGATTTTCACAAGTATGGAACTTTCTCTTTCGAACCCTGTTTTATTGCTCATTCCCCTCTAGGTGCATAGGTATTGGTGGCCTTCTGGGCATTCTTCATCTCCTGCAAACCAGGCACCCAGTTCTGATCCATAAGTGGCGATAACAGCTTGGCTTCCTGTCACAGCTATTGCCATCAGATTTTGTTCCTTTGTGTGAATGAGTCCAGCAGGACAAGAGAGCCTCAACCAGCTGCAAGTAAAATTTCCCAGGGGACTGCCTGCAGGCATAAGTGCATCAGTGTTGAGACGAGCAGCTGCCTCTGTCCTGTTAGCTAAGGATCTGTTCTGGGGCAGGATGGGGCACCTCGGGACACACAGCATATGAGGAATGGAATTTGTAGGAGAGTGCTCAGCTGCAGGACAGAATTACGCCTTGGTGTACTCGCTTTCTTTGTTCTTTTTCTTTCTCTTGAGATTGTTAAGCTTATCCGGAGAACAGCCTGGAGTCCTAAGCTTCTGTGTCTCTTTGTTTAAAGAGGAAAAAAAAAAAAAAAAAGAAATCTTTGGCAAATATCATTTGAGATGTTTCTCTTTGTTTAAAATTTTGTTTAATGAATGGGACACTTCTGGATGCTTGTGAGCCATCATTAAAAATTACCAACCAGCAAAAAGCATTCTGTTAAAGGGCATATTTAGAGAATACCCTTAATGATATGCATTAACTTTTGTTTTGCCCTGAAACCTGGTCAGGAGGTTGGACTTGATAACCTTTGTAGGTCCCTTCCAAGTGAATTATTTTATTCTATTTCTAGAAATATCTTGTAGTTCTCCTGTACATAAGTGGATTTTGTTTTTACGTGAAAATGTATTTCTGGGAGCAGTCGATGCCATCACAAATAAAATCCTGGTAGTCTCTGCAAGAAATGATTAGATCTCTAAGTAACAAGAACATAACAGCTGCATGTGTCAAGGCTCCATTGGAGACTATTTCCAGTCATCCTACAAGATCAACATGCTTTGTGTTGTTTTCAAAAATCTCTTTATCCAAATTTTTAAATAGCCCCTCTAAGGGAATTTGGTTATGTAGCATACCTCTATAACTACACTATGTAGGAATCATAGTCTTTTAATCTCCTGAGAAGGATGGAAAACAGGCCTTTATTATACAGACCTGAACAGGAGGAAAGGTGCTGTCAGCAGCTTTACTCTCTTTTTAAGATACCAAATCCACTGCACAGAGATCAGGAGTGAAGGCCTAGTTTCAGTGTTATAATATCTAAACAAATGATGAACTTCAGTGTAGTCCTGAGAGAGGACTTAATGCAAATTCTCAAACTGATTTTGGTGATTGGATTAGCTTTCAACTAAGGACACTTCCTTTATTTTGAGTACATGGGTTTACAGCTACTTTGGGGGGTATTTTTAAAGTCCAGCATCATGTAATAAGACAGAGCATGATAATAAGAAATTAAGCAGTCTTCTAACAGGTTGAGCCTGTTGCCGACAAGGATCTGATTTCTATCACACAATGACTATAACAAATATGAGCTCCAGTAGGAAATGAGAGATGACTGCCACTAGTGAGATTTTTTATTTTTATTTTTTTGGCAGTCCTTGACTTTAGTAGAGACAAACTTCAGGAGATTTTTGGGAATTACTCTGGGGAGCAGAATCATAATAACATTTGATACTTAGTTTTATTACTGGGCAATAAACAGAACTAGAGTGTAAGAGCTAAAATCTGTTTGGAGCATGTGACATCGCTTGATAAAAAGGAGAGAGACTTTTTCTCCTTACTTGCTAGTCTGTGTTGGTACAATTTGTTCACTGGTTTCTTGTGTTGTGTTGACATGCCACTGGAATGCACCTGCCGCTATTTCAGGGGAAAATACTGAGTGGAATAACAGATGTCGTTTATTAGTCTGGACTTGTCTGAAGCCCTCCTGATAGCACAGGGAAGGTTACATGAATGTGGCCCACACTGAGATATTTGAGGTATTCCTGGAAGACCTCAGCTGAGTCACTGTGCTAGTCCTGTGCTCTGCCCTAAAAAACACTGCCTGTGCTTTTGGAGATTTGAAATGGGAGTGTGGAAAAATGACAAAGGTCTATCTGAGGTCTGTAAAACATCTCTCATACTGCAAGACAAAGGAGAGACTGCTATTTAATATAGGAAGCTGGTGCCACCATCATGTACGTGTTCAGGCAGAGTGATAGTGTAGGTGCTGAAAACTTTTGCAGAGGATATGATAATAGTATTTTAAGAGTGAAACTTTCAAAAAGTAAAGGAAATGTTTCAATCTGTGAAACAAGCTACTGAGACAAATAGCAGGTTGTCCTCTCATGAAGCCTTCAGGTGAAAACCAAACTTTGTCCTTTATATCTCTGTATATAAAGGATCTGTATATCTTGGATATATCTGAAGAAGCTTGGTGTCATTGGATGGTTCATTATTTAAATCAGGCTAGATGAATTTAGGCTCTGCCCTGGCATTTCACGGTACATGAATATTCTGAAGTTCTTCACGATTTTCAGGGTTCTTCAAAGTTCACTTTTCTGGTTTAGTTCTGTGAGGCTTTCTAAAAATCTTCAAGAACGTGCTCTGCTCCTCAAATGATCAACAAGATTTTGCAGCACTTGGCACCCTGCTGACCAGGGTTTCCTTTTATAAAAACACCTTCAGCAGAGATAGAAAACTTACTGAGAAAATGATACAAAACTGCAGAAGCAATAATTACACTCATTCGTGTCAGAGCTCTCTTATAATAAGAAATAATGAAAAAACATTTACTGTATCCTTTTTCAGAGACCAATAAAGGATAATATAGCCATATTCAAAAGGAGTCTTTCTAATGCTCTATATTGCCTTCATTAACACTTTTTTCATTTCTCTTTTTACAACCCTTTTAATTTAAGGAGGTGGGAAGGGGGGGAAGCATGTGAAGCCTTCATTTTGGAGGAACAACAACTAAGAAAGAAAAGTTTCCTCTTAAGTATTATTGGTTCCACTACAATACCAAGAATACTGCTGTCACTTTATTGCAGCTCCTTGGATTAGAGTTTTCATTAAAATCTTTCATTGAATGTCTTTACACACGCTCAGGTTTTTTTGGAAGTCTCATTTCATCCAATTAGCTTTTCTATATCTTTGAAGTTCAGCCAAGATCAGCGAGACAGTGACTGCTGCTTCCTGGGAAGCCACATATAGTAGCATAGAAGTCACATAGGGTAACAAGGCTCATTTAGTTGCTGCAAAATGAACAAGGAAGATTCAAGAGCCCTTCAGCTGTGGGGACCTTTTGCCACTCTCGAGTTTCAGTGGTTAGAGTGCTATGGGAAGGGACTAGCCATTTGGGTGCTCTTTAGGTGGTCTTTGACTGCATACATGAATTTAGTTGCCAGAGCTTTG
Source organism: Nettapus auritus (assembly GCA_011076525.1). Taxonomy (NCBI): domain Eukaryota; kingdom Metazoa; phylum Chordata; class Aves; order Anseriformes; family Anatidae; genus Nettapus; species Nettapus auritus. The sequence goes on along the minus strand of CM021772.1, from coordinate 23,974,378 downwards.
ATTATTAATGGGATTTTAAATATATTTGATAAGCAGTTGAGTTCCATATGCTTGCATTTTTAAGGGGGATGAAGTATCCTTGTACCCAGATTCCTTGGATGTAGAGCAGCATCCAATGGAGAACAGAAATGATACAAGTGAAAACAAGGTAGTGAGCCAAGGCTCTCGACTTTCCCCCCAAAGGGTAGACTCCCAAAAGTTAACCTAATTAGGGAGGGCACTTAGGCCATGGGGTTAACAGCTGTTCTGGAGGCTACAGAGAACTCCTTTAGGAGCTGAGGTTAGACTTTGGAAATAGCTCCTCATGGGAGTATGCAGGAAAATTGCTGTGCACGTGTGCATGTATGTGCATAGAATTCAGAACAAAGGGTTTAGATGCAGCAGCACAGACAAGGATGGAAATAGGTCAGTCAGTCGTTTAAGTGCTCTCTACGTGTTCCTGCTCTGTGACAGCTCTGAGTAGCAGTTGGAAGACAGCCTGGGATTTCATTTAGAAGCATGAACCAGAAGAAAAAAAAGAAAGGAGGGGGTCATTTTGCTTGTTTTGATGCCCACGTGTCCCATTTTCAATTATCCATCTCATCCACTCTCACTGGGATGTAGTGAGATGCCTACAAATGAGCCATGAGAGAATTTCAAAGATTTAGATGCTCTGTTCTGAAAACTTGATGGGGGGGTGCTGGGAAGGCTGTGTACCTCTTTGGATTGTGAAATTTTGGCTTGAAATTGCTTGAGGATGAGGTTTTCCTTGGGATTCTTGTATTTTGAAAAATCCAAACTTTGTTTACTTGATCAGGGGGATTACTATTTTCAGGTAGTCAGATCTTGCACTATAGATTCTGATCTTTACATAGTAGGTATAAATACACCTACAGTTACATAACTTAACTGATACAAGATTGGTGTATTCTCTGCTGTTAGCAGCTGCTTCACAAACTGTAAAATTTAATCCAACTTGGGTTTCAATTTTATTTTGTACGTCTTTTAGCCAAAAGTCAGTCACCTACTATAGGCTGGTGGCCTAGAGCAGTCTGTGGTCAGCGGCGTGCTCCCACAGAGTGATTGTATCATCTGTAAGAAGCAGACTAAACTGCTGTCTGGACAGATATCTTGAGCCCTGGTAAATTGGAAAGTGGGGGGTAAAGATGAGATTTGTCTGCCTTTCTTAAGCTGTCTAATGTGAGTCAGAGGGTCTGCTCTCTAGCTGGTGTAAATTTACTGATATCCTTGCATATAGTTATCAACAGAGTTGCACTGACCTGCATTGGCTGTGGATCTGGCCCACTGTTTTGTGTGTGTGATTGGTGCATTTTTGTTAAGTAAGGGTGTACCAGATGTTGCTAGCACCAAACTCTAGTTTGGGTTCAGTTGTCATATCTGAATGGTCAGTCTGATTTCTTATTAGCACTGAAATGTTTCCTAACAATGTGGGAATTGCTACAGAAGAATAAACCGACAGTTTTACTTGGTTAAGGATCTTGCTTGTGAAAAGAGTTCATACAAGATGCTGGCATTGATCTAGTGGTCCCAGCAATGTGTCTCTATGGCTTCTTCCTCCTTTCTCTCTCTTAATTTTGAGATAATTCCAAACAGGTAAAATTGTGTCTCATTTTTGCCTGTCAGTCCTGTATTTATTATGATGAAATGGCTACTTTTGTGGGCTTAGTTTGGATGGTGCTCTAGAAATAGCCAAACTTTGTGATTTTTTCTGCTCTCTATGTGTCATAAATGTGAAATGTGCAGTAACCTCTGGCCACTCTGAATGCTCTCTGTTAGGCACTTTCCTTTTTGTGACTAGGTGTGCGCTCAGCAATTCCTTTCTTTCACCTTTACCACTTTTATTCTTCCATTGCTTTTTTTCACTCCACATCCCCTTATTCTCCTTAATTTCTTATCCTCATAGCTGGTCTACTACTTTTATAACTTTTCCCCTGCTCTCACCTGTACCCCCAAATTGTGGATCTAACACATTTTATATTATTTGGCAGAGTGCTTTTGGATCATCCTTCTTACCCTATTTGCATACAACTATCTAGTCTTATTTAATGGGTAAGTTTTGTTGCGTCCAGAGCTAGCTACTGTTCTGCATAATACTCCTTTCAGTCCCTTACGTTTGCAAGTTTCTCTTGAAACTTTCTTGTCATTTGCTTAAATACTAAACCAAGCAGTATGGTGTGGTGAAGAAAGAAGGCTAAAGAGTTTTTGTGATGTTGTACTTTGTCTCAAAATGTCCCCTTCTTTCACTAAAGGATTAATAAAAGCCATACAGATTTTGTTTGCAATAGGAGTTTGTCCAAACTGGAAAATAAATTAATGTTTTAAAAACCAAACTGTGAGTCAGGTTAGCCATCCTACTGTGAGCAACATGGCCACAGAGATAGCTGTAGAGCACTGAGGATGCTGGTATTCCCAAAGGGAAGTCCTGACTTCTAATTCCAGGGGTTGGGGAGACCAAAAGAGCTATGAACATAAATTTGGAAAGTTTTTGTCTTTGAGAATTGTCCCAGTTATTGTGTTGATTGCCTCAGGTGTAAACCACCTTTCAATTTCCAATCATATACCTGCATATTGTTCATTACAGGGAAGGAGCTTCAAATCTTTCTGAAGGAGAAGGAAGTTGATAATTGGCCTTTTTCTGCTTTACATCTATCTCTGAACCTCCATCTGATAGTCATCTTGTCAAAACTGTCAAGACAAATAAAAAGCAAACTGCCTTTTTAGCCCAAATAATATATTGTAAGCTTTCCAGTTAAACTTGAATATTGCATTCCTGGAAATGGGGATAAATCTGGAGTGTTTGGGCCAAGGAGGGCTCTTTATTCATTTTTTCCATACATGCATACTGGTTAAGCTGTTCTGTTACACTGCAGAAAGTAACATCAACACTAATTTGTTTGTCTTGGCTAAAGTTGCCTGCCACAGTCCGGGGCAAGTTGCTTTTTCATGTCTGGAATAATTCTGCTAACTCGGCATATTTAGCTGTCCCGTGTCCACTTGGTGAATGTCATTTGCTGTTTACTCTTGCCTTGATATTTACCCTTGAGAAACCATGGGTAAATTTGGAACTGGGGTTCTCTTCAGGTAAATAATGCTCATTGAGATCTCAAATCCTTGTACCAGTATCTTGGATCTTAAATATTCAAATGAAATTCTTGTGAGGACACACTGCTTTGGCACACTTGTTACTTATGGCTGAGTCTGCCTGTACTTTCTGTGGAAACAACCTTGCTTGGAATAGCGATATTTCCCTTCTTGGCTGTATCCCAGAAGCATGGAAGGATACACACAGTTAAAATTAACCAAATATTTTTCTGCTTCTTGCAGGGAGAGAGGTGATTTATTTACTTTTTGCAGAGTCCTGATTTCTATTTATGACCCTGTCAAACAAGTCCAGCATGATCTTGGATGATTCACTCAATCTCCCTCTGTTTCTTGGTCATCTTAGTTGCAAAGTGAGACTAATAGTATGCACCTGCTTTGCTGCAGCATTGGAAAAGATTTCATTAATGCTTGTGAAATGTTCCAAGAACCAATGAAGCACAAAGCATAGATGCCCATGTTTTAGGGGCTTTGATTAAGCTCTTGAAGTACAAAGTTTTTGGTTCTGGAAAATGAGAAGACTCTAGAATTGTAAGGTCTGAATTCAAGATCTCAATACCTAATTAAAGGTTACATGAAATTGTTTTTATTTTGACACAAGCTTAACTCTGTTGATGCTGGGTACCTAGAAATAAACTAAATAGCCATGTCATGCAGTGAAATGGGCTATCTGTTTTATAAGGTGTTGCATTATTGTGATCTAACACAACACGTCAGTAAACCTGTAACTAAAACATGGATTTCTATGCGGGTGGGGAAAACAGAGAAGTAGCTGCTGGGCGTGATTACAATAGCAAGCATGGTGAGGATGTCAGCTATTTATACTCTCTAACTAACTGGGATTTGATGTGGGATATAATTCCCCTAAAGATTTTTTTTTTTTTCCTTGATGCATTTAAATTCTGTTCTTTTTTTTTCCCTGTCTCCTACAAAAAAAAGTTTCTTCAGATTTCTGTTATGTGTAGTTTGTTAGAATGTGTTATTTTTGCCTCTGGCACTAGCATATGGATTTTTCTGTGTGAAAAATAGCAGTGTACTTAGGATTTTTTGTTCCAACTGTTGCTCAAGATCCCCAGTTTTAAATCCCACTCGTTAGTTGGAATTGTTTTCAGGCATCTACTGTGACACTTGATGATGTTACAAAAAATGTAAAAATTCAGTGTGTGAGCCGCATAATTTCAAGTGGCTGTCCAGATATCAGATCTTTATTTTCTGTGGATTTTTCTATCACCTGCATTGTGCTAAACAATAATACTAATCTATTCAATCACCTTGAATATTTTGCTAATCTGTACTTATCCTTTGAAGCTATCTTCAGTATTTAGATAGGAAATGCAAGCTGAGACCAGGGAAATACAAAGTGATTGTTATGTTCTTTTTCTTTTGAAGGAAGAAGCATTTGATGTCATCTCTTAAACGCACATGCTTTCTGATTTGGTCTCATGTTATCGATAATTATAGACCATTTCTGTGCTCTGCTTTTGTTTAGGAGCTGTTACAAAGAAGAATCCTGAATCTTGCTTACTTTCCTATGTGACAATGGTATTAGTATGTTTCTTTACATGGCAATGACATTAGTATGTTATTTCTTGTATTTAAATTCCTTTTTGGGATGTTTTGCTAGTGTTGTGTGGTGTCTTATGACTTTATGGATTTTACGATGGTGTGATTGATCTCATTTATGTACCTTTCATTCCATTTTTATCATATGTTTAGAAAACGGAATAAATGGAAGAAAGTGCATGCGTCCTTCATTCGAACAAAACACGGGTTTGCATAAGAAGTTGGAAACCATGCAGGAACGTGGCCTAATTTTTGAAAGTGTGTTGTGAAAAAGAAAATTATCCTCCTCCACTTGGATTTTCACCTTCCTTCTTGTCATTTTGAATGCTGTTGCCAAAACTGCTTTCTCAACTTGAAAATCTTTCTGGAATTAAGTGGCTTCTGGATCTTGACAATGCAACATTTTGATGCATGTGTTTGTCACATCCTGATTAGATCGGTATAACTTCTGCTCTCTCAGGTGCCTCTCAAAACTCAATTCATAAAACAGTTTCATACAAGATGCTACCACTAGGGTGATGAAACAGTGAAATTCAATCATACCACGCATAGGTTATCCATTTTCCAGAGGATGATGGGAGAGATTGGATTTTCAGGGCTCTTCTGGGCTGTTTTGTTTTTTCTTTGTCTCTGTTCTTGTCTTCCAGGCTTCAATAAATTTTACTTCAAACTGAAGAAAGTCATTTTCATCTCCTCTTTTTTTCTGGCCATGAAGCTATTCTTTCCATGTGCTTCCATTACAAGTGAGCCACTTAATTTTGTAAGCCTTAGATTTGTTTACCTCCATCTACTCTTTCAAGCACGTGCATGGTCAGGGTGACCCATTTCACTACTGTCAAAGTTTGTTTTATTTGATTAATTCCGCCCTGTGAGTTTGAATGTGAATTTCAGATAGGGATACCACAGTGTTCTTGGCAGGCATTCAGGTCAAGCCAGTATAGAAGAGTGATTTGATTTTGAAAGTAGTGAATTGCTCTTTTCTCTACATGCCTCCAGTAATCCCATTTCATGGGCCTTAAGAACAAGTTGCCTTGAAATTTTGTCAGGAGGCAAGAACAAGAATCAGCTCCCAAAATACTCAAAGGTGGGAGCACTAACTCCCCAAATCAAAGAACTACTTCACTCCACAATGGAAGTCACAGCACTCAGATCCTATCTTAGCTTGAACAAACCATGTATCAGTACTGCTGAGTAGTTTTCTGTCTTGCCTGTCAAATATGGAAGTACTTCAGTGCAAAATATAGCTGAAAGGACTAATTCCTGAACCGCATTGGGAAGATGACAGTGGGATGGGTTGGGAACACAAGAACTTTATCATACAGAAGCAGTGCGCTCAGGTACAGTCTGGACTGGTATTTATTTTTGTCAGTCAAAACAATCTTTCCATGGGAGGTACCACTGGTGCTGAAGCAGTAACAATCAGTGAAGTGCATCGTTGCTTTTAACGCTGTGAGAACAGAGAAGCTAATGGGAGAGTCAGCTGGGGAGGTGGGCTCTCTTAGATTGTCTGCTTACAGCTTAAAGGAGTGTCTATACAAATCTGGAACAGAAGAAAGCTCTCTCTCTAATCACTTCGTGATCGCTACAAGATCATCTTTGTCAGCTAGAAGGTGTAGAAATGGGACACCATCCAAGATGACTCTTTTGAATCTTGGTCCCATGCCAGCTTGCATACAGGCAAAGGATAAATTTGTGAAAAATAATGGAGGGGGAGATATAAAAAAATATTTTTTAATTTTTAGACTCATAAAGAGACTTAGCTGAGTGTAAGTTCTTTAGAAGCTATTTCTGTTGCTCTCTTTAGAATCTGTTCATCCATTCTGAATTTTAACTCATATTTTCAAAAGGTCATATTTGTTAAGGAGAAAGCCACATTTGACAGGGTTGCCTTATTTTTATTTTTTTTTAACAGTCTGGGTGTAGCAGCATACAAGAATTTCTGTTACAGCTCCTATGAATGAAACAGGCAAGCTTCATCTTTGTTTCTAACTTTCTTAAGGTTTTAAACAATTCTTAAAGTGTTCTCTTTGCTCCAGGCTCTCTAGTTCTCAGTCTCCCTGTGTGTCTAGAGGACACTGTCAATAACCTCCTCCCACCTCTATATTCTAAGGAGGAATTGTTTCATGTTTGTTTATGCTAAGCTATGAAAGCTTGAAATTGAAATCTGTTTGCTCCTCCACTTCCCACTCATATATGTTCTCATTCATTGTACATTTTTGCTATAGGATGGTATCTCAAGGGTGATGAACTGTGTTAAACTGCAAATATGCAAACAGAAAAATAAATCATTCTATAAGACTGTGAAGTCTGCTATTCCATAGCTGGGTTCTCTGGTGTCTGCTGAGGTAGGAGCAGCAATTGAAACTTTCCCTATATTTGGGACTTTCATAGAATTATAAGAAAAATATATTTATATGGATCTCTGGAGATCTTTGTTGAGACTCCCTTCTCAAAGCAAATCTAACTTCCATGATACGTGTGTTACTTTGTTACTTGGGGCTTTTTCCAGTCACATTTTGAAAATTGCTGTGGATAGAAAGTCTTTTTTTTTCTTTTTTTTTTTTTTTTTTTTCATTTGTTTATTTTAAACATGAATTTTGTTACCTAATACAGACTTATTTCATTGCATAATATTTTCTTCAGTTGAGATGGTCATGGGAGCACCCTTTCAGGCAAAAAGCCAAAAATTCCTTTCCAACTTCCAATTTGTCTGACATCTATACATGTCTGATTATCTGGGGGAAACTGTTTCTCACGGCATTGCCATGTCACTGTACTTCATCTCTAGTCCTTTTAGGGGTGTGCAGGGAGCCAGATGAGCAGAGCTCTGGCCTGGCTGGACTTCCATGAGAACTTTGTTTCTCCCTCCTTAAACCTTTTTCCCCTTAGACGCACAAGGACACATACATTTTATGAGTATTGGTAATCCTCCTTACCATTATGTGCTTTTCTGTTAAACTGAGTTAAAATTAGCCATTGGTATTAGAAGTTAGATGAGGGAGGGGTAGAGAACAGACAGGCAAAATCATACTTTTGTGCATGCTCAGTACTGTAAGGATTGCACAAATCTCATTTTCTAAAGAAGCCAGCCTGAGCAGTAGCTCTTCTGTTGCTACAAGGCAGATGTGACATGGAAAGGAAACTCTGAGAACAGGCAGTGGGGAAAGGAAATAAAATTGGGTACTGCAGCTCACACAAGCATGTGAGCATTAGTAAATTTTAACCCCGAGATGATATTGTACTATATTTCCTTCCACTGCTGTGGCATCTTACATTTCACAAGTAATAAGCTTAGTAGAAAAAGTAAATAAAAAACTTTGATCAAGTAATACTGGGCGTGTGTTCCACCTACTCACTTTAATTTTTTTTGAGCAACAGTTGACAAGGTTGCCATCGAACTTAACAAAAGTTTTCAATCATATTTTTTGATTTGCTAACATAATTTTAATATATCCATGTATGTTAGTGCTTTAATATTCATTAATAATTTGTCTGATTGAGTGAAGAGTTCACTAGAAAAATGGTGTAGACCACAATGCCAGAGAAATTCAGGTAGACTGAAGGATGCAGTCTTGTCTTTGACAGTTTTGATGCTCTCTGACTTCTTCAGTTACGTTTGAAAGCAAAGCATCTCAGGATGAGAAGTATAAAGCCAGGTCCAGTGACGTGTCATAATTTCATATTAAATTATCTCTTAAAGGATTACACAAGAAAATAAGATCAGTTCTCTATGGCAGGTTTAATTCAAGTAACTAGATTGACAAGAAACTTTTCAGTCATGTTTTTGGTTAACAGATGCTTTTATGATCAAAAAAGTTTAATGTACAGGGTGTGACAACAAGTATGCTAAGGTCAGCGTCCACCTGAAATCTTATGGTCTGCCTTTGTGAAGGTTACCTGCAGATTTAGTTTGGCACAGTATTTCATCTTGAGCTCCTTTTTTCAAATGTTGCATGTCTTCAGTAATTATTGCATTCTTCTATACATTTGAGAAAATGGTATAATAATTTTCTATTAACTAGTAGACAAAAACTGTTTTTCTGACCATTTTTCCCAAAGTGCTTGTCTTGTAGGGATAACAGTAGAAAAAACAAATGCTCCAAATCCCTGAAGGTTTAATTTTTTTTTCAGACTTAACATTCTCATCAGGATTCTCAAACTAATCTTTCATTGAACCATTAGTCATTGCAATGAGTTGTTTTCAGTGCTCTGGAATCAAAATGTGTACTTTCAGCTTGGCTCGGTATCAAATCACATTCTGCTAGTGTGTTGCAGTGATTGATAGAAGTTACAGTTTGAGTGCTTTTACACTCCCATTCTTCTGCATCGGGCAAGCATCTGTATCAGACAACTGACCCATATCTCATGTGATGGCACCAAGTTCCCTCATACATTGTTTTGAGTTAGTAAGAGGAGATGTCATGGAATATTATGAGAAATATATCTTTGCCAGGTAGCTTGCCTTCTAGGGTGTAGAGCGTGCTTAACTGATGGGACTGGTGGAAAATACAGAGCCTAAGTAATAAGAGGTAAAATTGGTAATGGAACAGAGACCACTGTGCTGTCATATAGTTTCTCCTTCTCTGTGTTGTTTGGGCTGAGGCAATACCATGCAGTGAAGCTCAGATGGTAAAACTCTGCCCCTTAAATTAAGAAGTGATTGGAAAAGATCTGAGCCTGATTTACCTTCCTTTGAAAGCATCTGGTCTTTTTGTTGATTGCAATCAGAGACAGATCAGGGCTTTATAGCTTGTCTGCCATCTTCTGAAATATTATGTGACAAACAAGGCACTTGGATTATTTCTGCTATGAAATGTTTGTTATTTTATCATAGCAGTGATTATGGAAAAAATATTTGCACCATTCTCTGAGTTTCTGGTGGACTTTTCAAAGACAAATGCTCAGATGTTTTTTTGTTTGTTTGTTGTTGTTGTTTTTAAAATCAACTTGGCCATATTGTCCCTTTGCTAAATGCACAACATTCGGCTGGCAGGTACTAAAACAACCTAATAGAGAAGGTTAATGTGCTCTCTTTAATTAGACAGCAATATGTAACACACCCAGTGGGCCAGATGACCTTGAAAATTAAAGTGAGACTAGAGACACATTTGAGAGGAAAAAATCTTTACTTACAAGGATTTGTGTATAGAAGGGGCAAGAGGAAATATTCACTGATACATATATATGTAGCTGTGTGGGTATATATATTTATACATATATAAATAAAAACTCAGAATTTATCTCATAAAATGAGGCTGGGATATGTTATTGCTCTTACAAGTATTTCAGAAGCGAATGTTAAGTGAGAAGTAGTGCAACCTTGTTGGAAGTGAACCTCACTGCAATTCAGGCTATGTCAGAAATCCTTTCTGAGATTCCATAAACCACTTAAACTCCATCTATAGAGCCTGATATATTCCCATTGCTGTAGCACCAAAGTATTTCATAATCCTTCACGTATTTCCTTTCAAAACAATATGGAGGGGCGGTAATATAATTATTTTTACAAGAGGAGAACTGAGGTATTGCAATTTTTCCATAGGTTGCATAAAAGGTCTCCACAGTCTTATGTTATTGCCCTAAGTGAACCACTGGGTCATTTTCCCCTCTTTTGGAATATTATGAGACCTGGGGTGTTGTTCAGGACTTTCCATACAGTTGTAAATTTTTCATGTAATAAGTGGCAAAAGGACTCTGTATTGGAGCTCCTGGCTAATGGATGTACCCATGACTCTAACTGTGGGTAAAAGTTAGGCTATAACTAATGAAGCATGGGTAGGCTGCTTGCAGACAATGGGCATGTGTTGAGTAATGCTGTGCAGAGACGATAAAGGGGCCTTCTCTTCTGCCAACTCAAAAATGGATGGATATTTATGTACCCAATTCAAAAAGCCATTTGCAAGCTGAGGTAGTTACAGACATGGCAAGACCGTGCAGGGATACAATCAATATCCTGGCTGTGTATGAGGGTGAGAAATACCTAAGTGTTAGAGCTTGTTAGCAAACATAGTTATAAAAGGAAGCCAGGGATTGTGCTCTCTGGTGCTGGGCAGTTAAACGTTGCCAGGCAGTATTCAGCTAGCAGGTTACCAGTCCTGTGCTGCTTTTCTGTTTGCCATTTCATCAGAACAGGGTTCACCTTCCTAGTAGTTTGGGCATCAAGTCAAACTCGCACTTCTGGCTATCAGAGGAGAAGGCCTTCGAGATGCTGGAGATGGATTTCTTCTGGCTGAGTTCTGGCGTGGACCTACTGAGGATGTGTGAGTACCATCACTGCCTTACCGTAGGTGGTAGTTTGGGATGCAAATAGTCTGACAAGCTGCAATGCAGTGGAGTAATTGGTTAACTCTGTTCAGGAGAGAAAGGGCAAGATCAACCACTATGTATGAGAGCAGGGTCTCGGGCAGAATTCACTGCAGCAGTAAACTCCAAAGCCAAGCAAAATGGGCTAATAAACATATAACCAAAAACACCTGAAACCCATATAAAAACTATCAATAACATTTTATAGGAACCTTCACCTCTAACTGTCCTAATTCCTAGATTTGTCCATTTCTAATATTCTAACGGCCTATGCTGTCATTTCAGGTCAGATTTGGAGAAGCCTTGAGTGCAGTCAGCTTCAGCTCAAATCAGACTGTTAGAAGGTGAATACATAATGTGCTATATAAGGTGAAGTTCTCTTTAAAAAAAAATCCTGTCTTTAGCCTCTCAGATACAGTGGTCCAAATTAGTGTGTGCCTTTTAACTAATTTGCTGTATTCTGATTACTCTTCTATGAACTGGGGACAATGTAGTTCCCTCTTGTACCAATGCAGCTGGGCAAATAAGTCCATCAGTGCTTATAAAGCAATTGTGTCCTGCAGTGCTAAGCACTTCAGAAAAGCAATGAGGAACTGAATAGCTCTGTCTTCGGAGGAGGCTTTGAGTAGCATGTAGCAAGCAGGAGCCTAGGGCTGATTATAGAGCAATAAGAAAAAGACAAAATATTGAATAATCCACTCATTAATGAACAGTGTTGATCCTGTGTGTGGAATAAAGCAAGAACCCTGTGGAAAAGGACCCTGCGCTCTGGCAGTTGAAGACTGTGTCATAACAATGACATACACACGGCTGAATGAAGGTTGTATGCATCTGTGAAGCTGTGGCATATCCAAATTTTAACAGCACGGATTTGTGACATTAGGGTTGGCTCCTTTAACCACAACTTTCAGTGTGTAATAGATCTGATAGTAAGACCTGAACCATTTTGGGGGGGTGTTCACATAATACCGATCTAGAGGGTACACACTACTCCTTTCCTCTTGCCTGCAGTTGGTCTTAAGCAAGACTACTGACTTCATCTGACAAGACCTATGTGAAATATTGTAATGTGGGGAAATGTTGATGTACAGCAGCTGGAGCGCTTGCTAATAATTGGGAGGTGTTGTGTATCAGATAAGCTAAATAGTCTTAGGAAGGGGCAGAAGTGGGAATGAAAGCAGGACTCAAGATAAGCTGTGTCTTGGGAAATGCTTATATGTGTGTTGTTTTCTGTGAACACCAGTGATGAATTTATCTTATCCTCCCCCAGCACGCCAAAGGGTACTAAACCCAGGAAGGTAGAATGACAAAGAAATACAAGTAGTTTACAGCAAATCTGCCTTTCTGAAGGGAGAGGTTTGGGGATGTTGTGTGGAAGATGTGAAATGTCAAGAAGACTGGGAAGGAGGACCTAGAGCAGTCTGGCCTGCTGACAGCACTCAGAGAGCTGGGAGTTGGGTAAATTAATCGCATGTGAAGTTGGAATTCTCCTTCTCAGATGCTAACAGGTTGTGATCCATGAATTACAGGTGGATCATGGATTCTATCGGGAAAGAAAGTTTGCATATGCTGCACTGCAGTCTATGCATATGAAATTTCTGAATGGTCAGTGTCCACAGTGGAAATTTTTGGGAATCCAAAAGGTGTGAAAAACTCTGTTGGTTTCTTCTCATTAAGTCAGCAATATGTTTGGTTTTGAAAAGGCCAAACAATGAATCAGGCTTTAAAATGGAAGAACTGTAGGTGTTCTCAGTTTCTTGCATCTGGGTATGCAAGACTGATGTGCTGGTGTGACTCAGCACCTGCAGGGAGCAGGAGTCCCAGGAGCACCTTCCTGGGGCAGGATGGGTGAGACCTGCCCCTGCAGAGTGGGCATGTGGAGAGACCCACGTGTGGGGCTGGACACACACTTCTTAGTGAAGGGTTTTGCTAAATTGTGACTTGTCTCCCTGGGGATGTGATGGAAACTGTGTCCCTTGGAAAATGAAAAAGAGGACTGGGCACAGTGCTGCAGAATGTGCAGGAAGAGATGTGCTAATGATCATCTCTTACTGTTTTACATCCCAGAAACACCTCAGGGTTCTCCTATACGCGGGATGCGTTTTTATTTCCAGTGCTTTGTTTCGTGTCCAGGAATCTTTCTGGCGTTACTGAGGACCCAGGGTGTGTAGGGAGAGTAAAATACTGGAATTGAGATGTATCCTACAGATCAGAGAAGGGAGTCTGCCCGTGTCAGGTGGGGATGCGTACTCTCCTTGGTGCGTGTGTCTGTAGCGCCTATTACCAACTCTGAGAAATGCATGTATTCATCAGAAGGAGAAAATATCCCTTTGTGTTTATTCTTATTTAACATTGTTTGCACAGAAAAAGGAGAAACACATCTTTAACCGTCATGTACTATTTAAAATTATGTCAGTACACCATGCAGCGCTCATTCTGTAAACACCTACTCCACCATGTGGTCTCTGGTAGCTAATGCTGTTCTGCTCTATATGGCCACTTGTGTTCTGCCTGGAGCACACTGCAGTGGTTATGTTAAATAGCCTTTGTGAAGGTTTCCAGAGCTCTAAATTAAAAATGCAGAAAACTGGGAAGGGGGGAGAGAGTTGGGAGGGGGATTCTCTGTAACTGGAGTGTTAGAATGTCTTGCTACCTAATTGCCTTAGAACGTGTAGGCTTGAATGAATCCTCTTTAATGAATAATAGGCAAATGCATAAATCGCAAACCCCAAGCACCCGCATGATGAAATGCTCACTAATGAAGACTCTGACTTCGCCGATAACAGCAGGTGTAGAGTTGATTTGTAAAATGTCGTGAATATAACAGGTTTAAAATGATACATTTATTTAAAGAAACAAGTCTTCCATGTATCCTCTTGTATCCGCTCTCACACTGCATACGTACTCTTCCTGCGTGCTATTGCAGGCTGCAGTCTCTCAGCAGTTCCTTGCTGTTACTCTTGCCTCGTAGTGCAACAATAGAGAGCAATTACCCTCTGTCTCTGCTTGTGTTGCAATAAGCCTGAGGTCCCCCCACTACCTTTTCAATTTCAAATCCTAACCCTGTCAGTAGTGCCATTTGTGGATTTGAACTCCCTGGCTTTGTGTGCAATATTATCTAGAGATTCACCTGGTACTGATCCAATGAACCAATGCAACCTTACAAAGCTGAAGGGAAGAGTGTAGAGTTTTCTTTGTATTAAATCATATGCCATGAAAAAGGATTTATTTAACTCTTTTCCTCCATTATTCTCCATATCTCACCTTGTGGAAATGGGTCTGTTAGCAAGAGACTTGGACTCACATAGTAGGAAAAATGAATAGGGGAGGGAGAAGAGCCCAAGTGAAAGGAATGCAGAAGTCCTGGAAGTTTCTCTAACCTGAAGATTCCAGAAGGAAAATACACAGCTTGAAAGAATAGGAAGCAGCCCTAAAAATAAACCTAGCATAGGCCTTGGTGCTAAACCTTCCTCATCTCTAGCAAGGAACAAGGATGTTTTCATTAAAGCAGCTGCATAGGAAGTCCTTAAAGCCTCTGTTGAGTTAAGCCCTCAGAAGCAAAGAGGTTCTGTCCAGATGATTGCCCAGCAAGCTGAATGCTGGTCTGAACATCTTTGGTTTTCCTGAGTGGAGCTGGTAACCTCTTGAGATCTGGCTGTCTCCCAAGTAGGGAGGATAAATACTGCAAAATGTTTCAGTTTCTATTTCAATTTTGAAACTCATTTGCTTTGACTGAATTTGCACTGTGTTTATGTAAATTTGTAAACACTGTAATAAATTTATCTGCTGGTAGAAAATAGAAATTTTGGAAAAAGGCTGAAGAACATTTGTGAAAAGGAAATTCTAATTCAACAAGTGTAACAACAGAACCTGGTTTAAATGTATGTTGTCACAAAACAGAAACATAGTAAGTGGAATGTATATCTAGCAAACCCTAACCATCACAATCCAATATTCAAGTAATTGTTAACAGCTTAAATATTTTAAGATGTATGTCATTCTTTGGGGTCAGCAATGACTGATACAAAGCCCAGGTTTTCACAGAATGAATGATGGCCACAGTCAGGTGATTGCAGTTTGCTGCTACATTTTTGTTGTTGTTGTTGTAGAAAACTCACCTACTCCTGATTCCACCTCTGATATGTGATAGTCTGTGTATGTCCTTCTTCTCTGGTTCCATGTCAATACTACCATTAATTAAAGCATTCATGGGTGTGGACATCAAATGTAACATACTGGAGTATTTTCTGGTGCCCTTACTCTAGAGATGTTCACTTCCTCCATCCGTTGCTAATTTTGGAACCACTTTTGTCTTCTCTTGCACCTACTGGAGTCTGTAATGTCTCTTGTTTTGGTCTTCTCCACATCATTTTTCAAAGATTCAAAGATTATTCTTAAACTGTCCTTTGATGTTTTTTAGGTGGGTTGTATTTTTTCACCTTTCACCTTTCAGTTTTGTACAGAACAGTTTACTGCACAAAATAAACCTAATCTCAATAGGACAGATCTGGGGAATACTTAGTTATATGAGGAACAGCACCGAAGTCACCTGCAGTCTAATTGAGAGAGTAAGCTGGTCTTAAATACTGAAAGGCTCTGTATTGTATTAGAACATAATTGTTTCCTATTGCAGAGCTGCTGTTTCCAGAACATACCTGTATTTCCACTTTGCCTACCCAATGCTTGAAGCAGAAAGTAAACAGCTAAGCAATGGAAACAGCAAGCAATGTGTACTGGAAATGAACTATTTCATGCTTGGTAGGGGGAATTAAAAAGCAGTGTAAAATGCAATTCTTAAGTTATCCTGTTCGAATGCTTGCATTGGAGGTACTACCATGAGGGAGATCACATCATCTGGGAGCAAGAGAAAATAATGAGTGCCACATCAGTAATAGGCATGTCTTACTCTGTGTTTTGGTCATGTCCTGATATACGTGTGCTTAGGGAGACAGCTCTACATGTAAAAGAGTCAATAATCAAATCTGAAGTACCAAGGAACACAACTTGATGTTTCCTTAGAGAGACCACAAGTTTGCAACAGATGAATAAAGAAAAAGTGTGGTGGATACAAATTTGTCTTTAGGCAAAAAGGAAAAAAAAAAAAAAAAAAAAAAAAAAAAGACTTAAAGGAGGAAAAAATATTACACTGTTCCCAGACTGGAAAGAAATACTAATGCTTCCATCAGAAATTGAATTAATTGTTCTTACATTGATAAAGATATGATATATCACATCAAAGACTATCTAAGTGATATTTGGAAATTAATTTGGGATCCTATTGAATAGAACTCAGAGGAGGTTCCCAAATGAATATCTTGTTTGTCAAGCATTGCTTCTTTGTGTTTATAAAGCTTTCTTGAGTAAAGACAACTATTTTCAACTATTCTTCTTGCTTGAATGAACTATTAGATTCATCACTAACCAGAGATTCATAGCAAATTTAGATACTGCAAATTGCAATGCCTTGGTATCTTCCATAAATTAGATATTGCTTACTTCTGTTCCCTATAGGAATGACTTAGACAACATTATCCAAAAAGCCCCAAGTCGCAGTTATAATATTGGCAACCCACGTATGAATGTAAAGTTTGCTTTTGGTGTTCTGTAGCTTGCCCACTTTAATGTGCTTTGGACAGTAATGTAATGGAATCAAAATACACTTTATTTTTATAGTGTTATTAGTTTGAAATAAAATAAAACAAAATGTCAATGGGACATTTCATCCATAAGGGGGTAAGAACTGAAGTTCTCATCTGTTAACAAACTTGTCCTGCAGGGTGAGCTTGCCATTTGTTGGGAATTGTTCCAAAATGCAGTAAGACTTATGATGATGACCAGTTTCTGTATGTTAAATGAAAATCACATTCCTGTGATTCTGTTCTTACACTGGTTTTATCCCAGTGTAATTCCAACGATGTCTCTGAAAGTATCTCTGATTTTTATATCGATGTCCATGAGATCTGAAGAAGGTAGGATTAGTTGAGCCAACTGGAAAGAATTTATATTAAGACCAAAATAGGTGAGTGGGGGAGAAATCTTCTATAATGTATTTTGCTTTATCATGAGCTGGAGACAACAGTCATGATTGTCTGTGGAATTGTTGAGGTGTCCAGAGAAGCAGCACAGCTATAATCTAGACAAGCATACTGGTGATGACCAAGACAAGGTGGTGGCTTTCTCCACCTCATCTCTGGTTTCATCCGCTCACTTTTCTTAGCTTTTCGCCTGTCTCTAGCTTTTATTTGGGATTGATATTCACAGTTGTTTATTTCAACTGCTAGAGAAGTGGGAGCATTTTCATTTCTTTTTGTCAGTTAAACATGGTTTTTGATCTCTAGATTCTTAGAATTTTTGTTGAAGGATAGTGCCACTAGAGTAAATCTCTGTTGTTTACATAGGTGTGTTTAAAAGATTAAGGCTGAACAGACATTCTCATAATAGACCAGGGATCAATGAAAGCTCTTGTTTTCTCAAGAAGATTTAAGGCTTAGCAATGAAGTTGATTTTTTGTTTGTTTGTTTGCTTGTATTATATAGAAAGTTGCATTTCTGTCTGAGTTTTTATTATTTCTGTGGACTTTGTATGATCTTTCATAGAATTCCTGTGCTGATTTCAGGTCCCAGTTCCTGAAGATCTGCTTGAGCTTCACTGGTCCCAAACTCAGACTGAGACAGTAGAAGGGATTTAACTCCCAGCTTGTATCAGTGGCCAGAGATTGTCTAGGTGATCTCTGCAGTAGGCAAGGAAAATGATTTCCCTCTCATATCTCTGCCTCTTCTAGATTTTTAATTTATTGTGCATTCACCCTACCACCAGTACACTGAGTTTTAATGGGGCTTCACTCAGAAGGGAATATTACTCCATGGGACTGAGAGCAGCTGAATCGAATGTAATGCAACGAGCTATGAGGGTGATGAGCCAGGGCAGGAAGGAGAAGCCAAAGTGGCATGCATGTTTCATTGACCACAAGATCTGATAGCCAAAAAACGTTTTAGCTTAGCGTCTTGGCAGGCTAATTTTCTCATAGGCAATTGCAGGAGGGAAAGAGACCAAGGCCCTGGGTTAGTGAACAGTTGCATTCATGCTTTAAATCCCTTAAGCACATACTTAATGGCCATTGATTTCAATGCTTTTAACAGCTTTGCTGAGTCAAGGCCTGACTGAGGGCAAAGTAAAGGCCTGGTGATGCAGTGCATGAATTATCCTCATAGCTTTAGACCCCAGCTGCAGCTCTGAAGAGACTTGAACCTCAAGGGCCAGGCAGGCTCTTCCAGCACCAGTGTGGCAAGCTGGTGAAAGGTGAAGGACAGAAGCAATATCTGTGCTGTGAATGGGAAGAAGGCTGAATAACCAAAGATGTAGATAGTCGGCTGCTCACGTTATTTCTAACAGTGCCTGTTGCTGCAGGCTTTCCTTGTCTTCAAGGGGGAATTTTCTTTTTTTCTTTTTTCTTTTTTTCCTGTAAGAATAACTTACTCAAATACTACAGCTGCAGAATACAGCCTTAAATCTACATCTGAAGCCAAGAGGGGCTGCAGCCCATATATGTCCTTGTGTTGTGTTTTTGTGTGTTTGCAGGTGCTCCCTGATGGGGTTCGATTTAAACCGGCACTGGGCAAATCCATCTCCGTGGGCTCATCCCACCCTACACGGAGTGAAACAGCTCATCATTGAGATGTACAACAACCCGGTGAGTGGGGAGAAGTAACACCAGAACAGCCGCTCGGCTAAGGTACTCTTTGTCTCCTCCTGCGGGGTTGTGCAAGCTGCCAGCAACTCTGATGTGGCTTAATCCAGTGGCAAACCAAAATAAGAGAGAAGCAAGCAAACACTACCCCCACTGCATGAGATCAGGGAACATCTGAAGTGCCTTTTGTTGCAGGAAGCGTCGGAGTGGAGAGAGCAAGTGAAATGAAGTTCAGCTCAGATTAAATATGAAATAATGCTGAAAGCAGGGCCTAAATTCAATCGAGCTGCTCTTGTGATGTCCTGAGCTGGATCTGAAACAGCAGGCCCCCCAAATTGAATTACTGAATGGCATTGATGCTTAATCCAGAGCTCCAGCAGGGGTTGCTATGTAGCGTGCAGAGCAGGAGGAGGATAATATTTGCAAATATTATATAAATACGCACACACGCTCACTCAGAAGTAGAGGTGTTCTTCAAGGTGAAATCTTAGCTAATCAGAGGAGATGGATTGCAGGGAATATGGAGAAGAGGAGTGGGAGGGAGGCAGACAGCTATTGAATGTTTGACATCAAAGTGCAGAAGGATTATTGAATGTGGCACGTAAGGAAAAACTGCTGAACAAAGATGGAGATGGGTAGGAAAAAATCACTACCGAAAAAAATAAGAGGAGATTTTATAGCTTATTATTTTTTTCTGTGTGGAATTCCTGAAATTTGTCCTTTCTGTCTGCCTCACATTATGGAAATGGCATTTGAATCTTTAATTCCCTGGATATTTTTTTTCTTTCAGTTAATGTATTAAAAAAAAAAAAAAAAAAAAAAAGGGCCTGGTTTGCCTTGTTAATAAAGAGAATAATTCTTACTGCTGGCTACATTATATACAGAATAAGAGCTTCTTTACTTTAAATCCTGGTTCTGTTACTACATATTAATTGGACCTTTTATCTTCCAGACAGTAGTAATACCTGTACAGAAAGGGTTTTAGGCACAAAAATGGTAAGTTCATAGGTAGGAATCTACCCCATATTTAGGAGACTATTGTATGTAAAATATCTTCTAAGACCACCAATTGTTTGGCTCAGAATTTTTTTCTGTTCTGTTTGTGCAGCACCTAGCACTGTGCTTGTGACTACAGCTCTTAATATATCTTATATTAGAGTGGTCATGATGGACAGTAAAGAAAGGAACATTCCATCTAGTTTGGTCTTTCTTTTATTTCCTACTCCAAAGAACAAGACAATTTCCTTCTTGAAGATGGAAAGAGCATGCAGGCTCTTTTGTCTGAGCATAAAGTTTGGTTGGTTGGTTGTTTTAGTTTGGTTTGTTTTCCAGGGACAAAGAGGTCCTTAAACATTACAAGAAGGTTGTGTGTAGGGAAAATCCTATAAGTAAAGTGACACATCTCAGCACTATTAAAAGTCACTGTCAGTAAAACAAAGCTATTCCTGGGGGGGAAATTCTTTTCAGCTTTGTCCCATTCCAACGAAGCTTTGAAAACTCTGGCAGTTTCCTGTTGCCCTGTGTGCAAAGAATGAATTTATTTGATGTGGTAGCTGAAATGAAAAATCGAAAGAAATGTCTGGTCAGAGTTGTTATAAAATGGAAATCTTTTTCTCCTCCATCTCTGTCTCCCACTCCTCTCCAGTGATCAACCTGAGATGAACCAGTTTCAGTTCATTTCCTTCTGAGGGAAAGAAAAGGAGCCTTTCAAACACAAATGTAACATTTCATTTTCAGGGTTATTTAATTTTTTTAACTGCAATTTAGGATTCTTTTTTGGATTAAACTACTAGCAAAGTTCAGATGTCTCTTAAGAGTTTCATTTCTTAGTGAATAAGCTACTCACCCAAAAAAAAAAAAACATTGTCTGGTTTTATGATCCCCTAGTCAATACCAACCTTTCTGTCAGTATGAGATCCTCAGCAATATAAGAAAGGTGTTGTTTTTTGTTTTGTTTTATGTTGTTTTCAGGCAATACCATATTCTTAGTCCCTCTGATCCCAGTTATATTTGTATGAAAAGACCATATCTGAAGTTCTGGGACAAAAGGGGAAAATGTGCCAGATGCCTTGGAGAGAGGGCATGGAGAGAGGACATGAGCCATCCTGCTTTAATAGTGGCTGGTTTTATTAAGTACTCAAGATAAAAACCTGTCTTCTCCTCCTGACAGGGCCAGAAGAGAAACCTGCTTTGAATCACTTCAGACTGCTAAAATTTTAAGTGCTGTCCAGGCTTTTAGCTGAATAGCATATGATAGAGAGCTGGCTGCGTGCATAGGTGAACCAGCTGCAAGGGAGCTGTTGTCAAACTGTGATGGATCAGGGAATATACATCTGAAAAGGTTTGTCCTGCCACCTTCTCCTCACTTGAAGTCTCCCTGCACCAGGGGATATGAAATGAAATAAAATGCAAAGTAATGATGCCTGCAAAATATTGTAATAAAAAATAACCTCCGTCTCTCCCCCTCCAAACAAGATCTGTCTTGAGGAGCTGCCCACAGGAGACTGGGTTGTTTAAAGCAGAGGAAGTTTAGCTTCATGTTGCTGTTCCAGAGTGGCTTGGTGCAGGCCCTTTAGATGTGTTAATTCCCTTTAAATCGTTTAAGGAAAATTAGCTGCTATAAGAGCATAAAACCACATTTTATGTGTTGCTGTATAGGAGGACTTTTCTTCTGCTGATGCAGTATGGAAGATAAGCTGATTCCCTTGAAAAAGTTCATTCCAGAGGGGGGAGGATGACTGACACAGAAATAAGTCAAGTGGGTGTTAGACACGCACATAATGCTATAGCGACAGTGATTCCAGCATTGAATGGTCCAAGGCTAAGTGTTTACTGTAGTTACTGTATAAAAATACACCAATGCATCTGTGGTTCTCTTTTGTTCTTCTGGCTTTTACACAGATGCTTACTGAAAGAGTTTTAAATTCTGTAATGACCATATCTTTAGGGGGAAGTGGATGGGTGAGGACACTGGAGATCAAAAACTTTTCAACTTTCTCTGTCATTGATTTTGAAACAGTTGTTTTTGATAGTAAGTCATTGTCACTATGTTGGCCTACTTGAATTGCGGGGTATATCTAGTCAGTATTACAGATGAGACTGAAGTGACAGATTTACTCTTCTACATCTTGAACTGTTGGCTGAAGATTCCTGATCAGCACAACAGGATTTAAACACATGATCCATCTTGCTGACTTCAACAGTGTTCCCTGTGTTCTTATGGTTAAGCAGGATATGTTTTGGATACGTGGTCAAGTGCTTAGCAAAGGCAAGCTCAGAACATGGATGGTTTATGGAAATCAAACAGTGCTTGCCTCTGGGATAACATGAAGCCTCTGAGACAGAGAGCAGTAGAAATGCTTGATAGGCTTCATGTGGCCATACAGCACCTATCCTGAGGAGCAACTGAACTCTTTAAAACAGATTTAATGAGTGGATTTAGGTAGCCTGTTCAATGTTGGCTTAGTCCCCTTGAGTGTGTACATTGCCATGTTGTCTTTAACCACAGGGGCTCATGTTATTCTCTTGTTCAGCCCCTTGCCTCCCTGAGTTCTCCAAATGGAGAACTTTCACATAATAAGCAGCTATTCAGAGTTTTGTTTTAGCTTGTGTTCATTGTGGAGCCCTGTCCTGTATTTACTGTATGCTGTTCAGATCCTGCATCGAGGATAGGATTTTTAATCTCCTTGTGGGCTTTTTATGTTGCTTATTGCTATACCATGAGAGCATTTCAGAGAAATTAATTATTTTTCGTGGCACCTCCATGAGAGACAATTACATTATCCTTGTATGAATTGGGAACAGAGGCAGAGACAGTTATGGCAGAAGTACCTACTCATTTGAGATAGATAATTTAAGTTGACTGGGACAAGATTAGTTTCATGTCATTCACCTGTTTTCCATTGCCTGTTGTCATTGAAGCTGGAGTCCTACATGCAAGTGTTTCTTGTATTAGACAGTATTCACCTTGTGCCCTGAATGAGCTGGAGACCTGACTGGGGGGAGGGGGACCAACAGCTACCTGATGTGTGCTCATTAATTACCAACTCCTTTGTTGTGCACACATACACCAAAGTCTTCAATTATTTCTGCACACACAACTTTACACTTTCCATTCCTTACTTTGGAGTGTTGCAGCCTTTTCAAACTCTTAATACAATTCCAAGTGAAAGCTTTCTTTGATTCAAAAACAAAACATACAACTGAACATAGCCCCAGCGTGCTGAAGTCTGAGTCATCCTCTGGGCTGGAACCACTCTATCCACCCCACAGACACCTGTCACATGGGCTGATGAATTAACTGATGGCAATCTACTATTGCTGTGCACTGGCATGAGGGAGGGAAAGAGATGCTTTGCCTGTGGGCTTTGTGGGTGTCTGCTGACAACAGAGTTAATAATAAGGGATGAGTAAACATAACACTGCAGACTTGGGGCTGGCTTTTAAGACTAAATAGCAACTTTTCTGGGTTTGAGAGCTTTAAGATCCCAAGTGCTGGCTTAGACCTGAACTAAAGCATCATATATTCCCAGTCTTGGTGTGTCCTGTTTTTGATCCACATAGGCTTGGCTGTCCAAGCAGTAAGACTATGGAAGAACAAATACTTGTTTAATAAACCAGTGTAACTCCTGATTCTTTGGCAGATGCCTGCATTCCTCTCCACAGTAATATATATATCTTCTTGCAAGTGCATTGGACATACTCCTTGGTGGTTCTGTATTGCCATCCATCTTTATACCCTTCTTTAGAGACATAGCTTTCTCCAAGGATATCCAAGGTGGATATCCTTCCTTGGGGTTGATTGCACTCCGTACTTCATGCATCTTTACTGCTGCAGGAAAACTGCTGAGACAGCTTGGCCCAGGAAAAAGGCATGAGCTGATTAGTTTTCCAGCTTGCTTTCTTTGCTGATAGTCCCAGGCACTAGAAATCAGATGAGGTTGAATATTGAGTGGTGTGCTAAGCAGATTAGTTTAGCCAGTTGAGGAGAAATGCATTCTCTCCCTGACAATCCCTAACTCACTGGAGTTGACTGTATTGCTCAGCTAAGTGGTTTCTCTAGGTTTCCCCACCATCATTGCCAATGGGTATAGGCTCAGACCTTCCCTGTGCTCACACAGACATTCTTTTCATATTGTTACTCATTCTGATACTGAGCTCTGATCATCCCCATCAAGAGATCACACACTCTTATCCTTCCAAACCACTCCCCATCTCTTTCAAAGATGCAGTTCAGTTGTTAATACTTGACATAGGCGTTCAGTCACCACTGCCCTTCTGCATACAGCTCTTACTGACTAACATTGTCTTCTTTCATTGTTTAGACTGGTGGCAGTCATTGCTGTTAAGCAACTCTTTTCCTAGGCTTTCCATAGCCACATCTATAACGTACTGTCAAGAAAGGTAGTTTTGACTGTGCAGGATCAGTGTTCAAATTGTGGAGATGCTACGGAGTGTTACATTTACTGCAGATCCAACCCCTAATGTTCTTTGTTATCTTGAACTTTTGTAGGGATGAAAATCAGAATTTTTGTTTTTCTAGTGACCCTGGTTATAAAGGTGGTGCCATATTTTGAGGGAAGTGTTCTGATTCCATGGAAAGCTATGTCACAAAATGAAAGCTTAGAAACCTTTAGCTGATACTTTACAGCTTGCAACTATCCCTAATGGCAACACCACTTGAGTGAACTCCTATTCTCTCTGCCTCTTGCAGTGCTACATCCTTCACCAGACAACTCTGCATTAAGAGGGGGGAAAAAAAAAAAAAAAAAGCTGGTATCTTAGATGTATATACTTTGCTGGAGTGTGACATAAATTTTCTTTTTGTCAGCCCTGCAAATTGTGTCAATCTTAGAGGCTCTACTTCCACTCATCTCGTGAAATGATGTTATTAGTATTATCATCAATGTGATACTGGATAGTTGACAAAGTATAATAACAGATTTTTGCAAGAGCTTCAGATCAAAATTGCACACTTAGGCTTCTTATACTATAAGCCCACAAGTACTATTATCTAATCTAACATTGGAATGACTGGAAGCAATTGTTTTCTGCTCAAAAATTCTTTTTTCCTCATTATCTTCCCTGCTCCTGTTACAAAATGGAGCAACAAAGTGGAATATATTTCACCGCAAAATTATAAGCTGACTCTGATTCCAGCTGAAGCCAGTTTGGATGTTAATAAATGTTTGGAAAGGCTATGGGTTAAGGCTTGGTATTGCTCAGAAATCACTAAGAGCCAAACGAATCAGCTGAGGTCTGTATCATCTGGTATATGGAGTCATAACAGATTAACGAGGTGTAATGAGATCTGTAGCATAACATGCTACCTGGCTCCATTTTGCTGTTAGCAGAGCCTTTAGACTTCCTTCCCCAGCTAAACAACACAATGGTAATGAATAATCATTTTTAACACAATATTGAATTCTAACGACCTACTATGAGGCAACATTCAGTCCTTCAGACATCCTGAGTTGTCATTTGTACCTGATGGGTTTCACTCAGGCGTCAAATTATCTGTCATCAGGCATCAATTTTCACCAATAAATTAATATTGTGAATATTATTCTGAGCTGTTTGTAGGCAGAATGGCCAACATGCTGCCTCTTATTTCTCTACTTCCGAAACTAGAGGAGATGCTATCTCTTCTTATGCAGTATGTGTTCAACTAGGATAACCCCGTGGCTGCTTTCTGTGATGTTTGTGCCACTTTGTTGCAGTTGTAGAAATGCCCTGTAGAAAGTAGAAATACTGCTTCCATTTTACCAGTCCCTGCTGACTGAAGGGTAACTTTTTAGAATTGTGAATATAATTCTTATTTCAGTCTTTTGTTGAACAAAATACCAGTAAGGACAACCCTTCTTTCACTGCTGCTAAGTCAACATTTAGCAGTGGAACAGACTTGTCTGATTCCATAGCTTTTGCTAGCAATTGCTTTGGATTTTGGCTTTGACTTTGTTTTCTTGCATTCTGTTGGACTAGCATAGTAAGGGTTACTAATGCTCTAGCTAATGTTATACTTCATACAAACTGTTTGAAAATATTCCTGTTAAGCTCTTCCTATTGTTAAATATGAATACATTGCATATCTGCTGACAAAAATAGATGTCATGTGCATGACCAGTTTGTTAGCTATGGTATCTTCTGGTAAGTGGTTTTGTGAGAGTGGGAGAAACAGTAGAAAAGAATTCCTCTGTTTCTTTCACTCAATTTTAATAAATATACTTCATTTTGTTCTTGGGATAAAAACAGTTGTGCCACTAATATGCTCTATATTTCTGCTAGTTAAAGGAGCTTCTGATCTTAGCAGCTTTCTTCCCATGATCTTTTAAACATGCAATATTAGAAGGAACTTGCTTGCAGCAGAGCTAGTTAACCACAAGAATAGATTTACTGGAGATGCTGAATCTCTATACTAGAGGGTTTTATGGTGTTTATTGGGAAAGGTTTAGATAGCGTTAAGTCAATTCTGAGGCAATAGAATGGACTTCTATAGGGTCTCTTCTGATCTCCAATTAATCTGTTCTTTTCACCTTCTCTTGGATTTGTTTCAATATGTAAACTACCTCTATGCATACCTTCATATATCAAATGTATATATAAAAGTGAATCTATAATTTCTCTGATAATGTCTTAGCAATCATTGACACCATTAGATGAAGTCCCACCTAGAACCATGAACTTCTTCTTAAAGGGATGGTTGCGGAAGGCATGTGCTGTTTAGGCCACCCTCTGCAAATAACCTGATTTTTGTAACAGCTCTGGGAATTACAAGCCACATTTCATCTAACCTAGACAAGCCTTTTGTTTGTTTCTGTTTTGTTTTGTTTGTCACAGTGATGTGTTCATAATCTAGCTGTGGACATTGCTTTGTTGCACTTTTGTCAAATACTCTAGACTCTCTTGGGAAAGTGTTTATATCTAGCAAACTTCTTTCTGTTCTCAGTGTGCTAATCATACCACTCTGGTATTCTCTGGCACAGGTTATTATTTTATTTTTGTTGTTATTGTTCACACTTTGGTAATGTTTTGTAGCTAGAGTAGACACTGTTTCAGCTAACCTACATCTCTCACAGAAGAATGAAACATTTCAATCCCAGAGAGCAAAGCCAAAGTCTTAGCTTAGATGCAATGACCGCTTTTGTACCTGACACTTCAAAGCTGTTTTCCATTACATCCAAACACGTTTGAAGCATCTGTAGACAAATAAGCACGTTTCACCATCATATCTCTAAATTGGTACTCCTTTAGTTAACCCTTTCCATTTCCCAAATGTTGCAGTAATATTTGCAACCTGTGACTTGAGGGACATATGTGCAGTAACACTTGCAAGTGGATGCTCTTCACATCTAAATCAGGCACATTCATCTTTCTGTACTTCACCATTCTGATAAATCTTTGTACTGCTATTTTTTGTTTGGGGCAGACGTGTTAGTTATGACCTCCACTTTGCAGTGATCTGCTGTACACCTTATTATCTTTTCTTCTGGGTGTTTTATTGCTATTACATGGAACTTGCGTTGTTGCTTTCTTAGTTTTAGCTCAGCAACCCTGTGTCTTTCCTCAGTTCTGTAGGGCCTTTAGTCAAACTTTTCTCTTTTACCTTGGATCAAAATATTACCTATCAAAGCTTTAGTACCCTCTCTGCCATCAAAACACAGTTGTATTTTCCTGGGATGTGCCTGGGGGGCTGAGCACAACTCAAAAATCCCTCTGAGGAAACAGTGTCTCCTAAAATAGTTTTTGAAGATGTACAGCCATGTTCTCTGTTTTTCTAGGGGCATCTGCCAGCACCCTGCTTATGAATCAGAGCCATCTCTTCAAAGAATTTACCCCTTGTCAATGGAGGAAAATATTCCCTTTATATAATATACACATTTTTTTGGTCTGTACATACACCAGAGGTTCTGTATGGATTTTTTTTCCTCCCTCTTGCATTTTCTTTTTGCTTCTACCTTCTGTAATTCCTACAGTTGTAATGTTTTCAAATTCCTTTTTTAGTATCTGCACTGGGGAGAGTAGCATTAATCAGGGAGTGGCTGACATGTTCAGTGCTGTGCTGAGAGTTTTGCTGAGCCTGGGAGATATGTTTAAGCTCCTCCTCAGTGATTCTGGTTTCATGTTTCTCCTCCCCTTCTCTGTTTTTCAGGGAGACATGGGGTTTGAGATTTTTTATTATTTTATTTTTTTTTTACCCGCTTATGAGAAATTCCCCCTTCATGTCTGCTCTCCCGCAAGTGCTTCTATAAACTGTGTCAGAGTCAAGGTCACTGACAAGTCTGCTTCAGTCAGTGGCTGCATTTGAACCGATGAGCGCTGAGGAGGATGAACTCCTGAACGATGCAGCAGTCAATTCCAGCTGGCCCTTGCCACAGCTTCTTAGAGATGGGGCTTCTCACAGGATGCAAGCGAAAATGCCTGGAACGAGCTGATCCATTTTATTTTTCGTACTTCAGACAGCATTGGGAACATGCTCTTTGTTCATGCAGCTCAATTTTCTGCCTGGGATTGCGTTTGCCTTTTAAGACACAGGGGCAAAGTCACTGCCAGGGCTTTTTTATTTAATACAAAAGAGCTCTTAGTATTCAAAAATGATTTACAGACAGCTGGCCAAGTGTTTGACCTAACTATGTCTGTTCGTGCTATTCTACTGGTGCAAGCTAGCTGTAACAGAGGCTTACCCAGCCAGTGGACAATTAGCCTAATGTATGCAATGAAGATGGGAAAAGTGAAATGCTGATTTTAAATGAGGATATTGACATAATAGCATCTCAATCAGTGGGCAGTGGAATAGCAGTGTAAAATTACTCACGAATAGCAGAGGAAACTAAGCCAGTGGAGGAGTGACACTGTAGATAAAAGAAAGCTCAGAAGCAAAATAGGGAGAAAAAGTGGGGGAGGGGGGGCAGACAGGAGGGTGGAATCGTATCAACAAGTACCGAACAGTTTCACAATCTGTATGCATTAAAACATCATGCCAAAATGGAATGGCAACAGTAAGCATCCTATCAATGGCATGCTAAGAACAACCAAAGAAGCTGTGAGGGCTCAGAGGGTAATGATGGGGACTGGGTAAATATCATGATCAAATTTTATGTGGAAACTGCATTTATATTCTTTAAAAATGACTTTGGAGAAAAATAAAATAAAATAAAATAAAATAAAATTAGAGAGTCCAAAAGAGAAGACTAGATTTTTACTTTTTTTTTTTTTTTTTTTTTTTTTTTTTTTTTTTTTCCTGAGCAAGGATTAAGTCTTGATTGAAGATGTAACTGTTACAGAATCATTCTGTGGTAATAAACATGCTCAAATCCATCATTCCTGGTGGAGCGTAACAGCTAAAATGTCTTTAGATTTTCACATATTTTTGAAAAGGGAGCAACATAAAATGGAAAACTAAAAGGAGTAGCTAAAAGGGCAAACCATAGCAAAATAACACTTTCAGGTGACATGGCAGCTATATAAAAACACTATCTTAGGAGTGTGTTTTTCTACCTTTACCGTTAGGGAGTAAGCGTATTAGCCCTGTTTGAGAAACTCCACAACTTTAAAAAAAAGGTCACATGAGAAGTTTCCAAAGGGGAGTATTAGACTGAAGAAGGCCATTAGCAGTAAAAGGACACTCTTTGAAGTCTTGCCCGAATGAACTAAGGAATAAACCCCAATACACTCTGGCAAGTTAAATGCAAAACTGTTATAATATAGGACAAAAGCAATTTTGAAGAATAACTTGCTAAAGGCATAAAAACTAATAATAAAAACTTTTTCAAACACATCAGAGGCAAGAAGCCTGCCCAAAGGTCTACAAGGTTGATAGATGATCAAGATGTAGAAGAAGTCCTCAAGGAAAGTAAGGTCACTGCAGAAATGTTAAATGAATTATTTGCTTTGGTGTTCACTTTGAGAAGCCTAGAGGGAATTCCCAAATTAGAGCTGCTTTTTATAAGGGGCAAGTCAGATAACACGGAGAAGAGTGGTACAATGCTACATGTAGTTTTGGAAGAGGAATTTATGCTTCACAAGTCTGTTAGCCTTTTTTTTTTTTTTTTTTTTTTTTTTTCAATAATACAAACATATTAAAATTATCAAAAATATCGAAGCAATGAGTAATCTGTCAAAGGCTGTTAATACCGTGTCCACAGCTGGGAGATCTAGAAGATGCTACAAACAGGGATGCTAGTACTTGGAGCAGTACTGTTCATATTTGTGACTTTACTTGTATTTTTTCTTAAATGTCCTGTGTGGGAAAGAACACTTTTGCCGCCACCCTCTGACAGCCTTTTGTGCTATTCCCAGGAAAAAGGAGAAAGGGGTGGCTGTGTGATGGCTGGGTTGGGCCTATTGCTTTCATGGGTGATAGCTGTTGTTTTGTCTAAAAGAAAGCTCTATTCTTGTCTTGTTTTTACCTCTGCAGTCCTGTACTTATGGTGCCTAAGGTTACCTGAACCTTGTTGGAAGTAGTGTGCAGTGCCATACAGTATCACTAAACTGCCAAAATAAAAAATAAAAAAAATGTGAAACCATATTCTGAATGGGAAGACGGAAGTATAGAAACTGTATGATATTCCTAAATAAAAAGAGAATCGTCCTCAGATAATGAAAGCTACTGTATTGTCTATCTGGCAACACATAAAGTTATAGGCTAGTTTCCTGGATTTCTTGCTATATCTCATTGCATAGTAGAAATCCCGAAGTATTCTACAGATCAGATTCTGTACTGCTTATTTCTATCTTGTGCCCGTTTTACTGTGTTATCCAGAGCTTGGGCATGAGAGCAGGAATGCTGGGAGGAGAACACAGCAGCTGCCTAACAGTTTAAAGAAAGGTGTAGGAACTAATGGATCCACTGTGGATATTTTAGGCAGATAGGCTTTAGTTACATGGTGGTTGACCAGAGAGCTGAATGAATAATACTGTTGCTCTTCTGAAAAGTATAATAGATATCCTTTATAATTTCAAGTTGCCAGTATCTTTGTCTTTTTGAAAACTCATCCTATGAGCATTATAGTGAAGCAGAGCTGCTTCCTGAATTATTATTTTTCTTAAACCTGAAAAACTGCACTTTTAGACTTGCAGGCATCAAAAATAGTTTAATGCCTGTAGCATTATTAGCTGGAATTTGCGGGCAGCAACCCTGCAGTTCTGCATATGTTTTCTTGATCTAGAGCCCAGTTTAAGCTGTTGAATGGGGTCTGTGTCTGTAATGTTCCCTAAGTGCCATTATACAAAGAGATTGCTTATTTGAATCATTAATCAGTCTCTGGATGGCTGTGAGTTCTTATATTTCATGGCTGGTTTTCATGATGTATGTGACCTATTCGTAACGTTGCTCAAGCCGCAGTGAAACAAGACTTAATTCCTCTTCTTGTTAAAGCTTTTCTGCTGACTGCCTTCACTACTATATGCTTAGAAACCATCCCAAACCCCGAGGACCACTATATGCAAAACTCTACTGCAAAGCTCCTTCAGAAAAGAAAACTATTTTAGTAGCTTAACTCTTTCAAGCCAGTGTTAACATGATAGATTGTTGTTTCCTATGCAGTTGTGTTCAGTCATCTTTCCAGAACCTGATTGCTATTTGCCTAGCGAAAAATCCAATTAAAATTAATGCATTAATTAGCAGAATTTTAATTTTCTTCTTGTCAGTAGATATATCCTGGTGTTGGAATTTTACAGCATCAAACTTAAGAATAGTTCCCATCTTATAAGTATTTTGAAGGTTTCTACTTGTCGTCTTCTGCAGTGCTGACACCAGTGAATCAATAGGTTTTTAAAACCAGACAGGAATCACTGTGATAATCTAGTCTGACTTACAAAGTACTAAATATCATCCATCATGGTTTTCCTAAATGGGCATCAAAGTCTGAGCTTCCCCAACTTCTGGTGGCTTAGCTGTTAGAGAGAATGACTGATCTAAAAGAGCTCAGACATTTTATCTCACAGGAGCATCTGGAATGTCAAATCTTTCTCCAGACATCTTCAAAACCCTGTTCCTGTGCTGGTCAGGGGTTGTGTTAAGCCCAAACACCACATCTCCACCCCCCTTTTTTCTTTTTTCTTCTTCTTTTTTTTTTTTTTTTTTTTTAATTTAATTTTCTCTTCAGTGTACCTACCTTATGGGAACTGGCATATAGGAAACTTCACTGGAGAGAAGGATTACCAGTCTAGTTCATTTTGATGGCCTGAGCTGCAAAATCTGATCTTGAGACTGATGAGGCCACCTGAGTACACAGAATGCCGGGGCACTCCAACAAGTGAGCTGCCACCTTCATTTCTGTTTGGGTTTACTCCTGTGTCTGGGTGACTTTTCTAGAGACAATGCTGTTAATTATTTCACTATTTCTTAAAACAAGGGAAGAGAAGGGACTACAATTTGAGGACTAAACTTTGATAAACAAATGTATGTCTGGGAGAAACGGGGTTGCCTGGGTGTAAACAGCAAAGCCAAATTTAAGATGAACATACCACAGAGTGTTTGCACCAGGGAGGAGAGGGAACAATGCTCTTAATATTGCTGATAAGAGCTCTGCATGTCTCATGCTAAGTTTGTAGAAAGAGTACTGCTCTGCTGCCTTTCTCATTGTAGTATTTTGGTCTGTTTTACCCTTTTAATGCTTTGAAGTATAGAATTCAATGCTTTTTTGGAGTGTTCATTGGTTTAGCTCAATAATATCACTGCAAGATATGTAATGCTACTAATGTTACCATTTTATTATGTCAGATAGTCTGTTCATTTAAATGCTTTTTATTTATGAACCATCCCCTACAAGATCATTTTCTAACTGTGAGAATATATTGCATTTAGATTTGGGTTTTCAAAAGTGTCTTCTGAAATAGGGTTCTGTCCTCTCATTATATCTTACATCCAAAGTTCAAAAGCAAATTAGGATTCAGTGTATGCCCTACTGAAATATAGTCACCTTTGGAAAAGACCCCATCAGTAGAGCATTGTTTGAACAGTGTAGACTTAGTTGTATATTGAAAGAAATCTTTTTATTTTCTGAGTTCAACTAATCTGCTGTTTTGTATTTTTTGAAAATAAACTGCCTCTATCTTGCTATTGGTCTTCTGCAAGGGAATTTGTGGTGGTTTATGACTTCCCCCAAAAAGGGTATTCACTGTAGAACTAAATCTTGGCAGAAGTAGATTTAATCCTCTCTGATGACTTGTAGTCTATGGAAACATTATTGCTTGTGCTTGGTTGGTGAGACTGCCCTTCAGGAGTTGGTTGTTCTCCTCTTGCCACAGTTAACTCATGCAATAGAGACAGCTTTTTATTGTTTATGTCCCTTGGTAATGGCTGTATTGATCCGGCCTGATATAAGCAAAGATTCACAGTTCGCCAAATGTTGCTAAGGGTACCAGACTATTGCTGTAACCAGCAGATGTATTCCATCATTCCTCAACCTTGGTGTATGAAAGCTAGAGCAGTAAGATGCCACACACTGGAGACTCACGTGCCTGTACCTGCAGCATGTCAGGTTCAGATGTTCCTAAAATTAGGAAGAGTTAGCCTAATTTTTATTTGTTTGGAAATGAAAGCCACAATGTCAATGCTGTGCAAGAACATCTTTGAACTTTGTTGATTTTGAAAAAGTATTCATTTCTTCAGGGAAAAAAATAAATAAATAAAATAAAATAAAATAAAATAAAATAAAATAAAATAAAATAAAATAAAATAAAATAAAATAAAATAAAATAAAAAGAAGGCAAGTTGCTGAAACTGACCTGACTGGGAATATGAACCAGGAGGAAGCTGGGCTGTTGTCCAGCCTGACAGCTCAAGGCAAATCACTTAATTATCTCCTCACTCACCCAGTTCAACAAGGAATTTTTACTGGAAGGCAAAAACTAAGAGAAAAGGTTTTGAGACAAAATTCTTACATGCAGCAACTCAAACTAGAGCTATAGAAGTGAGAACTGCTGAATCTACTAATATTGCTTGGGGGATCAGGATCTATGTTTAGAAAACAATTTAAATCTGTTTACCTGTTTTTTCAGCACAAAATCCCAGTTGTTCTTTGAAATGAGAATTATTCCAGCTCAGCAGTGATGAATATGTCTCATCATGACAGAATAATTTGATGAGTTTTCAACTATTTTTAAAAGCAAGAGGCCTGAGACTGCAGTTGGGAAGGGGTGGTGGTGAGAGAACTGACTAACTATTAGATCATTAGGTGCTTTTTCCCAGAGTCCAAGATGGAGGAGAGATTAGCTGATATAAAGGGCAAACTGTTTTTTTGTTTTGTTATTTTGTTTTTGTTTTTTGTTCTCCTTGAGAGCCAGAAAGTGCAGATTGCTTGGTTCCACCTCATCCTGGTTCTAGTCTGTTAATTCCAAAAATCATTCTCCAAGTGGCATGGTTACTTTCTAACAAGATTAGAGGGAGAGAAGCAGTGAACCGCTCAGTAGCACTCTAGAGACTCTTGGGAGGTGTGATTTGGAGTGAGTTGGCTAGCGAGTAGTGCAAAGAGACCTGTCCAACCTCTGCATATTGTTGCACGGATTTTCTGTTTGTCACAGTAGTGGATTGTTGTTTGCCAGAACAAATATTTAGGTATTATTGGCTGTGTTAGTCAAACTGATGTGAATCACTGTTGTATGATGTGGTATTCTGTACAGAGCGTTTGCTAACAACTTTGATTTCTGCAGTATTGTAATAGCAAAGGGCAATGAAAATTTATATCATAACAGACATTGTGATTTTATGTTATTAGTGAAAATAACTTCAAATGCAGTTTGCTAGATCTGAAATGGAAATTCATCCAAATGAAATATTAGTTCAGCTTTTGGTCTTGTTTTGAGAGCACCTGTATCTTCCACTGCAGTCAGTGGAAGTTGTAAATGATGATTTTCTCTGCTTTTAGCTGTTCAGATTGATTTATGCTCTGAACCCATTAGTATCTGTGCACCGAGAGCAGTAGGAGAAGCGTATGTCTCTATACATATATTACACATAGAGTAAGCTTTATGCATTGTTTTCCTGTTGATTGTGTTTTTAAAAAAGGTATTTATCTGCATGTTTTCCCCTTGGAGTTCTGAAGTATGACTGGATCTTGTTATGCTCCAATTTGGGGAAAGACTGGAGGATTTGGAATAAAGCTTGGAAGCTGTTTACCAGGCCATCACAAAAACTGTGGTCTGCACCGGGTACCCAGGCCCAAAATGCAAAGGAGAAACTGCCATCTGGCTTTGCAGGTTGGGCAGCATCAAAGGGGTCCATGATAATTATATCACAGCCTCACAGTGAGCTGTAGGGAGCCATCCTGAAAGAACTCAGAGACTGGCTGGATGACTGGATAGACATTTTCCTTCTCTAACTTGTGTGAAGGAGAGTTGGCTGGAATGCACTGCCAGCTGCCACCCTCTTTCAGGACACTGGAGAGAGAATAAAGCTGAACTTCAGCTAACTGGCTCTGTACCCTGGTGAACTTTGTTATTAACAAAGTCAGTGCCCTCTACAACTGCACTGGGACTGAATGGGGTATTTTATTTTTTTTTTAATTCTTTTGGACTAGAATTTACAGAACAATCTGTGGCCAGAACATATTTAATTATGCCATTGCTTCCTTCAGCCTGGTAGAGTAATTGTAGTAATGCATAGGTGAAGAATAAAAAGATTGCTTAGGGAATTTTTATATTTCACAGAGAATGGGCATAGCGATTCTCATTTACTCTAGGGTTTGCAAATGTTTAAAGTCATCCTGACATCAGTACTCACTCCCTCTGCACACTGAAAACCCCTCAGATCAGTGCTTGGCAGCCATCTAGATTGAGCACGGGAGTTGTCCTCAACATCTCGTCTCTTGTTGAACCAATCCCCGGTTCAGTTCTCAGCATTACAGCTTGCTCAGTCTTGTTCAGTCTTCAAGCCCAGGGAGTTGTCTGGAGCATCAGTTCATAGCTTTGATAGGAGGAAGCTTCAACCCTTTGGTTTCCAGATAGGGCATAAGTGCACGTGGGGCCTTTCAACACACACTGCAGTCGCTGTCCTAGAAATGGCCCTCTCATGTTTTCTGTACCCAATTCCTGGCCAAGATACCTGGAAGCTGGAAGCAGTTGTATTGTCTAGGAAGGTTCCTAGGAAAAGTCTGCTTGAGGGAAAAGGTGCTCTGGAGGTGGCTTTTGGTGTGACCTGTAAGATGAGATGCAAATGGCAAGAACAGCCTTGATGGAAAATGACTTCCAAGTCCAACTCGAAGTAAGGACTTTGCATACATATGCGTAGGTCAAAGTTCTTTGATCTGACTGTCCAGATAAGGTCTCTACATCCATACCAAAGATGAAAAGTGTGATTTCCACCACTGGGCATGGGAAGGTGTACTTATTTTCTGAACATCTGAAAATTAGTCTGCTTTGGCTGTCATTTTCATAAGCAAAATAGCTAGTTCTGGTATTCAAGCATTTAGATGCCATTGCAGCTTTTTCTGAACTTCATTATTTCAGTGCCAGTAAACTCCATTTATTTTAACTTTTCCCTGTTCCTCGGAACTAATTATACTTTGTAATCCTTACTTTTATCATGGTGTTAATCATCTCTGAGCATAAAAATTAAAGGGGAGGAAGAGGGTAAGACAAAAATGTGGAGGGTAAAATGATTAATGTTTAAAAACTAAGAATATGGAAAGGGCTGATTTAGTTGTAATGATGTGACATCAGAAATGTTATTTGCAAAAAAAAAAAAAAAAAGGGATATTTTTAAGATCTGCTTTTTTTCTCCCCTCACAATACCTTTAAAAATGCATCTGGTAATGGCCTCGAGGATTGTAGCTTTCAGAAACAATTCTCAGATGGGATTTTTATGAAAAACCTTGCTGAAAACTTGGTACAAAAGGACAAATAGCCAGACAAATGGAGATAGAAGGGTAGAGAGAGGATGTTAGCTTTCTCCTGAACTTCTTGTAGGCATTTTAAAGTAATTTTGAATAACCTCGTGGAATACAGGGGAAACAGCTTTACTGTACATTGGGCAATACCTGAGCAGGCTTGATGTATTTTGCAAGGTGACACCCTGTGGATGGACTGAATTTAATAACAAAACAAATAACACGCAGGTTATTAGACTGCGTGTGTTACTCATGACCAAATTGTGCTCAGAAAAACTTTCTATTCTTAAATCTACTGCAAGCTGCCATGGAAAATCCCATCTGTCTCAGGAGAGCAACACAGGAGTCCAGGGAGTGCCACAGCAGGCACAGGTCTGGCTTGCTTCAGAGCATGCAACCTTGCTGATCCATTAAGTTGGTGTGCTGAGAGATGAAAACCTTCAAAGAAACAGTTCATTAGATTTCTCAGGGGAGCTGCTGACTCTCTTTGCGGTATTATGGGATGGGGTGACCAACTTGTCTCCTTTGAAGACTCATTGTCCTATTCAATGTCCAGCAAAATGATGAATCTTGAAACTAGAAACTCTACCCAGCTATTTTTAAAGGTCTATTATCAGAAAGAAAAGTTAGTTACAAATTGTGCTTGAGGGGCTGCCTGGTGCCAAGTGGCCTTCAGGTATTCAGTCGCCTGGCAGCAGCATTTCTCTGCTTGAAGGAATCTTAGAGCTATGTGTGAGGGACAGATAAGAGTGCTTGGGAAGAAATGGCATTAATTCTGAATAAAGATACATCTGCAGCCTCCCTACTGGAATATAATCCTTGCAGTTCTGGGGTTATTTCAATCAGCTTTAGAAGATCGCCTCTTAAATCTGGCCGCCATTCAAATGAATTTACCCATTTTAGCGGTACCACAACCGCAACCAGATGTGGAGCATGCTGCTGTCCCCACCACAAGATGATGGACTGATTTCTGTGCTGAGCTGAATTTATAGAGCCAAAGGAAAATAGAAAAAAGAGGTGAGCCTAATTTGAGGGGGAGAAGGAGGGAAGCAGTCAGAAAACAAATGAAGGATATATCTCCATTGAAATTATTATTTTGTAAGCATGTTATGGTTGGTTTTGTCCATACATGGAAAACTAATCCAAAGCTGCTTATTTTGTTCTCTGGTAAAATTTGGTCCCCTTAACAACGTGTAATTGACATACTTGGGCAAAGAGACCATTACAGCGCCCCACTCTTCGCTTTCAGGGCAATTGAAGTTTTAAAAGTTAAGCCTTACATTTCATGTCCATTTTGCATTGGATCAAGCCATTCTTACCTCGTTCTCCAACCCCAGGTCAGTTTGTAAGCCCTGCCAGCATGAAGAAGGTGGAGGTGCTCTCTGTGGGGAGCATTTGCTCTAGGTGGTTCACAGACTTGTAAATGACTTGTCGCTGATGTGACAAATGTCTCTCTTTGCGCCAGGAATTGGCCTGTCCCTTTGCACATTGAACAAGCAGATGCCTAATTATCCTATTATTTACCATGGTTGAGATAGCTGAATTTTGATGAAAGAGACTTTACTTTAATCATTGATTCATGACACAGATGCTCATACTGTGCATTAAGCTGTTTAACCTTCTGCAAATATAGTTGCCCCATGCACCCTTTCATAAATATCCTGGCAACTGCCCTGTCTTCCTTCATTCTCTGTGAGGGAGAAGCTTGGGAGCCCCAGAACTGGTCTTTAGTATTGCTAATGTGTGTATCAAATGCAAGCAGAAAGACACCGAACGACACGAGGGCACTGTATGGCTTAGGCATATGGCTATCTTTCAGGGGAAGAGAGAGATCCCTGTGCTAGCATGGAGCAGGGGCTTGCTCCAAATCCTGCCATTCATTGCCGGAGTTCAGAAAGTCAAGCTGAGGTGTCCCAGTGAACAGGGCTCTCAGGACATCCCTGTTCTTTTGGGACGGGAGAGAGGCTGTAAACCCAGAAGCACAGCCACATGAAGGTGGGATTGTTCCAGGCTCCCATTCCACTGCTCCCAGTGTGGCTGTGTTAGGCAGACCCTATCCTCCTCAAGTTTTCATTGTCTTCTCTGGAATAAGTGTTGGCGAATCCTGGAGGAAGCTCAGTGCTAGTCTGATCACTGCAGCTTTAAGGAAGCTGAATCTCCACTTGGCAATAGCTCCTCCCCATATTCTCCATCTTCTTTTGGTCTCTGCTTCTGTGTTGATTATATTTTGCTATCAGAAAGGCCAATTTATGTGTCAGAGAAGTTCAGCCATGGTGACGAGCGAGGCTGTGTACTGCCTGCAGCATCTAGTGCTGTGGCAGGTTCACAGCTGGAGGGCTCCTTACAAACTAGCCTACTCTGTTTTAAGCAGCTGCCAAACTTCTGTAGAAAGTACAGCAGAATAATTACCCGATGCTTTCTAAAAGCCTGAAACTTTCTTTCACAGAATCCTCTTACACAATAATGCCAGACTTCTCTAAATATGATCCTGAATTCAGGAGGGGATTGGCACAAATATCATTCGAATGAGCCAGGTGTCCGTAGGAAAGCAGATCCTTTTTAAAAGACTCTGAGAGCCTTTTCAAATGCAATTTTTATCCACCTCTTCACACCCATCTCCCCAAGCCACATCAGTTCTCATATGTTCTCTGCTTTATCGGTTATGTACTGTACATCCAATGGTTGGTGAAGAGAGGAGCCCAAAGAGGCAGAGCTGTAAAAAGAAGCTGGATAAACATCGATTGCGTTTTAAAATCTGAATAATTGTTGGGTCTGTACTGTTGGGAAGAGAAAAGGAGTTAAAGATTTGCTCTCTGTTTGGTGTGATAAATGGCACATTCTATGTAATACCGATGATGGATGCAGCCTGAAAGGTCAGGGGAATTCCCAGCACAGGGTCTGACCTTTATTTTACTCACTTCTCCACACTGAGTTTAGAATAAATTCACCAGTCAGAAGGAATCTACCACTGGAGGTTTTCTCTTTGTGTTTTATTTTTGAATGCGCTCTTTCACTTTAAATTCTTCTTGGGGATTTTTTATTTTTTTCATAACAGGAGGAGGTGAAGAGAAGGGAACATTTTAAAAAATATTTGGAAGATCTCAGAGGCTAAACAAAGAGGGAGATGCTTTCTTTTTTGGAGCTTTGAGATTAGTCACGCTGCTGTCTGTTTTGGAAAAGTGTTGATATCGTAATAGAGAACCCAATCTTGTGTTAATGTGTATGGACTGATATAGCCCTCTCTATCCTGCAGAAATCCTTCAAACTGTAATAAATTGGAAACCCTTTATTCTGGGAAGAGCAATTATCAGAATCCAGCATATTTCTCCCACTCCCTGTCACCTAACTTTATGCTCTCTTCTAGAGTTTTGACTCACATAAACCCCAAAGACGAAAGGATTTATAAATAGCATTGACCAAAGTTTTAGTAGAACAAGTTAATGTGAATACGTTAAGGGGAAAAATTCCCTAGCTGTGAGATCTATTAGGTTGCTGGAGTAGTGTCCCGAATAAAACAGAAAAAGGAAATTCTTTTTGAAGTGATTGGGAAAAAATAAAAATAAAAAATAAAAATAAAAATAAAATCTTAGCCCTGTCAGGAATTTGACCCACTATTTAGAAGTTCTGTGGAAATCAAATGGTACTCATAGTACATGGTCCTAAGTAAAAGCAAATGCAGTTGTGGAAAGTATGGTATTAGAGCAACTCAGATACTTCACGGAGCACAGGTGGGCCCATGCTTCTAAGGGGATCCTCAATGAGCTGGATAAATAAAATTATGTGATCCTCAGTGAGCTGGTTGAGTAAAATTATGCCAACATTTTCAGTGGGGAAAATGAGCAGCAGACAGACGTGGAGACTGCACTGGGTGGTTACACAGCACAAGTTGAAGTCACCAGGAGAAGACAAAAAGGCAACATCAAACTGAAAATGTTTCTTTCTGGGGAAAATGACTCAAATTAAGAGCAACCCTTTCTCAGTCTAGTAAGTGATGCAGTATGGCATGGAAACCACCTATCTTCTGCCCCGCTTGCTATTGCACTGTATTGTCTGTGTTCATTACATGCATTTGGTTTTACATTTTTTGTTGTAACAGCCAACATCAGCTGAGCTCTCTTTAAAGACTGCTGAATTGTTCACATGGCTGGCAGAGGTCTGAAGGAAGAGCAAGCTAACACTGAAAGTGTCAGTATTCCTGCAGAATACACGTTTGTATAATTGCAATGGTTTCTTCTTCAAGGAAGTCTGTGGGGGTACAAAATGTCAGTCTAAAATATTCCCCCAAAGTACAGTGCTTGAGCACCAAGACAATCCAAATTTTCCCTCACTTTCTGATATACCTAAAGGATTTCATGTATTTGGTTTTGTGAGGCAACACCACAGATTCTTTAGACAACACAGAGAAGACTTCAGGCAGGTATTCTTGTGGAATGAGGTGTAAAGTTATTGTGGCCATCTTGGTTTCAGAACAGAAAAGAAGCAAGGCTTTTAGGAAAAGTAAAAATTTTTCTTCGTCCAGCTGGTATTGTTGGACAAGGAAGGCAAGTTTAGCACTGTTTTGTGACACAGAAACTCTGCCAGCAAGTTGCATCTTATGAATCACATCAGATCCGTGGAGAGCTAGGATGAATTTTTATCTGGGAAATATAGGCTTCTAAAAGCTTTACTTAAGTTATATGGATGCTAGCTTTATAAAAAGGGGTTTGTAATGATTTATTCAACAATTTTGGGACCTACTCTGAGTATAACTTACATCTTTCTCATCCAGTGTGGTGTTTGTGAAAAAAGGATGGAGGGACCATTTTTCTTCTTTGGAAAAGTCCCATAGATGAGAAAGGTGAGGAGCCTGTAGCATCTGCTAAATGTTATTGGCTATCATCCTCACATTGAACATGATTCATCTGAGGGAACTGAGGGGTTTGTTTCTCTGCCCCAGTCTCAGCCCAAGGAGGTTCTAATTGTTAAAAGCCTCCAAACATACACATATATCCAGAAGAGAAACCCAGCCAACTGTCCTTACCAGTTTTGAAACTGTCATAATGAAGATTTTTCTTTTTTGATCAAAGGTTCCCTATTCTGTAAATCAATGTTAACTCATTACACACGTTAAGAGAATAGATTTTTCAGAAGAAACCTCCACAATAATCCTACTGCAAACCAAGTATCTGAAAACCAGTGAGAATTTGCAAAAATATTCCCATCCCACTTCCTTCCATTAATTTCCCACATATATTTCAAATTATTTCAGAAATACCATCATTTCTA
This sequence comes from Nettapus auritus, assembly GCA_011076525.1. Taxonomy (NCBI): domain Eukaryota; kingdom Metazoa; phylum Chordata; class Aves; order Anseriformes; family Anatidae; genus Nettapus; species Nettapus auritus. The sequence goes on along the minus strand of CM021772.1, from coordinate 23,932,636 downwards.
AGCTGAAATTGAGGAGAGCATTTGCTCTCAAGAAGCTTTTGTGCTTCTTGAGTTTGAGCATAAGTTCAAAAGTGGTGCATAAACTGAATAACGTTTTTTTAAATTTTGACTTGTTCAAAAGTTGAAGTAGATTCGCATCTGATTACTACTGAAAATGAAATTTTCGGTTTATTCCATCTAATGAATATCATTTGTAGAAGACAGTAGGCCTACTTTCAAAAAGACTATATTGAAAATATGATAGAAGAAATAAATTAAAAATGAAAAAAAAATATATCAAATGAATGGTTTCTACCTTTTGCATATAGCTGTTCCTGAAAAGAATTAACTTTGACCAGTTAATCAGTACTAACATTTATTACTCAAAATGTTATCCCTTTTGATCTGACAGGCTTGTTTGGGATAATTTGTTAAAGATGACAAAAAGGCTCATATGTTCCTCATTCATTTTGACCTTTCTTAGTATTAGGAAATTAATTTGAGAACTGAAACAAATGTATTAGTGTTGTCATTAAGGAAAAAAAAAAAAAAAAAAAAAAAAAGATGAATACCTTGCCTTCCTTGCCTTCAAGCTGTTTCTTCATATTAATCCATCACACTGTAACATGATCACTTTTAGACACATAACATCCTACCAAGATACCTTCGACACTCACACCAGCTCTTATTAAATACTGCACATAAATTCTAAGTGCTGGAAATTATTGATAGAGAAAGGTGAATAATAAAAAAGTATAGATATAGGAAATACATGGAGGGTAGAGAGGCTTTTTTTTAGTGAGAAGGTTTATCAGCTCTGGATATGTGGTTTTAAAAATTTTTAAGGGTAAAAACAGGCATATACTCTTTTTTATTGTTTTCCCTTGATAATGTTTTATTTTGTAACTGACAAAGCAGGAATCAATAAATACTTCCAATTGTACCTTTCTTACTAAGAATTTGCAGGTTTTCTTTCATGTTTGCTTAGTGGAAACAAGTTTTGATCTAGTCAGTTTTCAAAGCCTGAAACTGTATTTTCTTGTAGTTGTAGCAACATTTGTTTTCCTCTATTTCATTTTAATATTTACTGCTGTTTACCCATAATTCTCACCACATCCTCCCCCCAAATTGCCTGTAGCTCTCAGAAATGTGTTGGTGGGTGCCTTAGTGAATAACAGTCATGAGTGATCCCTTTCATCCTTTTCAGTTGTATATGAAAGGAAATGTTTGAGCTATATGGACAAATTAAATGATGCTCTGCTCCAAGATGCAAACTACAGACTAGCTAAGCACCGATGGCTGTCAAGCACAGTTACTGGGTATGAGTATTGAATTGGAGTCACAGTTGTTAATGAGGACTTAAGCCAGGCAGGGTTTGAAGTTCAGGAAGGATGTGAATAAACACTCAAACATTGGGATGCTTCTTCAGAAGAAATATATATACTCTTCATATGTGCTTTTCAAAACTGTGAAGCCCAGTTTTTCAAATTTCTGAAAGGGTCATGACATGGGAAAGAATAGGAATCACACTAAGATATTGTGGAGATGCCTTCTTATCAAGTACACTTAGCATGTGTTGGGCTCTGGCTTTTACAGAGTTAGTTACATCAGGTAACCAAAGTATTTAACCTTAGCAGCTTCTTTTCAATTTGGGAATTCCACCTTTCCAAGAAAGCCACATAATACATGGATTTTAAATGTATTGTTCAAGAGTAGACTAGAGCTGGAAGGTCACATCACCTGCATTTTAAATACCATGTGGATATATCAGTCATTACCACATCAGAACAGCAGCACCTACGTTTTGCAAAGATGAGTTCAGCAAAGTGCCAGTTGTTATGTGCTGCAGTTATGTTTATGCAGCTACCAGTAGCTGCTGCTTTCTGTTTTCATGGCTTAAATGGAAGGCAGACCCCTGAAACTAAAGGATGCGTTTTGTTACTGCTGGTGCTGCTGTTTACTTGTACCATGAGACTGGGCTAAACAGAATGTTAAAAATGATGTTTAGTGATGGGAGGGTCTGCAACTGGTGAAAAGGGAGAGGAGTTGTGTACAGGTAGAGCATGTTTGCACTGGAATGTGACAACACTAACAGGGAAGGATGTGTGTGCCAGGTTATACCATTTCAGCTGCCTTGATCATTTGAGTTCTAAATGCTCGGATGCGATTATAAAGATATATATAGTAAGGGAAAGCTGACCTTATTGTGTTGTTTTGCTGGTTTTTTGAAAACATTAAATTAAATTAAATAATAGTATTATAGTATTTATGCTAAGGTCAAGGGAAAAAAAAAAAAAAAAAAAAAAAAAAAAAAAAAAAAAAAAAAAAAAA
>CM021772.1:23776674-23930226 GCA_011076525.1 Nettapus auritus | reverse complement strand
AGAGACAGTGATTTACCTTTAATGGTATTTGAGGAGCAAGGTTAAGTTTAGAGAAATGAGAGCCAGAAAGTCCAACTAGATGTTTAGAAGACTTTATGCAGAGGAAAGACATGATATCTGCTATGAAGAGTGAAAGGGTCAAAGAAACATATGCCATAAAGAGTGGATTAGTTATCTATGCATGGGAACCAGTCAAAGGCAAGGCTTGGATATACATAGACTGCTGCAGCCAGGAATCATCCCCTGGCTGAGCATCTCTCTTTGCTGAGGACTGAGTTCCCTGATAAATTTGATTTTTGATACTTGAATTTATTTTTGAAGTATGAAATAAGGGAGAGGAAATACCTGAATAAATGTATTAGTGACTGAAAACCACAATTCTTCCCCTCTCCTTACCCATTTTTTTGTATTGTGTTCAGGGCAGTTGAAATTGTTTTTGTTTGAAGTTTGGTTTTGTTGTCCTTTAAAATACCCTTTTTGGCATGTGAACAATCATGAGAGAAATGCAATCCAAATATAGGGGAAATTTGCAAACTGTAAAGATAGACTGAAAAGCTGAAAAAAATAGTGGTGATTCTTGAAAGCAACAATTTGATCAGAAACACATACATATAATATTATATATATAATACTAAAATACCTTTATTAATTTATTATTTTTCTGAATATATCTCCTAAACTGGCAAAGTAAAGTAATTTATATTTTAGTTATTTTCTGTCTCTATCACCTCACTGAAATTGTGTGAATACCTGCTCTCTGGCTAATATTTCAAAAGAAATAGTGAAGAGATATATTGTTGAAAAATTTGCTAGGGGTTTGCTATATATCTGTAAGACTAAATGCACTGAGCTGCTTGTACATTCCAGAAGATAATGTCAGTGTGAGCTGGGGGTACATGTTACCTTCTGAAACTAGACCCCAACTGATCTTCAGTCACATCATTGCTATCAGGGGGTTTGCTTGGGAAATGCAGATAATCGTGAATCACCTGTGCTGGCTTTGTAGTAGATTTTTCATTCCTCTAGCAACTTGGAAGACAGAGATGAGAACAATCTGTGAGATTAGCCAGTCCACACCACGGCTAGTCAAGTTGTTTCTTACCCTACTGTGTTTTTAAGAAAACTATTCACTCTGTTCTTAGTTATTTCTTTACAGTTGTGGTGAAACCCACTATCACAGTGAAGTTGCACTTACTTAAATCATACACTGACCACAAAGGGTCACTCATTCAACGAACCCCCAAGATGTGTTTTGAAAAGCCTTTCCTTACTAATTGTCAGTCTGCAAGATAACACACAGCTCTTCCCATAAAGGCACCACCAAGAGCAGTTTCTGCAGTCTCAGATGTTTGGTGTGTATTTAGAATGAGGGGATGTTTCAAAAGGCAGTTGTTCTTTTTCCTTTCCAATGTATTAGAAATAATGAAACAGCTCCGTGTAGCATGTAGGACACTTTGTACTGCACACAGGAAAATGACCAAGTTAAAACATTTTCAGTAGAGTTCAGGTTCTAGACTTTTTGTCCTTTCTAAGGACTGTGAAATACATGCTTTAGTTTTTATTGAAATGAGTTCTCTGTGATATTTAGCTTAAACACATTTTAAGGATTTATTTTGGTATGACATAAAAGCAGAAAAACAGTTGTGCAAGGCATACCCTTTCAGACAAGATGATTTTTTTGTTTGTTTTGTTTTGTTTTGTTTCCCTGAAAAGCTATGTGCTCTGTCATAGTCCTTCTCTAGTGGGAAGGCTCAGGCAGTAATGCTTTGGCCAGCTCCACTCTCTTCTTTTGGAGGATACAAGACGCTGCTAAATGCACAGCCTCTGTCAGAGGCTGAATTCCAATTGGTTTCAGTAAAAATGGGATAAATACTTTGTTTCCTGCTCAGTTTTCCATATGGATACTCAGAATCACTTACTGTTGAACACACCACAAAAATGTCAGCTGAGCATGACTCCCCATCCAGCTAGCTGGTGACCCATCAATTCAGTGACTCAGAACAATGATTGATTAAGAAAAATGATCGATTCTGCAACGCGATCAGTGTGCTGCTGAGCTCCAAACACAGTGTGTGATCATTACACCCAGTAGCTTGGTTTCATGGACCACCCTATGCTGCTTCCTGGGATCTCAGTTTTCTCCAGTCATCATTGAGATACTAAGGGATAGTCCATAATTTCTTCTCAGGAATGTAAGAAATTTAAGCAAAACAAGCTACTCCATTTCTCATGTCACAGACCCATAGTGGTAGAGAGTAAGTGGGGGATCAAACATGAAATGAACCTCTTATTAAATCTTCACAGGACGTTCATAATTTTGGGGGCTTTTTGAGTAAAGGAATAGAAAAAGACATCAGCTCTCAGGAAATAGTTTGCTGGTAAAGAAAGGTAAAGCTGATAAAAGAGATCTGCAAATTAAGCAGACCAGTCCAGTCCAGCTAATGGCCTGAGGCTTCATTTGGCCAGCAAGATCCTTCCATCTTCTCTGTTCTCACCCTCCTGGGAACAGGCAATAACTCAGCAGCCAGATCCCACCTCCTGGACCTGTGTTTACAGCCGGGGCCGGCTGCATCCACTGAGGTGCAGTAAGTGGGAGTAGTATAAGGACTGCTGATAGGCAAGGTACAGAGGGAGAGGTGCCCGTATCTGGGCTTGGGTCACCTCTCCTTCCTTGCCTTGCCTTTCAGCAGTCCTTGTGCTGCTCAGTGGGGTTGCAGGCAGGTGATGGGAGACAAGGAGTAGCTGCTCTGCTGATAAGGTTCTGAAATCTGCTCTCTGCAGCTCTTACGGGGAAGCTGCTTGGGCTTTTCATTTATTTTTCTCATTGTGAGCTTTTAATTCAGCTGCACTCAGGGACTGTGTGTGTTACTCCTTGAAGTTTCTTGGACTCCTGTGGGAGTATGACTCTCCACCTATTGCCTCCTTAAATCAATTCAGACAATCCTAGACGGAGAGCCTGACTCAGGAGAGCCAAACTAACATCCTTCCTGCCCCTTTCCCAACAGCACAGTGCTGGGGAGAGTTGAGGCTGGAATCCAGAGCTGAATTCTTTGCTCAGACCCTCTTGCTCTACAGAAGTAGGAGATATTATTAGCTTATTTCCCCAGCTATGAACATACACTTCCTGCAGGTGGTTTCTGTACTTGCACTGAGAAGACAGCTGTAGTGTTCAGCCCCCCAAGCCACAGAAAATGCTAACTGTTCCTTTAAAACATCTGCACAGTGACTTTCCTTTTCCCTCGATCCTGCTTCTCGCTGCCATCTTCCTAACAAGGGAGTTGTTACCCAAAGACTTGTTATCCCTCTCTCTGCTGACGACTCGCCTGACAGCTCTGTCTGTATGTAAATTAACTTTTTTTTGTTGTTGTTTTATTTTTTATCCAGAGGCATTTCAGTTTTGGCAGTGTCATCAAAAAAAAGCATATTCTGCTTTAAATTACCCCCAGTTCTCCAAAATGCCTCCCACACCACATTTAAAAATCATTCTTTCTTTTTCTGATCGGGAATTTCAGCAACACTTTAGTCTTAAAATAAATGGCTTGTTTGCAGTTGGATACTCCCCCCACGCAGACACCTTTTGTTATTAATATGTGCACATCTGCCTGCCTAATTATTTGATCTTCTGCGTGGAACAAAAAGTCATCTTATTTTTTTTTTTTAGAAGTTTGTGTCAGCTGATCACAGAAAATCTTCTTGTTTGGGGTCACAGCCGCTTTCATTCCTTCGCCTTTTGGGCATCAGTCCAATGTCAGTCACTTATCATAAATAATCAGTCTCATCAGGTTACTGCAGAGATTCAGCCAATTGCAGACATGCAGAGGGTAAATCTGGCCTTAACTCCAGGCTGAAAGTGGCCTTTCAAAACTAATTTGGGGATTTACAAAACGACAGACAGACTCTCCTTGTGTGCTGAGATGCTTGCTCGTTGTTGTTGCTGGTTGGGTGTTTTTTTTTAATTGCCTAGTTAATATAATCTGACACACTTCTAATGGCCCGCTGGTGAGTTCAATAGGGTACTCATTTTCATCAGGTGCTGGTAATAGGGTAAAGGAGCTTGGTTTTAAAATGTGTTAAAGATGCAGTAATCTTTTTTAAAAGCTCACTGCTAGCAGCTCTTCTGGAGTCTGTGCTAAAGGATATTAATGTCAGGACTTGCTTTGCTACCAAGCTGAGTTCTGTGTGCTCTTGTGTACATTTGGTAAGGAAATTGCCAGCCCTTGTGACAAATCCTGGAATGAGGATTTGGGATGCAGAATTTGCAGCTGAGGCAGAATAAATTGGGGTCCTAGGAGAAAAACCCAACGGAGTGTTGCAGAAATACCAAAGAGGTTGTCTGTGAAATCCAGGTCTGAGAGCAGGGACAGATCTGTTCCTGACTTATTTGTCTTTGGGGAGCATCTGTACAGGGAGGAAATTTTCCATTTTTAGAGGGTGTACAAGGAGGTGAGAAAAAAAAATAAAATAAAATAACCCCAACAACAAAAACACTAGTAAGCCATAGGCTGCATGTCTGGAAGTTCAGTAGGAACTAACCAGGCACATTTTGTCCTGGAGTTAAGTATTTGTCCTGGAGTTATGTGGTGTCCTGTGCTGTGGCCATTTGAAGTCCTGAAACGTTTCTTGTTTTTCCTGAAAATGTGTGATCTACTTAAATATTTCTGGGAAGAAATGATGACCATCCTTTAATTTCTTGGATACCTCAGCAGCTACATTTGACTATTCCTAATTGAGTAGAAGCTGTTAAATCTGGGGTCACAAGCAGAAAGTCTCACTGAAAAGGATGTTTGTTTGTTTTGGGTAGTTTTTTTTTTTTTCTTTTTTTCTTTTTCTTTTTTTTTTTTTTTCCCCTCATATACATTGTTTCTTTCTTAAACATTAGACAAAATGTTAGACCTGAGGAGGTCCTAGACTTAAAATGTTTCCCCTTTTGTGCATGAAATACATGTTCTGTTTTGCCCTAATATTGTGGTTTTGCTTAAGAAAATCAGGCATTAGTTGAATTTTCATGTTTGACAGCCCTGTTTTAGAGTGAGAACCTGCAATAATTCTTCCTCGTCCCTTTCTGTGAACTTCCCTTCTCACGTATCTGAAGGGAGGAAAACCGAGCTAGCTGTCAACCCTTCTATGCTTTTGCAAATGGGGAGGGATCAAAGCTGTGGTTTAATAGCTCCAATATATATATAGATTGGATACAGGCTTACACCTGAACTTTGAAGCACAAACTCAATTCTAATTGCAAACCACTCAAGCTTTATTGAGGTGGTCAGTGTTATTTCGTCAGAGCCTTTTGATTTTCATGGTTTCTTGGCACACGTATTAGTAACTGAACTGTCGCCTGTGCTCTCTGATCCATGCTGTGTGACTGTTACATGGTCTCCAGTTTTCCTGCCTCTGTGTCTTTGACACCATGAACTAAGGGTTCATAGCATGAAACATGATGTGAAGTGCAGCCCTCAGTATTTCCATTGCAGATGGACCCCACATACAGCACATGAAGTTGTTATCCACATAACAACATTGCAAAAAAATAAAAAAAATGTCAGGTCTCCAGCTTCCAAATGGTAGCAGGAGGGGAGGACATCTGAGCTGTGTTTCACAAGTCTTTCTGCACCTACGCAGGTGTCAGTCTCTCGTGTCCAGCCACCCCACAGCCACGGCAAAGAGCAAGCAGCAAAGAGCACAAAGCAATAGCAAAGGTGATGCTTTCATTTTGCAAGGGGGAGTGGGCTGTGGTGAACCCCTGAAGATGCCTGTGCACACAATGAGTGCCCCGTCTGGTCTGGGACAATCAAGGTCTAAGGGCCACAGATGCTAATTTTGCTTGGTGTAGAGAGTATGCTGCTTTCTTCCTCTGTTCTGTATTGTGGCTGAGGTGGTAAAGCCTTGCTTGCGCCCTCGTATCACGTTGCTATCCCTTTTATTTTCTTTGTGATCACCGCTGGAAATTTTGTCCGATTAGAAGAAACTTTTACCTCTATTAAGCCCCCGAATCTCCATCAAGCGTCTGATAGACTGGGCCCTAACGGCAGCCGCTTTACTTCTTTTCAGGCACCATCCATCAGGCTGACAGTGACTGCCGATGGGCCAGTCATATTGTCTATATTTCATACACAAACATCAGGCCTGCTGACAGCACTTTGCACACTCGGAAATTGCTTTTGCTGTGAGCTGAATTTCAACTAGAGCTTTTTTGCTGGCTCCATCTCTCAGTGTTTATGACCCTCAGGAGCAGAGGAACTGCTGTGAATAGATAATGCTGAAAGCACTCTTGTAGCACAGAAGGTTTCATGTCTGAAGTATTTAATGTTTACAGCAAATTTGGTGTTTGTTAATTTGCATTTTTATGCATTCCTTAAAGAACTGTCACCTTATTCTTCTGCTCGTCCTTTATACAGATGTGTGGCAATTTCTGCTGGGGGGACAGTGCTGATAGGGGTGGGGGGAACGAGAAGAAGAGGTGCTAAGGGATGGGAATAAAGCAGGATAGAGCCACAAGGTGCTCTGTGGCTTGGGTAGCAAATCTGAATAATGCTACTTCAGAGGATGGGTAGGAAAGGAGTGTAAGCAGTGTGAAATTACCCCTTTGCACCACATTGGAGTAATTTTGATTTATAACATATCATCTGTTTAAAAGTCAAATGCATAGCATATAGGAAAAAAGACTAACCTGGAAGAGATCGTATCTGTTTGTCCTTTCCCTTAAAAGCAGACAAATTATTTTCCTTACTGGAAAGGACAGCTACCTGCTAATAACTCTCCCCTCCCAGCAGCTGCATTGTATTTCTTGTTGGTATAGAAATGCTTCTGCTGGGCTGTAATTGTTATGTTTGTGCACAGATGTAGGTTTTCACTTGGGTTGGTACCTAAAGTACCATGTGTCTGTGGGTAGGCTGGAGTCTTTGTCTATACCACTGTGCATGTTTTTACAGGAAGAAATGTGTTTGTGTTCACCTGCGTGTTTGTTTCCAGCTATCCTTGAGAAGTTTGTGCCTGGGTATCACTCAGAAACTGAAGAGTGGATGGGGAAGAAATAAAGATGGCTGTTTAGAAAGTTGTGCAGCAGTTTCAGCTGAACTATGGAGGTCACATAGATTAACCTACACCTACCAAATGTTCCCCAGGCAATCAGAGCACTCCGGCCAGCCAGGCAGTTTTATAAGGACTGTAAAGAATATACAGAGACATATCCCTGTAAAACCATTTCTTACCTGAAAGCTCAACGAGCCATGAAATTCAGGAAAAGAACAGCCATTTCTTGGGAAAATGTAATGTTAAGTGTCCCAAAATTAAACTCCAAGCCAGTATATTTTTGATGTTCAGCTAGAGTGACCTATGTTCAAGTAACATTAAAGAGAAATTTTCAGAGTAAAAATCCTATGTTAACAGGAAAAAAAAATCTCAGACTTTTCTTCTGATACCAGCAATGGCTTATTATATGTGTTGAAACTGAAAGATTTAAAAAGCATTATTTATTCTTTCATTTGTCCTCATAGCTTTTTTTGCTTTTTTTTTTTTTTTTTTTTTTCCCTCTGGTCATTTTTTCGGCTTAGAGAGAGCTGGAGATTTGACTAGTCAGTTTGTCTGCATATGTGCAGGTGATTTTACTGTCACGCTGTAGCTCAGCGATCTTCTGTTTGGGTTGCAAACTATAAAGGGTAACATTTAATCTCTGTGTTCTTTTTTTGCCAGGCCCGACTGACATTTGTGTTAGTGATTTTTTGTTGTTTTGTTTTGTTTTGTTTTTTCTCTACCCTTTTGCACTTTAATTTTTAAATGGAAAGTGAATGTTGTGCCTATAGCTTCCTGACAGGGCTAAAGAATGACACTTCTATTTCAAAAATAATTTGTATAAAAACTGTGGGGCAAAACTGATTTTCAAGAGACATTATTTTATTGATGATATATTGTATGACCTTTTGCATGATTATTGTTGAGATATGGGAATAGAAAGAATATTTCCTGCATTGATTTAACCTGAGGTACAAAACATTAAATACAAGTAAGGGCGGTTTCCTAAGTAAACAGCACCTTTTCAAACAACAGGTTATGTGGATGTTCCTATTACAATAACTCTTGTGCATCCCTGCTGAAACACAATGAAAGGGAGTTGTGTTCAAGTCTGTGTAATCACAGGCTATTTGTAGTACAGCAGTTCCTGGGATCTCCTGTTCTGATCAACATCCCATTGAATTTGTGCTGCCATACACTGTGAGCAAGTGTCTTCCATGAGAAGGTTGTGATTTATGAAGATTAGACAGACAGGCATTCTGCAATCCCCATTATAAAAGTGAGAGCTGAGAGGAGCTGAATGACTTGTTGAAAGTCAAATGCAAAGACCGTGGCAGAAGCGAGGAATCAATGCATGTATCATTTTGTGATGTGGAGGTTTCCTGCCCCTTACATCTCTGCTGGATGGGGAACAGTGGAGACAGGGCTTCCTGAAGATAGCATTGTGGCAGGAGTACAACATTCAATGTGTGATAAATGAGCACAGTGACTCAGGAACCAATGATGGGAATCCACAAAATGTCAGAGTCCTGGGAGATATGCTCCCAGGTAGCTGATGCTATGTCCTTATCATGAGTTGAGTGGAACAGAGACAGAACTGTGTGTTCACGTTGGGACACTTTATGTGTCTACCCTCAAAAAGAAGGAAACAAGGATGAGAGTGTAAAAGTGCAGAAAACAGCATTCGTATGCAACTGTTTCTCTGAAAATCATTTTCCTTCTAACTCTATTCCCTACATGCATTAGTAGTAGAAGCTGGACTCAAGTGTGAAGATATCCTGTTTTCCCTAACTTACCAACTTATCCAGAAAAAAACGAAGGAGGAGAGGTTAGTAGCACTCCCATCTCCATGCCATTATTGCAGTTATATCTACCTTTGCGCTACTTGAAAATGGCATTTAACGTGAAAAAAGATCTCAGTTCAGTACCTGGAACCTCTACGTACCAGTTCAGAACAAATAAGAGCAGAGGCGTAATGGAGAAAAAAATGAAATTTTTGGTTGACTTCTGATGTCCTGAATGACCTTGGGCAAGTTGTTTTAACTCTGGGCTTCAGTTTGCCAATGTGCAACGTGACACCAATAACTTACGTAACTTGCAAAGTGTTTTAAGATCTGCTAAAGATTAAAAGTGTCACAGGGAGCATAAGCATATTGAACAGTAACCACAGTTATCAGTGATGCTTATCGAGACTTGTTCCATTACGAACATGGCAGTGGTGGCTGTAGCATGTGAAACGGTAGATGAATAAATTGGGAATCTATGATGGGGCCATCTGTATGATTTCACTACAGGAAATTTGACAGTGTTCCCTTTATCTAGCTGTAGTGTGAAGGAAGAGGAAGGATGCACAGCTATTATACGATGTAAGTTATGATAGGCTGTTCTAACGGAGAGAAAGAATACAACACTTAACTCTTTGATAAATCTGCACATGGCTGTTAGAATATAAACAGTTGTGAAGCAGTGAAAGAAGTGCTTGATGGTGGTTTTTATCAATTTCTGGGCTCCTCAAAGAGGATTAACTGGCTTTGGGGAGTCATGGGGACTTTGACTTTCAGAAGCGACTATCCACGATACTAGACAGTGTGACAGTCTAAGGCAGTAAAATACCCACAAGGTCCCCTTTGATGTGGAGAATGTGTGGCAGGTTCCACCTCCCCAGGGAATCTCATTAGGTATTGCTGGAAGGAATTGAAACAGTCAAGAAGCTACTCAACATCTCTCTTTTCTCTCATCACATTAGCCATTGGGAAGCAATTTTCTTTTGTTGTTTTATGATCTTTAGAGATGAGCTGAAGATCTCAGCCCTGTTCTCTGGATAAGTAAAAAATGTTTTGAGTCTTTTTCCCCCTTCTTTCTTGGTATTTAAAAACTATTTTCCCAGACCTTATTTTGATAATGCTAGTATCTAGAATGTATATCTGAAATGGCAGGAAGTCCCATACCAGCTGTGTTCCATTTAGGAACACAGGATCCTCACATCTCCCGTTCCACTCCACACATGTAGGTGTGCATACAGTTAATTTCTAATGTGAAACGTAGCATTTCAAAACTCCTGAGTATCCAGTGATTCTTTTGGGTCACTCACTGCAATACCTCCATTTTGGTTCAATAATTTCTAATCAGATGAGATCACTTAGGAAATATATGTGAGAAACTTATTTTTGCTGTAAATGAAAATAATTTATTTCCATGTCAAAAGATAAGTAATTTTTACTTTATTGCTAATCTTTTTATTTTCTTCATGAATCTACAATAAATGACAATAAGTTTGTCATGGAAGGGAGACCTAAAAGGTGTGTAATTCCCATGATTTCTTCCCCTGGAGCATTCCTGATTATTGATACATTCTGTCACTTAAGATTTACATCATTGATTAGCGTGATTTAGAGTGTCATGGCTTCACATTCTTTGAGCTTTTCTAGCAAAGCAAGCAATTTAAAGTCATAGCATGTGATACAAGATTTCAAAGCAGTAATTCAGCTGCAATGTTATGTTTGATCTAGCATTTACTGCCTACCTACTATAACAACTGGCAGTTTATAAACTTAGAGATTAAAATGATGAGAGCTTTAGAAACTCATATAACAATAATGAAGTAGTGTATGAATGCCTGTGATTTTTTTTTTCTGCAGTTTTCTTCAGCATCCTCAGGTACTTGGCAGATACTGGGGATGTTCATGGATATGCCCAATCCATGAAGTGTAGATTAGCCATGATAATCAAGCCAGAGAGAGTTCAGACTTGAAGGGTTTGTTCTGTCCATATCCATCTGCCTTTCTGCGGTATATCTCTGTTCAAAGTATAAAAGTGAGCTACATTTTTTTATGTCCTCCAAGCCTCATAATTATTTAGATTATCACTGGATGTTGTACTGTCTAGGGCTTAACATTGCCACCAGTGATCACAGTGAGAAACAAGTGGATAGACTTTAGGACAGGCCATGTCAGGCAACGTTTAAATTCCTATGTCCATGCTGCTTAAGAACTGAACTGGGGTCCTCTCTGTTCCTGCTATGGGACTCTGAATTTCATAGCCCAGAACTTTCATAGTGGAAGTTGTTTAAAGGTTGTCTTGGCCAGAGCTGTGCTTTGGCTTATCAGATATTGCATTACCGTTGTTCCCAGAGAACTAAAATTTCCCCAGGTCCTTTCATGCAGCCTATCTGTAACATACCTGTTGACATGAAAACAGAAGTTAAAAAAAAAAATGTAATTCATAAGAAAAGTCTAATTATTTGTGACATTTCATCCATCATGTCCTAAGCTTCTCCAGAGGAAAGTAGTAACATTTCGTCTCCTTGACAGCAAACAACACACTGACGGACTGAAAAATGTTCTGCTATATTTCAAACTGCAGCATTTATGAGTAAAGAGCAAGTGCAAAATAAATAGCAAGAGTAAAGAGCAGAAACCCATGTAAGTAGGGGGCAGAAGCTTGGAGAGCTTTATAAAAGCTTTCTCTTGGTTTAAAATAAAAATAAAATAACAACAAAAATCCTTCCAAAATAACCAGAACTTCTCAGGGTAAACAGTCGGTTGGATGGAAACTATAAGACCACTCAGCCCCATCTGCATGGGCTTCCCTAACCACTCCTGTGAGGAGATGCCTTGGGTGGACATTGCAGCATAGTGCAGTTCATGGAGGGCAATAGGAGCAACTGAAGACAGTCTGGAAACTGCCTTTTAGGCTACCCCCCTACTTCTATACCCAGCACTTCAGGACTTGAAACGGAGTGCTTATGTGATCTACAGGGCAGAGAAGCAGAGCAAGGCTATGGAGCCTGCCCTCATATTTTTGTTTTCCCTGAAAATGACAACTAAGCCCCTGAACATTGCTGTTGATTCATATGAAAAATGACTTTGCTTCTGCATGTTCTTTCCTTAACAAACCAATCTAATTAATTCCCCGTACTGACATAATCATCTCTCTCATCTCTCTCCTCTACATTACTGTTAGATTACTGTTAGGTTTTTTTGTTTGTTTGTTTGTTTGTTTTGTTGATTATCTGATCGTGGATGACCTATCTCTTTCTGCATGGCCATTGTGGTCCTTCTTTCAGACCTAGATATGTCTGTTTCAGAAACTTAAGGTCTCCTCCCACTTCAGCAAAAATAGTGCCTCTATTAGTAACCCCAATTCCTACAAATGTGCAGATATTAAATTCCTACTGTTTTCCTTGGTAATTTGAGATCTCATGTCTGTGAAACATTCGGTTTCCATACATCAATGGGCTGTGAAGGTCACCTATGGTAGCATGTGCATACAGCTCTTCAGCTGTTTTTCAACAGCTTTATGGTGTGCTATTGACAAATCTTAAGTTCTCCAGACTTCATCATTTAAACAAGCACCAGGGACAAAAGAAAAGTGCAAGATCTCCGTGTGGGGCATCAATGGAATCTTCCATCTTGGAAGTCTAATGAAGAACAGTAATGAGCTGGGGATTTTTGATGTTGTTTGGGTGTTCTTTGTTTTCTGATCTCTTGTTTATAAGAAATCTGTGCTACAGTTTCTGTGTGTAAAGTATCTCTCCTTTTAACTTGGAAAAACTGCAAATGTTCTTTGAGGAAAAGGCAGGTTTATGCAGACATTCCTAATCTTTTACAGGGTGGAGGCTCTTTCATTTCCATTCTTTTTCTTCTTTTCCGTTTCTGTTATGCACACACACAAAAAACTCAGGAGTACATTGTGAGCTGAACTGTATTTTCTGTTTATTGCCACCAGGTTAATAACAGTAATGGTGCGAGGAGAAAATGAAGTGTTATGTAAAATCCTGCATTGCAGATTTTGGTGCTGATGCAAAGAGCTCAATAAAGTGTAACACTTTAATCATGGAGATAAAAATCACACAGCAGCTTCACAGTCTTCCAAGATGCAGAGCCTTAAGACAAAAAAGAAGTGGGAAGAGAAAGAGAAACTGACAATATTACTGAGTCCCAGAAAAGTTAGGGAAGAAAACAGCCCACTTTCTTTTCCTGTGACGCTTTGATTCAGTCACTGTATTTACAAGATAAACAACTGAAAATGTGTGTATATGAATTTCCTGGTATTAGAGAGAGCAAAATGCCACAGCCTTATACACAACTCAATGACATTTACAAGAACCTGAAAACCTTTTAAAAAACAAAGCAAACAGCTCTCCCTCCCTGCCAAAAAAAAAAAAGGCAAGCAAAAAACAAACAACTATAGCATGGTATGGTGGTATATATTGTTTTTCTTTTTTTTTTTTTTTTTCCAAGTAGGCAGGCAGCCAAACATCATGTTAACTATAGTGGCAAGAATAGTGGCAAGAAGTACATATTCAGCATGCTAGCACAGAAGACAGCTTGATTTTGGATGGTGCTTATACTCTGTATATCTTTGACTGGTCTCTGTATCTTTGAGCTGGTCCACTTGCTATGAGGCACCTGACTGCAGCCATGTGCCAAATTTATTCTTCTTTGAAAAATGTTTCCTAAAAATTTCTATTCCCCAAATCTTGGCTATTAAAAATGATAAAAGAATATTATTTGGAAGAAAAAATACATGGAAATACCTAGTTTGGGGTCAAGAAGAATGCCTTGGGTAACTCAGATGTGTCATGTTGCTTTGTTCCTAGTATCTGCAAACAGAGGAGCTGAGTGCAGTGTGGGAATCTTTGTGGTGGAGCCCACCTTGGCAGAGGTTTCTCCACATCAGGGTGGTGCAGCCCTAGCAGAGAAGCCATTCCAAAGAAGTGAGAAATTCAGTGAGAAATGTAATTCAGTTTTAGGTGGTGCCTGACCCTTTGGGAATCAGCAGCCATTACCTGGAGCAGCACAGCAGCCTGATGAGCCACATTGTCCAGTATACGAGCAGAAGGGAGGTGGTTATACCTTAGCTTCATTGCTGGGGCTCCACTGGCTGTGGTTTGCCTAATTCCTGCCTGTTTGCAGCTGGTTAGAGCTGCCTGTTTCAATTTATTCCATAGTTATCCCCTTGGGTAAGATTTAAGGTTAATTCAAGGGCATGCAAAACCTTGCTGGGGCTGGAAGGTAACCCAGAAGGTTGAGTGTTTCCACCAGCTGTGATAACCATGTGCCTATGTTTGGGACTGCTGAGTGAGAATCTCCTACAGAGACAGAATCAAGCGTATGTATGACTGTTTTTTGGTAACTGATAAACTCTGTCATCACTGCTTACCCATGATATGCCCATCATAAAGACTGCCTGATTACATGGCTGGTTTAATCTGTATAGCATGAAAGCTGACATTTTATATTACTTTATATCCTCTTGTCCAGCTGAGTTCACTTGTGTGGAATTAACAGATGTCAGATTTGGACATTATGGGCATGGATGCCACAGAAATGTGTGTAAATAGACCATCCCTCATGTAGTATTGTTAGACTTGGTCATGGTAAGAGATGGCAAAGGATGGAAATGTTTCACAGGATTCCATAATAGTAAATCGGTGGATTGTGGGGAGAGCTCAGGGGTGCATCAAACTGACGTGAGTTTGGAGGCTAAAATTGTATCTGAAGGGCTTTTCTGAAGTAAAAAAACCTCCTGCTCTTTTACTGAAATAATGTCTAAGTCCAAGAACAGTATCTGTTTCCCTATGGTTTGTTACAGTATTCATCACCCTTTGATGTAATTGCATTAATGATCTACTGATCTCGACATTTTCTCAGTTTTATCCAACATATTTGGGGTAAAGGATCAGGTAGGCTGTAATTACCAATATGTCTTGTAAGACTGCATACCTGCTGGCTGTAAGCTCATTCATCAAAGTGAAGGGGCAGTGGTTCTGGGAAAACTGCCATGTTGTGTCAACAGGTTTTGTTTGCTTGTGAAGATTGCAGGCAACTGGATGGATTTGAAGAGCTGCCTTTTTAAGGACAGAAGCGAATAAAAGCAAAGTCCTGGGGGTGTTTTAAAACTAAATTAATAAATAAAAAACCCAAACACAAAACCTCTGTGAAGAGTTACTCTGTATGAATCATACAATTGATTCTTTGAGTGGGGGGGTGATGTATGGGCAGCTCAAGGAGCCGATTGGGCTGGAAAAGAGACGCCTCCAAATATTTAGACTTTTTTTGGCTAGCTGGAATGGTTCCCTAGATGATAACATGGGTCCCCAGCAAACTGTGAGAGGTTATGGTACTGTATAGACCTGGAAATGAGCTGTCACCCATGGGTAGGTGAAGTGGGAAAGGTGGAGTTCTTAAGGCTGTCCTTTTGATGAAAACATGCATGTGAGAACACAGGATCAGTTCCAAATGGGGCTGCGATGCCTTCTGAGTGAAAAGGATGGCAATAAGCATGAATGCATTGATTGAATTGATGTAGATACTGCTTTTAGGCTGAGAAGTGCTAGAAACACTGGCACTGTTTGATGCAGAACCAATAGACTCTTTTGCTCTTTGTGAGGGTAGCACAAAGGGGAACTCACCAGAGACAGAGGGACCACTGTGATAATGGATGAAGTATATCAGAATATGCTTTCCAATAGCAAAGTAGTGTTTGGGATAGTGTCCTGGGAGACTAGAATCACTGTCTGCAACTTTGAAAAGAGCAAGTTAGTGATTTCCTAGTGCTGGGTATGTAGCACTCTCACCTCCCAGGCATTTAGATTGTGTGTGCCTTTTCCAACCATTTATGTACTATTTCATTTGCTTTTAAAAAATACAGCCAGACCATTTCTACTGTGTATTTTTTCTTTATCCCATTTGTTTTTTGTGGGTTTCTCTCAATATAACACATGAGTCAAAAACAATCAATGTAAAGACTCACAAAGTGGTGGCTGGATCTGTGGTTAACCCTTGTTTTAAAAATGATGAGGTTCCTTTTTTTTTTTTTTTTTTTTTTGCCTGTGCCCTTTTAACACTGTGGGTCAGCTCTATGTCAGAGAGAAAACAAACAAACAAACAACAACAACAACAACAAAAAAAAAACAGAGAGGGGCAATCCAGCCCTGGACTGAATGAGCTGCTGTGGTACGTCTGTACCTGTTACTGCTGGGGTGCTCCAGCCGGACAAAGTGGTCAAAAATGTTGCTACATCCTTCCACAGACTGGGATGGCATTCTTTGAGCATGGTACTTAGAAGTGTATTTGTTTGATTGACTCCCTGGTTGGAATTGATACTCATTTTCCTTGCCAGAAAGAAAAGGGGTGGGGGGGAAAGAAGTTAATTGCTGACAGCTTTAAGGGTCATCACAGTATTTGTCTCCACTTCCATTCTTTTACAAAGGCTTTAATACTATGTAATTATGAATTTGTTCTAAGTCTTATTTTCTCTTACAAGCAGATCACCTCGTGCCTTGAAGCATTTGCAGTAGTTCCAGCAACGAAACCAAGGCTATTGTAGCACAGAAATCTCTAAAATTGCAGTGATTTTCAGTTGGACAGTGACCCACTGTACGTCTGAAAATGTAGGTGTTGCTCTCAGGGAGCTGCGTTTGGCATAATTTGCTCTGTGAGGACAGGGCACAATGAGATCACAACTTCTGCTGGTCTCAGCTATTGAGCAAATCCCCATCAAGGCTAATAGCCAGTTCTCCTTTCCCCTTGATCAGCTGGGCTTTGGTCAGTGCCGAGTTGAACATTGTTCACTTAATGAACAGCTCCCAGAATGCAAACTTCACCTGTTATCCTTCCATTTAGGAAAATTGAGAGTTTAGTCTTTTGTACTCCATATTCAAGAGATGAGAGGGGAAAAAACACCTAAATGCCTCCATTTAAATGTAAATTTTGACTTTTCATGTCTGCCTAAGTAGGGTATTTGTTTTTATAAACAATGTGTATAAATAAAAGCCATAGAATTGAAAGGATAAAATCCCTTTCTTGTTAATATTGATATATTTTCCACACAATAATCTTGCTCTCATCATGTTATATATTTTTCTCTTTCTTTTTACTTTAAAACTAATTTTGCTGTGAGAACAAGAACAGGAGATCGTTAGGAGGAAATATTCTGGTGCTGGCTTGCACAGAGAAAACATGCCATCTGCCTAATGTGTTTCATCTTGTGTCAGCCTAAGATGTGTTGTTTGGGTTTAACATGCCAGTCACTAGCCTCGAAAGAGTTCAAGCAGCAGTTCTGACACATATCCTGGCTAGAGCTCCAAATTCTTCCTGCCTTCCAGGCACTCTGCTTGCTGTGAAATAGGCCTCAAGATTTCGGGCAGAAGGTGCAATTCCCATCACCTACCATGTCCTTGTATCAGAGCACTACTGGCATTTGTGCAAGGAATGTAAGTGGTTTGGGTTGTATTTTCAGTCTTCATCATGTTATGTTGTCAGGAACCAAAAGCAAAGACCCACCCTGAAAGTGGCGTGTGGTGGTGGGTCTGAGGAGCTGGTGGACAATGATGTGGTGGTGTCTCCCAAAGGCAACCATGCGGTACAAGCTTTACCCTTCCCTGGAAGAGCCATTTGGTGCAGCACTTGAGTCCCAAAATCAGAATAGTCATTCAGTTGAGCCCTCCTCACTCTGAATGGAGAGGTCTGTACTGTCTGACTTGTGGCTCATCACTAGTTTGATATCTGTCCCTGCTCCAGCGTGCATTGTGGACTTGGCTGCCAGCAGGAATGGGACATGTTTTGGGGCTCAACGCTGTCATCTGAACCAGCCAGAGACTGAGGTTCAGAAGCAGGCCCTTCTTTACCAGATATTTCTTCTTCTTCAGTCACAGACTTTTCGCCTGATAAATGGATGGCATATGTCTCAGCTGGGTAAATGTAGCTGGTCATATTTTGTTACGCTGTGCATAATAAAGACTTTAGCTTATTTTGTTATTAAGAAAAGAATTTGGCAGACAGCTTTAAATGTCTGCCTAAGGACAAAATGAACTGAGTTTTGTAGATAGCTGCTTTTTTTTTTTTTTTTTCTTAATAAATAAATAAATGGAAAGATTTTTATGTTGATAATAAAAATAACTAATGCAGAGATTTTTCCACTAGTGCCTGGAGACATGGACAGATGTGGGATTTTGAAGGGATAAAGAATTGAATTCTGTTGGCAGGTAGTTGCTATAAAAATGACTATCCTTTCTGCCTCTTATTGCAGACCAACATTCAACAAATGAAGAGTTTCTGAGAAAGCTAATAATGACAGGATCAGGTTCCAACCACCAGAGATAGCAGAAACCTCCTCCCTTCAGAGAAATCTGAAGTTAAAGGGAAGTGGTTGGGAGAAATGGGAGCTTTATTAAAGTTTACTAACGGACTTTCTCCGACTCAGGATGCAGTGTGTGGGAGCATGGAGGAGAGCAAACCAGTGGGGAAAATACAAAGAAATAGAATGAGTTCACCAAAAGTTTGTTTTGCCCATGAGTTTTCTGCTGAAGTTTTATGCGATTACTTTCTGCCTCCAGAGAACTTTCATTAAACTGTCCTATATATTTTGTTTCTGTCTTGTTCTGCAGTCTGTTGGAATAAGAGGGTATTCTTGTGGGACTTCTCTGGTTCCTTTGGTTAGAAAGAGCTGGTGATGCATCTTTGGGAAGGCAGGTCAGCTCTTTGGAACCATTTGGATGTGTTCCCTGACGTTAAGAAGCTGGGGCAAATGTGATCCCTCTGTATTTTCACTTGAGTTTTGGCAAGTGGCTAGCTTACGTCACATCTTATAATACATCCAGTTATGGGGAAATGTCTTATTCTGAAATGTGGTGTCTTTTTTGTCTTTTTTTTTTTTTTTTTTTTTTTTTGCATTACTAGCTTTTCTTGTATCTGAGTAGTATTCAGCATTCTAGCTAAAGCTTAGGTCAATCTCTGAAGGGACCATAAAGCAACAAACTCTAGTGTAAAGTGTTAAGAGCTACTAATATTGTTGACTGCCATTTTTCCTTTAAAACTCTGATACCATTGCACTGAGCTGTTTACTGTCCCTTCTCTTGGCATCAGACTATTGATTTGAAACTTTACAAGTGACACAAATTTATGTAAGGTCTGGCATATCTTCTCAATTGAGGAAAAAATCAGCAAGAAAGAAAGGCCTCTAATTTCAGTGGTAAATCAAAGAGGTAATATTAGGAGTGTAGTTACCTTTGTCAGTGACAGAGGATAAACCACTAGATTGATCCATATCTAAGTGGTTTCATTCACATGTTGAAGAACCTATCTTTCTCCAGGGACTGCTGAGGTAGTATAGGGACCAATATAATTTTGCTTGACCAAGGAGTGCCAGCCATTTGTTGTTAGGATTTCACATTCACACAGCAAATTAGACCATGGAGAAATGAAGTATAACACCATAGTAGCAGAAGTTAGAAAGTCAAATTCATCTGATTTCAAATCTCCAAAACTAATTAGAACAGGAATCTGGCTCCTTAGCCCAGACTGGGAGGAAAGCATCGCTTTGTAGAATCACAGAATGGTTTGGGTTGGAAGGTACCTTAAAGATCGTCTAATTCCAACACCCCTGCCATAGGAAGGAACACCTTCCACCAAACTGATGAACAGCATATTTAGAATTTAACTGCTACCTGAATTGTTGCATCTATCAGAATATCTTGACAAACCACAATTATATTGTTTCACAGTGCCGTTGGGTTGTAGGGCTTTTGAAGCCCTACAATCTGTTCTGGCTTCTGAAGCAGTCAGTAAAGTATATCATAGACCTGACTAGTCACTCTAGCTTTTGGTGACTCACGCTGAAAACTGTACATGGACCATCAGTGCTGATGTTGTTTTTAGGAGAGCAGAGATCAAACATTGACTTGATACACCCATAATTTAGAGCAAATTGCTTTTTTGTCCATTACAGAAAGCTGGAAAACAGGGTACAAGGATGAAAATGAGTTTAAAATGAATGGTATAATGAATAATGGTAAAATGAATATAATTTTTTTATGTATATATTCAAAGATGAATTTTGTATACACACTTATGAAGATGTATATATTCATGCATAAGAAAAAGCCAGCACAAAACACCTAAATCTCTAAGTCAAGCATTGTCTCTGTGAGTCAACTTCTACTGTCTCGGATAGGAAATACACTTTTTCAAAGAAACTATAGCTTTGTTTAGTTCTTTGTTTAGTCTCTTCAGATTGTCAGTCTGGTTATTTCTTTTACCATTGTGCTGAATCTTGAGTCCCTGATATTCTGAGAGACCTGGATCCTCTTTCTAGGAATTGGTTTAAAAAAAAAAAAAAAAAAAAAAA
Source organism: Nettapus auritus (assembly GCA_011076525.1). Lineage (NCBI taxonomy): Eukaryota > Metazoa > Chordata > Aves > Anseriformes > Anatidae > Nettapus > Nettapus auritus. The sequence continues at coordinate 23,910,087 of CM021772.1, read as the reverse complement.
AAAAAAAGTGTTCCTCAATATGTTTGCAAGGCATATGTTGCCTTTGAGATCTTGCCTTGAGAATTTACTTAAAGACACCATTAACTGCCCTGCTGTCTGGTTTGATGGGCAGAGCACAAGGTGATAATGCCTGCAGCAGCACAGTTGCCCTATCAGCCAGTGTAGGTTGGGGAATATTGGAGAGAAAAAAAAAAAAAAAAAATCAGATGTGTCTGATGCTGATAAGTGCCTTGCAAAAGGCATGATGTGTTGTGCTTTCAGTCATAAAAGCAGATCCTTCCAAAATGTCCATTACATTTTAACTTTTATAGCACTGTACAGGTATTAAATACCACTAGATGTAAAGCACTGAGGAAACATTCTGCAGTTTGTGGGAAATGCTGTGCTGATCTGAAAGGCTGAGCTGTTTCTGAGCCAGTAAAACTCAGGGAAATCTATTCTTCCAGCTGAGGATGAATCTTGGGTCAAAAAGAAGATATCATGGACAGTTCTTTTTTCTTTTATTTGTTAGCATGCTGACCCTCCCTCCAGTAGCTATGTCTGCTGTATAGTCCATAATCTCTTTCATTGGCCTTGTGTTTCTGTTTATCAGCTTTCACTTTTATCTCTTACTTGGCTGTGCTTGTTTCCTACGCCAAGTACAAGGAAAGAAAAGAAAGCGGCAACTTTCAGAGGAACAGAATAAGACTAATGACCATAGATGACTTCTACTTGTGGTGAGGCTGTGCCAGGAAGACAGCTACAGATCGTTAGTTTGCTTTTCAGCTGTCCATCACTAGTAGAGCACATGCGCAGTGTCCTTTCACAGCCTTCCTGTGTCTTCCCAAGGAAGTAGGTGGCCACATAACTTTGGAATGACACATCTCGTGTTGTTTCCTTCCAGGTTTGCAGTTTGCATACAAGTATGTTTGTCTCTTTCCTATTCCAAGTTGATCAGTGTAGTCAGGATTTACTTAAGGACTACCACTACAGGTCATCTCATAGGTCCAACTAATCTGATTTTCTGCATCTTTGTTAGAAGCAAAAGATGACACTTGGGAAGCATCTTTTGAAAGCTCACGTGTAAAATGAGCCCACACATTTTATGTCCAGCTTCTACTAATCATTGCTTTTGAGGTTTCTGGATTTAAAAGCTTTATGTAGTGAGGACCTACAGTCCAGTAATTTGTCTAAACTCTCTTTAACATGGTTTAAACTGTAGAAATATGCTTTTTTTTTTTTTCCAACAAGCAATGTGTTAATATTCTAAGAACTACACAAGTCATATTCTGAAATATAAATTAAAGTCTAATTGGAAAATAAAAACTATGATGCTGCATCAAACCCAAGGTCTGTTTGTCTCAGTATCCAATGGCCTATTGCAGATACTAAGGGATAGACTGCAAGAAGGGGGCAAAGCCTCTGTCAATGTATAATTTGGGGATTTTCTGATCAAGAATTTATGTTCGCTTCTTTGTGTGTGATGGTAGAATATTTTTCTTTGAATTTATCTAATTGATCTTTATGTTTTGGCCAAAATCTGGTGGCAATGATTTCTGCAGCATAAGGTAATTTTAAAAGTACTTAATTTTGTTTGCCTTAGGTCTTCTGCCTGATGACTTTATATTCTGTCAGCTGTTACTTATTTAATGAGAAATAATGAATAATGCCATATATTATTTGAGAGACTAGAGAAATTGGTTATTAGGAATTTGATTTGCTTACATGCAATTTGTCCAACTGGATTAGTCTCTAGGAAATTAGGAGACAGCAAGTCATAATTCCTAGCCTCTCTTTTGAGCCTCTTTCCCTTTGTAATTGGAGGAGAGACAGGCAATGTCTTTGGGCCTTATTTAGGTACTTACAAAGTAAAGACTGTGTACCTTAGAAGATTCTGCAGGGGTATAATTAAAAGTTATTTGTAAAACACAAATTGATTAACACTTCTATGAAGTGAATAGTAAACAGGTACTCTTGGACTTAATATAGGTTCAAGTATATAAGCAGCAATTAATGAAGCCTGGAGACTTGCCTATGGTTACACAGCAAGCAAGTGGGTGTCTAAGGAGCAGTACCAAGGAGTGCTAATTTCCCTGATACAGCTACTGGGAGCATTTCAGCAGAGAAAACTTTCAGAACCAGACAAGAGTGAAACTGAATCACCCAGCAACAACATGGTCACTTAGATATTTCTGTTTTGTTACCCAGTTTCCTTGCCATTAATTGCCAGAATTACAATGCTGCTTCAGCTTTTTTTTTTTTTTTTTTTTTTTTTTCTCCTGCTGTTGTTTTTTTAAAAAAGACAAAACAAAACAAAACTTGTTGGTTATTTTGCCATAGTTCCATTTTCTCTGAAAAGCTGTCTTTCTGTAAAGCCAATGCTATTGCAGACAAGTGAGCAAGGTGGGATTTCCAGAGCTGGTTTAGCAAAGCATCTGGTGGTGGATCCAGATCTCATAGGGCTTCCGTGTCAACATGTGCAGAGCAGGGATGTGCAAGTGAGGTCTGAGATAGCCATGGCCAAGTGAGATCATCAAAATTAAGTGTGAGATAATGGCCCGAGACCCAGTACAATTCTGGTGCTTTATTCTTATTAACCAGGCAACTAAAATCTTCAGAGCTTGCTGAGGTCAAAGCCCATCTCTCTGAGTGTCTGTGCATGTTTGTTCCTGTATAAAGAAAAGAGAGAGGATGTGACAGAACAATGACTCTCCTTGTTCAGAGTTACCATTCTTTTTTTGGCTTGGGGTCAGGCCCAAAATCCAGAAAGAGTGTATTTCTTGATTCCTATTCATTGAGGGTAAAAATTATACAAGAATTTTCCATGCAGCTGACCCAAAAGTCTTGTATAAACTTGATCTGGGTCTTAAAATTGTCCCTTTGGCCCCTTTCTAATTTAATATGCATTTGAACAGAAGTGACTTCTTGATGGAGCCTTTCACCTCCAGGTCACCCTTTCAAATCCAATTCAGGCTTGTCGTGACCAAATGTTACTGCCATCTGACGGCTCTTCTGTGTGAATTGTTGGCTTCAGTCCAGTAGCTGGTGGACAGGTGCCTGAATTGCAAAAACTGCCAGAGCTGACACTAACTGGAAGTCTCTGCGGAGAGGTCAAAGAGTGAATCAGCCTGGCAGATGAATTAACACTTAACTTGTACGCACTGTGATGCTTTATATCTTCAAAGCGCTTTACAAACGTCAGCTAATCCTCAGGAGGTGTTGTTATCTGCACCGGCAGGTGAGAGAAGCAAGCAGATAGAGAAAGAACCAGGGTCAGAATATGCATGTTGCTGATCTCCCACTCCAGCACCAAAACTACACATTTAGCTCCTTTCAGGCCTACAGATGGGCACACCAGAGCAGGGTTCAAGATAACTGAAGGGGGTTCTTCTCTGAATAAAAGTATCCCTCGCTTTTTAAGAGGCATGATAACATTGATGGACATGTCGTCCTTTTGCTGTATGAATCCATGGAACCAACAGAATTCTCTTCTCCATCCTCTTTGAGTCACTAATGATTCATGTCAGATTATGCCTATTAATAAGAAATATCATTATTCAGATTGAGAAATTGGCATGTAATCAGATGGGTAAGACAATCAAATGACTTCTGAATGGCAACTGGACTGGAGTGGTCCAATCCAAGAACCATCTGTCAGAACATCACTGAAATAATTTGGAAAAAAAAAAAAGTGTGAAGTGTCGTGAAGAACTGCTAGAAGGTCATGCAAAATTAGTGGGGCATCAGTGTTTGCAAGCTACTTTTGCAGGAACACTTAAAAGACATTCTTGGATCGTACAAACATATCTATAGGGATAAGGAGAAATTGACTGCTCTGCTTCGTATCAGTGAGAATAAGAGTGTATTTAAACTGGCATTTTCCTTTTCACTGGAAGCAAGACGAGGAAATATTGTTTTAAAATGTTTTTAACGTTTAGAATTTTTTAAAAAATAGTAAACCACTTTTCTACTTATCTTATGTAAATAATTGCTTTGGTTGCCATGGTGTTGCACAAAGGTGAATGGATCACCATGAGATGATGAATGGAAGGAGGAAGATGAGGTTGTCCCTATGGTTACAAAAGAGAGTGGCATATCTCTGAAATAGTGCCTCTAATACGGCATGGCTTACATCATCTGCAAAATTGGAGAAGACACTTTGGGCCCAACCTTTGGAGGCTGTAGAATGGCAGAGGAAAATATTCTTGGAAATATTTTTTAAGAGTTTATGCTGTCTCTTTCAGATTTATGGGAAAAATAAGGGAAGAAGGTAAACGTTAGAAAAGTGATTTGAGTAAAATTCACCTTGCCAGGCATCCAAATTTGGATATCTCAGGGGAAGTTTGAAAATATGAACTATAGCCAAACAGCCCAAACTCTGCCTCATGTTCCCTTGCATAGTCAACAATAGATGAGTGTCATGTATCCCTAAAGAGTGATCCAAGGCACTGGACAGAGTTTCCTGGAGCTGAGAGGGCCAGAACTGATGGTTTCTAGCTGAATGTGGACTGCTGAACATGTGATGCTGAATGCTTAGTTTTTCTTGATTTTGCTTATTAGCATCTTGGAGTTGTGTTTTCTGGTGTCACCTGCAGTAGCTGCCAAAATATGAGCATGTGGTATGGTATGTACATGAAGACAGATAGATCTGAGACCTTTGCATAATTTTCTTTTGAGAGCAGTAAGTCTGGAAAGTCTTCCTGGAGGCTGTTATATTCACTACAACTAGTGACAAGCCATGGTTTTAACAACTATATAAAACATTGCAAAAAATGTATCCCATCCCCCATATGATATATTGGCCCGAAGAAGGCTTTTGGACTGTCTTTCTAAACCAATTGCTATGCCCAAGAATTAATAAAATACATATTGAAGTGACAGCTGGTGGACAGAGCTGGCTTTTTCCTGCATCACTTGCCTCTCTAGTGGCCCATGTTCTGGGCTTGATGCACAGTTATCCTTTTATTACAGCTTTTATTGATTTTTTTTTTTTTAATGTCGATTTCCTTAAGAATCATAATTGCACTGTTCAAAATCTAAGTCTGGTCATATTGGCACTAGCATTAACATCATTCTTTCCTCTTGCTCTTTAATTACTGACCTTCCAAAGGCATTCCACTAATAAAATAAAAATGCAGACAAGTTGAGAATGTTTTCTCAAAACACTTCACATGGCAACACGCACCTGTTTCTGTGCTACTTTGCCTGTTTCATGTCTTAACAATAAATGTGAGCTTTCATTCTTTATCCATGGTTTCTTTCATTTTTCCCCTCCCTAATTTTTATGTATATTTCTCAAACTGTCAGAAACTTTATTCTGACCCAGGAGAACAGTGAAAATTGTGTGCCACAAAGGCAGGCATTCAAATAAACTTTAGAGCAGAAATTCTTTCACTTATTTATTTACTCTGTTTTTATGTGGTAAGAGGCAAAGACCATTCTTTTCAAGAGAGAGAATGTTAACTGTTGTTTTCTAGGAAGTGGGGTTCAATCACTGTCAGTCTAGTGAGTGTTTTCTGTTTTGACACAGAGAAAAGAAAGAGCAAGTCTGCCTTTGTTTTCTCCAACTCTGTAAGCTGGGTCATCCAGGTAATTACAGCTTTACTTAAAAAAGAGAGCATGAGAGAGAAATCCTCTGCTGCTGCTTGTAAGCACAAAGAAAAGACACTTGAGGGAATTAAATTGCATGATGATTTTTATAAAGCATCTGAATCATTTTGCATTCCACCTCTAAAGCAGAAAATGATGAGTTTAATATAACATTGTAGGATGTAACATGTAAGTCTCTCAGAAGGCAACTATGGCAGCCAGAAATGTTTGAGCCTGGTTATTCATTATTTTCTTCTTAAAAGCTGAAGCAACTGTGACTGAGACTTTGAGCCACATCTAAATTTATTCCCATTCTTACTTGCAGATGCTACTGCTTTAGAAGCCATCAACAGGGTGGGTTCTGCTGTGTAGATCCTGTCAGATGCCCTTGTGGTTTAACAGTGGATAGAATTAGTTTATGTTTTAAGTGTGTTCATGTGCTCATATATAAATGCACACATAAATTTATTAATTCATTTCCAATTAAAATTCTCCCTGTCTCCAAGAGAAACAATTTCAGGTCAGCTCTCTGCTGATTTTTTCTGAAATTCCCACCAGTAGATGACATTATATATTTAATAAAATGCTAATTCTGTGAGCCTTCCTAAATTACAGGAGAACAGTAATTATGTAAAAACCTTCCAGAAAACCTCAACTGAAATGTGAAACTTTATTCCTGTACTTAAATTTCTGATGTAGCAGTGGGTGAAAGCTTCTACATGTAAAGTACTTATGAATATGCATATCTCTAAAGAGAGAGAAGAAATACCATTATCGTTCAGTAGAATATTTTAGTTCTTTTGTGAAACACGTGTGCAAACAAATCACCTACTACTCAGGGGCATGAGTTGGCAAACTTTGAGTTAACATCCAAGTGACTGGGCTGTTATTGTCCATTTTAAGGTCAGAATATCTTTGTGTCTGTGAATAAAGAGAATTTTTCCATTAGGAACTCATGTGATATATTAACAATGCACTGAGTTATTCTATTCTGTAACGGAGAATGCTCAAGATGTTTCCCTTTGATAAAATAATGAATGTGATCAGAAGAAAAGAAATGTGAAACACTGAAATACTGATCTGCTCACACACTGCAGTGTCTGGGAGTAGTACATCTAACTGGCAATTACTCTAGTGGTGTTTAACAACTTACTGAATAGGATGGACAATTGCAAATTAGGACTATATTTAGTGGGCAGGAATATGTGAAACTGAGATTTTATATTTTCCGTAGCAGGTTAAGGAACAAAGACCAGGAAAATAATAATAATAATAATAATTAATAAATAAAAAAAAAAAAAAAAATTTTGTTTGTTGGCTGACATAGAAAATGACTTTTGAAATATGTTGGGAATGATTGGGTAAATGGTTTTAATCTCTTACCTAGATGATGAGTTCTCTCTTGAATTCAAATAAGCAATTGAGAATTGTAATCTTTAGGCTAAGGTGACACCTGTGCAGGACACTGTTCCCTCACAAAGAATCAATTTACATCTGCAAATATTTTTGATGAAAAAGAAAGACTTTCATAGATATTTCAGCACCCCAAGAGACTGTCTAAAATTCTCCAGAACAATTTTATCAGCAAATATTTGGCCAGAATCCTTGGAAAGTTTAGAAGATATTCTCTAGTATCAGACCAGATGGCTTGGTCAAATGAAAACTAAGTTGAGGCTGAGCTCACACATATTCTACAGGTGAATTTTTTGCTGGAAAGTTATTTTACTAAACTGTGTTTCTGTGTACTTGTTTGTAGACTCTTCCTTTGGAAACAATTTGAGAACTTTTGAGAAGTATAGTACAGCTCCTCAGCACAGATCATACAGTCTAAGCTACCCTCTTTAATTGTGTTAAGTCACAAATTATGCTAGTCTATTGTTGTATATCTTGCCGTGTTTCTGAATTACTTTGTATTAGTAAATATGTTGCTATAAAGAACTTTATGTAGTTGTTCTAAAATAAACATAGCTTAGGTCACTGACTTCTATGTGAAGGATGTTCATGCTTTAGAAATAGCCATTGCAACTAGGTTATCTCCTCATTTCAACATCAAATCACTTAAGACTTTACAATGCGTTTGGTTTTATGATGATAAAGAGGTGTACATCTGATCTCAACAAATTTTATTTCTGATGGGAAATTATTTTATGGAAAAAGTATTATTCGAACTTGGTTTTAATTTGTGTGTGCTTGGAGAGGAAGAAAATCATGTGATGTTTCATCCTGTTGATTTTAATCTTTTTCTAAATAGCAGGTGCGTGCTTTATTGCACTGTTGGTCCTCTATAGCACAGCAAAATGTTTTTGCAGTAGCAGACAATTTATTGTTTTAGAGTCAAATACAATCAAATGTTCTTTTCCTGTGAAGCATGGTCAGATATTGATATTGCATTAGCTAGCACCTTAACATAGGAGAGGCTTAATAAGATACAGTATTACTCTCTCTAGGCTGTTTAATTAAACTGAACATTCACTGTGTATTGTACATTGCTTTTCTGCCAAGGGAAAGTAAATCTGTATCATATTAGTATCACATACCAAATGATGTTCATCCCCCATTAGAGACTCTTTAGAAGAGCTGACACTGCTGTCATACGAAGTGCTTTTGTAATACATTAGACTGCCTTGGAGCTCAGTATTCTCCAGTGGCCTGAGCAAGCTTTGGGTGCAGACCAGGTACAGCAGGGGAGTTACATACTGCATTTTACTGGCAAGGGGTGTTTATTTGTGACTGAGGGGTACAGAGCTGTCTGGTTAAACATCATAATCCTCTGTCCTGTTAACAGAGCTCTGCTCTTCCAACCCACCATTAGGATCTGCTTTCTGGGGGCAGTTCTTACCAGCTGGGTCACAGAGAACAGGTTTTTCAGGACCAGAAGTTGCAAGTGTTTGGGAAACTCTGGGTAATTCAGTGGCTGCTGCTCCAGTAGCACTTTCTAGTACTGGTTGTTGCCTTCTTACTGTTGTCAGTGACACTGCACGTGGTGGTCAAGGTAAATATTTGATCTTTGCCATTGCTGGCAATGCAATGCACTTATAACTTATGTGAGGACAAAAATGTCTCTCTAGATAGTACATTTGAGCAGTGCTTTCTTACAGAGTCGCCTGGCACTGAATTAATTACCAGTCCCAAAAGAGTATGGGGAGAGCAGGCACTTCTGTGTTAGGGAGGTTGGTGTTCTCTTCTAAAGCCAGAGTACATGCAGAATCACACGGGAAGCTACAAGGATGAAAGTATTCAAGGCACTTGCTTTGGGGATATTTTTTTTTTGTTCGATTACTACAAAGCAGAGTAAGACAAATTTCCAGGTGGATTAGGTAGGATTAGAAATTTGTGGTATTTTTCTTTATAAACTGAAATAAACTGCACTGTAAATACTGAAGAAAGTCTTATTTACCCAGTTTTGAGCCTGTCTTTGCTGGCTGAAAGGGTACATCTGCATATTGTAACACAGAGCCGTTCAGAGATGCCTGAACAGTCATGCTCTGGAACTGGAAGGTACATGTTTTAATCAATGGCATGGAGAACCTGTGGCAAAGAGGACAATAATGCCTTGGCTCTTATCTGCACAGTGTCCTGTGCTGCATATATGTTCCAGCCTGCCGAGAACAGCTAGAGGAATGTCTGTCAAGGTCCTGTGCTGCATCTTGCACACAACCCCAAGAAGACATGAATGGCTGGATGCATCAAAACAATTTATTTGGCGTGGCTCTCTGACACTGGCACCATGGGTAGACTCAAGGAGGGTAGTACTGGGTTTACGGAAGGCTTTGCCTACATAACACAGTTATGATTTATCTCATGCTGGTTTGTTTTGTTTTGTTTTTCCCCTCAACAGAAGATTAACCTGGAGTTCTATATTGACATCCATGCCCACTCCACCATGATGAATGGCTTCATGTATGGGAACATCTTTGAAGACGAGGAAAGATTTCAGCGACAGGCTGTTTTACCCAAGCTACTCTGTCAAAATGCTGAAGATTTCTCTTATGTAAGCAATGTTTCTCTCAATTCATTTGTGTGTGTGTGTCTATTTTTTTTTTAATGATAAATATCTTAATTGAATTGTGTGAATTTTATCTTAATATCAATAGAGGTCTACTTAAAATTTTTGTCATGATTAGTCACCATCTTTCTTCTTACACTCACCTTTCTCCTAAAGCGATAAGTTTTGATCTTGTGTATGATTATTTAGACACATGAACAGAAGCATGTTCTTCATCTTCTCTGTTATAACCTTTAGTTTTGATTTATTAATGCACTTAGTTTTTACCAGTTTTGCCTTTTGATCAACTGCATTGGGTTTATTGTTTTTATTATAATACATTTACAAACTTTCAACTTGTATATTTTAAATAATAGTATAACATCAAATGACCCTCCTGCCTGCCTCCAAGTGCTTGTTCACCTCTCCTGGCCCATGTTACACACCGATGGGGCTGCCAGCTCAGCTGTATCTAAATAGCTCTCCCTTGCTTTGTTTCAATCTACGCACTCCAGGTTGACTTCAGTGGACAGTCTTTTAAGTAAGAGTTGTTTGGTGTCCCCATTATGCTTTGACTAGGATAAGGAGCGTTTACAAACACATCTCAGCCAAGGCAGCGGGAACTTTCAGACATGAGGCAGTGGATGACATTTGGCATCCATATAGTGGGAAAAAGCGCAGTTAAAATCCCTTTTGAATCCTACTGTTTGGGTCCTGTTCTTATAGCTCTTATGTTTCTAACCCCCTTTGTTACCAACAATACCTTCTTCCCATATCTGCTGTCCCCTTGTTGCTTATACTTCATTTTCCTGGCACAGAGAGATAAGCACAGGTCTTCTACAGCTGGGGCATGATGTCTGCCTCCTCTGCAGTGCCATCCCATCCAGCCTGTGGCACAGGTGGTAGATGGAGGAGGAAAGGAACCCTCCCGTGTTGCATGTGTTTAGCTCTAGAGAAACAAAATCTGACATCAGACATAAAAGCAGACAAGTCTGCACAGCGTAATTGGAAAAAAGGCCATTTTCATCATGGCAGGAATGTTAGCCTGAAGCCTTCTCATCAAGAAGCAGTAGAGAAATCTTTTGTCTTGTGTTTGTGCATATTGCGCTGCGGAGCTTAAGAACAGAAAGTGGGTATTGAAATGGAGCTGCGCCACTGTTTTCTGGACAGATTTGTTCCAGCAAAAGGGAGGAAGAATCAAAACTCCTGACTCCTCTCTGTTCCTCTAGTCTATGGTAGTTTGTTTTATGAAAGAGTGGGAGAAAGTTTGGATGGGTTGCTGGCACTTCTAAAGCTAGGCAGAAGATATCTTTATTTCTTGTCTTTTCTGTTCCAAGGAGGGGGGTTCTTGTAGACTGAATGTTTCCCTCTTCTTCTCGGGATGTACCCACAATGGCAGCTGGCTGGATAATACCTGGTGGGGTGCTGTTGCTTCCTCTGTTGCCCCATAGTATTGTTTAACCATTGTCTGTATGTTTGGAGGAATTCAGGGAACTGCTGCAATTTGAAGTTTTCTGGGGCCAACCACTGCAAGGGCTTCTCAGAAAGCTGTCCAGAGAACAGGACGCTGAATTGGTAGTAAATAAGGAAAAAAAGCAGATGCAGTTGTTCCCAGCTGTTTGGAACCTGGGGAAGTAAGGGTATGGTTCAAGAGCCTGTTTTTGTCAAAGATTTCGGTAATGAAGTTTCTTATCTGCACCTGTTTGTTTTTAAAAAAGAAGAGTTGTTAAGGGGGTGCTCACAGATCATAGCTTTGAATACTTGCAGTTGATAGGAATTTCCAAATTTTGTACACGTGTGTGGGATTTCTCTTTGTTACTGTGGAAGATTGTGTTCCTCTCAGTGCAAGTCCCAGTTGGCAAAGGGAAAATGACATAGGAAATATGAGAAAATGGCATAGGAAATAGAAGCCAATAGCTAAATAAACAGAGCAGTCTCTCCCCTTTGACTCTCAATCTCCGTTCTGTGGAAATCAGCAGTCAGGCACACACGTTGGCATCCAGTGCATCATAGTCTGACCCAGGTGCTGCTTGCACTTAGTGCACTCAGCTACATTCTGCTGACCTCTTGAGACCAGAAACTTTTCCCCTGCCCTCCGCCTAAGCCATGTCATCTCAGGGCAGCAGAGGGTGTAAAGGTGTCGGAGGAGGAGACACACACAGTGTCCGATGTCTGTGAAACAAGAGGAGTGAATGGTACTGCTGGGTCTGAGTGGGAAAGTTTCTGTTCCCTTGTTTTCAGCTCCAGCCATGTGGGTTATGTGACTGGTTAGAAATATCAGGGGTGAACTTTGCTGCTTGAAAGAGAGAAAAGAATCCAGAGCTTCCTGCTCTTTCTAAAAGGGGGGAAAGAAAATTGTTGAAGATTAAAAATAGTGTATGTAAATATGCCCTATTGACTGCTCGAAGGGAAAGGGGGAAGTGCATCGTTAACGTTATCAGGCTGGTGTTTGAAAGTGTGGGAATGGACCACTGTTGTTACTAATTAATTTTCCAAAGCTTCAGGAGGTCTCATTTACATTGTATGCTGCTGCGGCCATTTGTTGGGATTATAATACTTCAACAGCAGCACTTCAAGTGAAAACTGGCGGCTGCATGAAGTGTTGTCCATAATTGACTAGCTCCATGTCTTCACACAGCACAGAGACAATGTTCCATTATGTTATCCATTGACAGTATCATTGAAAAGATTACTCTCCTTAAAGCATCTGTCAACCTTGATTGATTTACAAGGGACAAAGAACTGAAAAGGTTTGAAGTGCGGGTACAATTTTTGCCACCGTTTAGCATACATAATGGTTCTCCTTTGATGTCAAAAGCTCATCTTCTATTAATAATGCAGAGGGCTTTTGAATGCAGGCTACTTGTATGGAGTTCCACACTAATAACCTACTTGCTGTGAAATGGGATTCACTTTGGAGAAGCAGTCATTTGTCTGGGTTTTACATGTTCGGAATGAATCCCGACTCAAAGGGATTTCTTTCAGTGCTCTGCATGATTGCAGCTGAGCCCGGCACGGGTTAGGGAAAGCAGGCAAATCCTAGCCTGCTCCTCCAGCCGAGAATCTGGCAGAAATCACGCAGCCAGATGCAAAGGACCATGAACAACAAGCCTAGATGATGCGATCAAATGCCTTGTGCCGTTTTGTCTGGCAACCTTCTATTAATATACTTTAGAGTGCATTTCATGCCTGGACTGCTTTCTTCACCTATCATTTCCAATAGGCCTTTTTATTTAAATGACAGCATCTGAGGGAGGTAGGTGATTAGAGGAAGGGATGTATAGGGGATTTGTGCCTGCACAGTGTTGTAGGACCAAAGGCAAGTCACCCAATGTCTCTGTACCCTGTCTGCTGAGCAGAGCACTTAACCTCACAGTACGCTGGAAGGCTGACTGTGGTTCGCAGGTAAAAGTTGTGAAAGGGACCAGAAATTCTTCATTTCTGCATGGCTTCAGAAATGGAGGCCTGCCATTGGCTGTCAGAATGTGAAGAGGAAAGGGAATGAAAAAAGAACTAGGAAGTTTTGCTCTCAAATATGTGAGAGATTCTTGGGAAGCTGTCTTGGGGAGAAAGGACAAATTCTGTAAGGAAAACATTTCATGATTTCAAGGTTTAGGAAGGCTATTTTTACACATTGGGAAGTAAATAGAATCAGTATGAAAGCTCTAACAGTGAGAGCTGACAAGCTCTTTTGAAAGGCTGACTCACTGGGTTTTAGGGAGCAGCTGTTGACACCATGTCTGAGTGCATTACACATCAGCCATGGCTAGGAGTTGGTGCAGTGTTTGGAGGGGTGTTCTTCATTTGACCTTTCTTGTTCTGGAGAGTGGATTAGTCATAACGACCAGACACAAGCACTTGAACATTTCAAGAACCTGCTAGTCTTAGGAGTGGCTAATTTTGACCTTTGTGACAGTATGAGAAGAGACCATCTGTTCTCTCTGGTTCATTTAAAAGAAACAACCACAGCCATTTGTGGGTAGCTTTATCATTTTGTAAAGATTGCTTTTCTTTGCAGTGAGATGAAAAAGACTGGCCTTTTTAAGTACTTGGCTTAATCTCGTGGCGTTTGTTGGTTTTTGTTTTGCTTTTGTTTGTTTTGTTGTTGTTGTCGTTCCTTTTGGCTCATAACTGGCGATATTTGGGATACCTTTGAGCTCTCATTTAATTCTCTTGCTTTCAACCTCCCAGCAGAGCAGCTTCCATGAAATAGTGTCTGTCCTCCTTTGTGTGCTGTGGTTAGCCAAAGATCCTGGTAGAGACTTGGGATCCCATTATGCTGAGCACTGAGTTAACCTACTGAGGAAGTCCGCAACTCCCAGAGCTTTCAGTCATGCTGGGAAAGAGAAGGAGAGAGGGTGGAAAGGGTACTCGGTTGGGGAAATCAGAGAATAAAACCCAGGTCTCCCAAATGCCAATCCAATGCCTTTGTCAGTAGTTCACACAGCCTTCCCCATGGTTTATGCTGTGCTGCATACTCAGCAGTGAATTTTCTGAGCAAGGACCTGCCTGATTTCCTTTGGGAAAGGCAGATCTTTGAAAGAGTCATTGTCTTGGCAAGATGAGAAGACAAACATGAAATGGCCCGGCCTATTTGTGTTGTTGATTTTTTTGTTGTTGTTGAAGTTCATTTAGACATTTTTTTTTTTTTTTTTTTTTTTTTTTTTTTTTTTTTTTAGCCTGAACGTAAACAATAAATTCAAGGTTTTGAATCTATCTGTATTTTCTATTGCTTTCCTGATTTCCACATAATCTAAATCGTCTCATTTCCACAGCACACCCCTGATCCGTCCAAGTTTTCTTAGGAATGCTGTGTTTCTTCCAGCAAACCTCCTCCTGTCTACTGGCTGTTATCATCCTGGCTAGACAGTTCCTTCTTAGTCTTTTGATCCCTGTACTAATCCCAGTGTATTTGGGGCCATGTCTGAAGCAAGTGCTGGCACAAGTGCCAGAGGGAGTAATAATAGCTAGTGAACATCCAAGGAGCAAAACTCAATAATCTCTTCTGAAATAAAGAAGAACGAACTTGTGTTGCTTGTAGCTGGGCAGGGAATGGGAAGCAGTGAGAAGGTTGCTCAGACCTGAGATTCATCCCAAAGTAAAATCCAGACTCAGTCCAACCACCATCTCCTAAATTCTTCTCTACTGTTTTGGCCAAAAGACCATTGTCTCAGAAACACAAAAGTTGTTGCCTTCAGGTAGGCATTATTAACATCATAAAAGCTTAATGGATCTACTCAGAAATCTGTTAAAACTTGAGGACAAAAAATGATCTTACCTTCTTTTCTGTTGTCTTATATCAGGGCATTCCTAGGAAGACAAATACAGCTATTATTTGCTTTATTGTCTCTCTGGGATGCATTTCTTCTCACTGCTTCAGTTCTTGGACAGTTTCTCCATTTATTTACTTATTTAAATATCTATTCATAGAGGTTGGGCGAGGGGAGAGAGGAAACGTGTCTGGTGGCACAAGGAACAGAGCGTAAAGCCCGTGAATCTGAGCATGATAGATTTTGGGATAGGTTTTGGTCTCACAAGAGAGTCATGTCTAAATGAAACTGCTCTATTACATTGTGCTGAACCAATCCACCCCTCTTTTAACACAGAGGGTTGAATTAATTTGTATTGTGAAGAAAAAGGGGTGAGGTGGGGGAAGTGTTTGAGTAAATGGATTTCTTTCACTACTTTCTTGCTGTGTTGTTTGTGTATATGAGTTGACAGTCCCTTTTCCATCCCCACACAGGTAGAAATTTTGAACAGGCACAGAAGAAACAACTTTTCATAGCAATTTTATGGCATATTTTCAAAGGCCATCATTATTCTTACCTAATGTCAAGGAGCTGGGAGCAGGTGACAGCCTTCCAGAGTGGCACAAATGAAAGGAGCTCCTTTACATTCAAATGCAAGCCATCTCTCTTGTAGAGTAGTGAAAATTTCACTGAGCTGGTACAAACTGTGCCACGAAGGAGGGATAGAAAGTAGATTAAGAACTGGGAGCCTCACCCCTTCTCAGGATCTCTTTCTGGGTATTATTACTTTAAGTGTATGATATGTTAATATATGTAGAATAGAAATCTGGCTTAGAGAACTGTTTCTGGAGCAGTGAGAGAGCCCAAGAGGACTGGATATACGGTACACAGCACCTCCTCATGCAGTTGTAATCTATTCTGGATCTACAAGTGAGCAGAACATCTCTTTGCCATACAACAAACCACTTTTTCTGCAGACTGTTCAAAGCAACTGCATGCATGATGGTTGAATTTTCCTTTCTGCTTCTCATTGTCCTAAGTCTCTATCATTTGTATAAATGATTATGAAAGCACTCCCGGGAGAATGCATACATGCTCATAAAACTATTGTAAAGAGAAGAATTGCAAGCTATTGCTAGAGGCTATTTTATTGTATATTTTGAGGAAATGTCTCATTTTCTACTGACAAATAGGGAAACTGAGAACTCCAGAGATGCGAGTTACTTTCTAAATGGCGTGATTATTCTGTAGAGCTTAGACTAGGAAATGCCAGCTTTGGCATCTTCAAGGAAGGATGTGCTCTGGGAAGCTGAGATTGCATTTATTTAAGAATAAATAAATAAATAACAGGAAAAGCAGGTCCTTTCTTCATTATTACCCTGAAGCATGTGCAGTTCTGTTATATGTTATACATCACTGGTCAAAGCTTGGGCTGGCTATTTGTAGGGAGACAGGCTCCAGACATTCTCTGTTTTGTGTGTGATGGGTTCAGGTGTAGTTCAGGTGTAGGTTAATGGTTAGGTAGGCGGCTACATGTACTTCTGATGAGAGGGAGAACCAGGCTCACTGAAGAAGAAGCTGAGAGGTCCTGAGGAAGTGTGTTTTGAAAAGACTACGTTGAGTGTGTGTATATGTGGATGTGTTTGGGTTGGCACTTGCTGGTTGTAAGAGGAACTCCAACCTAGACTTGATTAAAGGATGGGGTGAAACCTGCCTCCTTCTCTTGCCTTTTCTGAGTAGGTGGTGATGCGCTGCTCAGCTCTGTAAGGGTGTGCTCAACTGACCTTGTGAAGGCCTCAGGTAAGGCCGCTGCCACTCTGCTTAGCTTGGCTGCAGAGCGTTTTTTAAAAAGCTCTCTTAGAAGAGCTTCTGCTTTGATTTGGATTCGGGTCGTGTTAGCTGCTGTGGTGTAGGCAGTGAGCTCAATAAGCAACTTCGGTGCTTTAGCACTCTGTGGAAGCTAATAGTACGTTTTAGTGTACAAGAATGAATTCTGGGGAATGTGAAATCCCCACACCAATGCTGCCAGCGTAACTCGTCCAGGGTGCTGAGACAGGCAGCGGGGACCTCCAGCAGTCCTGGAGCCAAATGGCAGGGCACTGCACAGAGCCAAGCACAGATAATGAGCAGAGAGAATAAAAGTGCAGCTCATGGTTCTCACAAGTGAACTGCCAAAACCCTGAAGCATGAAACCCAGTTGATTTTCTAACCACAGAGTTTCTGAAAGAAAAGTTAATTTGGTTATTTTGCTTTTGAGGCATAAACTGAGAGCTTCTAAAACTCCCTCCTTCATGCCCCTCTCTTAATGGTCATGCAAATATGTGTTTTTGTCAGCAAACTTAAGCAGGCATGACTGAAAGTCACTTGGGAGGGATGGGGAGGGGGAGAAAGATGCGGTATTCCTTCACTATGCATTAAAGGAATAATGGAGCCCCTCAGGGAGTGGATGTGCGTGTGGTAACAAAGTACTTTTTAAACTATTATTTCTCTGAGGAGAACTTCGCTTTGAAACCTGACAGTGCAGTGCTAGGTAGGTTGTCTTCATGGTACTCCTACAGTGTGATGCTGCCTTTAAGGAAAGGCTGATTGCTGTCTACTTTCCACCAAGTAGGAGGAGGAAGAAAAAATGAGCCAGGTAGTAGAATTGTTGGAAATGTCTTAGGATTTGAGAATATTTGGTTTTAAGGTTTCATTTTCAGGCTTTTCTCTTTCACTTTCTTAGGAGTAGTCAGATCTCCTCTGCACACCTTTGCTCAGACTTCTGCAAATTGAAATCTTTATTTTTTTTCCCTTAGTCCAGAGAATATTCCCTTATTAAACCCAAGGTTTGCTGCCCACCGCAGTGCTTCCTACCAGGCACAGAAGTTATGAAACAAAAATCTGTTAACTCAGGAGCTGTCAGCAAGAAGTGAGCACCCTGTCACAAGAATATCAACCCAATCTGTCTGTCCCTAAGGAATCTGGAAAATCTCTTAAGTAATGGGATCCCTATTTGAAACAATCCTGAACTTTTCAAAACCTCCTCTACCCAAATTTCAGTAGTCACGAATGATTTTGAGATTGAATGTGTTTCTCTCCTGTGCATCAGAAATGCAGCAAAGCTGCAAGCTGAGATGAGTCAGAGAGTCATTTTGAGCTCTGTTGCCATTTCATCACATCTCTGTTCCCAGAATCCTTCCTCTTTACCTGCTGCCTCCTTCAGATCAGCTTTCTGCTACCATCTGCCTTTGGGATTTTCTTTTTTTTTTTTTTTTTAAATCCATCTACATTTCAGATGCTTGTTTGTAAAATAAATTGGAAGAGGGCTGCCTGAAAGCAGCCTCCTGAATGCCATGATTTCCATGTCTCCAGACCCAGTTGGCATGGAGTTGATAGTCTATCACAAAAAAATACTAACACATATGCTTTCCAGTCTATTAAGAGAGTTAATGGAGCTGGTGAGAGGTGGGTGTGAGAAGAGAGTTAAGTTGGCTTTGGAAGTGAGAAGTTTCCACAGTGCTTCCAGAGAAGAAGATAAGTTTTGCTCGTAAGATAGTGTGATGAGCTAGCAGCTGTGAAGAGTGGCAGGGTCAAAGCAGCGACTGCTGGGCATGCCATGGCAGCAATTAGCTCTGCCCATACGGGGAAAGCGAACTGCCAGTTGCACCCCTCTTATAGCACCCTGTGGAGGAGCTAACAGAAGAGTCACAATTTGTAATATCACGATTTACAACCTTTCGTGGCAAAGATTTCAAAGACGGTGCATTTCTGTGCTCTATTTCTGACTTCCGCAGACTCCAATAAAGCACTCTAGAAAATGGGAGTGAGTGAGTTATAGCTGGTAGTGTAAAGCTCTTCATAGAGATAGATTTGACGTCGCCTGGGCTCCAGTCCATTTCCCAATGGCACGTCTATTCTTCCCTGATGATAAGTGTGTCATTCCTTTTTTCTAGAGCACTAACTACTAACTTTTTTATTATCACTTTTTTGCTACACTGGGACAGTGAGTTGAGGGCTCAGCGAGGTCAGGCCTCCAGAAGTAAAGCTTATTCTTCAGCTGCGAGAGCAGCATCGGCAGAGAACTGTGGAGTGGTTGTAACTGAGTCCTCATTACACTTGGCCACAGTTGGTGCTAGTGAGTGAAGAACATGAAGCAATTTGTATGCACGCTCCCAGTTTATCCCAGTAGGTAAAGTGCTTATTGCTCAACTGCAGAATGAGCAAAAGGTGTGGAGGGTTTTTTCTGGTTTGTTTTGATTTAAGGAAGAGATCCTTTCAGTTGTGAAATAAAGCTTATTTCCCAAATGGAAATGGCATAAGGTGACCCAGTATATTTTTAATTATATGTTGTAATATGAAACCATTCTATAATTATGAATCCTCTTAGTTTTTATGTCACTGCTCTTCTCCAGGGAGGATTTCTAACAAGATTCTCTGATTTTGTGAGAGTACAATTGAATACGCTACATTCTTTTGTAAAACAGTTCCTGGACTTACCTCAGCTATCTACATAGGCATATGGGAAGGACGTCTTTATTCTGAGTATGCAGATACTCTGTTTGTAAAGACAAATGATCTTGTGGGAAACATTTGCATGCACACTAGAGCTCAGGTTTTTGAAACCATATACAGTTTGCTACTTCCTTCCATGGGCACATAAGCAATCAATAGTTTTGCAGTACATGTGAACAGCTGGTAAAATGTATCTGTTGGATTACAGGAACCCCCTAGACCTTGTTAAATCAGAAACTCATCTTTCTCAATCTGTCATAGCCTGTGACCAGATTTCAGGCTGGTTGATGATTTCTCCCCTAATTCATTTCTGAGTTATCTGTACCTTGTAGTTTCCTTTCTTGCTGGGTTAGAGAAACACCTAAAGATTGATCGTAAATGATGTGCAGTCTATAGCCTGGTTCCCATGCTGGGAGCCTGGTAAGGCCTGACTGGCTCTACGGTCATCCCTTGGTCCTTTTTCTCCTTAATGTGTTTGGTAAATTCAGAAGACAAAGATTAATTTCCCAATAGATCTTGGATAAGGGTGCAATGTTTTTTGTACCATGTCCCTTTCCCTTGCCATCAGTGAAAGGTAGAACTGATGCTCCCATCCATCACAAGCTGGACACTGAGCCTAACTGATATTTCAGCCCTTTTGGGCACCTCATCTTTTACAGAAGAGTAGAACCAGATTTACTGGATTTTGCCTCATTTATCCTCTTATGTAACCTGAGGCTTCCTCATGGTGTAGCAGGACAAGTGCACTGTGAATACATACACACTGAGGAGGAGATCCCACCACTGCAAGCCCCCACCAAGCAGAAACCTCTCAGCATCCAACTCCAGCAAGAATCCAAAGGAAGGATTTCGGCAAGTTCAGTCCCAGATACAGAATTGTGCTGTTTTCCTTCTTTGTCTTTGGAGCCACTCTTCTGACTTTGATAAAGACAAGCAGAAGCAATCGGCAAACTGCCTGCCCTTACTTTGTAAATATGGACTGCTCAGTGCATTTGTTCCATAGTTGTTATCAGGACAGCGGAGCAGTGTGAAGGAACCAGGAGTATCTCTCAGCTATATGGAAGCTGCCTGAGCTGTTGAACTTGTGAGCTAGGGGGCTGAATTCACTAAGGAGAGTCACTGCATGGTCGAGAGTCCTCAAGAGCCAAAAGACAAGGCTGCCCTGGAGACAGGGGTTCTGGCACATTGAAAGGTCTGACCAAGATTTTTTTTTTCCTTCTTCTTTGAAACTGCTCCAAAAAGAACTTGCACACCATTTTTTTCCTATTTTCTTCCCACACATCTCTTTACCACAATACCTGAATAAGGTCCAATTGGTTTATGAATTTCTCTGTGCTGTCTGGAGGATCATTGTCATTCCCAATGGGAAAACCAGTCATACGGAAGGCGTTCAGCAGAGCATGAGGAGGAGGGATGAAATCTGGTAAGGAGGCCTGGGAAATCTGCCACAAATGCCTGAGATGTAGAGAGAGGATCAGAAAACCTTGGGGTTACCAAGTGTGTATAGGGTTCCAGGTGTAGTTTTCTGATGTTTCTTCCCAGCAGAAAGTGGGGAAATCCTTCACCTTTCCTCCTCTACTCTTTCAGCACTGGATTCTTGTTGCCTGGCACCTCCTAACCCTGAAGATAGCTAATTTGTTCACTGAATTTTCTCACAAAAGCTGGGAAGCAGAGTCCTTCTGTGAGCTTTAATATGTATGTGTATTTTAATAATGAATTACTGTTGATTTTATACAAATATCTCTAATTAAGAACTTCAAAGTCTTTGATGTTTTCTTCCTCCTCCTTCCCTCCCATGCCCACCCCCAACCCACCCCACCCTCCAACCCCCTTCTTGATTTTGTAATTTTTGCTGCTGCTGCTGTTGACACTCCCATGCGATTCAGCCTTGGATAAACAAATATTTGTTTAGCTGTTCTCCTGCTGTGCCTGCTCAGTGCATTTGCTTAATGATGACTTCAGCTTTGCAAGGGTTTTAAGGCAAGAGATTCAGAGAGAAACACCAGACTCATTTGTGGACAACCTGACCCGTGTTCTTTCCCCCTTTTTCCTCAGAGTAGTTTGATTAAATAAATGTGAATGCAGAAGGCTCCTTCTTTGCCATGGTAATACGTGGCATTTCATAGTCTTTGTTTCAGCATTATCAGTTGCCAAGACCAGTTCTGGTGAGCAATCAATAGTCTGTTTATTTTTCCATCCTATTTTTCTTGACTTAAGACATTGAGTAGAAGGTTGAGCTCAAGCAAGTACCTGCAGCCCTTCCTTGCCACTACTTGAATTTTCTTGAATCTGGAATTTTCTTCTTTTCATCTAAAATATAAAATATAAAATCATGTTCTGGCTTGTAACATTTATTCTAGAGCCAAGCCCAAGCTGCTGTTTCAAAACTTGCATGTGTTCATATTTGAAAGGTTTGCGTTATATTTTCTCTCCCTCAACCTCCTTGAGTTAAATCAGAGATCTTTCTTCTTACTGAAGATATCAAGTTGATTTGTGCCATCAGATTTTTTGTTGTTGTTTTTTTTGTTTTGTTTTGTTTTGTTTCGTTTTTCAAAATGAGGACACAGTTAACCTTCAAACTCTACATTTGTGCATCTAAATGAAGCCCCATTCCCTCCCCCATCCTGGAATTGCAGCACTACCTAGTAAAGAAATGAACAGATTATTTTATTAATGGCATTGCCATCATTTGAAGTTTTTTTTGTTTGTTTGTTTTTACACAGATGAAACTGGAACTTTTCTTTAAAAAAAAAAAAAAAAAGAGAGAGAGAGAAAATAAAATTACAACATAAAACAGCATTATAAAATGCTATTTCCAAACTCTGGAACGATCCAAATTTTGTTTTCTTTTTTGGCCACTTAAAAATCCTTCTTCGAATTATTTACTTACGCTTCACTTATGAAATATGGCAAGTGTAATTTTGCCAATAACTAGATCCAACTTCTGAGCTATTTTCTGCCAGAAAGCAAAAATCACTTCAGTGAAGTAATACATCAGATCTCTCTTCATCTATTTCCAGCTGATGAGGTTTCAGCTTATAGCAGAGATTGTTTTTTATTAGGCTCTGAGTACATGACCTGGCACTTGTGCAGCTGAGTTTCATCTGACTACTATCACTCCAGTTCTCAAAGTCATCCCACTGCTTTTTCTGTATGATACTCAGAGCCTCCTCCATAATGATGATTCATTCCACATTTTGTCATCAGCAAATTTTGTTGGCATGGTCCTCCTTTACTGTGCCAAGGACTGTGATGAAAATATTATGTAAGATTTATATCAAGAATCATCTCTGAGGAATTCAGCTGGTAACCTTTCTCAAGCCTGACTGAAATCATGGGAAATACAGCTGAAAAAAGGAACTCATGTCCAAACTGTATCCCAAAGATAGATGGACAGATACCTGACAGATACTTGTCCAATTTGTTCTTAAACATAGTTGATGAGATTCCATAATCTTCATAGATGTTCTATGTCAATGAGTACCTGAGTTTCCTAACTATGGGAGCACTTCTGTCCCTAATGGCTGCCCTGAATCACTTCTCCAGCATTTCTCCGTTTATTCCCGTGCTGAGTAGAGACAAAGAATTAGCTCATTTCTCTTGTGAGTAATGCTTCTGTTCACAAAACACAGTGCCATGTTCTGACACATGTTGTCTTCTTCTTAGAGCTGGCTTTGTACACCCAGATTCACCAGCTGAAGCTTTTGTGCATTAAATGTTCCATGTTCATTTGAACATGAAGCACAGTCCACTGAAACCAATGTGTACTTGTATCATGAAGCAATCCCCAAGAGTATGATCTTCTTCCTTTCTGTTTCTGATCTTAACTGAAGACAGAGCTTCCCTTGGTTTCAGAGTCTCAGTAGTCTTTTGAAGACTTCTTTTGCAGATAGTCAGAGAACTTTCCCTGTTCCAAATCTCCTTGAGTATTTCATTCCTTAGAAAAAATTAACAATTAATTTACCCATCAGTTTGTAAGAGTGCTTTATCTCCCTGTCTCATAGATATTCAGAGCACCCTCAAGGTTCCTGACATTCAATTTGAAGAAAATTATATGATAAGTATATAGCAGAATACGTTCTGTGTACTTTTTATCACAAAGCTAAATATTGTTACCACAAAGATGACGTCACATTTAGAAAGCTCTCTCTATAATGCTAATAAGAAACCCAATTCCATCTTATTCTAATTAACCTGGAAAGACTTCCTTTCTATAACATGAGAGACTTGAAAACATTCCAAATGCTAATAAATGCACAGGTATTTCCATTCTTTATGTCTTCTGGTATACACTATTCATCAAGAATTGTTGCTCATTTCAATATTAATTAGTATGAGACTCTTGGTCTACAGGATTTTAAAATTTTGAATGATAGCATTTCTTCTATTTATTTATTTACAAGAAAAAAAAAAAGTCTTATTTTCCCTGGTTTTGATAAAATTTGATACATACTAACATTGTGTTAGTAAAAGAAGATGCAAGGTTCAATAGGAGGGCCCCCTGGATAGCTCAGATAATTCACCGTGGGCACAGTGACTGAACCATAAGTGATATGTTAAGGGTTCTTTACATTTCTCTGGCAATGTGAAAGTCTCAGCACAGAAGATACTAAGACTTTTTATAAAATCAAACCAAGTAACCAAGTTGGATCTACTATACTTCCTTTTTTTTTTTTTTTTTTTTTTTTTCCTCCTTTCTCCAATGGTCATTAGGTTATGCTAATCCCAGACTGACTCAGTCTAAAGGTTATTAGGTTTTTGATAAGGTCTGGTAGCCAAAATGAAATCAGATTTCATTTTTCATTCTAGTAGTAGAAACAGGCTCTAAAACTTAAATCAACCTGATGATCTCCCCTTTTGTCTCAAGATGTCATGCTTTCAAAGGAGAGCTAAAACTCATTTATGGAAATGCTTGGAATCCTCCCCTCTACCCCATAAATGAATAGCCATAGAACTGTATGGTTCTTAAAGCCAGATATTCAGTAATAGCACAAAACAGCGTATTTTGTACTGTGCTGCTAATGCTGTAAAATAGCGCAGTATATTTTTCAAGCCAGAGAGCAACATCCAGTTAACATTTAAGTTAGTGAAGTGGAAATTTGTGTGACCTAATTTAAGAACTAATCAAATATTTTAGGTAAGAAAGTTTCACTAAAATGTAAATACTATAGTATTTCTTATATTTTAATATACTTTGCTTAAAGAGTCCAGGATAAGGAGTTGGGGGGAGTGCTTATGGTATAGGAGAAAGCAGCAGAGAGAAGGAACTCTAAATATCCAAATAATGATCTATCATAACTTCTGAGATGGAGGGTCTGGAGAGTTCCCTTTTGGCTCGTGCATACAACGGGCTTTCTTTGAGTATTAGGCAAAAGGGAAGGAGAAAATCTAATGTGACTTGTGAACTGAGATTAATTTTGTGAAAGTTTGCAAGGCGTTATTTATAGCCTACGCGCCAGAATTGTATTTCTATTAATGGTCTCTCCAGGCCACCACTGAAAAATATCACAGTCTCAAATAATGTAATTGGGATTTGGTAATGTGAATTTTCCTGTTTTCTATTTTAATAGACTCCCTCCCAATCCTTCCCTTGTTCCACTTGTGAACTCTTCATGTCTTTGTGTTCTCTCCCCTGCAGTCCAGTACATCCTTCAACCGAGATGCTGTGAAAGCAGGGACAGGTAGGCGTTTTCTTGGTGGGTTGTTAAATGATACATCCTACTGCTACACACTGGAAGTCTCATTCTACAGCTACATCGTGGGTGGAACTACTACTGCTGTCCCCTACACAGAAGAAGCATGTATCCTTTTGAAATCCTGCCTCCTCTTGCAGGGCACGTGAACTGAGCACTTAAGGTAAATACTTCTATCTCAATAAGAGTTTGCTGAGATACGAACACACAGGTAGAAATGTGAGTCTGCTCCTGATGCTTTAATTTCCCTCATATTGATTCTCCATACTGTGGAAATTCAAGAAGAGAAAGGCATATTAGATCAAATAAGCTATTTCCCTCTTGTAGGAGATTGTCTCACACACTTATTACAGAAACTAGTCCTGGAGAGCCTCTGATCCATTGCCTTCCACAGTCTTCCATTTCTTTCTTCATTTCTCTCCTTATTCTCTCATTATACCTGTGTTTGTATCATTGTTTTAATAGCAAGTTGAAAGTGTATCTTTGGTGCTGAGTTAAAATATCTTCTCTGCCTTTGAACTGCAGCCAAAAGGCTCTAAAGGGTCCATTAGGTTCTGCAGCTGCCTCAGGGCCAGATCTTTAATACTGGTTGACAAAGAAATGGAAAGCAAGCTCTACAAATAAAACTGTCAGAGTTGTCCGCATTTTTGAGGACTCATGTACATGCAGTGTCTCATTGCTCAAAAAACACGTATCCATCTGGCTATCTTAGTGTATCAACAGTTTTAGAATTCTAGTCTAATGATCTGTTTTTATGTTTTTCTTTTATTTTTTGTCATTGTACTCAATCAAATAACCAGTGCCCATACTTTAGGCTTGGGTGTGTTGTTTCATTTTGTCATTCTGTCCTGGTAGCTTTCGAAGTTTCCACAGGTTTAGAAATATTGTAGAGGGAGGAAGATTAGCTGTGATTGCTTATTTACCTCTCCACTGCATTTTGGAAGTAGGGGGAGGTTTACAGCTTTAGGGTAGCGAGGGGAAAACATTCATGACACATAATTCTTCGCTATCTGTGCATGTATGCACATGGTGGGGGAGTAAGAGTGAGAACCGGAGAGCAAGGAAAATAATTCTTAATAATTTCGGTGTTTTTTTTGTTTTGTTTTTTTTTTTTTTTTGGTTTAGCTTATCTGAAAGCAAAATCTGGGAGAAGAAGAGGACTGAATATATCAAGGTTATTTAGAACACCTGATCATTTCAAATACAAGCTTCTTTTTGCCCAGTAAGGTTAACTATCTCCAAGGAATAACTTCTTGCACCATGCACGTACGTACTGTATCTTGCCACTGAGAACAAAATTTTCATGTTGTTAGGTTAGGTTTAGGTATTTATTTTCTTATGTTGGTATTTTGGCCTTTTAATAACATGTGCCTTAGTTTCACTTTTAATTTTCCTCCTCACTTAGTACTCATTGCACTGACAACTGCTTATTTATCATCCTTATTTATCAAGAGCAGTTTTAGCAGTGAGGAGTGGGAAGAGTCCCTACACAAATGAGATCATGATTCCCTTGAACGCATTTTTCTTGATGACTTGTAGGTCATGCTGGCTTACTTTCTTATTCCATAAAGGTGTTTTTTTTTGTTTGTTTTGTTTTGTTTTTATTGTGCTTCACATTACAGATGTTTTGGGTGTGAGGTCTAGAGTCTCTATCCATTTGCTTGGTTTGTCTTCTTCAGACAGCTCACTCATTGTGCCTGTCAGCAGCAAGCAGGATCCAGATCACAGTTAACATTCTTGTTGGTGAGGTGTGCAAACTCAGGTATTGACTTGATTTCCACAGTCCCGAATTTACCTAGCTGAGTGAAAAAGAAGAGGCTGGCTTTGACCAGACTGGCACAAAGCAAGCAAGGAAGACTGCCCATGTAGTATGCACTGCTGGCATTTTGCCTTGGGTAGGTTTTATTATTTCCTTTTCAAAAGGATTCAGGAAGGTTGCTTATGACAGCTCTTCCTCATGTGTGCAGTTTCCTAGTTAGAGAAAGAAATGGAGCTGCTTGAGGCAGTCTCTGGGCTGGTCTGCTCTAACACAGGAGTGGTTGGATTTATGCACACTGTATACTGGCAAGGGAGAAGTTTCATTTCACAGAAGTGATTGTGACCAAAAGTAAAACAACTGCAGAATGTTCCCATTTAGCCTGAACAGTTCTTCCAAGCTATTTGCAAGTCAGTGATTAATTAATGCTCAGATTTTTTAATGGACCTGAACCAAAGACACAGCCAGTCAGCTCACATTGGCCTCCAAGGACAGGCGTGCTTCTATTAACTATCTAGCTACATGCAGACAGCAAGTCAAGCAAATAAATGAAGAAAATACAGTGAGCCCAAATACCGTGAACTGATAGGGAAAGTTTGCAGGAAATCTGCCTTCAAAGCCTTACTTCATAGGACACTTTTTATTATTATTTCCTAGGATGAACATCCCACGGTGATGCTATTAGATTATGGAGTTTTATTGTTGGTTTGGTTTGGTTTTGAATAGAAACTGGATCAGGGTGGCTGGAATTGTTCAAAGCTTATAGTGTTAGATGACGAAGTACAAACTGAGACTCAGCTTCCAATTTGGGGAATGAACAGAATTTATGCAACCCCCAGTCTTGAGCAAAGCCTACAGAGGACACCATGCCTCATATTCAGAAATGAGCTATACTAGCTAATGTAGAGATCAAAACAACTGATAATCTCCAGAGTCTACAAAAATATTTATTTAGCCTAACATTTTTCTAGAGTTGCCTGGTAGAAATAAACCCATCTGACAGGTGAGAAAACTGAACAAACTGTGAATAGTCTTTTGTTTGCACTGGTGGCATGCAATTCTACCTGTCAGCCTCTTTCATTTACAGCATTCATGGCAAATAAGATCACAGTACCACCCCCTTTCATGCCATTGTACAAGTGTATTAATTTTTTTTATTATTTTTTTTTTTACTCTCTTCATGTTCCTTAGGGTTTAGGTGCTAACACCACAAATATTTATGTGAGCCTGTATTAGATATTTTTCTACACTGGATAAGATTATGCATTTTGTTCTGACTTGCGTGACTGAAACATACTTATCAATTACTGAGATAAATGGATACTTTACATACATGAAAATGGGAGATGAGCTTTTTTGCATAATAGTGTTACTAAAATTCTGACATTGTCAGTGTGGGCAGTGTCTTTTTTTCAATGAGAAAAGTAAAAAAAAAAAAAAAAAATAGCAAGGAAAGGTATAATTAACAGTGAGAATCTTTTCGCAGTTTCTCCAGTTAGTATGACTGAATGTATTCTCCAAAATTAACACCTCAAAGACTCAGCATTTAGGGGATTACATCTAGTTTGTTCTATTAAATAAATTTAAAAGAGCAGAATTTACTTTAAATGAAATCTGGGAGTGAAGGAACTTCCATCACTCTGTGCAGAGGGTGTAAGTTTTGGGATCCCAGCATCCTGTGGAGTGCTGGATTTCTGTTCTCTTCCAAAATAGAGAGCTAACATGATTGTATGAATGTCTCCGGCCTGTATTAGCATTATACAGGTGATGGTTGTTGCTGGAGTACCTCTCATGCTTTGCAGGATGGAAGCACTGCATCAGGTGTAACTTCCTGAATGTCCTGTTACACATTCTTTAAGGGGTATGTGTGTGTCTGGTAGGTCTGTGTCTAACTGATATGTACCTGCTTTACAAGAAACATTAGGGATACATTCTACAAGCCCAGCTTTGCACAATACCCTGCGATAACACGTGCTGTAGATAACAGCGAATGGACTCTGTTTCAAAGGCATAATAAAAGGATTGTAGGCTTGTCGGAAGTAAGTGGACAGAGAAATGTTTAATACCCTTCTCACACGTGCACACATTTGATGGCAACTGATTAAAAGGTGGCATAGGAACAGTTTGCTCAGCATCAGGTAATGAAGCTTTAAAATGAGCTGATACGCTTCCATTACCGTGTTTTAGTAAGCACTTACTGGGCTTACGACACAAAGCATGTAAACTGTCCACAGCACTCACCACCAGCAGCTCAGCTGCTGAGCTATCTGGATACACACCAGCCTCAGCTGGGCAAGGAGCAAAGGATAAAAGAGGGGGAGGAAGGATGAAACCCCAGCTGCAGGACACAGCGCTGCTCTGATAGCACACCCAGAATTGCTTTTCGCTGTAGCCAGTGAGCAGCAGCCATCACAGCCTGACCTGAGAGTGGCCGGTAAAGGAGCCTCACATCAACAGTTTTCAAATCCGTTGGGTTCATTTTTAGGGTGTTTGAATGGGATCCCTGCTGCACAGCAGGCAGCTCATAAAACAGCATAAACGGTTTTGCTCCTCCAAAGCTTTGCCACGAGGTGGAAGATAGAAATGATGGAGACAAGGCAAGAACTGGTATGATTGTAGCCTAATAGCTGTAGAGAGAATAATCATCAAGATAGGTGGGCAACAGAACTAGCAGTGTGTCCTCAGCTGTGGTGTGTGTTTTAACCTTAATGGTTTATCCCAGGTGGGGGAGGCTCGCACCCAAAGACAGGCCTTTAATCATCTATGTATATGGATCTACTTGTTGAAATCACTTCTGAGTGGCGCAGGAGATGGGGTGTCTGATGGAATGATTCTCCTTTGTATGGCTACGTGCATCAATTTACTTCTTTGATTCAAAGCCCTCAATATATAGAATGAATTTAATGATACTTCTTTTGAGAAAAAAAAAAAAAAAAAAAAAAAAAAAACACTTTGGAAGTAATGGGTGAAGAACACAGAAGTAAGAGACATTCCTACTATTATCCCTAGGTAAGTCTTTTCACATCACAAACAGCTGAGAAATGAGCTTGATACTTTAACACTATAGCTGAACCAACATGCAGAGATATGATTTGGTATTTTCCACTTCACTGTATGCATTGAACTGGAAGTTTTGCATCCATTAACAAGGCATGGTTGCACTGCTAAGTTCTGTCCTGTTTATGGACATAAAAGATGTCTTTATGTGGCTACAGCTTGCATGCACACTGATACATGCAGAATGAAGGCTTAGATTGACTGGAGTCTCTTCAAGCGCCTAGCAGGTACTTGAATCTTGGACTGTTGGCACACTTGGGACCACCAGGTTTATTCTTATTTTTAACTTTTAAGCCTGCTGCTTGACCACAGGGGATTTGAGAACTTAAATATGCTGAAAGAAGCAGTCATTTGCTTATATCCAGATTCCTCTTAGAATACTTGGATCTCAGTAGATGCTTGTCTTGGGGAAAGAAATCTGTATGCAAACTGCAATTATAGTAAAAGCATCTATAACTTTTAGAGCTTCATGGATCTGCCAGTCCTCTAGGGCAATGTACTTGGCTATTTGGGGCTTTTTTACATTTCTGTTTTTAGAAACTGCCTGCCCTGATCCTCCCAGCTGTGTTAAGAGAAGATCCTCACAAGCCAGATTATAGCTCTTGCAGGTTTGCTCCCACCCAGTAAAGGCAACATTACTAGCAAAAGCCAATGAGGTATGAAAGGCTGTGCTGATAAAGCTGAGGGAGCTCTGTAGAGGTTACCCAGTGTGCTTTATGTTTGAACTTGAGTTAGAGCTTGTTGCCAAGATGATTTCCAAGTCAGTCAGGCATATACTCAGCAAAAGACCTCCAGAGGTCTACTTCTTCATCCTTCTTCTGTTAAGCTCCTAGAAACAGGCTCCTTTCTGTGTGTTGTGAAAAGTGGCATTAATCCTGATCCTGCAGAGATTTCCCTAAGAGTGACCTCCTTGCACATCATCTCTCCACTATTTGGTTCTTTCTCAATACCATGTTTTGGGCTGTCTTTGAGGAAAGAAAACAAAATCCTCTTTCAAATCCCCAGTCTGTGTGAAAGAGTGTCAAGGTTTACAGCCACAATTTCAAATGCTCTTAATATTACTGGAAGCATAGAGTTAAATTATAGAGTTGTAAAGTTACTTTATAGTGATAATGCTGTCAAGCATCAATATCTCTGCCCCAGGGCACCATGGAGACTCAGTTAATGATATAAGAAGCTGATATTTTTCAGGGTTGCAGCTGTTGGCTCATACCCAGAAAGAATCTGCGTGTTTGTTCGTATCAGATATATACAGAGGGACCTGCTCAAAGAAAATTAAGAAACAGTAAAAGTCTGTTTAATGAAGTGCAGTGGAATGAAAGTGAAAAGCAGTGTATGGTGTGGCCGCATACATCCCTTGTTCCCCCACAGAGTTCAATACAGTGGACAGTGCTGTAGAGATATACTTAATTTTGCTGTAAGAGAGGGAGTTGGGGGGAGGGAGTGTGTATTTGTATGTAGATTTGTTTATCTAGTCGCCTGTAGCACTGACTGCATCAATCTATGCAGGCACTGTCTGGGAGTATCAGTAAAGAAATGGAAATTAAGGCAAGTGACTAGAGTCAAGTTAGGAATATCTATAATTTTTGTAATGGATTTCTAAGCGTGTGCATCCCAAAGTGCTTTGATAGCCTCGGATGAAAGATGCTATAAAAGTGCAAAGTGCTATTATAAAGGTGAGGTTTTTTTCTTTTAAAGAAACGGCTTATTTATTTATTTCTGAGATGCAGAATATCACTCTTGGAAGGTACCTTCAAAGCATTTCCTGGGGATTTAACTGTATGATTCCCATTAGCTTTTGGCTGGGAGCCAGGTATCAAACACCATGCACGTGAGCGGGGAAATGGTCTTTCAGTTAACTGCTGTGTTCAGAGTGGTCTTGAGTAACTGGGTCATTTCTCTGCGTGCCCAGGTGCTTTGCACACCTCCTGTTCTGTGAGCATTCACGTGGCTTTCTGTGGGGAAGGAGGATGAGCAGGTCAGACTCACAGGCCTGTTTTTTAACTAAGTGAAAAGGGAGTGTGCAAACTGAGGACCTAGTCTGGATGAAGCATCAGATGTGCTGTAAGGCCACCTGTCCTATCAGGCACAAGCCAGGCTGAGCAGCAGGTGGGCACTGGGGTTTGCTCCTGAGCTGCGGTGTCTCCAGATGCTGTGTGTCATGAAGGAGGAACCCATAAAGGTGCAGATTAGTTTCCTTCCTCTTGTGTACACAGGTTTATTTCCCAAGGATGCTAAGGTGCAGGGAAGAGAAGAGATGATTGGTGTGGGACCAAGGGCGCATACAAAAGTGGACTAGAAGCTTAGAATCTTAGAAATATTCTCAAGTCAGTTTTAGCCATAAATACAAGAGCTTAGCTTCTTTCAAGAGCATATGCAGGAAGATTTCAGTAGCTGTGAGCCTGGGCTAGGGAATTTGCACAGGGTGACTTGAGAGCTGTCAATATTTACAACCCTATTTGGGCGCAGGGACCTTGTGGACAGTCAGAGCGTAAGCGTCTTACAGAGGCACATGTGCAAATACCATCCCTGCTTTCTGCCAGCTGTCTTCGATTCAGTGCTGTTGGAGAATGTGCTCCTTGGTCTAGGTAGGGCTATATCCAGTGACAGAAAAAGACTGATACCTATAAGCCAGCCAAGCTGAAGAAGCCCAGCTCCAAAAATGATCTTATACCCAACCTAGCCTTTGGGGTTTCTGCTCAGAGACTGTATGTTAAATGGTGCCAGATTGTCACTAAGGCTTTACTGATCAAAATCCCTGTCACTGCTTTCCACTGAAGCTATCAGTGGCTTGTGGTTGCTGTAAGGCCTGCTTACTCAGTGGCCTGTAAACACAAAGCTCTATAATTCAAAATGTTCTTGGTGGTGGTATAAAAAATCATTTGCCTGTTAATAATAAACATTGTTACATTTTTTCCCTTAGTATTTCTTTTAGACACAGGAGAAAATAACTTTGACCAAACGCAAGTGATGCTTTCACTGAATGGTTGGAAGGTGAAGCTGATTTACATGATGATTGCAGAGTTGTGGTTAATATAAATAAGGGGGAAAGCTCCCTCCATGCACTGCTATCCCTCTTGCACCCAGTTCTCAAGGTCTTGAACGCTTCTCTTTTCTACTGGCTTTTCCGTAAACTTGTATTTTTTCTTTGTCTTATAAGCAACTTAGACAAAACTAAGCATATGGAACTGATAGCAAGGCTCTTGGGTGCTCAGAACACCATACAAATGCTATTAGGCCCGTAGTTAAAATAATTCTTTGGTAAATGTTAAATTCCTATTAGTAACACTTGCTAAACTTAAGTGCAAAGGAAAGGGCAAGGCTAATCTGAAAGGCAACGGAGAGCAGGGCTTAAAAGATATTAACAATTTGTTGGAAATGTCTGAGGGGAGTGGTTAATATGACTAAAGAGTAACATCTGTGGGTTGAAGATTTAGGTTGGGAGAGGGCTTTAGCCAGTGTTGTGCTTTGGAGCTTTCCCAAATGTCAATGGGAACAAAGAGAAAAAAGTTATTCAGAATGAAGCGCTTTTCAAAAAGCAATAAACAGAAAAACTGCAGTCAGTGTCTCTTTGATAGGTCTCTGCCCGTCTTTCTGCTAGCCTGTACTGGTGTTTGTGTGTCTCCGTGTTCGTCATCTTTCCCTTCTTCTGTCTGTTCACTTCCGGCTGGGTGTTCTCCTCTGTGCCCTCCATCTTGTGTCTGTATCCTCACCATCTTGTCTGTGGGTTTAGGTCATTATCCCTACCCATTGCATCAGTGTCCTCCATGACTTTTTGTCACCTCATTGGATTTTTGGCAGATGGTATTTTCATTGTTCAGACACACCCAATGTCTGCTTTTTGCCCACTGGGTGCTTTCTTTCAGGTAAACTATTCCTTCTTTTATATTTTGTCACCTAAAGGCTTAGCAGGTCTTTTTGGTGATTAAAGGGAATTCTAGGGAAAAAGCAGAAGCTATTTTTTACTACTACATCTTTCGTTTCTCAGACCAATATCCCGAAAGGGCATCAGAGACATTTTTTTAGGAAACTCAGCAAAGAAATTAGTGTCTTGCTATATGTGTATCTGTCTGTCTCAGCTGCTTGACCAATTGCAACCAAATTTGACAGTGATGAAGGTCTCAGAGATATTACATTCCTAAAAGTTTCATGAAAAATAGCTGGCTGAATGAGTACAGAGACCAAAATTAATCTTTCTAGTAGGGACAACTGCATCTCTATTGTTAGAAACCAGAGAAGGATAGTAGGCATGGAAGTCACAGGAAACAGATCCCACATCTCATCAGCCTCCTGGGCCTGTCATTAATGAGCAGAGACCATACTTCACTTTCCTTTTCTCTACAAGCTTTTATTGCTAACATCTCTGAAAATCTTAACAAAGGATATCTCGTGGCATCCTGAAAAAGCAGATTGCATCTTCTCTGTCAAGCCACTGTTGAAAGGGGTGAAAAACGTGGCAGGTACAGTCCATGGGTGAAATGAAGACACATTCAAGGCAAGGCCACTACATGCTCACCCCAAGCCAATAGCTTTTCTTATAACCTAGAAGTGACACTTTGTCTGGGGCTCACAGCAGCAAAGTCTGAACATGTTTCAGTCAGAAAGTAAAGATAATCTGCAGCTTTGATCTAGTGTTCAGAAAGGTCACCTTTGTGTTTCTGTAAGAGCAGGATGAGTCTGATTCTCCCATGCCTCAACTCTTAATGGAACAGCCAAATCAGCTCAGATCAAAATCAGTCCTCCGCAGTGTCTCATCTCTGATAGAGACCAAAAGAAAATGCCTGTGAAGGATTTAATAATAGAATAAGCAAATAATAATACTTCCTCTGAATATTCTCCCAGCTTCAAGCAATTCGTGTTTTGGGATCCCACAGCTATAGATGTTGATTATGTCTGCGGTAACACTCAATGGATTTGTCTCCCATGAACCTGTACGAATTTTTAGTATACGCAGCACTCCTTGCCAGGGATTTCCACGGCTTAGTAATGTCTTGTTTGTTTTAAACCTACCACCTGCATGCTTTTTTTGTGATTCCTAATTTTTACACTGGAAGTGGCATTGATCCCCATCTGCTTTCCCCATGGTGCTCATATCAGTCCTCTTTTCTTCAAGTTTGAAGTCTCCTAGTCTATGTAGTCATTCTCTGAGTATTTATCTTGTACGCCATGAGTGGGAAAATATTACCAGATCAGAATCATTTCTGGAGTTGGTATATCATCTACACTTTCCTTCCAGATATACACAACTCTGTGAGTTGCTAAGCAATGGAGAATCAACTCTGATGACTCTAACGGCAGTGTGTGTACTTGCTGTGCACTATGGTTACTGCTTTTGCTCAGGATAAATCCTGCCCTGGTCACACAAGCAGGTATAAGCACCAAAATGAGAGATACAGCTTTCAGCTTCAGAGTACACACTGTAATCATCATGTGTCCAGTTCCTCACGAGCTTAACAATCTGTGTGTGTTCTGCTGTACTTACATTTCCTAAAATTTATGAGGGATTCAAAGCCTGTTAAGGTAATTGAATTTCTGTTCAGCATAGGCTGGAGTTCTGGTCTTTTGGTGAGGAGAGCCTAGGAATGAACTGCTGCTGCATGGCTTGTGAAAACTGCTGTATTAAAGCAACAGCCCAAATACCTTGCTTTCTGTCATTATGATTGGTGTGCAGCACTCTTTTTTGGCAAACCGACTCCTGGATTACATACTCCCACAGTCGGGTTGCATGTATGGTTCTGTCAGGCTACTTCTTTCTCTAAAACTAAGCAACCTTTATTAAACCAGCAGCTGTCACCTGGTGCCACAGAAGACCAAAAGACAGGTAATAACCCATTAATCCTTTTTTTTGTCTCTCAGTCCCTCAGAAATCCAGTGTGTAGGCTAGCTACTTGAGATCCCTTGTGTAGCAGGGCATCATGTGTACCAAGAGCTTGCATTGGCCTGGTTTCTACAGACGTTTGACTGGAGCAGTGTTGGAGAACATGTGCAAAGTGAGATTTCTTTCCACCAGCTCAGTACATGACCAATCTCAAACTTCTTTTCCATAAATAATTAAACAGGCTACTCAAGCAGAATATACTAGGCCTAATCAAGGTAGGGGATGGGAATGGCTAGGAGGATTCAGTTGTCCTCCTTAGTGCTTTCTAAAGGAGGGGGAGCTGGATTGCTAACACAGCTACATGGTACAGTCAGGACCACATGGTTTTGCCAGTCCAAGGGGGGAGAGAGTCTATAGTACTTTGGTCCCATTATTCCTGTTTTCAAGCCTTTTTATCTTAGAGTTCTTGTGGATTTTTTCAAGGTCTGGTAAGTGGCTGGTTCTGTAGACAGAATATAGCTTCAAGCTCCTCGTCTCGTAGTGTGTAGTAGCAGTAACACCTCACCTCAAGAACACCATGACTGTGTCTGTTAACAGTCTCACATCCTCATATTCTTGTTTTTTTTTAGGATTTAAGGATTTGATACCATAAGGATTTAAGGTTGGGCCTTTCCTGTGCCAATAGAGTTATCATCCTAGTGTCCTTTCTTCCCCACTTAATGATTCCTGTTTGCACTGCATCCCTCGCAGGTCTGCCAAGTAGAATTTGTTGCATTGACTTTCTTTCCAAAGCCTGCCTGGAAGGACAGCTTTCCTTCAACCAGGATGCAGAAAGGGCCTATGTCTCCAGAACCATCAATATTTTTCTTGAGATGATAAATGAACTGCCAATAAACTGAGGCAGCTGCCAGATTTATCTGAGAAACAGACCTTCAGACCCAATTTGTCCGTGCTTGGTTTATTTATGTGTCTAGAAACTTCGGAGAGGCAAACAGAGGGCTAGCCACTCTGGGGGAGCCACTGAGAATTAGATTGTACAGATAGATGAAGTGGGACTTTATGGACTGATTCAGATACATTAGCTATTACTCTGTGCTAGCATTATCTCAAACAAGAAAATGGCTTGAGATTCATCACTGGGAACACCACAGAAAAGAAACAAAAGTCTCTCAAAGCCAGACCTAACTTTTCATACTTGCTGTATCATTCAGTTTGTTTTTCTCCATCTCTTCTCATCTTTCTTGCCTATAAAATAATAATAATTATTATTATTATTGCATAACGTCTGAAATTTGTGTTGTTGGCAAGATTTTTCTACGGAGATGAGACATGGGTGATCATGCTGTGCCTTGAGGGATGGGACCCATGTATGCACTGCAACAAGTAAGGTTTGTAGGGAGACCAATCTTTTATTGAACTGGCTGATACAACTAGAAAAATCAGGCAGTATTTATCTTTAGGACACTTCTGCTAGGCAGCTGGCATGCACGTGTTTCATATACATTCACCCCAAAACTTCTGAGCCCATTTTTTGGTTCCAACCAAAATTGGCATAGACGGAATGCTCAGAGGTATTAAATTTGGACAAGCTTACTAAAAATAGGCAGCAGAGCAAAGGAAAGTCTCAGCTAATGCTTGTGTTTTGGGGGGAACAGGAGTAGGGACAGGGCGTCGGTATTTGCACTGTTGGTGGGGCAATTAATTTCTATTTCAATGGGGGATGTTAAGCAAGGTCAGGGAAGCAAACGCAGTGAGGTTGAGCACTCTGTCTGCTCTGAGGAGGCGATTGGAGGCCTAGCAGCCTGGTGCCCCTCTGCGCCTCCCAGTGCAGTCAGGTTGGGCGTAATGAAGTGGTTTCCCCCTCCCCACCTTGCCCGCCTGGGTCAGCACCAGGCGGCACAGCTCACGCTTGCCTGTAGTTAAAGTGCCCTCTTCTGGCACGAAACGTTTCATTTCTCAATGGCAGGCGATTGAAGAGAGGTGGATGTTTTTTTCTGATGGTTGCTGAAATCAAGAACAAAGCAGGTTTTTGCTTCCTTGCTTCTGCTTTATGTCCTGGGCTGCCTCGGCAGGCAATAGCGGTCAGTGAAGAAGCCTCCCCTGTCGTACCAGCCTGGCTGTGTCAAAGCATCTCTGTAGGATAGCACTATGATGAGAGCTTGTTTGCATCTAAGGTCATTAAAAAAAAAAAAAAAATTTTTTTTTTTTTTTTTTTTTTTCCCTGCCTTATCTTTAGCTGATGTAAATCAGGAGCTGTGTTGATTTACACCAGCTTAGGATTTGGTATCCTTTGTCTGCTTCTGTTTTCTACTCTGTGCTGTGTAAATCATCTCTTGGCTATTCTTGACCTGTTGATGTCAATAGTTTTCACTGTGGAGCCCTTTGGGATCTAGATTTGACCTGTATTGATTAGGATGGAATGTTTGATGATGAAATGCAGGGAGAGGAGAATGTGAGAGAAGTTCCCATGCTGCGCACTCAGATGGGAAGGGAAAGTTTTGATAAAACTTGTTAATGTGAATTCAAGGTTAGCAGTACACAGCACAGCAACTGCATCTGTCTGCAGAGGGATTTAAAATCAGCCTTTAATAAGAAAAAGGAGTTTCCTGCACTGCTTTATCGCATCAGTTACCATCTGAGGCCCTTCCATGTGCTTTGGATTTTTC
The DNA here is from genome assembly GCA_011076525.1 of Nettapus auritus. Lineage (NCBI taxonomy): Eukaryota > Metazoa > Chordata > Aves > Anseriformes > Anatidae > Nettapus > Nettapus auritus. Next base: position 23,871,804 of record CM021772.1, on the reverse strand, counting down.
TCTGTATTTAAGGAGCATTTCAAGCTATAATTGATTATAGCTGAATTTGTGTTACAAAGTAGGGAACAGCAGGTCAGGGCATTTACGCTATGAGACGAGACTGTGCCTGATTCCCATTTAGATCCTTTATAGCAGAAGGGTAGTGTTTTTTCCCCTGGTAACAAGCAGTGTCTCAGCTATTGAGTACAATGCTGTATTAATAATTCTGTACTTATTGTAGGCTCTCTGAATGCAAATCCTTCACACACAAGCTGCATTGGCATAAGCCAGTTTAGGAAGCACACATACAACTTGCACTGCCCTCCTCTGGGTTTACGAGTAAAAGGAGCTGGAACCAGGATTGCCAGGTTTTGCAGTGTGCCGAACTAGAAGCAAAAATCGAGCTTCTCCCTTCAAGGTGAAAAGGACAGGAGAGTTTGTTTTGGTCTGCTCGAGGCTCTTCCTGCAGTGATCCCTGCTCTATTACATGTTACGTGCAATTTAAAACTGTCATATGTTGGCATGGCTTCTTCATGGTCACTTCACTATTAGGTACTTAAATGAGGTCTCAGGACTGAAGTTCGGGGAATGCGGCTTCTAAACATGCGATTTTATTTAAACTTCATGCCCGTGTTTCATCCTGCATTTCCAGTCCTGGCTACTTAAATGATATTTAGACAGAAACAGGCTGTGGCTAAGTACTAGACCTAACACAAAGAAATCCTGCTTGTTTAGACCCTCCCAGTACTACAACACCAAACCCAACAGTGTAGGGAGATAAGAGCGTGTACCAAGAACTGAGATAAAACAAGCTAAGAGTTTCCAAGCCAATACAAGTTGAGATGCTTAAGTAGTTAATGTGAACAGGCATCACTAAAAATAATAGATAGTACTCTAAATTTTACCTTGTTACTTCCAAAGTGATTATCCTAGTATGATAGAAGGTTAAAGTGAACTTGTGTGAATGTGAATTCGCTAAAGTGAATTTCACAATTGTGAAAATGTGTGAATTCACTAAAGTGAATGTGCATTAAATACTCATATATACCAGAAATTTTTAAGTATGTTCTTAAGATTCATGAAGCAAATGAATTATGACAGAGAGAAGCTCTCAGACCTCTCTTTGTCAGGGGGGAGCTCCGAACAACCACTGCAGGGAATAAAGATGCCCCTCTATCAGTCCTCTGCAGATGGCCCTGGGACTGGAGCAGCCCAGAGTAATGGTGCTGAGAAGTTGGTACGATAACAAGGCAAAGCAAAGTATAGCCTAACAAGATGACAGCACAACGCAGCAAAAATAGGTGGCTTTTGTATGACTATAATAGCACCACCTGCTTTCAGAACGTTAGTCATCCCGTAAATGTGTCCATTCCAGCGAGTATCCTTGAGGGAGCTGACACAGAAATCCATAGAAACGAAGCACTGAATCTGAGCAGAGAAAGGGGAAGAAGCGCAGGGACTCGGCAGGCTGAAAGCAGCCTGCTGGTGGGGGGAAAGAAGCAGCCTGGAAATGTGTGCTTGCGTGTGGGTGTGTATGGGGTAGCTGAGGAGAAGTACGTATGCTTCTCAGAGGGAAGAATTTGTTTCCTTCTCATCACACCTCAGCCCCTGCTGTTTTCTTTGATTTTTCTCTAGCAGGGCCAATCTAGGCACTCAGTGATGATAAATAACCTGGTATTACAGGGTGACATGCACAATGACACAATAATATCGAGGGAAAGAAAAGAGCCCAAAAGGACAGAATTCCTGTGTTTTATTTATTTCTCACATGTGTTCTGCAGTGCAGGCAGTTTGGGAACCCAGTCTCACCAGTTCTGTGCAGCCTGGTGACTTTTAGGGGAGCCTACCAAACCTCAAAGCTTGCTAGCATAAACAGTCTTTTTACTGGTGAGCTGTGTTTTGTTGATCCTGGTAGGATGTTTTGGTCCAGTTTTGATAAGGGCATTTTGGGACCTTCTGTTTGATCTGCATTGAGGTGTAGCTCTGGGTTTCTGGATACCTGCGTTCAGCTGTGAGCTCAGTCACTGACTGCCTGGCCTCAGGCGAGTTGTGCAATCTTCTTCCCCACATTTCCCGATTAGCAGGCTTTCAGCTTTGCGATCATAACGGGTTTTTTAACATTGCATTTGTGTGCAATTTCCTGAATTTTGTCAAAGCAAACTGAGAGGAAAAGTGTTGTTGTGCTGACACGCACAGTACATCAGCAGGGCCGAGCCTTCGGCTATAGCATGCAGGATGCTGCTGCTTGGGCTAACAGAATAGCAGGTTGTCGTTCTCTGTTGGACCAACATAAGGAGGGAAGAAAGGTACATTTTGCCAGAGGGATTCATGGTCACTTACTGATGATGAGGGATGTTAAGACTTGGTGATCTGAATTCTGTAAAGAGCTCGCAGATTCGGTGCCTTGCTCTGCCTGTCCTTTCCTCTCCCAGCCCTCTTTTGGATAAAAATGCAGGAGAAATGGAGAAATGGCGTTGTCTAGACGATAACACAGGGCTAGGACACAGTCTAGTGAGATAAAAGGAGAAGGGAGAGGCACACAGAGAAGTGATTTGCCTAAATCTGCACAACCAGATCTCCTGACTCCTTCACTCTCCCTCCTGTGGCTTCTCTTTAGGAGATGAAGTTGATTGATTGAAATTGCCCTTTTTACTGATTACCATTTTAATAATCTAACCAGTAATGTCAGAAATCCAGCATGAGGGATTGTTTTTTTTTTTTTTTTTTTTTTTTTTTTTTTTTTTTTTTTTTTTTTTTGGTACAATCTGTTTGTCGCTTGCATTTCTCTCAGGTGGGCACCAAATTGGACTGGTTGTGTTCTCTTTTTATTTATATTTGGTTTTGTTTTCTTGTCATCCAGGCATAACATAGTGTTACTGCTGCAGCTGCATTCTCACATGACAAGGGAATATTCTTATTACAAGGAAGTGAAAATTAAAAACAAAACACCTCCCCTCCCAAAATAAATGTACCTGCAAAAATAAAACTTGAACTCATAGGTCTTGGGAAAATCTGTGTGTATCCATGCACGTTTCATCTCCTTGACAATGGTCATCTTGTGTGAAATTCCTGCTTTCTGAGCGTGGGATGGAAACTACTACTATCTTCTGCTTTACCATTTCTATCTCCTCCCAACCCCCTTGGCCTGTTTTTAGTCGCTTCTTATGCCTCTTCTGACTGTAAGATCTCTATGGAGGAGATGGCCTTCCGTACTGACAGGGAGTCTTTGCCTTGGAGTCTTAACTGACCACCCATTCCTTCCAGATTTTAAATAGGTGAATAACCCAGCTTCATGCCCTGGGGTTCTAATTCTTGATGAGTTTTCCCACGTGCTGTCAGAGTGCAAATAAAAATTATCCACAAGGAAAGGAGACTAAAATCATCTTGGCTCCTTTCACTGAGCGCCAAATGGCCTAGTGGCTGGAATGAAGAAAGTATATTCCTGTTCCCCACGCATTTGGCTGACAAAGGAATCACTCAGAATAATAAATATTCACTGGAAATATATATATAAGTGGAAGAGGCACCAGAGTGCTTTCAAAGAGGAAGCTGGGAGGGGTCTTCTGTCTCTTTAGAAGCCCAGCCCTTGAGGGACAGCACAAGGCCCACAGACACTCCTTCCTGCTGGGTCCAAAATGGCCTTTGGTGGCCGTGGCTGTGCCGAACACCTCAGCCCAGCCATGCTCCGGGCTCTGGCCTGTGGCCTCTGTGCCTGTAGCCACAGGCTGAGGAGCAGGGGCTGTGTGTCAGCCCTGTAGTGGCCTTAACGTGCACCTGAGCAGCCTGAATAGGGGCCAGGAATAAATTGCAGAGATCTGGAGCAGCTGGCTGCCTGCTGTGCTCGCTCTTTAACCCTTCGGGAGCGAGTGCTTCCCACAGCCTCGTGAGCAAACAAGGACAAAAGAAGCAACCACAGAGCTGAAACATTTTATTTCCCCTACTGGGCCTGCCAATTAACCCTGTCAGGAGCTAGAAAACCACACTGGGCGCATCAACAGAAAATGAGCTGAGGAGGGAGAGTGTTGCAGAGACCTAATCAGCTCTCTGTCTCTCTGGAAGAGCTGAGCTGTGGCGCAGGGACAGCGGGAGCGAGTTTGCAAACACCTCCGCGCTTCAGAAACCGCTGCAGGGCAAACAGAGCCACGGAAGGCCAGCTCCCGGTGGGAGTCTGTCTCCGAGCTGTCTGGCTACCGTGTGTCTGTCCCTTTGCAGTTCCTGCTTCCACCCTGGCCCCCCCGCTCTGCTCAGTTGCTGTATTATCTGTGGTGACTTTAGAGTGGGTTTGGGGGGTTTGAAGATAGCTGGAGGGAAGATGGGAGGCCACAAAAGCCTCCCCCCTCTAGGGACTCCCTGTCTGGGACTCATCCTGCTCTCAGTCAGCTTCAGCACTTGGTTCTGTGCGTTTTCCCTGTGGTGTTTGGTTATCTGATTGCCTTTTCCTTCACATCAGGTATCAGAAAGTTTGAGCTGGACTGAAAATACGAGCAGGTGGATGAGTTGGATGAAGAATGGGTCACACAAGATATATTTGTGTGTTCCCCCTTGGCAAACCTGCTGCATGCTGTAGAGAGAGCAGGGCTGAGCCGAGAGGCAGTGGATGGAGCAGGGCCTCCAGCTTGGTGTCACCAAAAGGGAGGCTTGGTCTATTTGCTATGAGGATTGTGAAGAACTGGCCATACATTTGGGCTGTTTAGCATCTTAGGTGCGAGTTCTTAGAAATAACTTGAATAATTTCCTGTGGCATCAGCCTGCTGTCTTTCTATCAAAATCATCCAAGTGACATCAAAGATGAAATTTGTCCCACAGTCACCTCTGTAGCCTTTAGGGCAAGTGTGGTGTGCACGCAGAGCAACAGCAGGGAGGTGGGCCCAATATTTAGTTTGTTTTGCATACATTCTGTTCTGCAGAAAGCAGTCCCTCCTTCCACTTGGTACTTTCTTAACTTTGTGAATAAAACTCAGGTGTTGACTGGCTGCTGCGGGCCCTCATGACTGTCAGAACTGTCCCACATGTAGTTAGGGGTGAGCCCAGCCTTGGAAGCCTGCTTGCCTCCCCGGCCTCTTGCCACACCACTCGTGCACCCCTGGTCCATAACTCTCTGCTCATTGCTGTTCTGGTTCCTTTTGGGTGCTGGAGATCTGTGAGGGGCTGGCACAGTGCTCTCCCTACCTTTGCAGTAAAAGGTAGGAAGGCTCTGGCTCTAAAGAATAGCACAAATGAGAAAAGAGGAGCCATTTTGGAGCTGAGCTGTACAGAGTTAATATTCTGACTCTTAGGCCATGAAATCAATCATCCAGGTGAATTTGTGGTCTCTCAAATTCATTTTGGGCACGACACGCACCTCAAATGGAACTGGCTGCAGCTCTTGACGTCAGTAAATGCTTTCTTCCCTTCAAAAGAGCACAGCCTAGATTTCATCTTGTTTTTACACCTTCACTTCTCCTTGTAAGGCTCATTGTCACCACCGGGTCTGGTGTCATCCAACTGCGGCATTGAGACCAACACTCTGTGCTGCAGAAATTCCCAGAGCACAACACTCGGCAGCTGCCAAAGCTTTCTGCTGGCACCTGCTCAAGGCAAGAGAGAGAGAAATATCACTTTGTCTGCCTCCCTTCATTGCTGCCCACCAGGAAACCAACACAGACAGCACTTCGCTCCTTTGCTTGAGAGATGTGCAGGTTGGACAAGTGAGGCAGACACCTTCAGCCTTTTTGGCCTCTTATACAATCCATGTCCCCTTTGTCCCACCCCACTTTGTCCTGGTAGCATTCTTGCTGCCCCATCTCACCACTCTCTAGGAAGCCAGTAGGGAATAGTATTTTGCTGTGCTTTTCTTCTGCAGTTTCCCACCTGCCTTTAAATGACACAAGTCTAATTGTTTGGGGCATTAAAGCTGGTGATGGCTGCTTCTGGGCAAACAACAAAAATACTTTCAGAAAGGCGGCCTTGAGGAAGATCGGATATTTTTGATGGTTGTTGGGACAAGTTTCATCTCACCTTCTTCCTCCATCTGGCTTCATTCCCTTCTGACTCATGGGTGGCTGCTGAATCCCTGTGTCTCTGTGTAAATTGGGATGGTAATAAATGTATTAAATCCCTTCCTTGTGGAAGAAACTCTGCAAATCAAGAATGTCAGCTCTGGTGCCTCTCACTTTTCCAGTCAGCTTAGCTGAGCAGCCAGTTTGAATGACAAGAGGAGGCATCCTAAATTCAGATATTACAAGGTGCGCATGTGGGAAAAAGAGAGAATTTAGAGCTTGTAACAGGTCTGCAATGAACAGTACAAAATTGGCTGCAGGTTCAGAAAGGCGTTGTGCTGATCCTTGCCTATCTGGAGCTATCTCAGGCCTTTCTCTGAAACTGCCAATGCGGGGGGTGGTAACATTTGTGCATCTAGGGCTGATTCAGTGGGTGTTCTGCTGGCTTGGGGAGCTGATGTGGGCACACAGTGTGGGCCTAGTCCCTGGGCAGCATTGTTTCCTGAGACCTACTCCAAGCATCAGAAACAGCAGCAGGATTGCCCCAGCCTGCAGAGCTGGCCGTGACACTTCCCCTTCCTCCAGCAGGCTGTAAGGCCTCAGCCCCTTCCTTCTTACAGCAGCAAACAACCAGCCTGGCCTGGGAAGGCTGTGAAGGCCCGTATACTTACTGGTGAACTGAGCAGCTTCTTGTTCCCTGTCTTCCCCTACACCTGCTGGGTCTCATTTCTCATTTCCCCTGCTGCGCCCCCCACGTTCTCCCTTGGTCCTCAAGCTGAAATATGTTTCCAAGATCTGCCTCTGTCACCTGCTCTCTTAAATGCTGCTGAGCTCTTAACAGCCTTGATATTTGGTCACAAGGAGTTCCACTGGTGATTGGTGAATACAGGGAATTTGGTGTGCTGAGCAAGCCCTCCATAAGAGGTCAAGACTTGCCTGGTCTGACCACTATAGAGCAATGCTAGGCATTTTGGCAAAGCTTTTGCTTGACTGAAAAGTTACAAAACAATGCAAATAAGACACGTATAACTTCATCATCCTAAAATGGCTTTAAAATGCATAAATATGGTATGAAGAAATGTGTTATATTTATTTTGAGCTATAGTAGGAAAAGATCCTTCCTTCCTAGGTAAACCGGTAGGGATGGTATAGAAATGGGAAATAAACATTCTCTTCCACTGAAGGGAATGTAGCCACATCAAGCAGTTGGTGTGCCACGGAAAATTCAGGCAACAAAACTACCCAAACTTATTTCCATGTCCTACTAGGAAGAAATGCACAAAAAAAAAAATAAATAAATAAAAAATAAAAATAAAAAAATAAAAGGAATCATGATTTAACAGATAAGATTGAACAAGGTAAATATATATATATATATAATAACCTTTCTTCCTTGTGCTATTTGTAGCACAAACCATAATACGTGGAGGATTCTATTTCAAAATCAGGGTTCTGTAGAGACAGGGCAGTTTATTAGCACAGACTGGAATTGTTAAGGACACATTTTCTATGCATCAGAACAGTTCATATGAGGCTCAAGACTTGACTGGTTTGACCTCAGGCAATGCTATGCGCTTTGATAAAGCTTTTAGTGGCAATCAAGTTTTACTGAATAGTACTAAAACTGAAACAAACCGAGAGACATAAGGCAGAGGAAACGCTGAAGTATCCACCCAGTTTTTGAAATCAGGGCATCAAGGACTTACTGTTCCAGCGGCTGCATCAAGCCATCATCTTTAATAGCCACTGATCTACTTGTCATTCCCAATTCAATATCTAAATATTAGTTACAGCAGTGACTCAAAGATCAGGAATCTGCAAATAACACAAAAATACAAGAAGATACAATAGCTTGAAAGGAAATAAGGAGGTGCTTTTTCTGAGTTCATTCTTCAAAAGAGGCAAGAAATTAATTTACAATGAACAGGGCACTTTTTCTTGAGCAGTCAAGTCTTGACCTTGTATGAAAGGATTTCAGAGGGCAGACCTACTGTCTTCCCTCTAGTTCCCCACTGGTAATGCAGCATTGCTACCTCTCTCCCGATTCAGAGTGCCATAGGATGGGTGGAGCTGATGCCTGCACTGCGATAGCTGCCCAGCAAGATTTATGACCTTGCAAAGGTCATATGCCCCCAGTGCTGGTCTACAGCTTTGCGTAGGGATTTTCTAGGTGCTGTACGCCCTCTAGTAGAGGAATGTGCATCCCTTGTGACTAAATGTGTGGCACTAGGTCAAGAAAAAGATAAGTGCCTTGGAAAAGGCAACGTATGATGTATTTTGAGTTTATGTTCAGAAATGGCTGGAACCAATTAAGAGAGGATAGTTTGTAGAAGTGGAGACTCATTTTGCTTGTTATCCTACGAATGGTGAAGCAACTTAGAATTTTAAAATACATTGGTTAATTAATGGTAAAGGACAATGCCTGTCATTCATCATTCCTCTTTTTCATGTGTGGGCCTTCTTGTTGCTTTGTTATTGAATTGTGTTAGGAAAAAAAATCTTTCTCTGCCTCTTTGGATGACTGGCAGGCTGAGATGCATTCTTATGTGCAAATCCTCTTAATTGCTTTCTAAACTTTGCCCACTCAGGGAGTAGAAACCTCTGAGAGTGGGAGGGGGAGATTTGTACTGTTCTGCAGGTTTTGTGGTCCAGAGGTATTTAGCTTAGGGTAAGGAACAAAATGCCTTCTTGGCTGTTATGGCAAAGGAGATGATGCTCATGAAAAGGTTCAAAGTGGAGTTCAACAACACAATTATAACACCTTGACAATGTTGTAAATATTTAACTTAGAGTGGCTAATAGATTATTCAAACACATAGTTGGTGATTGAAAGCCTACCCCAAAAAAGGGCAGGTAAGGAGTTCTTACTGTGTAAATTGTTTTCTGGCCTGATGCCACATGCATTGATTGAAGTCAGGAGCGAAAGTCAGTATTACTATGAACTGAACACTGAAAAATCAAACCATTGTATATATTAGATCCCAATTCTATACTAACTAAATGTGCTTTTCATTGTCCTTGAAAGTAGTATAAGCTCAGGGAAGAAAATGGGAGTGGCACTGAATTCCTTTTTGTCCATTTTGTGATTGCTTGCTCTGAACGGAGGGGAAAGAAAATGAAACTTTGGTTTCCTTGACTACAGCACTTGTGATGTCATTTGTGCTGTATTTTTTATTCCCACCCCCCTTTTAGGATCCTTTCTGATCTCGTTCTTATCTGTTCTCCTTTAAAAGCTTGCATTAGTCCTATAGGTCTTCCCACTGCCCACTTCACTACACAGCGTGTATCATTTTGTTGTGTCTAGGTCAGTCACTTCTCACACTCAGTGTAGTATATTACTCCAAGTGTTGTGTAGTCTGCTCAATTGTCTGAATTGAACAATAGACTTCCGAAGAGTTACTTTTATTGCTTCTTAGAAAGATGAAGGATAGTCCGGGAAGATTTATTATTATTATTATTATTTATTTATTTATTTATTGATATCTTAAGTCTGCACTACACTGCTGTGTCAGTTGTCTTTGCTGGAGTGAATGGTGTTAGGAGCTGTGTTATAGTTCTGCAAAATTGTCCCCTCCCTGACTTATCTGCAAACAGCTTTCAAGTCCTGATTGTGTTGAAGAATCTGTCCTTGCACACATTTGTGTGGGAGGCACTGGAATCAATCTTGAGATAATGTCCAAGTTCCCCTAAAAATCCCTTCTCTCAGAAGCTTGGTTTTCATTTTGGAGCTTGTCTGTATTTTTTTATTATTATTTTTTTAATTATTATTATTATTTTTTTTACTCTAGGACTGTCAATGTAAAACAGGAGTGGAAATTCTACCTCTGCAGCCATCCTTACCAGAAGGCCAGAAGTAACCCCATCTGCTTTCTGTCTGGCTCATGCAAAGGTTACTGCATTCACCTTTATCAAGGTCCTTCTTACGTTCAGGCTTGGCAGAGTATTACCTATGCAGTTTTTTTGCCAGCCAGAGACATTACTGTAATAGTAGATGCAAGTTCATTTTGTTGCTCTCTTTTGCTTTTCTTTAAGCAACCCAAATGTTATTCTTTTTTGTTGTTCACCTTGATTCCTTTATTCGCTTAAAAATGAGTTAGATGGCTGTGCCACCCAGTCTTCATCAGAAAAGGCTACTGTCTTCCTGCTGTAGCCATTTTCGTTTTCCCTTTCTGAAGTCCAAGGCAATTCCTATTTTCTTGTGAGATCTTGCAAATAAATTGTATTGCTTTTGCATTTGTCAACATTAAGAGTTATTTGCTGCACCTTGTCCAAATTACCTAGCAAAGCTAAGGACTCTGTAGAATTTCTTTGCTTGCTTTTTTTCTTTCCCCTCTATGTCCACTTCCCCAATTTTGTGTTGTCAGCAGGCTTAACCAGTTTGCAGTCAGCTTCTCTAAGCCATTTATATAAATTAGGCTTAGCAGGGGTTCCGAGGATCGTGTGGCAATGAACATTACTTTGCATTTGTTGACTTTAATTTTCTTTTGCCGTATGTTGACCCAGTTCTAGAGTAGATCTAAATTGTTGGGTATTTCTTGGCTGCCTTTCTCACGTCCATTATATGGCCCCACTGGCAACTGCAGGAACTCAGAAAACGACATCGCTTAAAGCCATTTACACAGCCTAAAACTAGAGCAGAAAAGGGACATATTCACTGACCTAATTCAGTAGGTCTCATCATTTAGGTTTAACGATGACTCTCTTTTGCTGTTCTGTAGCCTGATCACTATCTGTTCTCATTTACTACGCTAATTCTTTGCAAAATTTCTGCTGAATTTGCAGCTTTCCACGGAGTGTTTAGCCAAGCTGCCTAAATAAGCCACAATAAATTGTATCATGTTTACCTTACTCTTTGATTTACTTCCATCTCCTTCCAAGCTAAGGAATATTTTAATAGTTTTTGCCATCACTTATTAATTTATTAAAAAAAAAAAAAAAAAAAAAAAAAAAAAAAAAAGCACTTTGATGGAGTTCAGAAGCCTGTATTTATTTCCAAACTACTTACAGTGACTTGGTAGTAATAAGAAATACTTTCCACTTGTTCTCTAGGATCCCATGTGCTGATCTGTCTCTCAGGTACGGGTCCTCTATGGTGGTATCAGCCCGTGCCACCCACAGTCGCTGTGCCCTCTGGAAGTCTCTTGAGACTGGGAGGAGCCCACAAACCCTCCTTTCACCTCCACTGGTCTCTGAACAGGTTCAAGGGGCTGCAGGAGGCTTGTCACAAACTGTCCGCTGCCCAAAAGGAGAGATGATCATTAAAACAATTTCTTTTAGGGCTCATTTACCCTGCTGTTTGCAGCACATGCTGTGGTGCTTATGATTCCTCCAAGGCTGTATCTAGCAGAACTCCCAGGAGAGAAAACATCATGGATGTGCCCTCAGGTCTGTTGTAAATTTGAGTGAGTCGATCATGCCTCTGTTTGTTTGCAGCTTGTCCAGAACTCTGAATGCTTCAACTTAATAAGAATGGACTGGTCCCGTGCTCTCAGCTTCAGGGCCTTTACTCACTATCAGTATGGAGCAGCTGCATTTATTTGCTCCTGGGCTTAGGGGAGAGAAAGCCCCTCTTGGAGCTCTCCCTGGGATCAAGTATTTCCATGCAATCTCTATGTGAGATCACTGTTTGGCCCAGTCATTTGTGGACAGTATGCTGAAATTAGACTTGCACAGCATTTTCAGAAAGGACTACAGATACTACAGCATCCTTATATCCTTCTTCCCTGTCACAGCTGTTGAGACTGGAGCAATTAATATTCCTGCTTTTTGAGGCTCCATTTTCTATCCTGTGGACACCAGGGCATTCAGCTATTGTTTGCCATCTTGCCACATCTCCAGTACGGATTTGTAATCTGCACACAACTCAGATAAAACAAAGCAAGAGATCTGCAGCACTTGTTTTGCTTCAGTGTTGTAATAAAAACTGTGGGATTATGACTTTGTCCATACAGCACCCAAAAGCAAGAATCCTACCCCTACTCTTCCAGGCAAAGTAGTTCACGTAGGTTCATTGCTTTCCCCAGGACACCCCCAGACAGAAAAGGCAGGCTGCCTGCCCTCCTCCTGTGGCTCCTGGAACTGGACTTCCAGTGAGACGATCAGCTTGTTTCATTTGTCCAGTGAAAGGACAGCCAATGCTGTATTTCAATACATCAGGAGCCTCTTGAAAAGGTGAGGCCCTTTCTGTTAGTGCTGTAATGGAAGAGAAGCCTAAAGAGAAGAAATGTGACCATTTCAGGGGCACAAAGTCATTGCATTTCTGCTGTTACATTCTGGGAACAAAAATAGCAGGGACAGGTCCCAGCTGCCGGCCACAGTGTGTTTGAAAAGGTTATCAAGACATTATAGCATGTAAACAGCAGAGCTATTAGCTCTGAGCTGTGAAAAGTTTCTAACCTTCACCGCGAAAACCTTAAATTATTTTTGAAGTGTTAATGAAAGTCAGCCCTCCAAAGATGGATGTGGAGCATGGAATTGCATTAGACAAATGGCAGTAACGTTTTAATAGTTTTTGCTTTGAACCCCCCCCCCCCCCCCCCGAGAGGATCCAAGGGGGCTGGAAACCAGGCGTTTTCATCAGCCTCTTTTTCAGGAGGGAAGCAATGTGTGTTTTATACTGAGCTATTTACAAAAACGCACAAACGTTGTTTTGTTTAGCGTGTGCTTGGTACCTCGTTCATAGCTCCAAACTCTTGGAAGTGTTTTGATGCTTAAGGTGGTTTAAAGTTTGGTTTGCCCACTTGGCTCAAGGGGCCTGATTCGTGAGGTGTGATGGTGCTGCCTCTTTGGGCACCATCCAGGCAGCTTAGCAACCCCCCACCCATTTCAGTAGGGTCAAAGCTTTTTTCTGTGCCTTTATTTTCTGCGTATGCCCTTTTAAGATCTGAAAGACACACAATAGCACCTGGTACTGATCTGTGCGTGTCTTTTGTGCGTTTTTTATATAATTAAATTATTTAATTGCTAATTAACTCTAATAGGTGTTCTGAGAGGAAGGCTGCATGGCATATGCTCTTCCCCTTGAAGTGCCTGTCTTAGATGAGCCATTTCCAATGTGTATACAGCAATATTTTAATGCTAATATATCACCCCAAGTCTGCCTGAAGCAGCACAAAGCGCTGTGTCCATATCACAGGTATTCATCAGGCACTGTTTAATTTGGGAGAAAGAACACTAAAGATCAAAGTGTCTTCACTTGCTACAGTGGTTCTCTTCCACCCTCGGTCATACTTTGACTTTGTCCATGTATTTTTATTATTTAGATTTATATAGGGAAAGATGAGTCTTACTGAGCCTTTCTGATCCCATGAGGAACTTTTATAAATATTTCATTTGGGATACATTCTACAGTAGATATGTAATTCTCTGCAGGATGGAGCCAGGGAGAGCATGGTTTTGCTCTGTTGTGCCCTGGAGTACCAGCTAATGTTTCATGATAGAAGATCAAGAAAAGAGGCAAACATGCAGACAGTAGCTGGATTTAAACACTATAAATGGGTTTAGGCAAAGTCCCCTGCACTGAGCAGTCTCAAGTCTTGGTACAGCTTTTATTGCATCCTTTGGGTTCTTTCTCTGAGACCCATCTGGTACTTTTGCTTCATTTGCACATTTTAGCAAGTAGAGTCAATTTTCTGTAAAAGGCTTATCTTTCTTTCAGTCTCTTTTTGTTGTCAGGTCAGATATTTCCCCTCTCCTCCCCTTTTTTCAACAAGGGGGAAAAAAACAACCCTTTCATTAGTTCCATAACCATTTCATGCATAATAACATTTTAGGCTTTTATTACTCTGTTGAGACAAAGCAGGCTCTGATGAATTTCAATTCAGCACAGAATCGACCGTGTTACAGTGCCTAGTCATACAGAGAAGAAAACCTCTCTCCAGTTCTGGAACAGGTTGAAAGACTAGCAACTGTGATTATAATACCAGAGTCAATAAAGCTTAAAGTTCTGTCTGGCTTCCCCACTAAGGAAGGTGAAGCAAAATCTTCCTACACCCCCTGAATCAATTTTAAAGCCCTTGCACAGTGATGACGTTCGTTGGCATTTTCATGGCGTACAGCGTGGACTCATTTTTGTGCTGTGTTCAGTCAAATGGGCCCTGGAAGTCCAGGCAGGTTTTGTTAATGAATTACTTTCTGTCACTTCATCTTCTCCTAATCCTCGCCTCAATGTTTTTGAACTTATATATTTATGTTTTCCTCTTCATTTTTTTTTTTACTTATTTCTCTCTTGTGTTTCCCCGGGGAAAGTACGTGGAAGAAATGCTCAGAGTACAAGGGCGTGCACCACTGAAGCTGGAACACAGCATTGCCAGGTGTGTTTGGGAGTCTTTAAATAACGATTTTTTTGTATATTTTTATGTCTGCATACAATTGCAATATTAAGCTTTTCTCTCCAATTGTAAAGCTACAATTGCAGTTGTTAATGAATGTTGGGGAAACCTCAAATAATTCTATGGCTCCCAGAGCCTAGGCTTTTACAGAAAGTACTCTAGACCTGCAAAAACCTCTAATTCTTTGTACAGCTGTCTGTATTGCCTGGGAGAAAGGGGGAGCTGGATAAAGGTGGCAGGTTGCTCTTTGATCGCTCTGCTTGAGAGTGATCAGACATCTGAGCTGAATGCTGAGGTCCTGGCCACACGGCTCCCCAGGTGGGCACTGTCACCACGCAGCTCCCACACCTCTGGCCACCAGGTCCCCTACATGGTGCTCTTGAAAGGCCACAGTGGCTCAGGAGGTGAGGCAGAGGGATGGGAAGGGACACTGCTAGCCTTAGGCACCTTTTTTTAATTTTCCATTTACCACTTTACAAAAAAAAAAAAAAAAAAAAAAAAAAAAGGCTTGAGTTTGATCCTCAGGTAATTCCTCTCAGTACTTGCCTGTTTGTAACTGCAGGAGGAGGTACCTTGCCAATCACTGCGTGGTGCCATTCACTGTTTAGAGTGAGGATGAAGCTCTCTTGGACTTCAGGCCTTCCTTTTTTTGCAGAGTAGTGTATCCAGCTGTTCCTGGATTTGTCCCACCTTTGCATTATTTGGTTCAGTGATGGATGATTTAGCATCTTTGCTGATCTCTCGTGTACTTGCATTGTTCCAGTGCATTTTCCTTCTCTGTGGAAAGCATCAGACTAGTTTGCCAGCAGAGCTCTGCGAAGTCAGATATTGCACAGGTTAGAGAGAGCCTTCTTTGATCAGTCAGGCACTAAACCTGCATTCAGGCTAAGCAAAACCCTCCCTGTATTATTCCTCTTGGAACGTGAAGTCAGGGTAACATCCTTCAAAATAAAGTGTCATGGAAAACTTCTGTAAAAGAGACTCAGGCAGCCAGCAGCAGGAGCTTTGAATTTGAATTGCTTCGAAAGACTCCTACAGCTACTTGGAGTACCACCACATAAGCTTCCAAAGAGTTGGATTCAGGGACAATTCAATGGAAGCTTCATGTTTTTTGGATAGTAGCCGAGTAGAAACCGTTTCCTTAAGACACTTCTTGTCCTCACTTTGAGCCATGTTCTTGTGAAATGGTTTGCATGGGCTGAGTTCTCCTCGCCAATAGTTGTGTTAAGAATTTCCTGCCCTGAGGCCCTCACATATGAGTTGACCAGCATATTTCAGGCAATGTCATGGTGCTCTTCTGAGATGGGGGTGATGCTTATCACTGTGCTTAAAGTAGGTGAACTGCAGCAAAAGATGGTGAAGGTTTTTAGAGGCATTTAAAATGTTGAGAAGTGTTTTTAGAGCCTTTGTAAAGAGCCTAGGGTTTGAACCCCTTTTAATTGCAGCAATGTGCTAGGAATTCTGGCTGCATCTGTTTGATGGGTTTGTGCATCTGGCCCAAATGGATCTGTGGCATGACACTGTAGGTTTGCATCCCATGCAAGCAACCCAGCTATCTATTGCTTTTGAAAACTCTGTAGACACTACTAGCCTTGGAAAGGGAAGGCAGTGGGAGAGGATGTTAGCTGTCCCTCCCCATATTCCTTTCACTTAAGGTTTGTGGATCTGTGGGGGCAGTGGCCCTGAGACCCCCGACTGCCTTCTGTTGCAAGGTGAAGTCGCTTTACGAAGGTAAGCACTTGATTCAGAGCCTTGTCAGCTCAAACTGAGCTTAGGGTGTTTTGGCTGATGAGAGTTTGGCCCCACCATGTCTTCTTCCGTGGTTATTTCGTGGTTACTGTTTGGAAGGGGAAAGAGAAAGAGATTTAAAAGAAAAGAAAAGAATAATAAAATGACAGAGAAGTTGTGGGGTTTAAATATCCTGCTCTTGGCAATGTAGCTTCATTTTCTGTAGCTTCATTTTCTGGATAATCCTTGCTTTACAGATTTTGTGAGGGGTAAAATCTATTCTTCTGGGAAAATTTTCCACCCCATTTGTATCCAAACCTCTTGACTCTATTGACATTCATGTCTTCAATTCAAACCCAAATTACAGTGGCATAAGCCTCCATTTAGTGATGGTGCAGCTAAAAAGGCTTTGGGATTTGGTTTAGCTTTGCTGAAACATATCAAGACTGCATTCAAACCTTCTCCCAGCTGATTTGTTCTGGAGCTCCTGAAGAGAACATGGTTATTATTCATTTCATAAATGTCTCAAATTCCCACCCCCTGCATCTGTTTTTTCAATTATTTTTATTATTTATTTTTTAAAGATTTCTTTTTGTTTGTTTTGTTTTGTCCTTGGCAAACGCCTTTTTTGTTTGTTTGTTTTGTTGCATCGGTACAGATGTGCAAAGTCACTTTGCTAAATATGAGACACAACTGAATGTTTTCAGTCCTGGTAGTTCTTGAGAGAAAAAAAAAAAAAAATCAAAATGGGAGAAAAAAAACAGAATGAAGAAGCCAAAGCAACCCTAGGAAAAGGATCCTCGGCTCCTGAATGTGAAGTGTGTGCTTTTGGCAGAGCCTGGCTCCCACTCCAGGGCCACCCATCACTACAACGCTTAGGAAGGAAATTTCTTGATTTGAACTAGTTTAGGGAAGTCCCCAAATAGCTGGTGCTCTCCTCCTCCCCATAGCAGTGGGCCAGACCCCAGCTGTAAGCTGTTGTTTAATTGGAGTCAGACAAGCCCATGCTGGCTTGTACAGCCTGAGGAATTGATGCTTTTCAAAGGCACAGTTGGTCTTTCAGCCTGAAGTGTTGCCACAAATCTCTTTACCAGCGCAATTTGTTCTGAAACATCACTGGAGGACCCCAATGAAACAGCGCTGCTGAAACTTTCGGAGGGCTGGAAGGTGGCCTGAGGACAAACATGGCCTGGTAGGGCCATGCTGTGATTGTGCCATAATGACATCATTGAAAATATCGGTTGGTCTCAGTCACGACCCAGCTGCTTGTGACTTTGTGCGCTGTTATTCCTATTACCTCCATGTTTCTGCTGTCCCACCCCATTCCTGACCCACACTGCAGTCCCCAGCTCTTCAGGGGAGCAGCCCATGGTTGGCAGCCGCCACCACGCTCCCCAACCCCACCTCCTTCCTTTGCATCTCCAGGTAAAAACAGCATGTATTAGAATATTAATATTTAACATTTAAATTTAATATTTAACAGTATTAGATCTAGAAGCAAAACCACCACTGGGCTGTGGGTTTTTTCATCAGCGTGTAATAAATCATCATCAACATCTATTTTGTTTGTGTTTCCATAGTGAGATAGGAGCATCATGAAAAAAAAAAAAAATCAAAGGCTTCAGTTTGTTTTTATTTCATATGCTAGGGACTTGCTTGGAAAAGGCAGAGTGTGAATGCAGTGGGGGATCCCCAGTGCAATCAGAAAGCCTCACCGAGTCCAGGAGGGGGGTGTGCTTACCAGCCACCACAATCCAGAGGAAGCCTGGAGTGTTCCAGATATTCTAGTGGCACTTAATGCGTCTGCGTCTGCTGCTCTCCCTGAGTGGCCCTTCTCTAACCTGTGTGGTTTCCCCCTGCTCAAAACTGTATTTTCATGTTTTCCATCCAGCATGGCTGTGTGTCAGTCCAGGGCATTTCACCACTTCTTCCCTGGAGAAGATGCACTCCTCATGCACAGTGCATATGGGAAGAATTTCACTGCCCAGTGACTAACTGTCTGCTTGAAATCTGGAACGTATCTTGGAGGATAAAAAGACCATGTACCTTTCCCCCTTTTTGGCAATGGCAACCGTGATCTTTGTTTTTAATCAGAACTGTTTCTAGCTGGCTCACTGTGCAAAAGCGCTGAGCTGTCTGTCTAGCCATCACTCTGAGCCTGGTTAAATTAATATTAGCTCTGAGAAACGGGTAATTATTTTCCCTGTTTATTTGGTTGCACCTATAATTATTGCTTTACCTGGTGGGAGCCATAAGCTGTTGTAATTATGCTTCGTTAAAATGCTGATTAATAACGGCTTGCTTCTGAAAGGTGTGCTGTGGGACTTGCTTTTCCCTGGCTAGGTTTATTAATTGTAATGTAGATCTATGTACCTATCTATTAACTCTCAGCTAATATACATAGCAATAATGCTAAGGTTATATTTCAGCACCTAACTCAGACTCGCTAACACTAGGAAGGAAATCCAGACTTGAAGATATTTTCTCCTCATCAAACATAGAATCTCTCTTGCTATCAATCTATTGCACATTTCTAAACACATCTAGAAAGGACAAGGTGAAAAATGATAGCAAGTGTGTAAAGAGTCTGTAAAAAGTACTTCAGAGCTCCTTTAAGATCATGAATTTTAGATTGCTTTGGGAAGGAAGGTCAACATCCTCTCCATTTTACAAGTTATGAACAGAAGGGTTGGAAAATGATGTGGGAATGTTTCACAGGAAAATTGGTGCTACAGTTTTGGTCATTGATTCCCTGGACTATAAGATACATAGATGCTTGCTTATATATGCTTGCTTATGAGAACAGGCTTTGCCATCATTTAGTTAGCCACACAGTGCAGGCCTTACTGCCTAGTCTTCAGCAAGGCTGAGAAAGAGGAGTTCGACTAAAACCTAGCTTTACCACCTACCTGCTAACTTTTTCAGTGTTGTTCTGAGATAATTGCTCCTACCTTTTCATTCTCTTTTGTCCACGAGCTTTGTTATCAAGCTGGAGCAGGAGGTGAAAAATGGTGAACCATCTAGATCAAAACACCGCTTTCTCCTTTGAGGCAGAACCAGAAGGTGCCTTGAATCGTTTGATAGTGATTGTTTTTAATACAATAACAGAATAACTGTTGAAGTGCTACATATTTTGAATATTTAATGCCCAGAAGTTGGGTAGTTTTCCCAAAGTTTTTTGGTGTTTGCGTTCCATCTGTATACATAGGTGCTGTAGAGGGCATCCTACATTGGCATTGGCTTATCTGAACAGCAGGATGTATCTGTGGTGGTTTCGGTATAAGTGTTTCTAGTGTTGTTGAGTGATGTTGTGACTCTTGGATTCAGTACTTTGAAAGAAATAATTGCAGAGTTCTTGTGGTGTCACCCACTTCCCCAAGGATACCGGCCTTAGAGATTTGAATCCTGCCAGCTTGGTACAATTCCTTTTTTTGTTCATTTGTTTTGCTTTGCTTAGTTTTTAGACCAAAACAAATGGTCAAATTTTCACTTTGTGGTGAAAATAATGCAGACAGACTTTGATTTGAGAATTCCTTAGTCATGAAACACTGAAGGAATTCATAGATAAGGTTCCCACTTGGGCCATCCCTAATAACTTGTATTAGTCAAGCATACTGTTGAGAGATTTTTTTTTTTTGCTTTGTTTAGGCTTTCTTCTCCTAATTTTTCCTGAGTAAATATCAGTGTCTCAGCCCAACTAATACAGAATCTAGTCACAACAAAGTGCCTTCTAATAACTGATTATCCATTCTTTTGACTTTGTGTCAAAATCTGCGGCATATGAGGATCTCTGTGTGTAGAGGACAAAAGAAGTAGTGATGGCAATGAGTGTGTTAAGGGTGATCGAGTGGGCAAGAGCAGCCAGAGCTTACTCTAAGTGAGGCAAAGATTCAGTCCATAAGTCCATGAGATTGAGTCTATACATCTTCATTAGTGCTTTATGCCTTAAACATGGTAATGGTTTCAGGAGTGAACACTGTATTTGTACATTAACTTTTTCACCTCTGAATACCCTTTTTATACCTGCTTTGCCTGGAGCAGAACTGATACTGGGATCATTTACTGGGCTGGTCCCAGCCTTTGTATGTTCCCTGTTCTTGACTTCAGTTAGATTTGGCTATGTACTTAACTCATTACAGAGCCTGTTCTTCTTATGGCTTGTCTTGTTCAATGAAGTCTTATTAAGTACAGTTGTATGGCAGGTCTGATACAGGAGCTAGAAATTAAGACTGGACAGGGAAGAAAATGTAAAATTTTAATCAGAGACTTGTGTGAGCTGTACCATAACTTGCACAGAAACATGGTAAAATAAGAGAAAGTTTATATCCGAACTTGGACCTTGATCATTAGGTCAACCTTGTTGGACTTAATCTTTAAAATGCAACCTTCACAAGATCTGAACAAGCAGAGATGTTTGGGTATTGCAGATGTGCCTTCAGATCTTGACTTGGTAACTGAAGTCCTTTAGCACAGACAGGAACAGTGATTTCAAAAATGGTGCTGAGTGCTCCTCTGCTCATCTAGCATCTTAGATGGGAATGAGGAACCCTATCCCTGAGCATCAGACATTCTGCAAATCTGAAATACAAGCACAAGCTTAGGATGATTATTCCACTTTCCTCACTGACCAGAATAGAGATTTTTTTGTAAATACTACTGAATAGTTTCAGCCTCCTTAATATGAACTCTATTTTGTATTTTCATGGATTTGTCTTGTTGCAGTTTGATGATTTTCTTGCTTATCTGTGTTTATTTGTTCATCATACCTAAGTATGCCCTCCTTCACGTTCCTAAGGTAAAGGCTGTTTTGTGCTGCCCTCATTCTGTTCACTGTCCTACTGTGAGATGCTTGATTAAGGTATGTTGGCAAAGCTCTCTTGAATAATTTGTGTCTGTTCCCACTAGGCAGGCATATGGCCGACTTTGGAGCTGTGTCCACATTTTTGAAGTTAAGGAGCACAGTAACAGAGCTGGGGATGGTGTTAGTCAGGATTCAAGCTACACTCATGCTTCTGGTAAACACCAGTATCAATGTAAACCACAGCTGGCTGTGGGTTCATGGGAGAAAGTTCCTGGCAACCACATTAATTTGAAAAACCATTGCCCTCAACTCGCTGCTCACTCCTACTGTGACATGGGGATGGGATTACGTTAAGCTGAGAACTTTCCATCCTACAACCAGACCTTCTGTCCCATGTGTTCCTGCTTGCACACCTTGAATGGCAGAAGCACACAGCACCCTACTCCGGTGAAATCACTTTGCTCCTAGGGGTGCCTCATCTGGTGCTGCCTTCTTTGAATAATCACAGGTAGACTCTTGTTTTTAATGCTACCTGAATGTTGTTTAAGGCAACGTGTACCTGCAGCTTTCTGCTAAAGTAAAGTCTCAGTATTTTTTTTTATTTCTCCTTGTCTTTGGGACAGAAGAGTTTAATTTTTCTGCTAGTCCATAGTTCTTGTTCCTGCACCCGGGCATGTCTGTGATCTGTGCTCTCTGTACCTCCAGGGAAGGTGTTCTTAGCTTATAATGAAGAGAAATTGTGAGTGAGAAAATAGCATTGGCTTAAAAGTTGTGAGATTTATGGCAAATAAAGACTGTCATCTTTGTCAGCTTTCCTGACTCCTCTTGAAACCTTTCCTGCAACCAGGAGGGTTGAAAATTTACTGTGGCTTTCCTTGGCTAATATTTTCCCTTCTCATCCCACTGGAAAAACTGGGCTTTGGGTAATGCAAAGTGGTGTTGCAAAATATATTGATGTTTTGGGATTGCCAAGAGCTTGGGAATCAAATCCCTGGATAATGTGCTGATGACTGTTATGAGGACATAACAGTGTCTGGTAGCAGAGGACCTTGTCTTTTTTTTTTTTTTTTTTCTTTTTGCATAAAGGGAAGGCTGGTAAGATGGTAAGAGGGATTTTTTTTATTCAAACATATTTCTCTCTCCCTTTCTAAGAAATATTATTATCAACCAACGGATCTAATCACAGGCCAGCCATTATCACTTGTGTGGCTGGCTGTACTGTCCTGTTAATCTCTCAAAAAACAGCAAAAACCCCTCAGCCTGCTGGCTCAGTTTTGGGAAGGACACAGTGTTATTCACAATCATTTCCAGCTAAGGTATAAATTATATGGAAAAATTGATACTGCATATTTTAAGGATCTTGATTTCTTTTTTTGTTCTCCTCCCCCTCTTTTTTTTTTTTTTTTCTTTTTTGTTCCGATTAGACAAATGAATCATGCAAGTGAGTGTTCCCTGCAATGCCACTAATTGATGGGATGCTATACAATTGCATTGCAATAACAAAACACTTTCAGCCTCTGAGAGATTAGTTGCATTGGCCTGGGATTAAGAAACCTTTGAAATCCTGAATCTAAATTACCATTCTTTTGACTGCTGTTTGTGACGCTAATTAGCTGTGTTAATTGGATGTTTTGATACTTGAAGAGCAGAGCAATCCAAATCTTTTTTTTTTTTTCTTTTTTTTTTTTTTTTTTTTTTTTTTTGGAAAGCCAAAATTATTAATGAGTTTGGCAAGGAACCGAGTTTATTTTAATGCTGTACACTTCTATATTCCCATTTTTGTTTTAGGTTGGTATTTTTGTTGATTTTTAATGTTGTTATTATTATTTTTTAAGCACTCTGAGTGAGTAATCAGCGTAGGAGTGAATGGTAAATGTTTGAATGTGCTTTCCAACAGAGAGCTCTGATGCATCGCTGTCTCCAAATTATTGAACTGCTGGAGAGAAAATATATCCAAGCCAACATCGTTTGTATTGTTGGGGAAGTGGGGAGATAAAGGGGGAGAAGTGTGAAACAGATGAAGAAAATTAACGTGAAGCCATTTAGACAGAGGGGCTTCCTTTATAATCACACGGTAGGTGATCTGAAAGGAGCTCAAATTTAGTTTCTTCTGGGTTGTCATGTACTAGCTTGCTGTTCTTGCATCAGGCATCGTGCTGGCTCCCCAGGCTCTGGACTCATAAGAATGAATTGGTGTAAATAGTTGCATGGGTTTTGAGGAAAGGGTAGAAATACTCTACCTTGTAGGATCAAAACTCATTACTTGCTTCTGCTGCGTTCCTATCATATGGCTTTATGGTCTCAGTTCAGTTCTGATAGACCTTCTTGGCAATGGCCCTTCTTTGGTTCTGAGTTAAAAAAAAAAAAAAAAAAAAAAAAGATATATAGAACAGCAAATAAACAATAACCTAGGTCAACTTCTGGAGGAACTGAATCACATTTTACTTTGAACCCAGGCCACGCTGTCATGGGATTTTGGAAGCAATCACATACATAGGCCGTGTCGTAAAATTAACGTATAGTTGGTGACTCCATGCTTGTATCTCAATATTCTCATCTGACAAGATCTCTGGGACCTGCAGGTAGGGTGGCACATCACAGACGTCCTTGGTTTTGTTCATTGTTCTTCAGAGGCCAGCTGGTAGGAGGACTGAGAGGGTGTTGGTACAGGGGCTGGTGCAGTCTCTGCCAGAAAGACAGTAGAGGAGATCTGCAGTGCTGTTGCCCACATCTGCTCTGTAAAATACAGGATCGGAGTAAGGATCTAGGAAAGGATTTGCCTGTCTGAAAAAAAATCTACAGGAACTTTAGGCATATCCTTCAAAATTATGTTCCAAAACGGGCTACCTTTTAAATGTAGGACTTTAGAGTCCATCTTTTAAAGCACTTGGTGATGCCTCTCTTCATTACGCAACTTTTGTCTAAATGCCCAGACTAACATTTCTTCCTGTGTGATGTGCCTGGGAGCCCCACTGTTACTGAGTCTTCCAGCAGTGCTGGAAAGGGCCTGGTCTGGCCCACAGCCTCTGAACAGACTGCATCTGTTGGCAAGTCAGGGCTCTTCCCAAAATCAGACGCAATTGCTTTGTTCTGGAAATTGAGGTAGGTAGCACCTCTGGTGGAATCACCTTTTAGTTAAATACCTACCCCCAAAGCAAGGCACCCAGATAATATCCTTCCCAACTTAGGCAGGTGATGGGGTGGTTTGAATGGGAGCATCGTACTCTCAAATTGGTGCTTCCTTATTAAAAGGAGTGGATCTTCGCAGGTAGGACCTTCCCTCTAGCAGAAGGGAGTTTAGAGGCAACATCTCTCTTTCCAGGCTTGTACACAGGATTTCTGTTAAAACATTTTGACTTACAAGTGGAAGTAAGTCCAGGGCTGACAGTCTGTGTGGATGGAGGAGCCGTCTGTCCAGCCCTGCTTCAGGCACCCTGGAGCAGGAGGATTTACAGCGATCACTTGTGCCTGTTGTTTCCTTCTGGCTCCCTCTGTGGAGCTCCTGCTCAGCATACAGATCTCCTCTGTCACCTCCTGGGGCTCTCTCCATGTGCCATGCGAGGAGCACAGAGAACGGATTCTGCCCCTTGTGTGCTACGTGGGCCTCGGCCACCAGGAGTTGGATGGGTGTCTGTCTCATGTACCTCAGGTACATGAGGCCATGTTCCTCAGGTACATGAGGCCTTTAGGGAATTTGGTTCTTTTTCACCCACCCTCTCGCAGCTGTGTTTCTTTCACAAGCACAAAATTTGCTCAGTTACACTTGCAGTGTTGTTGAATTTTTACTTCGAGCTTGAAAAGTGTTGTCTGAAGACTTGCATCCAGTTGGAGCACCATCTGGATGGGACAGGCCAGAGAGACTCGTCTGCCTCTAAAAAACACTGAGGGAAAAAAAAATAAATAAAAAATCCAAATTTTAATGTGTAATTACAGTGTGAAACAACAAAACCCTGGCTCAGCCAGCTTCTTTGCAGCTTTGTGCTATGGCCCAGGGGAGATCCTTCTTCCAGGGGGGCTGAGGAAGTCAGTTCCTGGGCAGGCAAGAGAAGCGAGACATGGTGAGAAGCTGATGGATTTGATCTCCAGGGCAGGAGGGTTTTTTATTTTTACTTTTTTAATGACTTTTCAGTCTCCATCTGTCAGCAAATTCATGTGCTGACATTGACAACTACTTTAGAGGAAGCAGCACCTCCTGGCTTGGTGGCAGCCTGCTGGTGGGAGGGCAGAGGACGGGGCTGTATGTGTGAGTACATCTCTAGGGGAGGCTGGAAGCCATACAGAAGTGAAATGCAGCCAGGTTCAGATGTCTGCAGCCTAAACACTTCCAAAGCAAAATAAACAACACAACATTTCAGCTTTTCACCAGGAACAATAATCAGCTTTCTGTTTTCAAACAATTTTCTAAGAACAGCCCAAACGCAGGAAAGGCATAAAAACGGCTTTACAAATGCTGAGCTTACACAGAAAATCCTTTTTCAAAATGCTTTTTGCAACAAATTCTTCCATCTTGCTTAGTGTCAGTTAAAGACAAGTGGCCCAGGCAGCTGTGCGCTCAGTGAGGGGCTGATGCTTCTGAGGGTCCACTGGAAATGTGTCGGATCATGAGTGAAGGGCTATATTTGCTTGGGCAACTCTTGATCTGTCTGACCTGCCTAACCCTTTGTGATCCTAAAGAGCGCTCCCTTAATAACATCATTGTGTTTTTAAGAGGTGTAATTGCTCCCACCTTCTGCAGACAGTCCGACTTGTTGGAACTTGATGATCTTTAAGGTCCCTTCCAACCCAGGCCATTCTGTGATTCCTGGCATCACAGAGACCTAGCGTGGCCACAAATGCCAAGGTCACACAGGAACTCAGCACCAGAACACCGAATAATTTTCTAGCTCAGCCTGACTTGTTTAAATGCAGGCTCAGTGATCTGTGGCATTCCTGAGGGCTCAGCCCTTGCAGTTACTGTGGGCCACGTTTCTGACACTTGGTATTTTGGATGAATGCATCACCTACAATTCAAAAAGTAAGAAGGGACAGCATCTGAAATGTCCTCTGTTGTTTGTCTGGAGGAGTATCCTGTGCAGAATTTTGAAAATGGTGCCCTATAGTATGTTCATTTTTAATTCGATCTTGCTTCGCAAGGGTTGCTACATCCAAAATCCAAGGAATGTGCTTGATACAAATATTTCCAACCCTGGCTTTCTCCTGAGAAGAATATGCCTTCCTCCTAATTAAGGCTGGTTGTCTAACCAGCTATTCCCACTGCTGGCTGCCAGCAATAATGCCCATTGTAGTGTGGGTGGAAAATATGCAGTTTTCAAATCTCATTGATTATGTAGAGTTTTACATTCTCTCATGAACAAGCTGCTTGTTCTCTGCGGAGGGAAAAAAATAAAAAATAAAACAAGCCAAACTGCTCCGGCAGCACTGTGGTCTCTGCCCACATTTATGGATGAGGGGACATTTACCTCAGCATCCCTCTTCTTCTACATGCTCAACTGCTGCTGACTCCCATGGTCTTCTCTTATTTTTTTCTAATAGTTTCCCTACCCCCAGTCAGCCCTCCACATCTGATTTGGTGGATTATTTGACTGTGCGGGTTATCTGAGGATTTATTTTCCCAGGCTGGTACTCTCAAATGGGTGTGAATTATCTGATAGGGGGATTAGACACACGAACATAAAGTAAAGGCTGTCATGGGGCATCCCAGCCCAGTCCAAAATGTTGGCTTTGTACATGATGATTATTAGCAACTCATTTCACAGTGGCTCTTTCAAGCCATAATCACTGATTCTAATTAGTGATCTAAGAAGGAGTGTCACTGGCATGTCCTGGGGCCAGTCAGTCCCAGCAAGGGCTGAGGTTTTCATATAAAACCTCTGTGTTAGCCTCTTTTGCTGTCCTTTGGTGAGAGAATGTGATTATATTGTGAGCAAGAAGGATCAGAGTACCTAGATTTGAGATTTCAAGTGATCGATCATTGCTCTCAATGCCTGATTAAGTCTTATATCTAATTGGTATTTTGAAACACTATTTAATTTTTCCTTTAAGCCCGAATGTGCTAGAAGGCATTGTCAGAGATTCCTGCTTAGAGAGGCTCAAAGGATGGACTGCAGTCGCAGCTGATTTGACTGATATGCAGGGCATCAACCTTGCTAAAATATGGGATTGTAATAAAAGAAGATCCTTCACTAAGAACCCATTTTTTTTTCCTGGTGCTTTACACTGGTGCATTGGATATTGTTGGGATATTGCTGTTTTCTGGTAAGGCAGATGACAAAAGCTGTGTCATAACCTCAGCTCTGATTAGAAATGGACACACACTTTCAGGAACAGCAACAGAAGCTGTAGGCTGGGAATAATCAATAATTGCTCTTTTGGCAAATAGATGACCCTGTGGACTCACAGAAAAGATTTATGGAAGGCAATGTGTTTTTCTTATGAAAAAGAACAATAAGGGATAAAATGTCTGTTCCAGAACTGTCGTCAGTATATAACAGTGCCTGATTTAAACCGAAATTCTGTTCCTTCCTCGTGGTGTATTCGCATTGAATGTGATGAAAAGGCAGGCTAGAAGTGCTGTGAAAAGAGTATGCATGCACCACATCAAACAATAGGTTCAGTGATGCTGTGACAGCTGCCAGTGTGTCTCATTGTACAGGATGTGTAGGCACATCAACTGGTTAGTGAGTGAAGATTAGCACAGGGAGCGTAAAGGGAGGAATAGATAAGAGGGATAAAGTAGCAGAGGAGCCATCATGAAGGAAGACTCGAGTTTGAGACATTTCTTCAGCCCTGGCTGAGCTGAACATGGGAGGAAAACAAAACAAAACAAAACAACAACAACAACAAAACCATAGCACACCTCTGAACAGTGTCTTTGCTAAAACTGGCATGGTCCAAAGAGAAAGGAAGTTTCCAGTTTCCATTTGGTATTGAATTCAGAAGTCAGACCACCTTACCTGATACAGCTGAGCAGGGGGAATCATCTGGCATGGCATTACTCCCCACCTGGAAATGTTAGACAACCCATTTGCAGTGAGCACTTAGGTGCTGTGTCTTTTGAACCACGAAATGTGGATCACTTGAACACACACTAAAGTACTGAAAGCAGGTGAAAACATCCAAACCAAAGGCTCGTAAAATGTGAACAAATATTCATGGGCATTTGTTTGCATTACCTTCCAATCTTTGTGAAGAAGCCCTTTAAATTTCATTTTGAGATGCTCTGGTGGTGTGAATATCTGTGCTTTAATTTAGTTTGCTTTAGCTCTCAGGAAGGTCTATTTCCAATAGTGAATTGAACTCCGAATCCTGGCCTGATTGATATTGTCTCACCTGACAAGTCACAGTTGCTATTGTTTTAGTGCCTGGCTTGGTGCCCAAAAATGTACATATTTGTACAGGCGTATGACTTGCAATTCTACTAAATGAAGCAATACAAATAATAATAGTTTTCACTCTGAAAGAGCTTTATAGCCATCCCTGATTTCAGCCTCATGCTGGCTCTGTGCAGTGTGCTGCTAGGATTTATTATTGTTTGGTTTACGTTGAAAGACCCAGGTTTTCCTGTGTAAATTGGAGCCCCCTCATGCTGGGGACATTACAAGTGCTCAGGAATGAAGTTTGAGATGCAGCACAGACAAAGGGAGGAAGAAAAGGGTCTAATGCTTTGATTTACAAGGTTAGGGAATAAAACACATACAAAAAAGTATTTGTCAATGGGACCGTATGCCCTCTCACAAGATGGGTCCTGTATGTCAAGCCACAGTGGGAGTTCCTTTGAGAATGACGGTGAAGCCTGATGTGGCAGAGGGTCGGACAGGCTATCCTGCTCTGTGACCCTGCACGCTCCCTGGTGAGACAGACCACGGTCAGACTTTGCAAATCCATTAGCTGTGGGCCCGATTGATCCTGATTTAGACTGAGTTTACAGAAAAGCAATTGATTATATCTTTATCTCTGTCTCCGTCGTCACTGCCACACAGACATACAGAACTGAATATATGGCAGAGCTGACCGCTTAGTCGGCTGGGTATGCTGTGAGCTGGTGAATGAGCTGAGATGAGGTGACCAGCTGATAACAAGTATCTGGGCTTACTGCATCTCCATCACATATGCAGCCTCCTTTGGAAGTCAGATCCCACATGACATACCCAAGGTCATCTAGGAAGTGTTTGACAGTGACAGGAACCAAACCCAATCCACCCGGTGACCCAGGCCGCTGTCCTGCACCGAGAGATGAAAAAGAATCGTGTTCTCATCTATCTACTTATACCAGCGTAATCCAAAACATATTTAGCACGTGTATAAGTTGAAACAGTAACGCTACTCCATGCAGGAGCATATTGATTTGCAGAGAAGGAATGGCTCTGTCAGAATATGGAGCTTTTATCCCATGGACTTATTTTCTGCAAGATGTCAGGCTGTGTAATCCTGCACAGCTACGAGCCTGGCTGCCATTGGAGGAGGCTGACGGGTTTTCAGCAGTTTCTTAAGCTCCACCATCCCCCATGAGCATTTGTTCTCTCTGTGTGTAGGTGGATTGATTGCTAGGTAGCTCGGTAAATAGGTTGTGAAAATAATACTTAATTGACTTGATATTACAGGTGACTTGAAGGAGTTGGGAAAACAATGTCAATTAAACAGCAAACATGTATGTGTGTGTCTGTGGATAATGTTTTTAAGTGCTTTTGGAAGTGGAAACTCCTATAATTTGAAATGCTGTTCAGCTCTGTAGTGTATTTATTTGTTTGTGTGTTTGTGTCTGTGTAAGTGGTAAACAGAGCTAAAGCTGTAGTTTAATCAATAGCTTTTCCATAAAATTCATCTAAAACAGGGCCCAGCTCAGCAGATGTTGATGGCTGAATTTCTAAGATGTAAAGACCTCTGGCAGATATTACCTGTTATTCTGGATCTCTTGTGTGCTCAAAGTTTGGTATGCAACAGCTCACAAATGAATACAGCAAAGTATGCTCTTTAATACTAGCAGTGCTTCGAATCACTTCAGGTGATTGAATATTGCATGAGAGAACTCCTGAAAATATGCTGGATATCTTAATATAGTATTTTCTTAGTACTGCCTGGGCTACAGGAGAACTTTGTAATCCAAATAATATGGCAGCCTGACTGTCCACAAAACATCTATCAATTGCTTCTTACTAAATGTGTATTTGTGTTAATTTAGCATCCGTGGCATCTCATAATAGACCAGGATCCCACTGTGCTAACTGTTGTATGAATGCAAGGCAAAGTTTGTGCCCTGCAGAGTTTGCAGTCCAGGTCTCATTATCAGTAGTGAAGATGCTTCTGCTGGTGACAGCAAACTAAGTACACCCATTTGTTTTTAGTTTCGTTTGTGCTATGGTGCTAGCTCCTAGTTTTGGTTAATAAATCACTCGTAAAATGCAAACTCATTTGTTATTTATCAGTATTTGCTGAATGGTCTGGACAAAAAACTACCACCATACAGCTTCTCAGAGAGCTGCTTACAGTTGACTCTGTTGTGTAGTGGAGCAGTCATGTGATGCAGTATCTGTTCTCCCATCTGCACAGTGTTGGTTCCATTACAGACTTTTTAGGCAGAATAATCAGGCTTTTTGCTTTTCTTAATTGCTTGAGATACAATGCCTCTCAAGATTCCAGAGGAAACAGGAGCCCTGTTGAGTGATGCCAGATACAAACCCTAAGGAAAAGACCATCCTGGCTGAGAAGGCTGTCCAATTCAGATGGACAAATGTATTATGGGAGAAGAAAAAGGCATGTGCAAAGTGAGATAGCAAATAAATTGCAGAGTCAAGAACAGAACTTATGTCTTGTGCCTGCCAAGTCAGTGCCATTTCTTCCCAGACACGGTCTGGAATTTAAAACCTCAGCTTCAACATTCAGGATCAAACTGGCCCCATACATTAGAAAGGAAAAAAAAAAAAAAAAAAAAAAAAAAAAAAAAAATAAGGATAGTAAGCTAGCATAAATAACCTGAAATTTGCAGTTAAGAACATAATGGTCACTTGGATTTGTTAGTACACACTTCAGCCAGTTCTATCTGGTAATTAAACTTGTGAAGGAAGTGCTGAAAACTAAGAAGTCCTTTGATAGTTTTTCCAGTATCAAATGCTGTCCATAACTCATGGAGAAACCTGAACCATTGTGATTTTAAAAGCTTTGTTCAACTGACTGTTCTTTTCATGGGGTTTTAGGAGGAAATGATGGCCTGACCTGGGGACAAATGCATCTCTAGGCCCATCAGATATTATTAATTTATAATTGTATGCATGTTCATGTTCAGTAAGTTATACTTTTGGGATGCTTACCTGATTAATTAGTGCTTTTCATATCTGAATTTCTCTCATCTGCAGGGACCACAACAGATTCTTTACGAAAGCATCAATTCTTTAGTGGAGATCAAAATACCAAGTAGTATTTTCACAGCATACCATACAGTGATGAGTTGGATTTATCCATTGCTTGTTAAATGGTCAAGCTTCAAGTTGGCCTCAAGTTATCCCACTTGGTCCTTGGTATAAATCAACACTGCAGTAAGTTACTCTCATAATGATAAAAAAAAAGTCCCTGCTTCTGAGGCTTATCTGGAAGGAAAGAAAAAAGTATTGGCTCTGAAATTGCCTGGCTACAATCAGATTGAGTGAAAATTGGAATATAATAAAATACCTGAAATTACATCTTCTTTGCTTCCTTTTATGCATGCCGCTAGCTAGTCGACACACTGTATTTGCTGGGTTCTTTTGCTGCCTCTGTCGTTCCAGTGATATGTTAGAGAGACGAGGACAGAGGGATTTTTAGCTTCAATGCAGTATGATGCTAAAGCTACTGAAATAGCACAAAAAGTGTTTCCCTGAGTGCCTACAATAAGCAGTAAAAATAAACACCAGTCAAAATGGCTCCAAGGACCATTGACTCTGCTTATCCCGAGGGTAAAATAAATGTTTTGTGGGGTCCAAAGTATCTACGTAGCATCCTTTTGTTGCCTTTTTTTTTTTCTTTTTTTTTTTTTTTTTTTTTTTTTTTTTTTTAAATTCTGCATTCTGGTAGAAACCAGAAGTTAGAAAGGCCAAAAATAGCTAAAAAAGAATCCACCTGTACTCACCTGAAAGTGGGACATTGAACTTGCCTTTTCAGGAGTTGCCATGGATCCAAATGTTGAGTGAAGTCCATTCTTTCACTTCCAGACCCCTCCACTAAGCACTTCTGAACACACAGACTCAAGTCTGTGCTTGCTGCAGTAACTGCGTATCTGTCTTCCACTGGCTCAGTGGATATAAAAATAATAGTCCTTAAAAAAAAAAGTATGTTCTTTTGTGTGCTATATAATACTAAATCCTAACATTAGTGTTTGATGTTCTGGCAGCTATCTCACCTAGACAAATCGCGATGCAGGTGTAATGGTCTTTCATGTCCCTCTATTTTTTATGCAGACCTTTTGGTCTTTGTTCCTCTCCTGGACTTTTTATAGCGTTACTGTACACCGCTAAGCAGTTACATTTAAGGTCTAGAACATTTTGGATTCTTTGGGGAAGGAAGCATTAGAGCTGTTATGTAAGATTACTCCAGTTCAGGTGTTTTTACTGGAGGAAAAGGGGGTTGTTAAACATAAGGAAGGTATGGAGTTTCAAAGCGTGCTGTGAAATTTGGAGGCATCGCTAATTAAAAGGAAAACATGTCTAAATCCCCATGCCAAATCCCATAAAATTCCATTGCAAAGCTATTGACAAACTTGCTTTAGGCCCAAAGGTAGTGGTATCTAAATGAAGAAACTTAGTTCTCTCAAAACACAGAATTTATATCAGTTTAATTACATCAGATACAATTTTGTGTTATTTTTTCTTACTTATTTCTATTTTTATATGGCTGTTTCTGTAAAACCACTAATTAAGTACTGTTCTACCTTTGACATTTCTTAAAAGGATTTAGTGTCTCCTTCCCTCCAGGATTAAACCACACATGTTCAGTTGCACATCTGTCTATTCTAGAAATGTGATAACATTTTGAGAGAAGTCAAGCCCATGGTCATGAAGTCTTTCTATCTAAAATTTCTGGTATTTCCTTATTATTATCCCTTTTGTTAAGGGATTGGTCCTGCTCCTTTATTGCAGGAGCAGCCTGGCCAGAGAACAGTGCTAGTTTGTAATGCATAGTGCACTCAGTGCAGTGTTAGTGCTTAGGATACTGCTGGAAAGGAAAGCACGAGCTTTGTTTTGCCACCAGGGCTGGGAGGAGATGAAGTTATGCTGCCATTTCTGTAATGCAGAGTGCTTCTCCAACAGAGTCCAAATTGAAGTTTTCAAGCATCAAATGCTCTGTAGAAGGTTCTCACTGAGCATGCTTTCATCAGAGACATTTTGAAAGTGGTACTAACTGTTCCATCTTTCCCCAGCTCGCTTAGCTCACACACATGAAAAGATTTTTCTTAATAGCTGTCAGAAGTGGAGCTGGCAGATCCATGTCTCCATGTGTTCCCATAAGATGTGTAAAAGAGGTGAAAACTGATGAACAAAGAGGACTTAGTATCCATGAAACTTTTTGCTACAGATATTGAGCTGTGAAGCTTAGTAAAGAGAGATATTACTCTGGCAAATATTTCAGTGGGGATCATAAAGAAAAATGAACTAGATATATCATTACTTTGAGAAGGCGATGCTGAACGAGGTATTCAGCATGCAAAGCTGGCTATCAAATGTGGCTTGAAGAACAGGCAAGGTTTGGCCTGATGAGTCTTGTGGAATACTGCAGGCAAGGCATCAGACAAGGAGAAAGAAATAGTTTGCTAAGAGGTATCCAGGTGTATTGGGTACTTGCTGTATGAGGTATGGACAATTGCTCAGGGCACAGGTCCTTGATGTCCTGTGGCAAGATGGGAGGGATTCAGTGGATGATAGGAGAGTTTTAAACTCACAAGGCTTAAAATTCCTTATGGATGGAAATTTGGAAAAATAAATTGAAGAAATGATGGTGCCTTGTGAATGAGAGCCACTTTATTTATATTTTAAACAGCTCTCAAGTGGGTAGCCTTAATCGGCTCTAAAACGTATCTCTGGGTCTCTGCCCCACATGCAGTGGAAGCATGGATGTATCAGACAAGATGCATCGTGGAGAACCGAGCAGAATCAGAAAGTGGGAGCTGTCCTTTGAGGGTCTGACAGCCTCTCCCAGCATGGCAGCAGATGTACTCCTGGGGTTCTGTTGGTCTTTTACCTTGTACCTTCATTCTGAGATGGATATTCATGAGTTGTGTGGAAACTTAAACAAGGCTTCATTTTTTCTCTTTTTCATTGCTGTTCTGCTCCAAGCACAAAATATTGAGTGAAAGGTGCATTTCCTCTCCCTTGGCTTTACACTTCTTTGTACATTATAGATGCAGACAGACAGGAGTGTGAGTGGGGAGTTTCTGACCATATTTTTCCATCAGACGTGGTCTACAGTTGTGCTTTCCTTACCTGTGATTAGAATTAATTACTCCTGCTTCCACTATGCATGAAGGAGAAGAAAGCTGAAGGTATCTGTCAGTGGTGGTTGAAACAAAATGAGAAAAAAGGCAAAAGAGGACAGAATTGCTTTTTGAGGCCTATGGATATTGAGTTAATAGTTTTGCTACTTGCTAAAGAAGTATTTGTCTATTCTGTACGTACCTCCCCCTCCCAATCAATAGCAAATCAACCTGACAGACTCCTGAGACATACAGTGTGCATATAGAATGGAGATAAAAGCAAATGAGAATCTACATTTTCATGGAAAGTAAATGTCTCTGAACAGGAAGTTTTTGATATGTTGGTAAATACAATCCCATTGGCTTTATTTACTTGTTTTCTTTGTATTTTTATTTTGGGTGTGTAATAGTTTTTATTTTTCCCAGATTGCTTCAGCATGCCATGCAATGCAATGCCACTTTTCTCCCAGTGAGCTGCTATTTCCATATAAAAAGTAGAGTGTTTTACAGTCAAGTATATATTTTTAACACTGGGGAATTTAAACTGCACCGTGTATTTGTAGAGGCTGCTCAGTGCAAGAGCTTCCACTTGAGAAGATCAAACAAATTGGAGAAACGTTCGGAGGAAAAAAAAAAAAAAAAAAAAAAAAAAGAGGGAGGATGCTATTCAGAAAGCAAAGGCAGGAATCTATATGCAGGCAGGAAGAATCAGCTGTACAGAGTGAGGCAGGCAACAAACTACTTATGAAAAGGTTCTGGGAGCTGTGGCTCACCAGCATGACACAAATTCTGCTGTGTATGGGGAAAATAGCAGTCTTCCTTTGGAAATAGGTACTGGAATGACCCCTCTGCTTTGCTCAGCGTTACTGAGGTCACAGCTGGGGCACTGTGATTGGTTCGGGGTGTATGTTTTTTTCAATAAAATGTGTGTCAGGAGAAGAGCTGCAGAAACAATTGGAGATCTGGAAAACAGGATTTGAGAAGAAGGGTCAAAACAACTCAGAGCTGTTTAGCACAGGGAAGAGCAGGATAGAGGGAGAACACGTTACAGTCTTTAAACACCTCCATGACTACAAAGAAGAAGGGAATAATCTGTTCTCCGTGGCCATGGTAGTTAGGAGTAGGAGTGATGGGCTTAACTCGCAGTAAAGGGTGGATTTGTCTGAGACACAAAGAAAATACTGAAGGTGTGATAGCAAGGTCCTCAGTTAAGCAGTGGGGTGGGAGGCTCAGGGACCCTTTTGCTATGTTCAGAACAAAGGGGCAGCCATCTGGCAGAAGCTGCCTGAGCAACCTGGGGCAAAAACAGGAGCTAGATAACCTCAGATGGTCCTTTCCTAGAAGTCTCTGTTTAAATTTAATTTTAACAGGTCCATTTGATCCCCAGCCCCTTTGCTAGACTGCAGATGTAGGCCCGGTGGCCATATGATCACTAGTGTGACTCAGAGAAGCTCTGTGACAGGCAATTTACTTCCTTGGATCTCCCACCCACGCCCTGCTGGAGGGTTTGCTATCTGATAAAAGAGCTGTGCGTCTCAGGGTGTCCGTTACAATCTCGTCATGGCTAACGCTGCTCAGTCTGCTCCTATAAACCTTCCTCAAAAGCAAACGGGCAGAATACATTGAGGCTCCTCCGTGCGGAAACCTGTCAGCCTGAAGCAACATCTTACTACCCAGCAAGAACCAGTGCAGGACACACAACTGGCTTTACATCGGCTAACAAGTAGAAAAGATAACTACAGCCAGATTTTGTCTAGCAACGGATGGGTAAAACTGTCTCCATCTCTGTTCTCTGTTCATCTTGTCTGGCCAATTCTTCTTTGCATTTTTCTCCTTCATCGCTGCCTGCTTTTGATATTAGGCCACATACTGTTAACCTGGGAGACTGAGGACAAGAAAATCCAAAACAAGGTGTAAAGAATGGAGAACTAATTTGTTCTGTTGTTTTCCAGAAAGATTTTGTTACCTGATGACTGAAAGGGGAAAAAAAAAAAAAAAAAAAAAAAAAAAGGAAAAAAAAAGAAAAAAATAACCTTGCTAGTTAGTTCCAGCTGAAATAAATACCAATAAAATATTCATAGAGCAACAGTCTAGGGTCAGTCTGTAATTATTGAATACCTTCATTTTGGAAGCATCCTTAGCAATAAGCTGTGGAGGTGGGAAAAAAAAATCCTGTTTGTAGTTGTATTTTCTATGAGTCACTTTTTAGCCCCACAAAAGGAAGAACTGCTCAGGATGGAAAATCCACGTTTGGAAAGTTTCAAAGACTCTAACCTCTAAATGTTAGCTATATCCTCCTTCCATTTCTTAAGTGCTAGATGTTGAGTTTAGGTTCCTGAAACCACTATGACTGGTGTGCCAAAAAGCCACAGCTGCCAATCCCCTGTAGCACAGTTTGCTCAAATCCCATGCTGCTGTGGTAACTAACAAACACATTTGGGTCCCTTTATTGTTTTATCTACCTTTTGCATATACATTGACATAATTTTATCCTTGGCTTATATTTGGGGAAATCTTGCCTGGTTTAGAGGATCATGATCCAGTGATCAAGATGCAACATTTCAGTATTGTGGCTCTTGCAAAAAGCCACAGGGGATCATTCAGAACAAGAAAAGAAGGCCTAGAAAATATTGTTGTGAAAATGTATGGTCAGAAGCACATTTAACTGCCCTGTGTCATGGGATCTATTCAGAGCTGGCAGGGTGGGGAGAGAGAACTGCTTGTCAAAATTCCTGCACCGCCTTGCGCTACGGCTGACTACTCTGTGCAGCTCCTAACCAGGCAAGGCTCTGCTTCCTGTGTACGGCTTGATGGATTCACAGCCCAACGTGCTGCCTCTGTTTATCTGAGTGTGGTACAAATCCTAGTTATTAAAAATCAAGAACAGAAAATCAAATTCTAGATGTAATATCAGTCCAGGTCCAATTCTGAGTAGGTGAAATAAACTGACTTCAGACACCAATGGACAGTTGACTGCTGCACAGTAACACAACACAATTTAGTACAATTTTCCACAGTTGACATATGTTGATCAATATAGGACTCAGAATTTAACAGGCATAGAATTTCAATTAAACTGAATTACAGAAGAGTATAGTCATCACCGTGCTAGGAAAGAGGTGTTTTAGCAAATGAAACAGACAACCCCACTTTCTGCATGCTGTGCTGCAGCTGGTCTGTGAATTAAAAAGTGGGCTTTAGCTTTCAAATTTTCATCAACACTTAATTCTTAACCAAACCGTATCATTAAGGTAAATTGTTTTTTTCTTTTATTTTTCTTTCTCACCTTTTCGGTTACTATTGGGGCGTTGAAAAGGATACGGACTGACTGCCTCTAGGCTGACAGGCACTTTGTTCCATGGGTGGGCACAAAGCAAGACGAGCAAACCCATGCCCAGGTGGGTCGATTCCATTTTTCTAGTGTTGGTCAGCAACTGTGGTATGCTCAGCTGCACCAATGGGGGGGCACAGCCATGTACACGTGCTGTGTTGTTACCCGTATGTATGAGAAACCTTGTGGATCTGCATTTCAGGCCTGGTGCTTACTGACATGTAGCAGGGTGGATGTGCATGCTTCACATGCCTTCCTGTTCATTGCTCTTCATGTAGACACACATGACTTGTGTTCAAAAGACATCACTTTGTGGTTTTGTCTGTCCCAGTGTCCACTTACTGCATCTCGAAACAATTGCAAATGCTTATAGAGAACCCAACTGCTGTCACTTGGTGACTTTTATAGTCATTACAGAAAACAGCAACAAGAAATCAGCTCGATTCAGTGAGGTAGATGAGTGGATTCTGTCTGAAGTTAAGAGGCAGGAGTAAAGCAAGACAGTGTCAGAATGACTCAGTTCTTAGCTCTCAAATTTGCATTGTTGACACTGCTTCCCAGCTGTGGCAGAAACGTTTGGTGCATGTTTCCCCAAGCTGAATGAGAATGTAGCACAGCAAGACAGGCTGCTGTTTACTGAGCTGCAGTTGGGCTGTTTCAAAAGGACGTCTCCCAGACTCCAAGAGGCAGGTCTGGGTTTCCCTGAAGAAGCAGGTGCTTTCAGCTGCCTCCAGCTTGTTTTGCTCTGGAGAGCTGTTGAGTGCAGGCTGTCTTTTTTTTTTTTTTTTTCAGAGCACAATGCTCTAAAATGCGATCAGTGTGAGGCAGTTTTTGTGTTTCTGGGCTCTTCCCTGAAACATCCATTACCAGCCAGGCCACCAGGGTGCGGGGAAAGGCTAGTAACTCCACATCCAAAGATGACCCAATGCCTCTGAGTCTCCGAAGGTCTGACTGTGCGGTATTTGAACGCCCCAGAGAGTGCCTGTGAGATACTGTGAATGGTGTGACATATACAAGGAATTGCTTTTATACCTTATTATGAGAATGTTGTGTGTGTGTGTGAATTTAGTGATGGATTAACAGGCTTGAGAAACACATCCTCTGAAGAGCTTATCCATGCCACTCATCTGGAAGGACCAACTTTAGAGGTGAAAAGTAAAGACTTCTCAATAGCCCACTGAGTGCCTTGTTTCTCTGTGAAAACAGGCAACAAGGGTGCCAACCCTGGCAGCAGGCTGTGTCTTGTGGACACGTTTCCACTGGCAAATGGACCTAAGACCACCTCATTTCCTTCGACTGCATGTTGTACATAGTGGCCACGCTTTACGAAATGGTCATCTGCTCTAGGCTGACCTGCTGCAGCATTTTGCATGTGCCCACCTGACCTTTGTGGCCCTTTCAAAACCCAGGCCCATACCAAAGCCCATGGCACAGCTGGTGAGCCACATTTATTAATTTGGGGCATGGCATTGATTGTCTGGAGGGGAGCACTCTGTAGGTCCATGAGGCAGCCTCTGGGACATCTGCTTCCTTCACGTTTTAAGCCTCCTGCGGCTTTCGATACAGACAGGATCTGTACTTTAAATAGTTGTGCTGTTTTTTCTCCCTCATGTACTTTCTCATCGTGTTCCTCCTCTGAATATTTGGGGTTTGATTCTCCTCATTTAGAGGGTAATTGGCATTTCCATCATGCTGTACTTGAACTTCCTACTAAATGTCATTAAATTCCTTTCTCTGTGGCTAAGGATATCTCTCATTTACACAAGAGTCCCGCCATCCCTGCATTTGAAACACAGTAATTACAGAGTTTTTCTGTTAGCCTGGCAGGTTCAGAGCCTAACAAATGGCATGATGGCTGCAGCCACATAGTTGTCCCATGTTCCAGAAGACAAAGTCTGGAGAAGCAGCACAGATTTGAAGTCATACTGAGCACCTTCATGTCCACTCCTCTTCCTTGGCAGATTTTGTATCTTGTGTGGCTTGTGAGGTAGTGGGATATATCTGAATCCTTTTCTGGACTTAAAATTAGTCTTGTTTTTTAAAGTACACATGACGGTAAGGAGAGTGGTAAAACCTTCTGGATGGGGAACCTGTGAGATCTTTCTGCATTTCCCTCACAGTGCTCTCCTGGTGTCAAACCATTTTCAAGTCACGTGCAGCTGGGGCAAGCTCTGGTTTCTGCCTGTTCAAGGCACAGCAGAGCAGCACTGGACAGCCACACATTTCACACAGGGGTCCTACAGCACCGTGTGGTAGATCTGTATTGCAGTGGAGTCATTGCAGTGACTCTACCATGGCCATAACCAGGGTCAGATCACCTAGGGGAACTGAAGCACTGAGGATTAAAATATTTGCACATTTAGACTCTAGTTAAGCAGAGAGAAATACAAAAAATTCACCTAGGTACATAATATATATACTGATTCTCCAGCAGCCTGTTTTCCTGCCGCAGTATGGGGACATTCATTAGTGCGACTGGGCGTGAGCAGTGTAAATCTCCTGTGCTTCAGTGGAAGGATCAATTGCGTTTATATGACATCCCAAAGAGAACAGTTCTAGTACAGATCAAAAACTATGTGGGCCAAGTAGGGCCTTGCTCATTTTACAGGCTGTCTTCAAACAGATACTGTTAAGTTTTTTTATTAAAAAAAAAAAAAAAAAAAAAATCTTTCAGGAATTACTTTTTTTTTTTTTTGCTGTCACTAACACTTCTGTCTGTGTGAAATAAATGGAGAGAAAATACAGTCACTCTCTCCACAGCATTGCTCTTTCTTGTTTTCTGCAGTACCTGCTAATTAAATGGTTTGTTTGTTACATTTCCCTTCTTGTATGAAATTTATTTGTAAAATAAAACAGCCTGACTGCAAAGCCACAAACCCTTGCTGAGAAAGTCAGAGGCATGTTGCCCACTGGAGAGTGCATCTTTTGGGTTTCAAATTTAAGATTTTCCTTTTCCATAGGACTGCAGAAGGTCGTATCCATATTCCTGGCTGACCCTAGGAACAGTGCTGTAGGATAGGAAGAGAGCTAAGCTGCTGGTGATCCAGCACCAGGATTAACACATGGGAAAGATTCTGTGCCCTATGCTGGCTCTGAAGTTTGTAATTACATTTTTTATTATTTATTTATTATCCAAGTAATTACTGCCCAGTTAGAAGCCTGATCCAGGTCTTGATGGATGCAGAAGAAGGCTTCCCACTGTGCTGGGATTTGAGGCTCTCAGTCCTTTTGCTCAGAAATGCTTATTAACGGAGCACTCAGAAAAACGGTTGATCTCCAGACAGCAAATTGAGAAATTGCCAATTGGTGGCATTCGGGAACCTCTGGGAATAGAGCTTTGCTAGGCCAATAAAAGTTAACTCTTGTTGACAACAACCAGCTCTGGAGATGGTTTTTGGTAATGGTGGGAACAGTCAAGAAAGGTGAGAGGGTCGCGGCAGGTCAGCACACAGAAATTGTTATTGTTGCTTTTGTCCAAAGACTGACAATAAATAACAAGAAGGTTTGACTTTTAATGGGAATGTTAAAACTGAATTGAACTGCAGCCCTGTACATATTTTGTGTTTGCCCACTTTTGGCAAAGCCAGAGGTTGTGACCCGAGGTCACAGCTACTTGATGAGAGGGGAGCTTGCCTCAGGGAGCGCTTCTTCATTCCTGCAGTTGCAGAAATCCAGGGATGAGGTGAAGGGAAAGGATCAAACGTGTTTATGCTTAAATCTGTGAGCCTTGAGTGAAGGTTATACAAACAGCTAGGAATATAAATCTGGAGAGGAACTATGTACTTACTGAAATAGAAGAGGAAACAGTTTTGTACAGAGAGGATAAATAGTTCAAACAAACCTATATTGTCCCTAAAAATATCATCCATCCTCCTCTAAACGTTATTGCTGGAGAAGTCTTGCTTTGAAATCTTTCAGAGCTGCACCCCGAGGAAGTGCTCTTTAGGCACCTGTCCTGGCTTTCTGCAAGCAGCAGCCTGTCCTTTCTGTTTTCTGCAATGGGCTAAAAGAAAAGAAGGGTCCTGTCTCTGCCTGACACCTTCATCCAGCTGGAGGATATCCTCAGACATAACTGGGTTTGGAAACATTCTGATCATAAAAAATAAATGAAGGTGCGGGCTAAATCTTATTTCCCACTGTTCCTGCTCTCACTCATCTCTGGCATCAGTATTTGATGTATGTAATCAGCTGATCCATGCTGGAAAGACTAGACGTGAAGGATGCTCCTTTCTGTTACAGATTAGCAAAACGGTAGAGTAGCTTTGGCCTTATGAGATTTGAGATAAATTGACTTAGCCCACATAACTGCAAGCTCACAGTTTGCTGGACAGATTGTAGTCGTGGGTAAAGTTTCTTTTGGGTCTACTTTTGCTGCACAAACTTAAAAGGAAACTAAAGTATAGTGTAGATTTTAACTGAATAGTGCCAAAATGTCTTTAGGTTTTGGTCAGTAATCAGGCAATACCAGGTTGCTTCACCAGCTTTCCATCATCTTGCACTGCAGAAATCCTGTATGACTGCAAGTTCTCTCTAGTTTTTTCCTCAATCTTGAGCTCCCAGGTATAGGATTAAGCTGAAAGCTGATTTCAGTGCCTGGATCTTGCTGGCTGTGTACAGCATGGAAATCAGGGAGACAAGTTCATACTGGGCATTTGAGTCCAGCCCCTTCCCTTCCTTTTCCTTAGTAGCTCCATATCTATTTCTTGCATAGCTAGATGTCGACTCTCAAAGAGAAGTATTTCATAAGATGCTCGTGATCTCCCCTAAGCTGTGGACTGTGGCCGTTTTTCTGTTAGTACCATTTTTTGTAAATAATGTACAAATGTGCGTTTGCCCAAGGGTGTCTGCAGGTGCTGCAGGCAATCTGGATTTGCAGAACCTGTCTGTCAGGATCTGAGGGTCAAATGAGTGTGTGCCATTTGAATGGTGGCTTCTCCTGTGTTGCCATCTGTCTCCAGACTGCTCTTGCTGGGCCTTCAGCCATAGATTGATTGCTCTGGCACACCTCAGAAGTATCGCCGCCTTCTCAGAACGTTCCTTCAGTAAGAGCCACCACTCGGCAAGAACAGCTTTACTTTTAAGAAGCAAAGCCTCAAGGAGGTAGATACAGGTAGGAAGTAATCACCTAACCAGTGGATGCCTTCTAGGTTCAAACAATGACTTGACTACCAAATCTGCTTCATTCCTCCTCTAAAACCAGTCCTGTATCCCTATCCCTTACTTTTAGTCTCCATATTAATTCTCCTCTGTGGTTCATTTCTGTATGAGTTCTGAGCAGTTCTGGTTAGCACAGGCTTTTTCACATTGTAACTTGTGGGTTTTAGTTTGTAATTTTCTTCCATGATTATCCTTTTCTCCCAGCCCTTCACAATTGGTTTTCTGGCTATTCACTAGGGCTGCCTTTTTTTTTTTTTTTTTTTTTTTTTTTTTTTGCGTGTGTGTGTGGTGTCATTTATCTAATTGACTGATATCGATGCATCTTACACTCTTTCATGTGAAGAGGATGGGAGGAGAGGCAGTGTTTGCTGGGAACAAATACGCTAGTAACATCCCATCGATCTGAACGGCATAAGATAGCTGCCACCAGTTTCTGACAATGGGAGGCAGGTTCAGTCACCTCTTGCTATTATCATGGGGAAACTGAGTCAGAGACGTTACAGCCAGTATTTCACCTGAAAAATCTGGATGTCTCTTTAAGTACTTTTATTTTGGATTTAGTGCCTTCACTTTGTATTTAGATTTTTTTTTTTTTATTTGTATCTGAGTATTTTGGTTTCTCTGACCGCAGTTAAAGCCTAGCTGGGTAGT
Organism: Nettapus auritus; assembly: GCA_011076525.1. Taxonomy (NCBI): domain Eukaryota; kingdom Metazoa; phylum Chordata; class Aves; order Anseriformes; family Anatidae; genus Nettapus; species Nettapus auritus. The sequence continues at coordinate 23,828,414 of CM021772.1, read as the reverse complement.
CTGGGCTAAGAATCAGGGTGTCTTGTCTCCTAGTCCTTTGCTTTGCTAGTTGTGCTGCCTCCCAGCCCATGGCATTGCACACAAAACATGCCTCAGTTTCCCTGCCCTGTAAGATGTAGAGCTTTGGAGAGAGGGTGCAGAAGTGGTACATAAATTAGTCTGGATAGTGAGGGAGGAAAATGTGGAGGTCTGTGCAAGCTGTGTGACCTTTGCTTTTAACAGTGCTGAAGGACGTGCCCCTTGGCAAAGCCCCAGAGAGGCTGCGTGAAATGGTCTCTATCACCTGGATCCCAAGAGCTCTGGTCCATCTCCAGACATGATCCTCATCGCTCACCAAGCTTTCAATTCCGTAGAGAAGCAGAAGAGACAATATTCAGCAGCTGGTTATTTCTTCCTTTCCCTCAGTCCCTCACACCGAGTGTCAGTTTAAAAAAAAAAAAAAAAAAAAAAAAAGGCAGAGAACTGGCCATTAGCAAGGAAAACAGTTTAGGGAAGAGACAAAATAAAAATGCAATCAATTATCTCTCGCCGTGCCCAGGTGTGTGGGTGCAGTCAATTTTCAAAGTCATCGAGAATTTTAGATGAGAAAAGGGAAGCTGTTCATGGCAAATTGCAAGTGTTGGAGGAAGGGGGAGGGAGAAGAAGAGAGAAAGCAGAGAGAGGAGAGAAGGAGAGATTAATTTCCCTCTTGAGTGAGAAGTGTGTTTGAGACAGACAGATGGGCTGTAAATACTCCAAACCAAGGACAGGAGCTGAGACGAGGGAGAGGCTGGTGATTGAAGTGTGACTGTGATGGAGGCAGTACATTTCCTGGCCAAGGTGACTGGTTTTGTTCCGAAAGGGGGAGATTTCTGAGCTGCGGCTGCCGCGCTTCACATCAACCCAGAGCAGGACAGCGTATTTAGACTTGATAAGTGATATCCAGGTCCCAGAGGGATTCTCCTTAAGGGTCAGCTTCAACTGCCTGCCTTGTAAGGGAAGTCTGAAGGGGGAGAGGGGAGGGAAAGAAAGGAAGAAAAAAAAAAAAAAGGAAGGGGGAGGGGAAGGAAGGAAGGAAGGAAGGAAGAGAAGGACGCTCTTCTTTCCTCGTTAAAATTATTGAGCTGTCTACAAGTGGCGAGCGAGGGGCCCATGTGACCGGCAGTTAATCACATTGCTGTGAAATGTGACTGCTGCTGATAATGGGATCTTTCCTTCGGTAGAATTTCTGTTTCAGAAGTAGTGATTTTCACAAAGAAAAGAGGTTGAGGGAGATATCGTTTCAGATCTAACAGAGCCTGTGTACGTTTTCTTTAGGGCGAAAACCTCCCTTTTCCCTTTTCCTTTTGGCATCCCTGTTTGTATTATTATTACCATCATCAATGTTTCATTTTCTCAGCCCAAACTCGCCGAGTACAAATGTAACCCAGCTCTGCTCTGTCTGCTGGCAGATTAGTTCCCATTTAGTCATAAAGTTAACCAACCTTGTTCCAATCAATTAATCCCTAGAAGCTTTAATTTATTGATGCCCTGGTCTATGCTAGCTGTCGAGAAGATGAACGTCCTGCTTCAAAATGAACTGGTCTGCCTTTCCTCCAAGATACTGGAATTATAAGAGGATGGTAGTAAATAAGCATTTAGAAATCCCTTCTGTGCAATCAAAGGCAACAGCAGCGCAGAGAGGAATAAAGAGGGTTTTAGCATGCATGAAAAACAGTGCAATAAATGAATCAGAAATAGGGGACAGAAATAGCAGGGCTGTGGGATCAGCTGAGCTGGCTGTCACAAAACTGATCTAACATGCGACAAGTTGCTGCAGGAGTCACAGGCAGGTGAACAGGTGTGGATCTAGACAACTTCCCACCTCCAGGCCTGGTTTGCCAAAATCTTAGTCCTGTATTTGGGAGCCTGAATTACTTTCACCCCTGTTCTCCAGGTCTTTGACTGGATTCAGTGGTTAATCCAACACAAAACTTCTCTGAAGTACATGAAATAGCCAGGCATCTCCCTGCTGGCATCCCTGCCTTGTGGTTCAGGTGTGTTAGCAGATGTGTTAGTCAAAACCAGTTAGAGTTGATGTGGCTGCATAAGAGAGAGAAAAATGGAGCATCAAAAGCATTGAAATACTGAGGTTGTTTCCATGTTACAAGATGAGAAAAGGACCTATTTTTAATTTTCTTGCCATGTTTTAAATAGTAGTTGTTACTAACACAGGTTCTTTTCTGAAAATACTAGATTTGGAAAACAGAAAACACCTATCACTGTTTTTATATGAAAAATAAAATTAAAATTAAAACAAAAAACACCAACCAAACAAAAATAGCAATCAGCTCAAGCGTTTCTGGAAAAGCAAAAGAGTGCAGGTTGAGGTGCTCAGAAGTACTTAAAAAAAGGCCAGCTCTCAGCTCTAGTGCTCTTTCAGCTACAGGACACATTTTGGCTCTTCTGACAGTTTTGCCTTCTCTGATCAGTCTGGCATATTCTCCAGCCTGACAAATGATCTGCAAACAGACCCACGTTTTCCAGCTGCATCAGCTCAAAATGACGTGCCAAGCAATTTTGGGGTGGTTGTTTGATTGTAAGCCGTTCTTCATGGGAACCAAGCTTTGACAGGCGATCTGCTTTGAGGGGGCTCCCCGCTCCTGTGGGTTCATTTCCTTTTTCCTGGCTGAACACAGGTGAGGTGTCTCTTGCTGGTTGTGAGAGGGGAAGTAGCAGAACACTTATTTCTTGCAAGCTGCGAGAAAAATGATGTGCTGCAAGCACAAATGTTGCTGGAGCAGAGGGATTTTCTCGTAGAAAAGCTTTGTGGAAATATTGTTGATGCTATTCCTTCCTTAGTGTCCTTTCCAAATAATGCATCCAGGCTGTCTCCTCTGAAACATGAGTCACCTTGAGCAAGGACAGGCATGTCCTTATAGACCAAGCCAGGAAATTGTTCCTTTTTTTGTTTGCGCTGCTGGATTTCCTTGGTGGGGTTGAAAACATCACATCCCCTTTTGCACCTTGGTTTAATCTGCAAACAGAGGAGCCTGTGGGCCTTTGAAAGGTTTTTACTACTGGCAGGTGAAAGTAGTATTCTTTGATTTGTTGTTGTGACCGCCTCTTTATGTCTCTTATCACCTGCATTAATCTTTGCATTTGGGAACACTGCTTGCAAGAATGTGCTGGGGAAATGTTGGATCCCAGCTTGGTACTTGATGCTGTAGCACAATATCTGTGTGGTGGTCCCTTTGGTTCTCGGTGGGCTTTGCTGGCAGCTGAGAAGGGAAATCAGTTTTGCAAATGGCTGAGCCGTGTTTGTCTGGTGCTGTGCCCAAGCTGATTTGGGCTGTGAACTGATGTGCTCAGCCTGGGCACTGCCCCTGGCTGAGGTGGCTGAACTGCTCCTCTTACCAGGAGAGGGGTCTCTTCACTTCAAGTATTTCTTATATTCTTCCTTTGAACACTTGCTGGTAACAAAGGCAGGCTGTTAGGGTAGGTTAAGTTTGGTCTGACCTGGTTTGGTATTTCTTGTGAAAGAATCTTTTGTTCCTGCTCTCTGCGTGGTTTTTTTGTTTGTTTGTTTGTTTTTGTTTTTTGTTTTTTTGTTTTTTTTTTTTTTTTGTTTTTTTTTTTTTTCTCTAGACAGGCAAGAAATTCCCTGTGCTTTCTGCTCTTTCTCTGCTCTTTCTCTGCTAGAATAGCTCGCGTATATTTCTCTATTAGCTGACAATCACTTGCTTCAGTCCCTGCAAAATCCTCTACAGAGCAAGGACCAATTTCCTGGACCTTCTTACTATATTGAATGGCCATCCTACCAGAACACAGTCCCATACACACCGACTTCTGATCGCTGCCAGGCCCTAGCAGCATGGTCCAGCTGCCTTTCCTTCAGGTTTGCAGCATGCTCGAGGTACGCCTAAGGGCCCCATTTGAATGCTGTTCAAGATACATAGTTCTGCCTCATTTCCAGTCTCACAGCTTCATTCTCTAACCTGTCGTCCCTTGTCTCCTGTTCCTGTACCCTGCAGCACTGCTGCCCTGCTTGCATATGCTTCTTGCTTCCCCCTGATTGCTTTTTGCACTTCCTCCCTTTGCCCACACTGGCTTGCTTTCTCAGGCAGTGTATTTATTGCTAGCTGGCAAACGCAAGCACTTGGACATACATTCAATTATCTTTGAACAATTTCCATTTACTCTGCTTTGGTTTTCTCCCTTTCAGATTCACTGAACACTGCCTATATTTTCTCGGAGCTCGTTTGACTGCAGTACAGCCTGCTTCTGTTCTCCCTCTTTTTTTTTTTTTTTTCCTTTTTCTGCCCCCTTTTTTTTCTTTCCACAATTTTCTTGTTTTCATTAAGCTCCTTCACTAGACTCCAGTGACCATTCCTCCACTACTGCCCTCTCTGTATATTTGCACTGAGAAGAGTCCGCGTTTAACCTCCGTGTGTTAAATGCTCCCTTCACCTGGAAGGAAATCAATGGTACAGGCAGATTGGGGTTTTATCTACTCCCCCACCCCAAAATCTCTTTCTTTTTGATGTACAGTAATCTCCCCCTCCCTGGTGGTTTCACTCTTGCCAGTTTTTCTATTAAAACCTGACTTAGGCTGTACTTTTACGTCAGTGGAGTGCACTGAGGAGATGATAAGGGTCACGGCTGCTTACTGTTCAGGTGAAGGTGTGTTGTTGATCTTCGGCTCTGCTCTCAAGTACGTAATCTCCCCAAGAGCTTGCCTCTGCTCAGAGTTGCTGCTTTCCACTGCTTGTTCTCCCTTCCCTCGGGCTGGTAAAACATGTCTGTATTTGGACGGACTCTTTCATAACATCTCGTATGTTTCTGTAAGAGAGACATTTTGATTCAGTGTCCACAAAGAGATGGGATATTGCAGGAAAGGAAAGCAGTTGATTGTCCATCTAGGCAATTCTCCAGGCTGGCTGGCTTTGTGGAAGAGTTGCTTTGGTAGAAATCTTCAGGAACAGGGAAATATCTGCAGCACAGAGGTACTCGAGCTATTTTTAAACAAGCTGGCTTAGGCACGAGAGAAACAGCATGAGGTGAGCTGTGCACAGACACATGGTGCCGTGGTTTGAGTGCTCCTAACGATGGTTCAAGCATCTCTGTAATGCACCACGGGTACTTTGGGACTGCAGCACAGAGATACCAGCCTGTCACACAGCAAAGGGCTTCTCTCCTCCCAGGGGGCTCTCTGTACCAGTGCCCCTTGACTTAATCAAATTCTGGTCAGCAAGAACCCATAGATCTATCTAAAGGACTGGATGCATGGAATTTATGAGGGAAAATGGCAGGGGGGAAATTACCACCAGGTAAGCATGAGCCACGTATCTCAGCTGTCTTCCTCCACAACTGCATAAGCAATAAGCTAGTGATGGGAGCTGTCTTGATGATATCCCCTTTAAAAACTCTACTTCCATCCACCTGTGCCAATAGTTTGTAGGCTCACGGTGAGCACAGCCCTGAGACAGAAGCCTGGAGCCTTTCTCCTCTAAGTGCTTGGGTATCGCTTACTTATTGGGCACAGAGCTAATTGAAGGGTAGTTAATGCCATCAAGCTTTGGGATGTATTTATATTTTTAACTACATGTAAGTGATTATCAACATTATAAATAATTACAGTCTGCCTCCCAGCCCCTCTGCTCCATTCCACCCTGCTAATTGCAATGCTTAGATCTCAATGAGCTCATTATGTTTTGTCGATATTCAGCTCTTTGGCTTGCTCACTTAGTAGGGACCGGGGGGGACACAAATGGGAGCTAAAGACTGAAAATGCCAAGCTCCTAGGGATTTGAGTTAGCGATCATCACCGCTTCATCTCTATGCGCAATTTATTCAGAACTCCACCTTCCCTAATAAATTATAGATCCCTCAAAGGGAAGCTTTGCCAAGGGATTGGCAATTGTCTTACTCGGGGGGGGGGAGGGGGAGGGGAGGGAGGGAGCTGGCAGGGGTAGCCTGTTCTGTGCCGTATTGAGTCTCATTGACATCTGGTCCTCACAGGATTGGATCCCTGCTGCCCTTCCCCTCCGCCCGTCTCCTTCACACCTTTGGGGAAGCATTAACCTTTTCAATGTGATGTATGCGAAAGGGCGACAGTCAGGAGTGGCAGTTCCTAATGGATCCTGTTTGTTTGGTTGTTTGTTTGTCTGAGCTGCCTGCGATGCTGTCCAGACCTCTTGGAAAAGCAAGCCAGAGTGCAGAGTGCAACCAATATTTTAATTAGCAGCAAAAGGCGGAGAGGCTTTTAAAGAAGAACAGCGTTTGAATTCAGAAATACCAAACAAATGAATGCAGGGCAGGGGATTCAGGATTCAGCCCAACTGAAGATGGCAGCATGTAGTGACTTTAGGGGGGTTGAATTTTCAATCGCAGGCCATAGTGGTGCATGGTGAGATGGTCGTGGTGGTCTTCTGGGGGTTGTGGGCTGCAAAGGGCCTTAAACATATCTGATTCCAAGCCTAGAGCCATGGCAGGGACACCATGCACTAGACCAGCACCTGCCTCTTCATGCTTCTTATTCTTCCTGGCAGCAGAATTAGAGACTGGTCGTATCTGCCCTACTAAGGACTGAGAAATAACCCCATGGAGAGGGTGCATATACGACAGGATCTGAACCTAGAGAATTGAGTTAGATAGGCACCCCTCTGCCCACCCCTCAGTCTTTGGGCAGAATCAATTCTACTTGTCTCTCTCCTCATACCTGTTTTCCTAATTCTGCCTTGGCCTCCCCAGGAGATATGTTTCTAGTGTTCTGTTAGTCCTATCACTGGAAAACTTCCTCTAAAACCTAATGACAATTTGTTTTCTTGTGAAATAAGACTATTGTTTCTTATCCCATCACCAGCAGATGCAGAGAAGTTTATCCTGTTCAACAGCAGCCTTTACCTATTCACAGCATTCTCTCTCTTCACTGTTTTGTGGTCCAAAGGCCGCAAAATTCTAACAGGTTTTTTTCCTCAGGCTTTCTGGACTTCTGATCATCCTTTTAAAAGTCTTTTAAGTCCCCAGACAACTAAGCTGAAATTAAACCAACTTCAGGAGCAGCAGAGGCTGACTCTGCTTGATGACTCCACAGCCAAATGTTGCATCTCACAAGAGCCTGGGATGCAGCTGGAAGCTCGGCCATCCAGCTTAGCAGGGCTGCTCACTGAAGAGAGGCATTCAATCTCATCCCTGTATGTCAGGGTCTGCAGCTGCAGCCAAGTCCTTTGGCACCATGGGTGAATATTCCCTGGTGATGTGATGTGAACACCAGTGTAGGAGGTGGGTCTGGGAAGGGGGTGCTGGTGGTGCAGAGGTTGGTGCTGCTCTGTCAGCTGAGCTCTGGGTCAGTGTGAGTCCTCCACAAGATACAGGAACCTGTGAATGGAGGCAAGTTCTGGAATTAATACTAGTTATTAATAGCAATATGGGGATAGAGATGGGGAATGCAAGCAGACAGTGAGACTGTGGCAATATGCAAAATGGGATGTTGCTTCAAAATACAAGGCTTTCATAGGCAAAAAGTAATATAATATTATTGGAGATTTGTTTTACCAAAAGAAAAAAACAATGTAGGAGGCAAACAGCCTCCTGTTCCTGTTATCTTTATCCACTGGGACTGTCACTCAGTCCAGCCTCTCATTTTATTGCACAGGAGCTGTGCCAATGCAGCAGACAGGCCTCACCTCCAGAGGAGAATGTGAAGGGGAAGTGATTTTTACAACCGTAAGTGACACTCTGGAAAATGGAGAGATGCGAAGTTGCTGCTCAGGTATCTTGTAAACTACAGAGGATTGTGGTTATATTATGGTCACAAGCATCTTGTTAGGAAAGCCCTTTTCAGCAGAGAAAGCAGTGGCTCTAAAGCTGCCCCACCAGGTAATGCTGAATCCCCTCCCAATTTGAGATGCCCCCTTTTATAAATCAAGAGCCTCTCCCACACTGACTGCCTAGCGGTGTAATTCCAGCCACTTCAGCAAAGTCAGCTGTTGTTTCTATGAGTGAAGACAGTGGGGCTGAAGTTTGGCAGGGGTTTATTCCCACCCCATAGGAGAAGTAAGCAGAAGAGACAGGCAGTGGAGCAGGGGAGAGCTGCAGACCTTTCCAGCATCTTTATTTGGACACAGACACGCTGCTGCCAGCAGTCCTTTCCTGAGGGACATGATGTAGGAAAGCAAGCCAGCTTGGGTGAGTAGCTTTTCTAGCAAGGGCTTTGTGACAGCAGTCAGAGGAGTGTTATTTGTGGCAGGGACTATATATAGCTATACGTGTGCGTGTGTAGATTAAATATATATGCGTGTGTAGTCCCTTATCACTGCATTCCAGCTTGAGTGTAAAACACAAAGGAAAAATCAAAGGTTTTAGAAAAAGCTAAATTTATCTGGGAATGGGAATTATAATAGCAAGAGAGGAAATTAATTGAAGGGACAGAGATTACAATAATATTTTACTCCTGCCTTACAGAGGCAAAAATAGCATTCGTTTTCTCTACCTACTAGTAACAGCCTTAATTCTTCCCTGTTCTTCGCCAGCATCACTTTAGAGTAACCAGCTACAAATGAGGTGTGTCTGGCTGATGTGAAGAGAGCTTTGGCCCAGCTCGTGTGTGTCCCCTACAGCCTGAGCTCAAGAGCTGGTGTGGACTTTTGAGTCCAAGACAGAAAAACAAATGAAAATAAGGTCTTGGCATGCGTGCCTCATGTTCCCCATCCAGAAGAATTTTACTTCATTTAACTCTCATTGTCCTTCCATTCTTTAATGCTACTCAAGCCCAGGCAAAACACCCAAAGATGCCTCCATCATTGATCCACCCCTTGATCTGGACCCTCTCTGCTACTCCAGCTCTGCCTGGTCTGTAGAGAGGGTAATGTCCCTCTCTCCAGTTTGGCCAGGCTCTGATCCTATTGTAAAACCAATCCCCAGGTCTTTTTTCATGCTCTGACAGCCCTGGAAACGTGCCACTCCCAGTAGAGCTTTCTGCTGCCTGCAGCCTACACCACAGTGCCTTATTCTGAATCAATACTTGCAGATACTGGAGATAACACTGGGAGAGAAATACATTAACGTAGCAGAAGAAACAAAGATAATGATGTTTTTCTTCCATTTTTTCCTTCCTTCCCTTCTTCCACAGAATAAGATTTTATTTTCTTCCCTCCCCAGATCTCCCTGCACTTAGCAGGGCTCCACACTCTTAAATTATTTCACACTTTCCAATAAAACCTTAAATCTTTTTTAAAAACTGCTTATTTTAATTGAAAAATTTCAATCAATCAATTTGCCCCTTCTCTACCCTCTCTCCTTCCTCCCCTCCCCCAGACAGACCCATTTGCAGTAAATAATCTGTAGCCAGACTTTCTGCTCTAAAGAAATAAATAATTCTGAATTTGCTGAATCCCGTCTGATCTCCCAGCCTTAAATCACTGCACATTGTACTGAGCTCAGCCAAAATGTTGAACACACTGAAGCATGACTATTACTTGCAGCCTGCAAGTGTTTTTAAAGGTACAGCCTCTGAGGCCATGGTCCTTTTTCCTCCCAGGACAGTCTGAGAGAGAAAGTGAGCCAGTTTCTGAATATAAATTGTCTCTTCCTTGCATTTTGCCCGCTACAAATGCAGATGATCCCTTGCCCTGAATGGATTTACCAAAGACTGACTGAAGGCAGGAAGAATCCAGTGGGTCTCTGAGCAAGTCCTTAAGGAGAGACATTTTAACTCTCTATCTTTCCTCTACCCAAAAGCTTTAAAAACAGTTATAGGCAGGTTTGTATCACAACGGAACTCAATTCTCATATTTCATAATTTCTTAATTTCTCATATTTCTTAATTCCTCGTATTTCATAATTTCTTCTTCTTTAGGATTTCTCTTCTCAAAGCTACTGACTGTCTCAAAATGCCAGCTGCAGCCGAAGAGGGAAAATGCAGCATGCAACAGACTACTGATGCCTAGTTATGAGTTATACAATTCAGGAGCTTCCAACAATTTAGAGATGAAAAATGGTTTATCCACACTTTGGTGTGTTGAAACATTCTTTTTACCATTTATCTTGAAACTGATTTTGTTTGGGTAGTGGTGAATGTTATGCACAAAGCTATGAGTGGAATCTCTAATGCAAACTGTTAGACGTGAAGCGATGGGTGTCATCATGCTTCAGGGCTGAGCTGTGATGGACCAAGAGCATCCCCAAAAAGTTCTGCTCATGATTTTCCAGTGTATTTTGGGAGTTTTAATTAGAATTGGAAATGCTCGTACTGTTCTTGCATTTCTAGCCAAACTGAAAACAAAAGCTGTTAACACTTAAGTTTACTTGCTGCTTTTCCCTTGTGCATTTGAGAACATCAGTGATCGAAGAAGATTGTGAATGCTGTATTTTCACTTGGAAATTGCTTCCTTTCCCCTTATCCCTTTTCAGTGTATCTGAGAGAATCAACTCTGTAATTTTCATTGACTGTGTAAAGAGCTGAGGTCAGCTAATCCACAAGGGCTCCTTCCCAGATTTGGCAAGTGACCAGAATTAAACAATACAAAATATCAGAAACGCTAACATCACAAGAAGAGACATAGCCTCATGTTTTCTTGATACTCTGACTAAAGATTCCTCAGATAGTAATGTGAGACCAGTAAATACTGGTCCAAGTTCATTCTGGGACAATTTAGCAGGAGCTATTATAACTTTTTTTTTTTTTTTTTTTTAAAGTAAATAATTTTTAAAGTGTATCAATATATAGAGTGATGCTGATGCTGTATTTTCAAGAATTAAAATATAATGGTGCTGAAATTCACCCTTTCTGAGACTTTCCTTTTCAGCTGTGAGCTGTGACCTCTGCCCTTTAGATAATCTCATCAGGAGTCAGTGCTGCCAAGATATTAAATAAACCATTTTCTTTTTTCATTGTACAGCTTAGGCCAGATTACCATTTACAGGAGAGCCCATTTCCATCTCCCAGTGGCGTAGAGGGACTGTAAGATGGATAAAATGTAACTTGCACAGAGCAATGTGAAGATGGCATTAGGATAATGGAACAGCAGTCAGAGACGTCCCTGCAAAATGATGCTCGTAGTGCAGGGTAAATGGCATGTGGATTCAGAGGTAAAAGTGGGCAATGTTGCATTTCCAGTGCTACTGTGGTAGTGTCTGAGACATCTCACTCCCCTCTGTTTCTGTGCTTGCTCTGGGTGGCCTGATTTTCCTTCTCTGTCTGCATATCTTAAATCCCACAGTGAATTAAGTGCTCCCCTTTCTTGGCTGCATGTGGCGGCAGCTCTGCAGATCGGTTTTGTGCAGAGGTTTTCATCAGCAGCAAAACGTGTTCAGTTGGATGGCTTCTTCACTGGTGCTGTGGTGTGGCAGAAGGAGAACTGGGGCTCCAGGCATTCGACCAAATTTCCCTCTGCTCCCCATCATGGGCGTGGGGTCAGGGGCTCTTGACTCTCTCCTGACAGTGTCTCCCATCCAGCAACTCTACCTTCTACCTACTTCTTTCTCTACCACGAGACCCCTTGCTCTGCACCCCAGGCATTAACCAGGATCTGCCTGTTTCTGTTGAGTTCACAAGAAGGGCAGATGCGACAGCTCCTATTGAAATGAGTTCATGGGAAATGTGGTACGGTCCTTGTGGCACACTCCCTCCAGCAGAGATAAAACCCCGCTCTCCAAGATACCTGTTCTTCGTCCTCCCCTTTCTGAGAAGGAGGTAAAATTACAGGCCTCTGATTACTCAGGAAGAAGAGTGCACAACTTCCATCTTCGTAATTTCTTCCACCACAATCAAGCATTTCAGGAAAAGGGCCTGAAAGGCTGAAATAGTCAGCCAGAGGGCTTTCTACCCAGCTCCTTCCTTGATAACATACAAGAGGAATAAAAATGAAGACTTGTCTTTGCCATTATGTTTCATTTCCAAAAGCATCTGTGATGTCCGGTCATGCCTTGGATTGGGAACAGAGGCTCTTGGGAATGGAAATACTCTCTAATGTGTGAGAGGACTTGGGGAAAGTCCCTCTGCTATTTCCAGGCTGGCTGCATTCAGGATATTGATAGATTTTAAGGCCAGAGGGGAGAGCTGCAATTCTGTCGCCTGACCTCCTGCCAGGTACCATGAGAGGTTGTGACCAGCAAATCCCACATCCAGCCTGGGCCTTATGCTGGAGCTACGAGGAGCCCCGTCCTCACTGACCATGGCAGACCCTCCCAGGAAGCATGCCCACAGACACCTCGCAGACCTGCAAGCTGACAGCCAAGCCCAGGACCTGCTCCTGCAAAAGTTGGTAGGAAGGACTGGGTCAGTCCTGTCTGCTCCCACATTCCCTTTTAGAAGTTTCCTCCTTTGCTAATGATTTTGAATTACATAACCAGATACACTGGAGAATGTGAACATTGTTTCCTGCAGTGATGGTCTTGGGGAAGGCTGTATGGTCAGCACCCAGATTTGCACTGTGTTAAGTGATCAGGAAAAGACACAGGATAGCCCCCTGCTGAAGTCTCTACATTGTCCCAGTCACACTTCATCTGAAGTGTCCCCCCACAATTAGATGTGACATAGGCAGCATCTCTTACTTGTCAAAGGACAGTGGCAATCCTGTGAAACAAAACCAGTGACTGTGGCAAGAACAGCTCTGCTAAAATAGAGGGCTGGTGGTTCTGGTGTAATATAGCACAGTAATATAGCACTGCGGTTTAAAGCCGTGTAATGCCATTTTCCATTAGAGCTCTTGTTCATGTCAGGAAGGGGTTTGATCCATTGATGGAAGCTGTTATAAACAGACGAGAAAACCTCATCCATATTTCTCTTGAGATTGTATGAAGCTGACAGTATGCTCACTGACCACAGTCATCTGGGACTCTCCCACACAAAATAACCCTCTTTTCATAAATAACAGGATTGTTGTGGTGGTGGACTGAGATTTGCTGTAGAATTCAGTTCTGTCAGACAAAGAGCTTCTTCTGGTTTTTAATTCGTGCTGTTAAAAAGATTCATCTTTCTTTCTCTTTGCATCTCATTTTCCTTTCCTCTTTCTTCCTTCCCTGTTTTTTTCTTCTTCCCTCCTGTCTATCTATAGAACTTAAAGCTATTTGTTTGAAACAAAAGACTTGTGTGGGTCTGGTAAGTGGTGCCTCTGAATTGGAAGGTCACGATTTTAAATCCTGCTTAGGAGTAAACTTGGACGAATTCCATAAACTAATAACCCAGTGCAGTGTTTCAAATTGATGGAGGTGCTGTCCTCTAGATGAGACATAAAAATAGAGATCCAATCTGCTTGGCAGGGACCCCACAGGACTTATCAAAGATGAGTGGGGGCCGCTAACTGTTTTGCCCTTGTCAAATCCTCGCTACCACCACAGCTTCTCTTCCTGTTCCAAAGCAATGACACTGGACCTTATGAAAATGAGATGGCGAGCTTGAAGGAGCCATCCTTTTTCTAATTATTTAAAGCAGTTTGCAGTGTCTGGCGAGAGGGGGAAAGAGAGATAATCCACTCACTTCAAAGTGGAATGACCGTGAATTTCAAAAAGCAAAACAAAAGCGAGCGAATGGTGCCACCATGCTCTGCAGCAGTGACATTATTAAATGATCAGTGAGCTATTAAAGCAGCAACATTTAGTACCTCCCCTAATGACTTGTACTGCTAACTGGTTTCCAAATTGAGATTTTTATTGCCTCCACACACGAACAGAACAAGGCTGTGTGCGCTCTTCTGGAGCCTCCAGCTGAAGCAGACTGTTCACAACAGGATCAGTGAATCTTCTCAGTCGAAAACTAGTAATGCCTTGCGAGATCCCCACTCTTCCTCTGTCCTGTTTTCATGCCAGGGCCAGCAGCTTCAGGGTGTGAGACGTGGTGAGGATCATAAGTGTGAGGGATTTAGCAGAGAGCCCCACATGATTCCTGTCTTATCTGAACTTCCTAGCATCTGCAAAATTTGGCAGTGTTGTGCATGAGCAGACTGTTCTGAAATCTCCCCAAAAGTGGTGACACCATTCAAAGAGCGAATGCTGTTCTCACAGCATTTCCAGGAGGGAAACCAGACGTGGGGACGCTGGTTTCCACTTCCAGGTAGAAATACAGAGCATGGTGAAACAACAAATAGATGGAGGAGGAAGTCATGGCAGCCTGTGGAGGTGGAGATTCACCCAGCTGTTCCACTGTGGCTCTCCCAGATGGATTTCTGCTGTCTCATGGGATCTCCTGTGATGGCAATAGCTGGGCAATGGTCTTCTGTCAAATGTGGTTGAAGTTATGTATGGCATCTCTGTGAGCAGAAGCACAGTATGAGAGATTGCAGAAGGAAAGGTGATTAAATAGCAAACCAAACCAACTACCCAGAAAAAGGTGGGTTCTGGTTGTAGCTGCAGTTACTTATGTGCTTGTGATATTTAGTAAAGCAAAATGGAGTCTGGGTCTTCTGTGCATGTGAAATAAATGCAAATGTCATTGCTTTGATTTGTTTTTCTCTGTCAGTTTTTCAGGAGTGTGCTGCCTGCACTGTCTGAGTGAGTCAGGCCATTTCTCGCCCAGGCTAGGCAGTCACAGGGAGAGGCTGTTATTGCTGTTTCTGTTTTTATGTATCAGGTGCCTGATTTCTGTGACAGAAACCGCTCATCCTTTGCAGAGGCGGCCGGCAGAGCAGTGGGGGTAGGATGGCTACAGAGGCTAGTAGTAGAACATGCACATTTTATATCCTATGCTGCTTTGAATCTCTCTCCAGCAGCGCTGACTGCGAGTTGTTCCCGTGTCGTGGCTTTGCAGTAGCCGCATGTGGTGGCACAGGTTTGCGTGTCCAGTTTCACCCCAGGGTCCGGTGTGCCCATGCTCTGCAAAATGCCTTTGCCTTTCCTTGTAAACCTAGAAAACAGGAGGTCTATGTGGGCTGCAGGACACGGTGAGAACTGGAGAAAATGGGGCTGGAGGGGCATTAGGGGCCCTTCTGTACTTCCTTTCCCTAACTTCATGCAAAGCCAGTTAGACCTAAGTCATTCTTATCTGCCATAGGCTTAACCTGTTCTTGAAGACCTTTACTCTGGAGATTTCAAGATGTGCTTAGGCAGGTTATTCCAGTAGTTAAGTGTCCTTGTCATTAAAAAGCTTTTCCCAGGATCTAAGTTCAGGCATAGAACTGGGTTCCTCCAGGTCAGGGCTGAAGCAGAGTTGTAAGGCACCATGGAGGAGCTCACGTAGCCGCTTCCTGATCTGCACCCACCCTCATCTCAGGGCTTCGTCCCCCAGGACAGCAGGTCAGGCATTTCCCACCATGTGAACACACGTGATGTAGAGAGACAAAGAAAAGGGCAGCAGGGCCAGTTCTGGCAGATGAGCCTTCTGAGAATGGCACCGACAAAATGTCCTAGAGACTTGACTGAGTCCAATTACCACTTTGTGTCTTTAAAGTGCCGAGTAAATGAAAGAAACTACAAGATCAAGCCATGTTAGTCTTCTCAATCCCTTAAATGTTTGACAGCCCTCTCCCCTTCTTTCTGGCTTTCTCAGACGACTTTGAACTCTTAACCTTTGCTGCTGCTTTGAGATCACAGCTGCAGAAACCAAACTACCCCCAGCCACCCCCAAATTCCTGTAACAATCACAAAACACTTTCAAAGTGTTGGTGCTCTCCCTGGAACTGATAAACTTTAAGCTGTCTCCAACTTTCTAAACTTTTGTGCGTGTACAGTCATCCTCATCCGTCGGTGCTGGCAGGCTGCTGCTCTCTGGGTGCCGCAGCAGCCATGCCACAGCCGTGCCATTTCACACCACCCCTTGTCCCTGACCACGCAGACAGCAGCCATGAACACCAGCTGTTTGGGCTGTGTTGCACCATTGCGCAGAGGAATATAGATGCCCGCAGCACACATGGTATTAGGATGGCGATTAGTGTACCCAAATAGACCCTGAAACAGAAGGGATGGATCCATGTATCCATCCCCAGGCATGGCACTGGAAACTAGAGAAGTGGGACTGGATCACTGGGGTGAAAATCAGCTTCAGGAGTCATCCTCAATCACTTGATCAGGGCTTGACTGCAGTGCCAGCAGAGCTGGTGGCTGGCTAATGGTTTTTGGTTGCAGAGCTAGAGCTAGAGACTGAGTCATGTCAGCTCGACCTCCCCTACAAATAAATAAATAAATGATAAAGAGATTTCACAGTGATGCCTGAAACTGATGTCTCATGCTCACTTGTTTTGATGTGTCTAATGTAAGTGGGTGGGTAATAAAAGCTTCATTTAGAAGCTAGCATCTTCACAGGCACTGCTGGAAGCCCCTGGGATGCTGCACTTCTGGAATTTTCCTCTAATGGAAGCATCAGCAGATAACTGTTGATGAAACAGAACATGCATACATGCACGCAAAACAACCCAGCAATGGTTTATTTCTTTGGACTGCTGGCTGTCAGATCCAGAGGCATATTTAGATTCCCCAGGTTACGTACCCTCCTCAGCTTATGCATTAACACCCCTGAAATACCTGTTTGGCGCAGCGTCCTGGTAAAAAATATGTGTCTGTGTAGGCATCAGTTCAAAATAAGCAACTAAGGGAGTCCTCAGCCCCCACAATACAGCTGTGGATAATGGCATCCATTGCATTTCTTCCAGTTGCTCATCACCCTGTAGAGGATAAGCAGGTGCTACTCTATAACGGGCAGGTCTAGCACTGATATTTCACAAACAGAGGAGGTTTGCACCATAGATACATTGGCTAGCAAATTATTTTTCAGTTCAAACATGGATTATTGAGCTTCTTTTTAGGCAAGTGAGTCTTCAGGATGTTCAGGTGCCTGCAAGGTCTCTGTAGCAATTTTTCCAGGTAGCATCTGTGAGGTGTTGGGTTTGGGTTAGCCAAAGCTGAAATCGTGGCTAGTGAGGAGGGAAGAGCTCCCAGTGTTACTGCCAACCTCCTTAAGGTAATTTACAGCTCTCAAAGACATCCTTCCAGTTCAGTGCTAAAACACCATTTTAGGTCCTGAATGCAACATGACTAAAGAACAGTAAATTCTCCTACGACAGTGTGGGAGGTCTGTGCTTGAGGTGGAGGGCTACAGCTTTAATCCCAGTGCTGAGTTTGTATACTGGTCCATGGCTGGTTCATACCACGACATTGTTGACCTTGTTTCCTAGATACAAGCACAGAAATATTGCCTGTATCCAGACATTTTTAGATATTTATTTTCCCTGAACATTGAAATTGGAACACTCCTTAGTCTTGTCTATTACCTCACGAATGCCACAGGGATCTGCAGCCAGGCATTGGGAGAAAGGGAGATTGCTTCCTCCTGTCTGTGGTTTTATATAGCATCTGCCTCTGAAAACAAGAAGCAAACAAGATGACCCTCACTTTATCTGCTTATGTAAGTCATTTTGCCTGAGGTCTGAGCACTGTGGGATGGCTAATGTAAAACTTGCTCATGCATCAAATAGCAGTAATTTACCTCTAGACACTGCTTTATTATTATTATTATTATTATTAATTATTTCCAGAAATGCTCCTTAATTAAAAACTTACAGATATGAAGCTTGGAAGGAATGTGGCCAGGACATTCTTGGACTACTACAGACTGAACTCCTTGGTGGAAAGACCGCTAGCACCTACTCCTAAAACTCGGTAGGTCAGAAAGCAATTTCTCTTGCTTTAGTGGGGCTGCTTTTTTTAATACCTTTCATGACTAAACTTCAGTGCTGCTGCATTATGGCTTTATAATAAGCGTGCCAGTCTAACTGTGCTTATTTTATTGAAATTCCATTCGGAAATAAAGCATTTATGATCAGGAAAGATACCTGGTTTATGCCTGAAAAAATATTCAGGGGATTTTGGAGATATCAATATCTTTCCTGAATTCTGTCTGCTGTACACCAATCTCACACCAGTATCTTTAATGGACTTACCATTCATTTATCTCCCAAGAGTGAGAGGAGAATCAGACTTGCTTTATTTTCAAAAGTTTTAATTCTGGAAGTGAAAACTTTTCAGTGCTTCAGGAAATTACTAGCAAGCCTGTACTGAAGGCAGCGCTCTTCACCTTGCCTTGGACCTGATGCAGTGCTGGCAGCTGGATGGCAGTTTCCTTCTGCTGGTGTGACCAGGACCCTTTGCCTCAAGTTTCCCCTCACCATTAGTCCTTAATCCAGCTTTACACACAGCTTAGTGGCTGTTTGTCCAAAAGCAAGTCCTTTTTTTGGACATGAAGTAAGGCTACCAGTGAGCAATGCACAAAGGTGTGAAGTGAAAAAATGAAGAAAGGGTTCAAAATGCCCAAGCACTGCCCTGCAGTGCTGCTGGCCCTCAGTGTGGTGTCCTTTCAGCATCTTACCTTGTGTAAGGGGCAGAGGTAATACTACTGAAGTGGTTGTTGAGAACCACCATTATTTGAACAGACAAAGTCTCATAATAGTATGAGGAGAGGAGCAAAGAACCAAAGCTCCTATTTCATGGGAAACACGATATTCGGAATTTGTCTCTGTTCTGAGAACAGAGCAGTTACACCTCCAGTATCAAAATTTACAGCTTAATGCATTTGAATCAATTGGAATGTTTCACTTGGATTTCAGCTCTTAAGAGCATAGCCAGATATAATTTATACTTGACAATGGAAAATCCAGTTCCAAATGGAATTGTTCCTCTCCACCAAGGAATGCAGATGAGCCTTTAAATTCACTTTCTTCTTTTCCCTTCTTTTTCCCCTTAAGAAAGCACCTGTGGGAACAGTTGCTTGTTTACAAAGGAATACTTTCCTACTGGAGATTTTCCATTGATGCCTAAGATGGATGTTACAAATATCAGCCCAGGCCATAAAGCAATTGCTGGAGTACCCTTTGGCAGCCTTTAAAAATCCTTTTGGTGCAGCTGTTCTGGCAGTTCCTTATATATGCGGTCAGAGCCAGCCTGACTGCATTAGGTGTTTAAATGCCCTACTTTGGGTCCATCTCCCTTTCTCTGTTCATGATCTTGACACAACAGTTTAGGTTGGCTCAAGGAGGATTGTCAGCACTGCAGCTCTGAATGCTCTTATCTGCAGAGACCTGCAGGGTTAGCAGAGAAAAGCATCCAGCATCTTCCTTTCCTCCGGAAATTGAATGTATCGTTTCTTTCAGACTCCCAGGGGCCACAGCCTCCAAGGCTAAAAATCCATGACTATTACTGAACCTAATTACCACCTGACAGCAAAGTGCTTTTCTGTAGCATCATTCAGTTACCTCATCAAAAGGAATGTTTGTTTGCTTTCTTCATTTTAAATTAAAGAACCACTGACAGTGGTAACTGAAGCATTTTAATCTCATCAAATATCCATGTCCATCTCTATAGAGACAGCCACGCCAGCAGGGAAAGATACACATCTATAATCAAGTTGAACAGAGCAAATTTCTCTCCTTCCCCCACCAGAATCCAATGGGGTGAGGCATCTTTTGTTTGGGGAGTGCTACCTCACAGTAAAATCCTAAATACAGTAAACGTTCAGCCCAGAGCCAACAGATGTTTAAGGAATAGATCTTTAAAGATTTGTGTTATTAATTCCTCATCGCTTTCAAATACCAGTTTTTTCTTGTAAGAGACAAATGCCTTCTATTTGTATCCTGGGTTTTGTCACCTGACATTTGATCAGAGCCTGTATATATATAAAATGTGCATCAATGAAATGAAATTTACCTTTGAAGCTATCGTGTTAACTGCAAACCTGTCCAAAAGAAAATCTTGCAGACTGCTGGGGAAGAGGAGAGAGATAGCTGTGGCTTTAAATATGTCTTGGCTGGGCAGTGGCACTAGGAAGGGATTGGAATATGGAAAATGATACTAAATATCTGTGTAATCAGGACTAATTATATGGTATGGTTATTAGCTTGAAACAGGACATGTTGTGCCCACAGTTTATGAAAATATATTAAAACATTACCAGATTCCACATACTCATTGAAAGAAAGCTGCAGAGTTAATAAACGTGTAAGGGACAACTAATTGGCTGCTTTGTCCCAGCCTACTACAGGCAGAACGATTTCTGTTTGAGGGAATTAATGCGGCCAAAATGTGTTTTAACGATAGCCCTGGAAATAAAAACAACCTGAAATGCTTCCAGAGCACACCTGACTGAAGGATCTGAAAGAAGGAAGTATGTATGTTGATATCATCACGGAAGGAAACTGAGGCATAGAAAGCAAGAGATGGTCCTGAAAATTGCCAGAAATATTTCTAGTGCTCAGATTCAGGCACTTTTTCATAAAGTTTAGTCCTCTCAGGCTGTCTGACAACAGCCATCCTTAGATGGCTGATAACATCCTTAGAGCTTAGGTAACATGGCATTTTATTGTGAACTGAATTAGGATCACCTAGAGCAAGAAACAAGAACCGATGCAGCAGCCCTGGTTACAGGCCCAAGACTGTGGCTGGGACTAGAGCACCCTATGCTATCTGTATACTTGTGCAGCTTATTCCAAGAGGGAAAGAGGAATAGCTGCAGCTGTATAAGGTGCTTATGTGCCTGCAAGTGAATTTGAATGGTCAGATCTACAGTTGGACCTGTGGTTATATTCTGGAGAGGCCACTGTAAAAGTCAGTTTAGGGCTGGGGCCCTCAAGTACTTGCTGAGCCTGCCAGTGGCGGAGCAGCAGGGGTGCTGTGCTTTGTCTCTGAATAGCTAGTGCTAGAAATGAAGCTTGAACCCATTGTTGTGGTGGTCTCTGAAGGACTGGAGTGAGTCTGTGTACACCCAGCTCTGCAGTATGGAAACCTGTCCTCTCCCAACATATCCTCACCAGCGAGAGGAGCTGTTTGCAGGTGCTGGCCACGGCCTACCTTAGGGGTTTCTGCTTCTTCTGTAACCGAGTCAACATCTAGGCAAGTCTCAAGTCCCCAAGTAGCTCAGAGCCCTGAGGAGACTTCTGAACTCTACACTGACTCCATAGAGAGCCAAACACAAAAATGAAATGCTTAAAGAGCATTTTATCACCAACTACTTCTCAGACATCTTTCTGTTCCACCCCTACCCTGCCCACAGCTATCCTCCCATGTGGCCTCCCTCCCACCACAGTCTCTCCCAGGACTCTTCTTGCTGAGTTTCCTCCAGCTTCCTCAGCTTCCCTGGGAGCCTAGCGGCCACACAGGGTTTGCCACAGCCTGCAAGACCCTGTGATCCTAAACAAATGCCCAGTTCACGAAGATAAGGTCTATTATCAGCATGCTAAGCCACTGTTTTCCTGAAGGTGATGTGTCTGATGCAAGATAGGAAAGCATCGATGACTCAGCTAGGAAGGGCAGAAAGGTTAGAATATTTTCATGTGTGAGCTAATGAATTAAAAGCCTTGCTGAACATTTTCTAGAGTGATAAGCCTTCAGAGAGGCTTAGGAAAGTCCACCCAGCGCACAAAGACATCTCCCCAAGGTTGGGTTAAGTGGGCACAGAGCAGGAGAGCACAATGCAGACAGGGGCTGTCAGGTGGCAATGAAAGTCCGTGCCCTTCCTCTCCTCTTGTTATAGAGCTTTTTTATGCTGCTCAGTGGCCAGCAAATTCTGCTCCCACTGCACTCACTGGGAAGCATCTGACTGGGGCTCCCTTTGATGCCGTCAGTCGCACAGGCAGCTCTTTCTCTTGCTGAGTCTGTCCTGCACACACCTCTCTACTTGTGCCAAGGTAAAGGTTAACATTGCTTGGCTTGAAAGCAAAAAAATGTCCTCCACTGTAGTCTGGTAAAAGACAAAAAAAATTGTATGAGATGAAGAGAAAGCAGAATACAGCTGCTAAAGTAGGAAAAGAGAAATTTTGCAATGCAAAAAATTGCAAATGCAAGTCACCTTGCACACTGCCTGAAGCCTTTGCCCACACCAGCATCACTCTGTTCTTTCACTCCTGGCTCATTGACTGTGCAGCAGAGCTGTGTTCCAGCGCAGCGTCAGCAGAGTTCCTCTTGCCTTTCTAACCACCAACTTTTTCAGCATTTTTTTTTTTCCCCCTGAAAGCTGCCAGCCCTATGTTTCTGGTTTTCTGGGCACATTGAAGTCCAAATTATAGAAACATGGAGCGCTTACAGCTCTGGCTGAGGTTATGGGAGATGAGCGTTGGACAGACATCATGTCAGTATCCTAAAAAACCTCACCTCACCAGTGGAATATTCTGCAACTCATTTCTGTGCTGGGTTTTCTTTTAGGGGTGTAGGAAAAGAAATTCCTTCCTACATGGGAAGCTCTCAGTTGCTGCACTGATGCATGTGTAAGAAAAGTCCAGGAGAAGATGAATAATTCTAAGAGCAGACATTTGATGGCATGGAGCAAATAATGCCTGGGGCAGCGCACTGAACAAAAAAAGGACAGAACAAAATATTGACCGGCTCTTCGTTAATTGCTGCCTGTCCGTAGTGCCCTGAATGAAGCAGCAGTCTTGTTGAGGAAAAAGTAGGCTGTGATGAGGTAATTAAAGACTGCATCGGAAGGCATATCCGCCAGGAGGTTGAATTAAAATTGCTCTGACAGCCTTTATTCTGGCAATTCCTGCTCTTGCTGCTTGACTTTGCAGCCTTAATGATGATGTATGAGTTCACAGCTGCGTACCCACCTGGATGGAGAGGCCCACAGGGCTGGCCCATCATCCTCGGAGGCAATGGGAACCATCATCTGCATCATGTCGGGTGGAGATGGGGGATGTCTTCCCGTGGACAGGCACAGTCTGACAAGGAGTTGCTTCTGCTGGGATAACTGGGTCTTTCACATTTTGAGCCCCATCTGACTGAAGGAGATGTTTCCAGGGGTTGTGTGGTCTTGCAGGCTCAAGCTGATGCCATCCCAGGGATTTGCTGCTTTGTGGCACACGCTGCATGGGGGTCCTCCTGTCCCACTGGGTCTGGGATGTTCTTCCCAGCTCTTGCAGTCTTTCAGAAAAAAAATCCTCTCTGCTTTAAATATATGCCTTCAGGGTTTTTGAGGTTTTACTTGCATCTGTTGGTGCTTTCTTTGACCTGGCCATGTCTGAGATGAGAGCTGGGAGTGATGCCACCTGCCTGCTTTATGTAGATGGCTGCTTCTTTTCATTCTCTGGGGACTCTGTTCACTGTCATCCCCAGCTCACTTCCTCCAAACTTAAACTGCTGTCTTGTCATCTTTTCCCCCAACACTTTGAGTGAGAAAGCAGTCTTATAAATATATCAAAGATAAAAAAAGAAAAAAAAAAAAAGTGGAGGTCCTAGCAAGAATTATGAGTTTTTTGTCAGGGTAACAGTAACGGTGCTCTAGAACAAATTTGATCGCAGTGCAACTGGGATCCAAAATACTCCGGAGCTTCCAGGGCACAGTAGCATTGCAATTCTGTGGAAGTGGGAGAAAAGAAAATCAGGCACCTTTCTCTCTTGGTTGCAACTTCTCTCATACTGAAGATGTGGCTGGCCATCTTGGAGGCATTCATCTATCAGGCTCAGGTGACAGGGGATGGGCATGTGTTAGTACAGGAATATAGGCTTCCCAGCCCTGTCAGTAAATTGGGCTGAGAGGAATGTGTGGGACACCCAAACTACATGTGCTCCGACACATGTAAGGAGGCAGCTCAGCCTTCAGCTACACATTTCAGCCACACTGGGAGGCTGCTGCTACTGCTGAGAGCAAGTTTGGTATCTCCTATTTTATTTTATTTATTTTATTTTATTTTATCACAAAATAAAACGGACTTGGGTCTTCAAAGAGAAGTTCCCCAGAGCAATCCTGGAGACATTAGCAGGTCTGGCCATTTCTCCTGCCCACAGAGGATGCACACAGGCTCTTCACCTCCCCGGGCTACTTGTAACATCAGCACTTCACCCTACTACAGCCTGAGGGTGTACGCTACTGGCAGCACCTCTTGAATTGTGCAGGCACAGCAAAGTAAATGGTTTATTACCCTTCCTCCAGTCCTGTTCCAAAGGAAGATCATCAAAACCACTTAAAATTTGTAAATAAAGGAGGAAATGAAGTGAGGGCAGGAAAAAAAAAGTCAGCTGAAAAACCTTCCATCACCAGCCTGGCTCCAAGGGAGGATTGCAACTTGTCTTGGAGATTTTACCAGTTCATGGTCAGTGGGTGCCCTATAGCTGTGTCCCTGTTGTAGGGAGAAGTAGACAACTGGCAGCAGACTAAATTTAAGAGCCTTCCCTGTGTCACTGGTAGGGCTGTTTGGGCCTGCAATGATGCACGATCCTAAGAGCTAGCACAGAAACGCTGCCAAAGCCTGCAGACTGTCTTACCTGGCTCCCTTTGTGTTCAAACAGTGCAAATCTCATATGAGTGTCTAAAAAAAGCCCTGCTTTTTTATCCTCCCACGTTGGCTGGTGCACCTTTACAAGGGGAAAAAAAAAAAAAAAAAAGGTAAAAAAAAAAAAAAAAAAGGCAAATAAAACTGCTGAGGAGTCAAACAACTTCAATCTGATTTCCAGGGCTGTAAATGGCATTAGAAATGGGAACACTACTATGGTTTAAAGGCAAATTATATGTTTTGCCTCAAAAATTAATTTTTGTTTTTTCCCCCCTTCTCTATTGGTAATTATAATCTGTCAGCTCACTCCCACGCACGTCTGCACGTTTTATGCAACTCTTGATACTTGTGGTTGTCGTTACAGAAAGCCTTTCAGATTTTAAACTGTGACACATATGCGTGGGTTCAATGAAAGGGATCCATTTGCAGCGTTTGGGGAGATCTGCAGCTCTTGGCCGGCTTCCAGCAGAGGGCTCACCAAAACACCCCATTACAACAATTACACTGTCAAGCGCTTAGGGACCGGAGCGCTGGCTGGAAGGATTTCACCCTGGATTTAAGCACACACAGTCTAAAGCACATGCAAACAGCCAAATACACCTCAGGCTTGGTCCTGCTTTCAGACCATCCCTGAACAAAGGATGTGTAAAAACACATGCTTCAAGGCTGGCCTGGGGAGCCAGCATGCCGGCCCAGCAGGGGAAAATAATCTGCATTACTGCATGAGGTAGACTGGGTCCGTGTTAACAATCCCTTTCAAAATGAAGGTGCTGTCAGTTTGTTTAATTTAATTTTCTCTACCTTAATTTACTTTTGGAAATGAGCTAAATGAATGAATTGAATTATGGCTACTTTAACTCTGGAGGAGCATATCCACATAGGAGCTTACTGTGGTTTCACTAATCAGCTTTACGTTTACACCCTAAATGTATTTGGATTAGCTCTCCTGGGTATCCTCACGTAGATATGCCTAGACATACCCACCTGCTTTTCTCTTCCTTCCTTGGGCTTGCTGCTCTGAGGAAGCCAGGGCTCAACGAGCAGATTTACAGCATCTGTGTTATTTCAAGCCTCACCCCTGTGTGGACTCTCCCTGTTTCCAAAGAGCAGGGCAGTGCACTCCACTTTGAAAGCATGGAGAGCTGCTATGTGTTGGATGAGTTGACTTGGGTAATGTCTGGTGTATGCAGCATGTTAATCCCAATATTGTATTTCTAATTTAAATTTAAGAGAGGGTCATTTTCTGCTAGCATCTCATCACGTGAATGCAATTCATTATTCTCATTAGAAAATAGGAGGATGGGGGACAAGAAGAAACCTCTTCTCATCCTCTTTGTGGCTTTCTGCTCCAGGGTCAGTAAAGATACCCATTTATGGCTGGGTCTGAGCCATGAGCATTGCTTGTAATTGTGGCTACTTCTCCTTCCCTTGTGTGAAAATGTGGTCCCAGTTTACAGGCGAATCATTTCTGCCTCCATGCGGTGTCTCCTCAAGAACTGCCTCACTGTGGTAAACTGGGGAGGGAGAGCAGGAACAGAGGGATGGATGACAAGTAGCAGGATCCCCCCAGTGGCACAGGGAGAGACACCTGTGAACTCCCCTGAGGATCAAATATGATGCCTTCTCTATAAGCAGTGTGGAGCAATCCCTGCTTTCAGAAAGGTAAGGCCCCAGGGTACAGACCCGGTGAGATTGCCAGGTAGCTCTGGGATTCTCCATGCACCAAGCCAGTGGGGTTTGCGTGGCCCAGAAATCATAATCTGCTGTAATAGGTGGGTGGCCATCTGGAAAACATGTATCTGTGCTCGCTTTCTGGAAATAGGCACTGGTGATTGCTCAAAGAAAAAAATAAAATAAAAAATCAAGCCTGCAGTAATAGCTGAGGATTTCTGACCTTTGCTCTAACATTGTAAATTTGTTTTTATAGCTTCTAATTGGCCTTGCTTTGGATCACGCACATTATCTAACTGCCAGGGCACTGGCTGTCATTATCTGCTGGGCCATTTGATTTGTGTTTTTTTTACGTTTGAAACTTGTCATACAATCCCAGAAAATACTGTGCTCTCCTTGCAGTGTCAAATACAGGCCCGGTTAATTGTGCATCCCTGAGAGCGAAGCATTTGAAGTAATCAGGCATTGATTGTTTAGCTGAAATGGCTGCCCATCTGCAACGGAACTGCCGCTCCTCCGGATGGAGGGGAATGTGTAAAAATTAGATCAGCAGATACATGACAGCAACCAGATTTCTTGGTTTCAGGGATCAGAGGTTAGCCATTTTCCAGCCTTGATGATTCATTTTTGATCCCATTCACACGTCTTGAATAACCTCATTTTCTCCTCCCTCTGCAGTTTAAGCACAGAGGCCTCTTCTGTTTTGGCCCTTTTTAATATGCTATCTGCTAAGTCCCTAATTAAAATCTGTCGTTACCCACCTCAACATGTTTCACCAGGTGGGAGCTAAAGCCAAGAAATGTGTGTGTGAAAGAGCTCAGAATGCCACAAGGGCACAAGTGTGCTTGGGGGCTGTGAGAGTCCTCACCTGCTCCGGGGCGGTGGCTTTGTAAACCTCAGCTCATCTGAAATGTCAGCCTGGTTTGTCAGTCTGCTGATTCATTTTAAGACCTACTAGGATTAAGTTTTCCTAACAATTAAAAATGCTGATAAAATTGGTTTAGAGGTGAACATGGGAGGTGTATTCGGTGTAAACATATAAAGGCTTATCTTGATGGGCTGAGACAGCTAAAGTAAGCAACATCCCCATTTTGCAGAATGGGAAAAAAAGCATCACTGGAAACACCAACACGCCAGGCCTCAATATGAGCTATGCTCCTGCTGTATTTAGATAGAAGCAATTTTACTGTTGAAATCAGAGGCTGGCATTTTTTTCCCATGGGTTCCGTAACTCAAAATTATGTTGAGATCAAGCACGTAGTGGTTTTTTTTTAGCAGTAAAGGTGAATGTATTCAGATTATTCAAGTGGTGATTTTTTGGATGTACAATTAGTTGACTGTGAGATGTGGTATAAATTTGGTATTGTAATTGCTATGCCTCTGAGATTTCAATTTGCAAAACAGTTTGCATGGCTGCAAGATTAACTGTTGTATGTGCGATGAGTTCGCAGCAGAGCTGCGATCTGATCATGACTGTCTGTCAATTGGCTGTGCATCCAAAAATCACTGCCACGAGAACCTGGTGTGAACAGAGTGCTTGATACTCATGATGCTTCAGTTCAGTGAATGCTAGGATAGCTGCTAAAAAGGGACAGTGTCTAAAAATCCCACCGGTTAACTAAGGTTTGCTTTTTTTGGTGTTACCTAGATGATGAAAAAGGAGATATAAGACCTGTTTTTCTCCTCTTTGAATGTTCTTATGTTGCCTCCTTCTCTTGCAGAGAGGAAACGGGTCAGGCTGCCTTTCTGGGAAGGAGGTTCAGCAGTGATGTGCTCGTGTCCTTCCGAGCGGGTGCAGGGAAATCAGTGACCCTGCAGGGGCAAGCCCTGCCTGGCCGGTGCTGCTCCTCCATGGGACACGGGCAGGCTGTCAGCAGTGACAGGAGCAGCCCCAGGGCAGGGGAGAGGCTGAGGGACGTGTCTCCCTGTGTTCTGCAGGATTCTCTGTTTGGTCCACAGCTGCTGCCATGTTTGGGTTTCCAGCATTGTCTAGGAACTTGTCAATGTAATTATACACAGCACCAGAGAAAGCGCTTGTTCTCACTTCTCTGTGCCTCTCAGGTCTCCCTCCCAGGGTCCTAATTTATTTATTTTTGTCTCAGTGTTTATCTCTTCAAAATACCACTGTGCTGTAGGTTGGTGATTGAGCTGTGGAGATGCTGTGGATGCTGAACTGGTGGCGGCTGTGATGGCAGCAGGAAGGGGAGGGCTGGTGGAGCAAAGCCCCCTTAGCCTTGTGCCCCATTGGCACCTACATTATTTCAATTATTTTCAAATGCATTTTTAAACGTCTTCCTGCAAATAAAAGTAGAAGCACTGACAAACAAACACGTCTATATGGAGGGCAGGCAGGCAGCAATGTCACAGCGGCAGGAAGGTTCAGAGGCACCCATTTCCCAGGGGTGATTTGGGGTGAAGTGATCGGGGAACATGGTTTCCATCTCGGCTCTTTTCACTGAAGCATTTCTGCTTCCATGCGGGTTTGTACAGCACCAAACACCAAATGGGTTTGGGGCTCCAGCTGCTGCAACAGGCTCAGATAACTGAGGTTAGGAGGGAGTCTCTCCTCTGAGTTAGGAGGGATGATTCCTCTCCGCTTGCCTCCTGCCATATCACTGGGGGAGAATGAACAAAACCAGCAGGGCTGGCGGCTGCTGGCAGGGCCAGGAGCTGCTCCTTGGCTCCTGCACCCAGCTCAGAGGCACCTTTGCAGCTCCGGTGTGACCTGGCGGTGCTGCAAGGCAAAGGGCCTTAGCAGTTAGATGGAGACAGACAGACAGACAGACAGGCTGGTCTGCCCAGTTGTCTGTGCCTGTCATTGCTGTGAAACACAACTGGCAGGAGCCGGAGGGTGGTGAGAGCGCTGGGATGTGATACGGAGGATTTTAATTAAGGCCTTTAAGCAAAGAGGCTATGTAAGTAAACAGAATAGAAATGCTACAGAATTAATGGATAATAAAGGCTCAAGATTTCCTTAAAGTAGCAAACATTTCCTTAAAGTAGCACGCATGCTGTAAACACACCCCAGCAGCACTTTGTCTGGAAAACCTGCAGTGATTGTTCCAGGAGCCAAAGCTGCACAGAGGAGATGTCTGCTCCCCTGGACAAGCTGTGGAAAGCC
Source organism: Nettapus auritus (assembly GCA_011076525.1). NCBI lineage: Eukaryota > Metazoa > Chordata > Aves > Anseriformes > Anatidae > Nettapus > Nettapus auritus. Next base: position 23,799,479 of record CM021772.1, on the reverse strand, counting down.
ACAGAGCTGTGCTGAGCTCAGTCCTTAGCCCCAGAACTCCTGGGACAGCGCTGTGAGAGTATTTTGTATTTCGTGTAACTCTGCTCCTCGGAGGTCAGCAGTTAATTCCCACTGCTCTGCTTGGACAGCAGCCCACCAGGTGCTGGAAGTGCCAGGCCCCAAACAACAGTTCTCAATTACCATTAGTTATTAGGATTTAATGGCTGCAATTCTCAATTACCATTACATATTAGGATTTAATGGGCATGGTGAAACAGTTGGGCTCTTTGAGCACACTGTTTTAGATGCCAGCACATTGGCATCCCGTGTGGTGCGATGGGTGATCCCTGGCCCCATGGCAGGAATCTGGGGACATCAGAGCTTAGCCCGTGGGCTGTGAGCTGCCGTGGCAGCAGGGGCAATGCAGAGGTGAGCAGACCTGGGAACCCAGCTGTCCTGTTCACAGTATCTGCCCCAGAAGGAAGTATTCACAGTGATACGAGGGGTGTTACTGGGGAGGAATGAAGTAAAATGTTTTGGGAGTGTGGGGGCTGCAGTGAGCTGTAAGAGTGTTAGCCCAAAGGGCAGCAGTAGGGGCCATCTCTCGGAGAGCTCAGAGCTGGTGCAAAGCCCTAGAAGTCTCCTGGAAGGACTAACCCTGCCCTGGCCAAAGGAACGTGGGCCCAGCTGGTCTTTAACCACCTCCAATTTCTCTTGAGTTGCCAAAGCCTTCCTTGCAGATGCAGTTCCCTCTGAGATTTACACATGGTGGCTCCTCATAGCTCAGTCCATGCATGGCTAAACTGTCACAGGAGCACCACAGCATTTCACAACATCTCTCTTTCTCTTCCTTTGGCAGGAAAGAAAAGGAGCTGCTTTTTAAAGGCACTACCCCACAGGGTCAAGGGACCAGCCACGCCGGCGACAAGCTGGAGAAGAGGAGCCAGATGCACCCGAAGGACCAGTCTCTCTCCACGCAATGAGAGGAGAGAAGAAGAAAGAGAGGAGAAGAGGGCTGGTCTGTGGGGCGAGGAGAAGGAGTGCGGCTGGGGCTGGAACTGCTGATGCTTCTCTTTTATTCTCCCAGATAAGTATTTCTAAGATAACAAATAGTCCAAGAGGGAAAGAGGGAGAGGGAAATTAGCTAGAAATTTTACCATTGATTCTTTTTTATTTATAGATGGTAAATCAATTTCAGACTTTTTTTTTCCCCTCATCTCTGGGAAAATAAAGAGTGACCCGATAGATTTAGAGAAATCATTTGCAGTGGCTGAAAAGCTATTTGTTACAATGAGAAAGCCTCCCCTTCCTCCACCAGCCTCTCTCATTCTCTTTAAAGGGGTAATCCATACGATGAGCAAATGAGGGAGTCCTGGCTCCCCTGCTGCCCCGTGTGATGTCTCCTCTTTTAGTGTCAGGCTCAGAAGCTTTTATGCCAATTGCATGCAGTACCCAGTTAGCTTGCATTAAGAGAGCCTGATAAATAGCTTCTGGGAGTCAGGCAGGCGCTCCTCAGTGTACCGTTTATCATCCACTGCATGGTTAGGTTTTTTGCTCTTCTATCAGATCATTTGAGGAAAGTGGTCATATGAGAAATGTTCCTGATGTCACCTGTCAGGCTGCAGGCATGAAACTCACTGCAAGACCTGTCTAACAGGCAGAAGCCATGGTCCTCCAGCAATAACTGGTTGGGGTCTAGAAAGACTGGACTTCCCAGAAGATTTATGACTGAGGCAGTGTCAGCTAGGGGTAGTGCTGAAAGGGATGAACCAATGATGTTGTGCCACTGCTGTAAATCTCAAGTGGAACGTCACTATCATCCCATTTCATGAACAGCAATGTCTGCTTGAAGCCACTGTCCTCAGACAGTCTTGTCTCCTGCCTTGTGTGACTTACTGGAAACATTTGCCAATGATGTGGATTTGAAGTGCAATGCCAGTGGTTCTGAGACTGGAGAGTGAAAGAGGGTGACTGGGAGGAGGTTTGGAAGTACCTCTCGGGATGCGAAGGGAGAGTGGACTTAGAAGTGCTGGTTTGGAGGAGAGAAGATGCTGAGACCCAGTGGATAGGAAGGGAAAGGATGAGCCAGGCTGGGTTTGAAGAGGGATGTCTGAAACAAGATTGAATGAGCTCCCCTTTGCGTGGGGTGGTCTCGAAGAAGTAGCAGTCCCAGACATTCCTTTCTCCAGTGAGAACCAGGGTTGATTGCTCCTCTTTCCCAGGACTTGAGCTTTATGGTCTAGGAGTAGGGGCAGACTCAGCTGGGCCCTCATCTTACAGACATTACAGAGAACTGCCTGAAAGCAGCCTGGGTTGCATACATGCAGCCAAGAAGCCAGTAGGCCCTCATACATGGTCATCTGTCTTTGAATCCTGTGTCTGTACCAATGTAACAATGGATGGAAGGGAGCTCCATATAAGGTCCTTGGGGGTCCTTTCCATCCATATACGTAAAAACAAAGCAAGCAGGGTTAAAGCTGAGGTCTGCCTTCTGTGTCTCGGGACCTCACGCCTACTTCTGTAGCCCTATTGCACCCCCAGACAGCCCTCCTGGGAACCACTGGCACATGCTTTCCATCCTATTAGCGTAACTGCAGTCAGAAGGAGTGAGCAGGTATAATTCAGGACAAAAAAATCAGGCTTTGCATGCCTCTGAAAAAGGGCAAGCTACTCAGGATCTGACAAAACTTGAGCTGATTGTGTCTGTGCATTTGCCAGCTGTTTGCTGGGCTTTCATTAGTTAGTATCTCTCTGATAAGGGGAATTTGGCTGAAAACAAGCAAGAGGTATCTCACCGAAAAGAGAATGATTTTAAACACCAAACAAACCTGATATTGTCAGTCTTTCAAGGTGAGGGGGTTAAACTGTGAGCATTTTAGGGAGAATAAAATGCCCTCACGTGATGAATTCCAAGGCATCCAAAAGGCACAGTGCTGGCTTTCTGTCTCCAAGAGCAGAGTAATGAATAGCAGTGACAGTGCGATAATTAAAATGACCTCTTGGAGATATGGATTAGAAGGTATGCAGAGGGGGGATGAGTTCTCCTTTGAATTAATCTAGTGTTAATTTATGACTATCGTTGGATTTTATAGGTTTTGAGGGGAAGACTTCCAAAGTTGGTTTACTGGGGGAGAAATGTTCCTTTTGTGTATTCATTGGGAAAACATTTGCAGAATTATTTATTATTTATTTTTGAATGGTTCTGTATATACATATGCATATATATAACAAGAGAATTTCAGGTTTTTGCTTAGCTACTGAAGGATTTACTCTAGAATTATGAATAAAGTAATAAAAGAAGCTGTGGGATGTGTGTTGTTTCACTTTCATTTATTCTTCCCCAGTAGTCCCCAGAGTCACTTTGAAACCAAGAAGAGGACAAGCTGGTTCTGGGAAGCCCTTGGGCAGCCCTGCTATCAGGTGTCAGAGATTCCTGCCATCTGACTTGTCAGCCTTTTAAGTTTAGATTTAATAACTGGATTTTCCTGAAATCGCTGTCTCTGCTTCTTAATTGTCTCCTGTCACCCATATCTGCTTCAGAGCCTGCAATTTTCAGCTTTCAGTAGAGACCAAATGCAGAATCCTCATCTCTACTGGAGATGCTTCCCTTCTGCCAAGTTATCCCAAGCTTCTAGTCGGATAGAAGAGACAGATTGGAGACAGTTACCCATATGGGAAATAATGACATCCCATTTGTCAACTCCCATGTTGGTAACCTTCTTCCCATCCTCTCCACCTGCCTAGCAATACCATAACATCCAAACATAAGGTTATCTGCCAAGAGCATCTGCCTTGCTTGTCAGCCGGGCAGCGTGCCCATTCTGGAGCCCACCCTTCCCATCCTTGTTCCAGCACTTTGTGTTCAAAGTCTTTGCTCTCGCATATCACTCCTGTCTCAGTTTGTCTCCCACACCTTCTGGTCCACTAGCAGCACCAGCTGCCCAACCCATCTTTCCACCTCGAGATCCCTACTGTGTCCCCTCTGAACCCTACAAAGTGAATCTACAGTTTTCTCCACAGGCAGACCTCTGCTTTCATGTTTCACCAGAAAAGCATTCTTCTTGAAAGCTCTCCCTGACCGGCTGGGGATGGGAGCCTTCACTGTTGGCTCTCGTGATGAAGGCTTACACATCTGTGGGGCAGAGCGTGTGATGTGCACACACCGTTTCACAAATGCTTGGGTAGACAATCATGGGAGGTGAAAGTATGAAGCATTCAGCACACAGTCCCTAGTTCAGTTTCCCCTCATGTGAGCACTGAGGTCCTTTTCCTCCATCTGAGCAGATAGATGCCATTTCAAGAGCCTTCTTCTAGCCTGCTAGCTGGTGTGGTTGGAGCCTCGTCTTCCTGGATAAGACGATCTGTGTCTCAGATGTAAGTAATGCACGTTGTACACTCAACAAGTAATTCTTTCCTAGTCTCTCATGTCAGGTTCAAGGTAAGGCAATATGAGGGATTTTTAAAGTTTCAGAAACCAATACAAGGCCAAAATTGAGTGTCTGACTTGTCAGAAATGAATTTACCTTCCAGAACAAATGCATGTGTGTATTTGAGCTCACGTGGTGGTCTCTTCTTGTGGGGAGACCAGAGGCCCCATTGCACTGCGCTGCCTCTCCTGCTCTCTGCCTGGGGAGTTGGAGGGCCCTCCCTTGGAGGAATAACAATGAGTTTACTTTTCTTTGCACTGGACTGGGGCATGAATATTAAAATACTGAAATTAACTTGTTTTCTGTGTATTCTGCTCTCCTGACAAGAAAATCCCACTACAAACCCCTGCACAGGCAGTCTAACTGCATTGAATTGGACCCTCGCTGTGAGGGGATTATATATTCTGATTGGGGCTGCGTTTGCAATTATTTTCCCTGCCACACCAAAGACCTTTACTGCAGAGCTGGAAACCAGTTATAGGAACATGAAATGCTTTGACTTCTTCACTAGGGAAACATTAATCCAATCACAGGTTATGTCCATTACAGACTACGGCAATATTGTATACAGGAATTCCCGGGAGAAGGTTCTACAAAAATTGGAATCTCTCTATAACCATGTTATGAGATTTACTGGTGTGGATAAAATGGGCAGAGTTAAAATTACCAGGCTGGCTATCTCTAAAAGACAGGTGAAGTCTGCTGGCTATCATTGCTTCATAATATTACAAATGGAAAAGCCCTGAAGTAATTGAATAACACATCTGCAGAAAAAAACCTTGTGAACTGCTATAACCTAAAGATAGACTGCAAGGAAACAATGTATGTACAGCACCTGGTTAAAAGGAAAAAAGATGCCTTCCTTACCTGGTGCAGGAAGATATCATAAATGTAGATACAGATTCTCTCTCTGGCTCCTGTATTATATGTTTATGTGCTTTATAAATGTGTGTGTGTGTGTGTGTCTATCTCCTTTTCACATAAACTAAGTTAAACCAGTTTCCTCTGCAGCCTGAAGCACAGTGCTGGATGGTAATGATTCATAAGCAGAGCTCGCTGTGTCTCCTTTTGTACTGGAGGCTGCTAAAAACATTTGGCATGGCTGGTGAAGGAGCTGATTTTTGTCCCCTTAAAATCTCTCTGTCTTCACACAGAAAGAGATTGCAAGGAACTTTGCAAGAGTTGACTACAGTTTTCCCTGTGCTTTAGTGCTGGCATGCAGTGGGCCATATCACCAGGTTCACAGCAGAGAGCAACTTCACGGGGTCTCTGCAAGGCCGAGGCTACATGGTGCTGTGTAAGTGTGAACCTTTCAGAGGGCAAGGATGGCCCACAGCCTGCTGACTTGCTCAGTACCTCTGTGCAAACACAACCGGGCCATCTTCAGGAATGAAAGGGCCTGGAAGGCTTCCTTCAGCCACAGGCTACCATCCCAGCAGAGGGGACCATCATCTCGGCTCCTCCCCAGAGGTAAGTGTGCCATGGCCTGCATGTCTGTGGTGCGTGAGAGGGGATTTCAGCTCAGATGTGATACATCCTTCTGATACATCCTCCCCTGGTTCCGTCTGGGCCTGGAGGAGCCCCTCTCATCACTCATGTTCTTCCCCATCTGGTAGCTACGAGCAGAGATCCAAGGGCATCCGATGGGAGCTGCACCGCAGCAATACGGTAGCCAGGGGTTGTCAGAGCTGGTTAATTCAGGGAACTGGGATTTATTCCACATTTCCTGTGCCTCTCCATGGCAGATTAACACACTCAGAAGGAAGGTAATGCTTTTGAGAGAGCGAGTCTGGAGGGGTTTGAATCCTCCCGTGACAGGAGCACAAGGGAGGCTGAGCTCATGGGCACTGATCAGCAAGGTACTTTAAAAAGATTTGAAATCAGAGCCCCTTTTTCATAAAATTTTTCATTAAAGAAGTTATTTAAAACATTTTTAAAATATTAAAAAATATGTTAAAATGCTGCTTTTCCAGTAAGGATTGAACTTTACTCTCTGGAAGCAGTGGAAACAGAAACCACCCATCTCTAACTTAAGCTGCAGTATCAAGCACCTGGGTGTACGAAGGAAGATTTTCTTACCAGCCAGTGTTTGGAAGATCAATAAAGAGCTTCAGCAACTTTTGCCACTGGGGAAGAAGTCTTTCTCACAGTCAGAAGGGAGCCAATATCCTCCTGTGATCCCCCACTGCATACACAAAATCATACTGAGGGTAAGGAGTCCCCTGTTCATTTTGCACATTTAGGGCTGTTACACTGGGTGCCTTCAGCAAAGGGGCCTGAACAAACACTGGGGATCTGTACACATTTCCCTTTGGTGCTAGGTGAAGGCAGGCAATTTTTTGGTTTCACTCCCTGGCTGTACCACGAAGACTATTGGGGATTTTTCTGCAGCATTTACACCCCATTTCAAGGAAGAATGAAGGAATTTCTAGAGGTGTGTTTTTTATTATTATTATTTTTTTTTAAATTATTTTTTTTTTTAGGCCCTGTGTTCCCCATGTTATGGGATGCAGTTGTGAGATGCCACCTCACTGAGCTGTGCTGCAGTAAATGCTGAGGCTGCTGGCTCTTGTTTGCTTTGCTGAATGCCAAGCGCCGTCCTTGGTGGGGAAGTTATTTTCTGGCAAATCCATGTTGTACTCAGCGCTTTCATTTCTTCCTCCCCTAAGGCAGATTCCTTTCCTTCTTGGTCGATCACAGCTCTGTCACACTCCCAAGGAGTCTGAGCAGCTGATCCTGAGTCACAAAGTGGAAAATACACAGCATGTCTGGGCAGGCTTGATGAAGAAGTAGGAGGAAGAGGAGAGAAAGGAAGGTGAAGAAGCATGATTTAACTTTAGCTCAGGAAGCTGCATAGAACTGAGGGATGCTGTGGGCCCTGGAGCGGCCCTTTCAGAGCTTGCAGCTCAGCACTGAGGGTTGGGTGAAACCTTTCAGGTCAAGAATGGCTTTGCTTTTCTTCTAAATGAAGCCAGGACCTCACCCCACAAATCTTAAGTGATCTTCAAATCTTGAATGCCCAGCTCTTCCATAGATGTAATGCTGCAAGATTTAGGATAAATAGCAGGATATGCCTTTCTGTGATTCATCTCTACCATTCAAAACCCCATCGTAAGCCTACCTCATACGGAAGTTACTTTATACAGCTTCTTTTCCACAGGAGGAAATACTAATTTCTCATGTGGTGGCCCAAGACTCAGGCATCTGAAGTGAGTTGAAGTAGGACAGAAGTGGATCACTAAGCCAACCAGGGAAGTGAACAAGACCCCATCCAGCCCAGCACCCAGCTGAGTGATGCCAATGGGTGCTTGGTGAACACATCATAGATGCTCCCACAGCAGTGCTAGCGGAGGGTAAATAGTAACTAAAAATGGCTGTTAAAATGAAGTGGTTCGTGCATCTCAACCTTGAAAAAATGGGGAGAAGAGTTTCTGAAAAATATTTCCTCTTCCATCAAACTCATGTTACATGTTCTGTACATCCTTTTTCCTGGACTGAGCTGTCACTCAGCCATCCTGAGACATCCTGAACCATTCATCTGAGGATTTCTGACTGAAATGGATGTAAACATCACAGTCCCCAGGTAATTAGTTAGTTCCATGCCCAAGATACAAATGTGGGATCTGTGAGATGATGCAGGTTGGGTGGGAAGTCGCACGGAGGAGAACCCCAGAAACCCCCATGACCTATGATCAGGGGTAGGGGGGCACCTTCTGGGTCAATCATGCTGAATTGAGAGAACCTCAAGTATAGTTTGAAAAAAAAAATGTTTTCATTGATGTAGAAAAATGGTTGTCTAACTACACAGTGCAGGGCCAGAAGTGGAAACCCAAGCCCTGTTTTGTGTTAGGGTGCCATTCAGCATGGGTGTGCCAGGTTAAAAGGAAGGCATGCTGTGAGATGGGGAACCTGTCCTGTGAAATATCAAGGGCTGTCAGAGCAGCCAGTGGTGGCCAGGGTAAAGTTGTCTGAATTTTGTTCCAGCCTCCTTACTCTCTCAGTATCCGGATGCCTGCAGTTTGTAATAAAAACGTGTTCATGCAGCAGGCAGCCACTGTAGGTTCAAAACTATAGACTTGACCAAAGGCACAAGTGAGAGGGGCAAAGAGAAGCACATTGCTGCGTCTCTGCCAGCAGTTTATCAGCATGTTGGTGGCCAGCATCCTGTCTATGTTTGATACGGAAGGGATGCCCAGGGGCAGAAACAACCCTCAGACGCTTTTGTAACCCCTTACGCTGATTACGGGACTGCAAAGTCATGCTTAAATGCATGCAGGACAAAATCCTTTCTCACTGTGAACTCCCTGGGTGAGAAGTTACAGGTGAAGTAATACAAATAATGATGACGATCCCAAGAATCTGTATTAGCAGTGCTATGGAATAGCTCAGTGTTCTGCACTTGATAAAGACAAGCATGTCCAACACATTCAGCTCTTGGCTGCCCCAGAGCACTTTTGTTGGCTGTTGGGCTGCCCACCACGCATCGGGTCCTGATTCCATTTGGGCCAGTTCTGGCACAGAAAAACAGTTCTGTCCCAGATAGGGCTGCAGGGCGAATCCTTCATCAGCACAACTGCACTGACGCCAGTGCAAAATCACGGGAAAGACTCTATCCCCGCGTACTTTTAAATCATCAAGCTAATAAGTACCCTGGATGATAAGATGTAATCTTTTAAATGCAGTATGGATTTCTTCCCCTGAATTATGCATGATAACATCTTTAGGTATGAGCTTTATTTATTTATTTATTTATTTATTTATTTCTGAAGAAGCTGTCTTTTGGTGGTGGTGGAGATAATCATGGTGGTTTACAATTAGGGAGGCAGGCCCAGAGAGGGCTCCCTGTGGCTAGACAATCTCTGCTAACGGCCTGGAAGTTGTGGTGTTTCCATCCTTGTAGAGATTCAAAATCCAACAAGACACAGTCCTAGGCAATCTGCTCCAGAAGACCTGCCTTGAGCAGAGGGGTTGGACAGGATGCTCTCAAGATCCTTTCCATGCTGGGATTCTGTTTCCCATTTCTTATATCAATTCCTGACTATCGTACCATTGCTTTGCAGCAGGTAGTGTAATAATAGCAATATCCAGGTATCCTGCAGATTTTTCACTCCTTGATCTGCAATGTCTCTACAGAGGCTTGTGGTTCTCCATCCTTTCTTTACACCTAGGGAAACTGGGACAGTCAGAAAGCAAATGATTGCTTGAAGACGTTAAGGAAGATGGTGTTAGAGGGACCAAGTCTCCAGAGTGTCACCTCCCACTCCCGCACCAGCACAGCAACCACAACACCCGTGCAGCCGTATTTCGAGAGAGTCACCTGCTGTGCCCAGCATCCAGCCGCAGCAGAGGCCGGAGGGGCGGGAGGCAGCATGCTGTCCACGGCAGCAGCCCCTGGACTGTAAATCACAGCAAATGAGAGCTGCTCCTGCGCTTTGCCAGGGAGACAATGGAGCAGGCAGCTCTGCTCTGGTGAGCTCAGCTGAACCACGAACAGGCAAGCTGGTGCTTTAATGAAGGTGCGTTCACAACTGCTAAAAACAGCCTCTACCCACCAGTGCTGCAAACCCCAGGTTTAGCTTCTGCATATCACAGGATTTTTATTTTTCCGGTGATTCTGCAGGTCTCAGATTTGGCCAAGTTACAGCACATAACAGCAGAAACATGCTCTTTATTAATAGTATTATTATTATCAGTCCTTACAGATTGATGTTTCTAATGTCACACACATACGCACGAAAAAATAGTCCTTAACTAAAGCTTCCATTGCTGTAATTTGATGTCTTAATGTCTTTTGACCTATTGACAAATACACCTTTATATAAACATATGCTTTAATTTTCACATGAATATTGGAAATCAAATGGAAAAGCAGATGTGAGTGCATGTCTACATACACCCAAGCGCAGAGCCCCCACTTTATGTATTTGCTTAAATCCCCCATCCTGACAAACAGCAGTGATCTGCTTGTTAGTCTTTTGGTGAGCTGGATAAATATACAGGCTGTGTTTGTACGGTATAGGGGAAGGCAGCAATAGCCATTTATAGACAATTAATCACAGCCATGTATTCTTTATTTCCTGTTTATGGGTGACACAGTGGACTGAATTTTAATCAGCTCTCACGATGGTGGGTTTTCATGTTCCTGCTTTCAGCAGTTAACACTTTAGGGGTATCAGGAAAGGAAACTAATGGAACGAATACGGATTGGGGTAACTTTCTGTTTTTAGAGATGATTTTGCTTACAGCCTTAAGAGATGGAACAAACTGATGTCTTGTGAGCACAGGCTTCTAGGATGGCAGCCTGGAAATGGGTGCAGTTAATTAGAACAGGTATCCCATAATATGTAGAATCATGAACCAAGTTCAACTAAAAACAGCTTCCAAATCCAACTTTCCACTGTCTCTACCTAACACAGTGGAAAGGGGCTGGTACAGCTAAAGTTCAGCACAGCCTCAACCTTGCTGCCTTGTAGAGCCCAGCAAGGCAAACTTGAGGATTTCCCACACTGAAGTTATTGCAGGAATGGCTCCCCCATTCTTCTTTGCTTTTAAGCTTAAATATGCAGTACAGCAGAACACTCGTCAGCAGAGACACAATCTTCATCCCTTTGTTCAAGGAATGTGAAGAATAATTAACAAAGCCCTGACCTCTTCTCCTCGGATGATGCACAGTTTGACCTTTACAGTGCTAAAGTGGTATTAAGATAAGAATCATGTACTGTATCCTGACCTCCGTTACACCATGGTACGTCTGAATTTGGCGTCAGACCACTAAAGTAATTAGGATTGACTGGGACTAAGACTGGCACAAGTGGTATTTGATATTTCTGGCACTTCTATCCACGCCAGGCAGTGAGATCCATACGCATGGCACCCTAAGCATCCCACGTAGGATGCAGTTGTTACGTGTGCTGCTAATCACACGACAGGCAATTAAAATGGAGAGCATTTCAAAAGTCTAGTTGGCCATTTACATCATATAATTTGGGACAGGGGGCAGATTGCCCTGGATGATTTAGATACCTAGCTCAATCAATGGGTATGAGACATCGGAATGCCTTTGGAAAAAAACCTGTAGCCCCTAATCTTTAAATTTCATCTTTAATTTTGGAGTGAAATTGGTGCTTAGAAAATATAGCTCACGGAGGGCAGGAAAAGAAGCATCCAGTGAGCAAAACTGAAATCTCGCTGAGCCAGGACTGCCATCAGGTGAAGACGAGATGAGAAATTAGCACGCAGCTCAGGCTGGCTCACTCTCAGGAATACATTGACAAAATTGATGCAGGGATATGACGCCATCCGGCCCCTAAAAACCTGCAGCCCTTTAAAATGAGGGCCCCTGGGTGACAGATACTTTTCCAGGCATTAAGACTCTGGCAGCCCAACCAAAGTACAAGATCAAGAAAGTAAATTTGAAGGAGTTACTTTATTACAGATAGCACTGCCTTTTCTAGATAGCCACGCTTCAGTTAAGCCTGCCGAACCAAACTCCACGTTGCAATTCAGTCGGGAAAAGTAGCTTGCCCTAAGATATGATACAGGACAAGCAAAATTAATAATTTTGAGACATATAATCACAGGAAGAATGTGAGGAGGTTTTTCTTTCTTCTTTTCTCTCTCTCTTATTCAGCGAGTAGGTTTTTTTTCTCCTTCTTTTTATCAGGATGCTTTTACCTTCAGATTCTCTTCCTGGGCTACTATTAAAAGCCAAACTTTGTTAATGCTGCTTGGCTCCGGTTTTCATGCCCTAGCATAAAAACAGGTCTCAGGACATATATGCAGTGGGCCAAGCAGAGAAGAGTCACTTCTGGTCCAGGGCTGTAGCTACCAATGGGACGAATTTAAGTGATTTTTCTAAAATGAAGATTTAGCCCATAAAGGGGGGTGGGAACGTGGAGACTAGAGGTTGGAGGCAAAATGATAGATCCTCACTTTGAATTCAGCCTGAGACTGCAGAAAGCCACTCTGAAACTACCACTGGCCTCAGATCATCCTTAGTGTTGGGATGAGGATGCTTCGGCTGCCTTTTGTGGGGTGAGTGAAAGATGCCAGTCTTCAGAGCTGCCAACATTCCAGCACTGGAGGTCTGTGCAATTTGTGACCAATAAAATTGGATTTACACAGCCAGAACTGTTGTGCAAGTACAGTAATAGAGATAACAAAGAGTTTTCTCCTGGACACAATCCCTCTTGGGGCTTTTTAGGGTATTTCCAGGTAGCCCCATTTGAGAAGAGAACATTGCTTGCATGGGTGCCTATCTGTGAGTGTGCAAGAGCACACACACACACATACACAGGCATGTGCTTGGGCAGCTTTGTGTTAACAAAAGATCTCTGTTGATTTCCTAACATGACCAGTTTGTCCTCTGCTACACCCAGAAGGTGTGAACAGCATGGAAATGATCTGCTCCTCCTGAGTAACAACAGAACCCTGATTTAGCATGCTGTAGCAAAGGTTATTAAAACTGCCTGCACAATTTCAATGTCCAATTATTTTTTATTTTATTAGGAATTTTCAACTCCCACATGTGGCCTTAAAAAAAAAAAAAATCTGTTTATATGTCAAAAACTCCATACTCATTCATGACAAATTACCACAGGCTTTGTCTACAAATGTACACAGATTGATGGAGTGGGGCCCAAACTTGGGATGCAGACCAATGACCTACACATTGTACCAGCCCTGGGTCCACAATGCAGTATCTCTTGGGACCACAGCACAGGATCCAGCTGGCAGAACGTGCACAGCCCAGTCATATTGCATGAAAGCTTCATCCATTTTCTCTTGTTACCCTGCGCCTTCCAGGGACTCCTGTACTAGAGCAGCCATTCAATTTTCAAGGGTTTGACCACACAAGAAGCAAAGCAAACTGGCACAATCCCTCCTCAACACTTAACCAAGTGAATATTAAATTCAGATGTGTATTTACCTGGTAGAACAGGACTGCCCTGGTGGGGCAGAGGGCTCAACAAGGATGCCGTAATAGACCTTTACAGCATTGGTCTGTGTTGTGAGGCTCCTTATATTAATTAACTTCCTTCTCTGACCTCTAAACCAAATATTTATGTAGATCAACATACAAAGAAACTAGTGAAGAACATACTAAAATTTGAGCTAGGCCAGGGGGTCAATGAAATTCAAGGTGACAGCATCATTCAGTCATCTGTGCTCACAGCATCTGAAAAGCAACCAGAGAAATTTCTCCCGTTGGTCTGTTGGTCTTAGTTCTACATCAGGCCTTTGCAAGTCACATCAGCAAGTGTGGTCCCCAAACCCCAGTGGTTTAGAAGAAAAAGCTGTTCCCAGTGCATCTTTTTGGAAGCAGCAAAGTTGCAGCTTTAGATTGATGTTCATTTTTAATTTGCTGATCATAGCTAATTAAAAGAAATTAATAAAAACATAGCCAGATCCAAAAGTTTATTAGAAAATAAGCACTGTAGTTTAATTATGCCACTATGTTGTGTATGACACAAAGCCCACTGAAATCTGAATACTTGATGATCTCTGGAATTTGACTAAGAGCACTTCGGCCGTAGGGAGAAACTTGACAATTACTAATCTACATATGCTGACAATCTCTACATATCAGGGGCCCCGTGAGGGTCTTTAATTGCTCTGTAAACTTCAAACTGGAGTGTTCTTCAGCAGGAAAAAAAACAAGATGCTGCATTCAAGCTGAAGAAGAGTGGTAGTTGACATGTTTATTAAATACCCCAGGCCCTGAAGGACTGCAGGGTGGAAGGTTTTCTGGGTAGGAGAAGTTATAAATGCAGCATCAGACTTATTCAAGACAGAATTACATGTGAATGTTCACGTGCAATGATGTTACGACGTGTTCAGGAAAACTTTCTGCAAAAGCACTTCAGCAACTCCAAACTGTATTCCTATTCTCTTGCTTTCACAGCCCATTTTGCCACATTTCTGTCAGCTTTATTACTATGCACACAAAATGTTTGCATGAGTTGAATAGAAGTGGGCAGTAGATTTTATAAGGTGCTGACCAGGACTTTTTCAAAAGCAAAATATGTGGCATTTGCTTTAGTGTTGTATAATGGTAGGCAGTGAGTTTTGTCTGTGTTTCTGGCAGGGGAGGGGCTTCTACTCTCCTTGATACCTTCAAACAGGGCCTAAATTTATCCCAGAAATTTCAGTGGGTTCGATTCAAAATGTAGCTGCAGGAAAACTGATAGTTTCATGTGAGAAGTGATAGTTTCATATCCCTTCCTCTTAATTTCCAGTTTGACATAATCTCACACTTGGATGATTAAGGTTATTCGTGTGTTACGGACAGCACAGAAGGTTATCCTGGCTCAGTCTCCTGTTGCTGGATCGACTTGATGGTGTCGGCTGTGATGTTCACCTTCTACATTGTCGACAAAATCTCCAAGTAAATTTTGATTGCTTCATTTCTTATTTTATTTCTTTGTATTTCAGGAATGTCTAGTTATCCTCCCACTGACATGAGGGTTCACTGCCCCTCCTGAACCAGCCACAGAGCACAGGGACAAAAATAACGTCTCCATCCCCACAGCTTGAAGTCAAAGTCAACAAGTGATACAACAATCAGGAGAGAAAAGCTAACTGGGAGGTGATGGTGTCAACAAGCAGCAGCCACTGCATGTGTTTCAAGTGCTTTTTAAAAACTCTGGTGGAGAGGTTTCTGCCCTTAAAAAAAAAAAAAAAAAAGGCAGCATAAGAGAACATGTGCTAGCAGGTAGAGGTATCTGCTTAGACTGCACACGAGGGACACCTGTGTGCGACAGGGCCTGGATGCCCACCCGCTGTGTAGGCCGCAACCTTGGCACCACCAGCCATGGGCTCTAACCTCGCAAAAAAGCCACCTGACATGGCAGCATTGGTCCTGCAGAGGGGATTTATGAAGAGTTTTACCCCTTCTGGGGAGCAGAAGGGATAGACAGAGCTTGGGTTTCAGGCAGGTGGGCAGTGCAGCACCAGTCAGTGGGAGGACACCTTCCCATGCAAGGAGGTCGATCAGGAGATAATTGGAGGGAATAATTGGGACCTTCCCAGTTCCAGCTTCATTCTGGGCTCTAACAACACAATCCAAACCTCTGAATTTGGGGAGGGAGAGTGTTACAGACGCAATACATTAAACAACTTTAACTCCAGTGAGCAATGGCACCACTGTAACACTTGTTTATTAGCAAAATGCATCTGATCTCAAAGGCCTGCATGACAAGTTCATTACATATCAATTTAATTAGCTGATTTACATTTAATTTACATTTCAATTAATGTCTTTAGCAACAAAACGTTGCCTTAATAGGGTAATTGCCTGTTAGGCAATATGTAAAAGAATAAATAGTCACATTCTGAGGAAGAATTCCTATTTTCAATTTTTTATTACCATAAATAACCTAAATAATTATTGCTCTTAAGGGGCCACGTCCCAGTTCCCTTCTGGGCCTAATTATAAAGACATAGTACCTCATTAAGCAAAATGGTTTCAGAGTCACAGAAAAGCATTACTCTAATCGTGACTCATTAGTTTCAACAAAAGAGGAGAAAACTGCAAAAGTCTGCACATTTCGCCATATTATTCTTGCGGTTCATAAGCAGCAGCACATTTGAGAAGTGGCTGCTACAGCTGTGTAGGCGTTTCTGTCGTAGAGACCTGCTTTCAGAGGGGGTTTGTGTGTAACTTTGGTTGTTGAAAGAGTCCTGTCAGGCTGGAAAAGCTGGCACGCACAGCCCTGGCACCGAGCAAGGAGCTGGAGCAAATTTCTGGTGTTCTGTTCCCTGAAAGTTCCCTTTACCCCATGCGACCACACACAGCACGGCTGGGTTGAAGGCTGTAAGGTGGGATCCATCTGCCATGTCAGAAGGGTTGCTGTCACCTCCGAAATATATGCCAGTGCAGAGAAAAAGGATGTGGCCTCTAGGACATATTTGAATTCAGTGATGCTAGTAAAAGCCCTCATGACAGCACTTCTTCCTTGTAGCCCCTATGGGTTACTTTATCACCACATGGATCTGGCACCGTCCGTCTTTCAGCAGCCAGCACAAAGCCAGCGTGAGAGCACGAAGCTAGCCCAAGTTGGCTTGATGTATGTGTCTGTGCTGCCACTGCATCCAGCGACAGAGACCCAGGACCGATGACTGAAGCGGAGGCCCGGACTGCATTTGCTGAAAATGTCATATAAGCAAATGAAAAAGGGACTGATCAAGGTTTTCTGTAGCAAATGATAAACTCATAATATGCTATGAATACAGAGAGCTTTTAAGAAGAAAGTGTTTAACTAATGAGGAAACAACCTTTCCATAGTTTCCTCATTAACCTTTAAACGATGATTCAAATGTAAAAGACCTGTACTCAAACACCGTGCTATTCTTTCTTATGCTGCAGATAAATCCAGAGCTAGAAATAGCATTTCTTAATGGTAGTATTTTGCAGCTCATAAGAACAAATAGCCTGTGATGTGTTTTGTTGTTGTTCCTTGTGTGTGGTTTATTTTTGTTATTTTTCATCAGTGGCTGTTACGTTCTTATTTTACAGGCAGCATGGAGCACAGCAACGGTAAGTGATGTTTCATAACCCAGAGCTGTAAGAAAAACCCCTGCCCTCACTGACTGGCCGTCCTGCTTTGCCGTGTGTTGAAGTTGGTGGTGGTGGTAACAGATTTCGGAATTCATCTTCTGAGGTCTTCAGACAACTTGAGACTGTTAAGCAAATGCTGTGCAATGCTGTTCCAGATCTCACCTAGTGTAACTCACTTAGCTCCAGAGGCAAACTGTGGACTGTGTGCCTGGCCAAGTTACTGCTTGGCTTTTTCCATGACAGGGTGCTGTATGTATGTACCATTAGACAGTGAAAAAGACCTCAGGTTGGAGTCACTTTCTTCTAACACTAAATGCACTCTTTCACTAGGATAAGCAAAATAGTGCTGTCCTTGGAGGGGAACTGGGGGTGGTGGTGGTGGGCAGAAAGCGAGAGAAAAGCTTAAATTTGCAAAAAAAAAAAAAAAAAAAAAAAATCTTATTACCATAAGAACTTAATTGCTTAGACTCAGATATATCTCCTGGTATTCTGCATTTTATTTTTGCTCCCACACTTACTGGGTCTGGAATTCTCTTCTGAGCTGCTAACTCAATTTTTGCTTTTTAAAGCTCATTTAAAACCTTTCCTACTTCCTCTGTCTGTGATTAACGCTAATCCACTCACCCCTTTCTTTTCCTATGGCTTCTTACATTCACCCCTTGCTGCAGACTGCAAGAATTCTAATTGGCATCTGCTCTTCTTTTTGGGTTTCCATTTTTTCCTTTCTTCCTGCTCCATTTTCTCTCTGTTGCTATATGGGCTGCTCTATGCCATCCTGTTATGCTTTCTAGCCCAGATCTACCTAGTGCTCTAAAGGATTTGATGATTTTCTTTAGGACTGACTCTAATAATAGCCCCAATCCTGCCCCTTTACAAATCTTCCTTACAAAGAAAAAGTTCTGCCCTCCAGAGTGAATTCCATTGAAAACCAAAAGTTCTTTTTTTTTTAAAAAAAAAAAAAAAAAAAAATCCTTCTCTGTTCCTGATGGATTGGAGAAATTTTAAAGGAGTAATGCTATAATTTATGAGGAATTTGAGCATAGATCTCAGAGCACCCTATTAGACAAGGTAACTTCAGCTATTATTTAAAGAAAGCATTTCAGTTTTCTTCTCTAATAGAACAGCACACTACAATTTTAACAGGAAAACAAGCCAGCCAGAAAGTCCTTCAGGTTCTCTAGTGACTTCGCTGTTGTCAATCAAATTAACATGGAAGATGCTCAAACACTGCTACTGTAATGGGCAGGGGGACAAAACTCCTGCCACACTGCAGAGAGGCTTTTGAAAAAACAAGCAGCTACATGCCATCTGAGCTGGCTGAGGATAACACAAGCCTGGGACTACAATAGGATGTGATGGATTTTGGGCTTTAACTGCCATTTCAGATGGCTCATGCCCCAAACTGATTTCTCAGCCACCTATTCAGCTGCTACACTAGCCTGGCTGCCTAAAGGTGAGGCTTTTCCCCAAAAAGGCTGGTGTCTGATGTTCAGAAGTAGCTCAGCAAAGACCACGCTGAGGAGCTTGGAGCCCAGGCTGTGACTTTGCCTGCCGGGCCTCGCCAGCAGGAGGACTCCAAGCCCTGGGGAAGGCCGGAGGCGTGCAGGGCACCGGCTGTAAGGTGTGGAAGATGTGCCTTGGCTCTTTGTTGTCACTTTTCTTTCGGTTTAGCTAAAATAAGTTCTGTTTTGACAAAGGCATGTCTTCATGAGGTCCTCATTTTCCGCTGGAATTGCTGGAAGATGGAGATTCCCCTTTTCCTTTAAGAACTGGTTCCAGTGGTTACTCACTGTCTGTGTTAAGATACAATGCCTAATTTCTAATTCAAATTCTTCCAGCTTCAATTTCTAGCAGCTGGCTCTTGCTATGCCCTTCCCAGTTATATTAAAGAACCATTTAGTATCTTGCATTTTCTCAATACAAAGGTATTTATCAACTGTAATTAAGCCCCAGTCTTTGGCTCTCTGCTCAGGCGTCTGTGCTATCGCTGCTGCAGCTAGAGCCCATCACTGCCAACCTTCCGCATCCACTGCAGCAGACGGGAGCCTGGTCAGATGCTGCCCAGACAGCCGCTCTGGATTCCTGCAGGGCCAGAGCCATCATCTCTGGGACGGCAGAAGACTTGGCAAGAAGAGTTGGTAGTTTCTGTGTCCTCCGCTAGTATCATCTTGAGTTGCTCTGCCAACCTAACCAAAGTTCTTTTCTTTTCTTTTTAAATACAAAGCTATACATGCATAAGGAATAAAACGCTCTAATTTATTCTACAAAAGTGTTCATCAAGTGAGAGACAGGACTCTGGGAAAAGATTAAGAGCTTACATTTTTCATTTGACTTATTTCACATAAAATTTCATAGAGGATAAAATGATGGGAGGCAAAGAAGCAATGATATTTCTGTTTTATCTCTGTCTAAGGACCATAAATCTTTCTGAAGTATCATTAATTATAGCAGCGCAATTCACAACGCTATTGTTAAAGGTCTATCAGCAGTCCCATTATAAACCCCCTATTTTCAGGGGTTTATAACTTGGTTAGAAGAATTTTGTTCCAGGCAAAAACTTTGCTGGGGCAACGTCTCCATCTAAGATAATTTAAAAAAAAAAAAAAAAAAAAAAAAAAAAGTAAAACACAAAGGAACATATTACTTCTTTTGAATTGATTAACGGAGAGCCCAGGAACCTTCTAGGGGTATAAATCTAATACTGTATTGGCTGATTGTATCTGTACCATTTGTGAATTCATAAGACTGAATGCATTGAAGTTATCTCTTAGATGAATTTAGATCATTCCTTTACAAGAAAAGTTTCCAATTACCACAGCTGAATTCAAGATCTGGAATATTCCTCCAGTGGCTGTAATCAAATCAGGTTTGATTTCTTCCTTAGCTAAAGCCAGTCAAGAAAGAATTTAGTAGAACTGGAAAACAACTTACATGTTAAGAATATTTAAGTACATTTAGGTAGCTTGCTTTTTTTTTCTTTTTTTTTTTTTTTTTTTTTTTTTTTTTTTTTTTTTTTTCTTTTTCTTTTTTTTTCTTTTTCTTTTTTTTTCTTTGCAGGCATGACTTGCATCAAGAACATCAAGAATTGGTGAAGGTTAATGATCACATCCACCAAAGTGAGTTTTGGCTTAGCAGCAACACAGAGGACTCACTCTGTCATGGCTGAGCCATGAAGAAATGTTAGAGAGGTCCTAAGTTTCTCCAGATGTTCAGTAGAAAACGCTCTTCAATAGGCACTAATGAGACTGGGAAGGCATGGGGAACAAAAGTCATGGCTTCCCCTACAGAACAATATGACCAGGCACCCTTTGCCTGTAGCAACTTGTAGGTTCATCAGGGAAGCCTGAGAGCTCTGCTCAGTTGTGTTCTTGCAGGTTAGTGAAGAGTAAGATGAACGTACTACAACACACTTTGATGGGATCAACAAAGTCATTGTGGTCTTTTTCTAAAGCAGTGGATATTAATGAAGGCTAACTTCTTAGCAACTTTTTTTTTTTTTTTTTTTTTTTTTTTTTTTTTTTTCCCTCCCTGCTTTAAAGTAGAAAGATTATATGAAAATGTATTTTGTGAAGCATGTGCTGACACCCTCAGGTAATCTCCATCCTCTGTCCTCATCAATAATCTAACATTCTACCTTCTCTGTTACATTACGGTCTGCAGTAATGCAATTCACTTTGGTCCCCTTAGATCCTATTAGAATCTCTCACATTACAAAATTCTTCCAGCTCTGCTGTATAGTGCACTGGGATTGTTTAGTCTTAACTTCTTCTGGCTGTTTTCCTCAACTACAATTCTTTGCACAGGAACTGACTTTTGTGAACTGCACATTTAACCTAGCACTGAGTGAGAAGATCAAAATAAGTAATGCACATGGGCATTGTCCTATGGGGTCTCTAAAGCACTCTGATTCTGCTTTGAAAACCGGTGAATGTATCTTGTTATAATGAGTTTCACTACCTAAAGTACTTTCTTCTATCAGTTTTGATTGTTGTCTTTTAATTTCATTGCATGTGTCCTTTGAAAGGATAAATAGGCATGGGTAAATAGAAAAATCCATTTTTACATATTATTCAATCCCTTATGTACCTCTTTTGTATTACATCTTACTTTTCTCCTCACCGAAGTAAAACAGCCTTAATGTTTTGTTTGTTTGCTTTTTCTAATATGGAAATCTTCCCATATCTCATCATTTGTTGCTGTTATTTGAGCAGATGTCTTCCTGGAATTCTCCACAGTTATTGACAAGACAATCACTCTCAGTGATGATATCTAAATAGAAGTGCTTGATGTGCATTGACTGAGGTCTTTTTTGGCTTCTCTGACAACATCAAGGTCTTAAAGTAGGCAGAAATGGCTCTCTGACAACACGCTTACAAGAACTGCAGTAGAAGGTAGAAAAATGTGGAAAGCTCTTCTACTCCCTTCATTCTTGTTGCCAGTGAAATACCACTTTTGCACCCGCTGTAAAGTGCCACTTTGCACCCAGTGTAATGCTTCTGAAGTTTAAGGAGAAAACCATTCTCGTCTTCTTAACCAAAAATGAATCTCTGACAAACTCGGCGATGTGAGATTCACTCTCTGATCCCCAGTCTTATCTGATTCATTTCTTTCTAATCCCCAGTATTTTTTAGATTCTGGACTTTGGAATATCCACTGTTTGCAAACGTGATTCTTCCTATGTTTCCTACCTACCCATGTTGTAGCATATACCGATATGTTGAAACTCCTGAGGCCTGACCCTCTGGACCACTACAACAATAGGGTAGAATTCTTGTGATAATTATCTTAAACCAGGGCAACTTCAGTCTTTTGATAGTTATTCCTCATTTACAATAATAGAAATAAGAAGAGAATCGAGTATTTTGATGACATTAAGCTTCTTATAGTAGGTATGTGGAAGGGGCTGGAGGACTGAAAAAGATGAAGCTTTTAAATGGAGGAGATTGTAAAAACATTAACATAATGCAAAGCTGTCATCCAGGCTCTTGTATTACATGGAACTAAGTATAAGCAGCGTTACAAGAAGATTTACTTTTGTAAAAGCAAAGGAATTCACATGTTTTCACAGCGGGGAAACTTTATAGCAGCTAAAACCTCAGGTCTATTTAAGTAGCACGCCCTTTGTGCTTCTGCTTATCAGTTTTGTTTATTAGCAAATGGATTTGTGTTGAAAGTCTCCTCATTGTCCCCAACTCCCTGCATCACTGTTCCCACAGAGCAAATATAAGACTAAATTATGCACTTCATCATGACCAGGAGGTCCAGATGGATCTCACACTGCTGCAGAAAGAGCTTGACAGGAAAAGCACTGCAGAAGCAGCAGATGCAGCATCCTATCTTTCCAAGGCCCAGCGGGACGATGCGGAGAACCTCTGCAGACCAGAGGGATGGAGAAGCATCTCTGTGCTGTGTGTAATCCTCCAGCTTACCCCAGGTTTTCCCTGGTTTACCAGAGAAAAGAACTGAAACTCAACACTGTGTTGTCACTTCAGAGGCTTTCTGTCCTGCCTTGTGCTCATTTTTCAAGGGTTATAAAGTACTTCTGTTCCATGGCACTGTATGTGGATATTAAATTTTCATCACAAATATGATGCCATTTTTTATTTCAGTATTTATCTGTCTTCTGGTCCTATATGGCCACACTTACAGTAGTATCTCATAACTCACAATCTTTAACACGTTATTTACCCCTCTAAAAAGTATGTATATGAAAGGTGTCTGAAAATAAGCAATAAACTATTTTAATACTGTTACCATCTGAGCCCTGGATCTTTGAGAGCTTCCTTCTCAATAATTCTGAAAAGCTGTTCATAACCTTGAGACTGATAATGCATAGAAAA
>CM021772.1:23691593-23776574 GCA_011076525.1 Nettapus auritus | reverse complement strand
AAAAAAAAAAAAAAAAAAAAAAAAAAAACTCACAGCTATTACAGAAGTCACAATAATGCAATAATGTCCAGAGAAGGGCTACAAAGACAGTGAAGGGCCTAGAGGGGAAAACAGAATCACAGAATTGTAGGGGTTGGAAGGGACCTCAAGAGATCATTGGCTCCAACAGCCCTGCCAATGCAGGTTCCCTAGAGCAGGTTGCCCAGGTAGGCGTCCAAACGGGCCTTGAATATCTCCAGAGAAAGAGACTCCACAGCCTCACTAGGCAGCCTGTTCCAGTGCTCTGTCAACCTCACCGTAAAGAAGTTCTTTCGCATGTTGGTGCAGAACTTCCTGTGCTCCATTTTGTGGCCCCTTGTCCTGTCCCCACAAACCACTGAAAAGAGGTTGGCCAAATGCCTCTCTCTCCCACTCTTAAGATACTTGTAAACAATGATAAGATCTCCTCTCAGTCTTCTCTTCTCAAGGCTGGACAGACACAGGTCTGTCAGCCTTTCCTCATAGGGGAGATTCTCCAGGCCCGTATCATCTTTGTGGCCCTCTTCTGGACTCTTTCCAGGAGATCCCTGTCTTTTTTGTACCAGGGAGCCCAGAACTGGACACAGTACTCGAGCTGAGTCCTGACCAAGGCAGAGTAGAGGGGGAGGATCGCCTTCCTTGACCTGCTGGCCTTATGAGGACATATGACGATGTATGAGGAGTGGCTGAGGTCACTAGGCCTGTTCAGCCTGAAAAAGAGGAGGCTGAGGGGTGACCTCATTATGGTCTACAGCTTTCTCACAAGGGGCAATAGAGGAGCAGGCGCTGATCTATTCTCTTTAGTGACCAGCGATAGGACTCGAGGGAATGGTGTCAATGGGATAGGGGAGGTTCAGGCTGGATATCAGGAAGAGGTTCTTCACTGAGAGGGCTGTTGCACACTGGAACAGGCTCCCCAGGGCCGCAGTCACGGCACCAAGCCTGTTGGAGTTTAAGAAGTGTTTCGACTGTGTGCTTAGTCACATCATCTGAATTTTTGGGTAGACGTGTGTGGTGAGTTGGCCTCGATGGTTGGACCTCCTTATGGGTCCCTTCTGGCTCAGGATATTCTATGATTCTATGATAATGAAAAGGCCTGCATTTCCAGTCATTTATTTATTTTAAAGGATTTAGATGAGTATCACTAGAAATAGTTGATACTACTACTGTCTTCCCTGACATCTAATATTCTCTCAATTTTTGTCTCTCTTTTTTTTTTTTTTTTTTTTTTTTTAATTAAAAACAAAACACTTTGAGAATGGTGATTCTTTCCAAACCACTTAGCACTAACAGTCAGACTTTGAAATTGTAAAATTAAAATAAGCAAAGCCAGCCACAGGACACATTTGAGCCATTGTCTTCTTTTAGAGGCAATAATGCCCACTGAGTTGCTTCCCCTTTCTACAGCTGTACATATCAAATCAGGAAGAATATTTAAAAGCTTAAACCCCCTCAGATGGGGCCTGCAGTGAACTGCTGTTAAAACAGCAGGATTTGGGCTGTTTTGGTGTAACATGTTTCTAAGAACTCTGGGAACACCTCAGCACCACAGCGGTTGGGGGAGGCCCTGATGTGGTCACAAGCTCGTTAGGGAAGCACCCCATGAAATCGGCAGGGCAGCGGTGTTTGAGATCTGTGGCACGCATCTGACACAGGCGCCTAAACCAGGGCGCAGGTGAAACCCCAGGCGGCACCAACGACGAAAATAATAACGATTAACAACATCGAGCCGCAAAGCACTGTGGGAAGGGGCAGCGGCGCGGGGCACTATGGGAGCGCCGGGCACCTCTCGAGGGCGGCTCCATGCGGGCCTGGCGCATGCGCAGGGGGAAGGCGGAAGCGCCGCTGTTGCTACGGCAACGGCGTCCGGCCTGCGGCGCGCCTGAGGCCCAGCGGGCCCGGAGCCGCCAGACCACCCCCCCCCCCGGCCCGGTCCGGCTCCCCCCGGCCGCCCCCATGGCACGGAGGGCGCTGCGCTGCGTCTTGCGGCTGGAGATCCGCGCGGTGAGTGCCCGGCCCCAGGAGGAGGAGAAGCCCGTGGGACGCGGGGGAGCTGCCTGTGAAGGGCCGAGCCCGCAGCAGCTCCGCGGGGAGGCTTAGGGGGGAGCTGCCTCAGCCCCTGGGGATGGCCGGCCGGGAAAGGTGCTCCGGCACGGCGTGCTGGGCGGCTCGGCACACGTTGGCTGCTGCCATCCAGGCGTGAGGCCTCCCGGCGGGCTGTGTGCTGCTCGCAGTGCCTGGTGCTAGAAGGAGGAGGGGCTGAGGCGCCCCGCGGGAAGTTCAAGTGCAGGCACAGAAAGTACCCGCCGGGAAACCGACCCAATTCCCCGTGAATTGACCGTTGTTCACAAACGTATAGGGGTGCTCTGAACGAAGCTCTGAGTTTCCCTACGTAGACGGTGAGGGTGCCACCCTAACGGTGTTGCTCTGCTGGGTTTGTGTAATGTAGAGGCTTTATTTTTTTATTTATTTATTTTTATTTTTATTTTTTTCCTGGAAAGCAGCAGTTACTCTTTTCTCTGTTCCTCCTCACGTGCCAGGAGAGATTACAGGGATGGTGTTCTCCCACAGCTGGGCTTCTTCACCTGTGGGGCATTTGTTACTCATCCCACTTGCAGGCCAACAAGTAATAGTGGAAGGGAACAGAACAAGAAACCCCAATCATAGATCTGAGTGTCCCTTTCAGCATGTGGATTGTTCAGCCACATTCCAACTACACTATATAACTTTTATCAGGTAACCCTTTTAATAACTGTATTTAGTCTCTTTTTTTGGACCACTTATTTTGTCTTTTTTTCCCATTGGAGCCCTCACTTCACTCCTGTGATGGTTTAAAAACTATCCAGCCTCCATTAATACCCTGCTATTACACTCATGTCAACACTGGCTTTTTGCTGATTTTTTTTTTTTTCCTCCCCCAGTGTTTGCTCTCTTGATGTATTTTATGGGCAGCGGTTCTGTCGTTTCACAATTCATCTTTACCGGATAAAGAAACCTGATTCTTTCAGTAGTATTTTGTATGGCAGGCTTACCAGTCTTCTGATCACCGTAGGGATGGGTGCAACTCTTCCACTTTGAGTTTGCTGATCAGGGTTAGAACTGAATTCAGTATTCCAGATGGGGTCTCACTGTTGCCTTAGATGATGTCAGAAGTCCAAAATTCATCCTTTATATCTCAATGTCAGTCTCTTCACAGCTGCACTATGGTTATGCTGTCATTTATTAACACACTTACCTTCTCTTCAGCCAGCTTTGAAGATGAGCTCCCCGAGTAAAAGAAGAAACTGTTGTTAATACACAGTAGGTGTATCTCATTCCTGTTTCTGATTTTTTTTCTATATCTTTTTCTTTGCCACTGATGATTTCTGAATTTTAATTGGAAAATTTTATGAGCATAATCTGACTTCTTGTGCCAGGGTCATTAAAATATTTAAAGACATGGATCACAGGATATATGGATGATCTTTTTTCTTAGTAACCTTCAACCTGATGCTTTCCAGTTTAGCCAGTTACTGATGCTGTTCTTTGCCTAGTTTTGTACCACCTCAGGACTTTCACAGACTCCTGTTTTCTGCATCATAAGTAATAATTTGTCATGTGGAACCCTGTGATGTTAGTGACGTCCAGATAAATCGGATATCCTTTGCCTAGAAAACAGGCTTTCAAGTAAATATTGGGTTTTGCTTGACTGGTCTATTTTTATTAAACATGTGCTGGTGGGCTTTTTTTTTTTTTTTTTTTTTTTTTTTCTCTAGGCATGTTTTTCACCCATATCCTTTATTCTTTACTTTTGTGTGTTTAAGTATTCTGATTGAGAGGGATATAATTTTCCAAGTCTCTCTTTCTGTCTCACATGGGCCTTTCATCTGTTATCTTTCAGTTGGATGATGCTATCCTTGATTTCATAACAAGGGTTTTAGTGTTATATCCAATGGTGCAAGATATATTGCATTCTTTCAGAACCTGGGCCGCAGGTGATTCGGCCTCCCTGTGGCTCCTTGGCCTAGGCACATTGGATCATTTCCATTTCCATAATCTTATTCTTTACTTTTTTTTTTTTATCCTATATTCAGTATCATGAAAAACAAGGAAAAATATTCAGTTGAGTTTGGGACTTAATTTGTTAACTCTCACATCCCGGTTGATTTCTAATCTTGCTTTTTCCTTGTGTGCTTTATTTATGAATAAAGCCCCACCTGTCTGGATTTCTGGTTGGTTTTCCTATTTTTTCCTATGTTCTGCATATTTCTGTACCCTCTTGGAAATCCATCCACCTGTGTCAAAAGTTCTGTCATATTTGTTTTTCCATTGCTTTAGGACACATGTTCCAGATTGGTTTTGCTCCTTTTGGCTTAGTGAAATTTCAGGGTCTTTTTTTTCTATCTGAATGCACGACTTCTTTGGTTTATTTCATTGCTAGTTTTCTTCGTTTCTGAAAGGCTGCTCTTCTAAAATTGAAAACCTTAGTTAAAGACCTTATTTGGTTTATCCTGCCATTAATTTAAATTGAATAATTCATGATTGCTCAGACTGAGATTTCATTGTTATTTGTTTTCTGAGACTAATTTTGGTGCCTACCTCTGCTGCTGGCATTTAGATTGCTCATGTAGCAACAGAATGAAATTCGCATTATTCTTCATGTCATTGCTACTTGGAGAATTCCAAATGCGGCAGTGAAGTAGGTAAAGCTTTAAGCACTAAGATGAATTAATAGTGTTGTGGATTACTGCCAGGTAAGGAGACTAAAATGGCATCTCTTTACGTTGAGAAGATTATTTTTGCAACTTAAAGACCAAAATGCTATTCTTTATGGAAGCTTGTGCTCTGCAGAAGTTAATGCTGTCCGTTGCCCTTCGTACCTAACTCTTCCTGTGTGGTGGCAATGGGATTTAAAAACATGTGGGGGGAACGGGACCTTCTTCATTGGTTGCAAGTGCATGCTAGAGCTTTAGGATTGAGTGTAGAGGAAAAAAAAATGTTGTATGGGATTGTGATGCAGTGGAATTTTGTTCCTTCCCTTGAGAGGAATTCGGTGATTTCTTTGTGGCAGTACATCATGTCCCAGCACCAGGGATGGTACATGTTGTCTGTCCTTCTGGCAACTGCAGCAGAGAAGCCTGGGGTAACACTGTCCCAGCCAGTTACCTTCACAAGTAGTCCTGCTCATTGGTTTTAAGATCAGTTAATTGCAGCACTGATATCCCTCCTGCTGAGCTGATCCGTAGGTAATGCTATTACGATTTTTATAACGATCTCTTATCCTGCCTGAACGGTTTGCAATCAGGTAAGAACTTCGGCTTGTCTCTTACGTGTTCTGCAGCTCCATGCACCACATATTACAAAACGAATTCCATGAACTGCAGGTATATACGTGTCATTCAGTTTTGGAGCTCCTTTAAAGTTTCATGAACATGTAGATTTGGTGTTTTAACCCAGGCAATGGATTGTGCAGTTTTTCTCCAGGATAATAGAAGAACAAATTTATACATATGCTGTTTTGTAAGAACTTCCTTTCTTCTACAGGATAGCCAGAATAAATGTCATCTAACTGCTGCTTGCAGTTTTATTACGCCTGATGTCTTCAAACCTTTCACTTTTCATCTCAGAAAGTAGGCAAATACCAGTTGCCTTCTGTAAGGTGTGGAGTCCTGGCTACAAAGAATTGTAAATTCAAGGGGAAAAGTCCCAGCGAAGCTAGTAGGACTTAAGAGTGTGTAGTTTAGGGGATCTTGCCTTGTATGAATGAAATCTTTCTCTCTCACTCACTTCCATTAACACTTGCACCATGCTGTTTAAAGATAGGCATCCTGTTTCAATCGGGATATCAGTTATTCTGGCACTTCCCAGATACGAAGCCCTAACTTAATGAAGACGAAACCTTTCTTTTTTGTTGCTATGTTGTTGTTTTGTGTTTTTTTTGTTTTTTTTTTTGTTTTCCCTTGGCTATTTATGAGTAGAAACAACTTTTTTTTTATGCTTACACTGTATAGTAATCTGTAACACATTATAGATATTATTTTTTTTTCACCAGAGGCTGTTTTTTCTGCTGTTTATGTAATTTTGGTTTAGATCCATTAACAACGTCTCAAATTAACATTCATTTGGGAGTAAGAGACTGTAACCAAAGCACTTATTTTAATTCCTGTCACTCCGTTCCTTTGTCTTTCTACCTTGCAATTGAAAGTCTGAACATTTTCTCTGGCAACCTTATGTTAGAAGAGACAACCTCATTTTTATTATACTGCTATAAAAAGTGAGCAGTAGAACTGAAGTGAAAGGAAACAATTCTTTGGCTGGGTAATAGAATAAAACCATGTGGCTTGGGAAAAATAGCAAATAGTTTTGCAGTGATTTGTGTACATCATTGCAGTGGAAACACAGGTCAGAATGTTTGATGTTCATCAGAGCTTTAAAAGCATACCAACTTCTTACTCAAGGAATAAGAATGGCCCAAAGAAAGTCAAGATATTAGTGGCAATATCTGACAGCCTAATGAGGAGTCTTCCCTGCCTTGAATACCATCCAGGGTGGCCAGACTTCTCATAAAAATTTGTGTGACTTCCCATAGTAATGGACGTTTGCATTTGTAAGTGAGAAAAAGCAAAGTTAAAAATATTGTGAATAAACTTTTATTTTTGGTGGCTGGACAGAACATGGAAATCTAAGCATGTAAATTTACCAGCTTCATTCTCTCAATGGTTAGGCTAAAATTTGATTATTTTTTTTGTCTCTGCGTCATGTAAACTTCATTCTAGACTTCTGTCACTCTTTGTGTAGTATCTGATGTGACCCTTGATGATAAATCATAGATAGTACCATTAAGTGCACACACAGACTAAGCTGGGATTGGGATACCAGTTTTAGGTTTGGCTGAAGACCAATGGAACGTATTTACTTACAGTAAGAAGAATTTGGTCGTGGGTATTTTACAACAGTGACAGTTTTTCCTTGTCAATCTGTACAAGTAGAACTGCTTTAGAAAAGAAATGTTTCCACTCTAATTCATTATCACCTGACTCTCAGCAATCAACCATTTCAGCCTTGACCATTTCGTTTTTATCCTGAGAACAGCCATTACTTCTGTAACTAAAGTTCAGGTTTTTTAATGAATGTGTTACTATTACAGATAACTTGCCCCGGAGTGCAGCTGAAAGACAAAGAGGAACTCTATCTCAGTGTCTCTCTGCTTGGGCAGTACAAAAAAACTCAGTGTGTCCCTGCAGCATTTCCACTTTCCTTTCAAGAAAAACTAGTGTTTGAAAAGGTAAGATAATGTCAAGTACTGATACAAGGCAAAAAAACCCATCCCACACACACAAAAACTCATTGCAGAACCCCCAAGTGCAAGTAATCACACTGAGGATGGCATAGTATGATAGCTCTTGCTTCTCCCGAGCACAAAGGAGGTGTATGCCTCCCTCATCCACACAGTGACTCGAGAAATATGCATACTGAAAATTTAGAATATTTTATTTTTAGGTGTTTGCTCATTCTTACAGGAACTGTCCTTTTTTAGTATCTTATTTCCTAGTGTGGAAGGGACTAAATGTTGTTGTTTTAAAAACAATGGCAAGGTGTAAAACAAGGACAGTACGATATGGGAGAGTTGATTTAATTCAGCAGAAAGATAGAATTGCAACTCAAGTCTTTTTGGTGACATCTTTCTCCCTTTCAGTTACTTTTTTCATGGTTTGTCACCAGAATTCCCAGGTTAGTATTCTGACCTTATAATTTATAGTTGTTTATCACATATTCTGAGTCCCCACGTGCTTCATTATTAGTACCACAGGGATAATGAAACACAGAATCTTACAGACAGGATCTGGTTTCTTGACTACCTGTGCATAACAATACTTTGCCCTTTCTAGTTCTTTTCTTTTAAGCATCCCCTAGCACTGTGAAAACCAGACTGAGTAAACATCAGTGATACTCTTGTGCTGTAGGTAATATAAAAACACCGATAATTTCATCAACCACTGAAGAGTAAAATAAAATGGTAGAACATGATATTTCTTTAAAGGTAAACATCCCACAAACTACTTAAGAGAAATGTAGTGAACACTCTTTTGGCTGTAATTTAAGGGAACTCCGGGACACTAGAACTTAACTACTTAAAAAAGAGCTGAACAAGAAAGCTGTGGATAATAACAGTCTTCTTACAAATAGCTATTGCATAGTTCTAGGTGCTTGTGGGGTAGCAGTACTTTGGTATTTTTGAGTATTTGGTATGTAGAACAGAAAAGTGATTTACACCACACCACGCTTTGTGCAGAATTACAGGGAACCCTTTTCTTGCTTAATATCCTCTGCAACTTTTTTTTTTCTTTTTCAGAAATTCCTCCCCTATTCTTTGCCATCTGTTCACGTGTGGTTCAGGTTAATAAAAATAAATATACTGAACTACACTCTTCACGTGAATAGTCACTCCCATGAAAATTAAGCTTAGAGTCATCTATCAGAATTCTAGTACATCCAGCAATTTACCTTTCTCTCGTGAAATTTTCACAGACAATATTAATCTGTGTTCAACTCTTCATAATGCCTCCTAATGTAAATATGGAGAGGTAACCCTGGAATGGCTAGAAAGCATATGACAAGAACTGCTAGCTTTCAATGAATTTAATCGTGTGCCAAATGATAATTTCAGATTCCTTTCTTTTTCCAACGGGGATAGAACTCCTGGCAACCATCTGAAGCGGGGAAGAATATTGATTTTTTTTTTTTTTTTTTTCCTTCTTCCCCCAGAGGTCCATCTGGTGATTTTGACTGTGCTGTTATTTTTATTCATGTATGTATTTATTTATTTATTTATTTATTTTCCAGACATTTGCTGATATAGTTGATCCTGCAGACCTTGTGAAGTTACTGGAATGTAGGTTCTGCTTTTAATGTATATTATGTTGTATGCATCTATGATGTGCTTGTACAGTTTTTAAAGATGTTTTGGAGGTTTCAGGAATGTAATAGTTTTATCAGGGACTTCTTCTCTGAAAAGTTAGTGGGTAAGCAATGTGGAATATCACATACTAAATGAAGTATCTATTTACTTTATTATTGTTTACCTTTTTAAAAAAGCTAGGACCCTAGCACTAGTGATTTTTTTCAAATTAGATTTGTTGTTAGTGCAGACATAAGTTCCTGCTGTTTTTTGGATACTACTACCTTACCCAAAATGCTGTTAACTACGAAAGTGCCTCTAGAACATACACTATATGCTTTAGATCAGGAGAAGGAGTAAAAGTCCTAATTAGCAGAGTGTCCAGCTGATTATTCAGTCAGATAATGGATTGCTCTGTCTGACAAGTTAAAGGATTATTTTTGAAATAATATGAGCATAAAACTTTGATTTTTTTGGTAAAATTATTCTTTTTATATATTTCTTAAGAAAATGGCTTGTACCTAGAGTAAGCAGTCTTGCCACATGTGGAGAATAATGAGATAGAACTGACCCTAAACTCCAGGAGTATGCTCTTTAATACGTGAAGTTATCTGAAAAAGTTGTAATGCTTGCATCATCTTTAAAAGCTATTTTGAAGGGACAAACTTGGCAGCAGATGGAACTTATCAAGTTCTTAGTCAAATTTAGAGTTGTCTTTTGTACTCTGCTAATGCCATTTTGTTAATCTGTAATACTTACACAAGCTGTTCTTAATTTTCTCTTATTGTTGGTGTTGCAGAAATAGTGTAACAGTGTACAATGCTATTAAGGTTAAATCAGTGAGTGTTTTTTTCTTATTTTTTTGACAATGAAAAGTACTTCTCATTTTAGTGTTTTTTTTTTTTTAACTCATTAAAAAACTTTTCTTCCTTTCTAGTTGACACAGCAGTACTTGAACTAATACAGCTGGTTCCTCCAGGTATTGTATCAATCTCTTCATAAATTATGCAGTTTAATAGGTGAATTTCCGTGAGGACGTTGCCCATTATAGCACAATCACTTTTTCCAACACACAAACAACATAGAAAGCTCTTCAACAAATAGTCATCTGAATATAAAATGTTAATAGATCAAGAGGATCTCATTCGTGAAGGGGAGTGGTAACTGAATATTGAAATGTACCATACTCAAGCTTAGGAAAGTGATATTTTAAAAATGGAAAATAAACTGAAATCACCCAACACATCACGTATTAACTGCATCACAATTCACTTGCGAAGTGGCTGTCTGTGAAATTTCAGAGTGCATAATCTTGTTCTCAGAATGACACTTTTTTTTTTCCCCTTCCATCTTAATGGTGACCACTGGGAAAACTCTTATCCTCACTATAAGTATTACAAGTCTCTTAGGATATGTGATGATAATAAATAGTGATTTGTCGTACTTCTGTTATTGGTTTGTGTGATTATAAAAATCTATTTTAATGAAATTCAAGTATTCCCATGAATAATGTAAGTCTGCATTTTATTGGAAATAAAGTCAAATTTGAAAGAGGACTCATTTGGAACCTGGTATTAAAAACACTCTGTTACTTGTCCTCGGTAGTTTCAAAGAAACAATTGTTTTTCGCAGGTGATTCATGAGTCTTTATTCAAGCAAATGTACTGAATGTGGATTTTTGTGGGAGGGTAAAAGATCTTGTGTAAGTAATTTAATTTCAGGGGTCAGAGGTAGATGTTATACACCCCAACGGAAGCTGGCAGAATGACTGTAATAGCACAAC
Organism: Nettapus auritus; assembly: GCA_011076525.1. Lineage (NCBI taxonomy): Eukaryota > Metazoa > Chordata > Aves > Anseriformes > Anatidae > Nettapus > Nettapus auritus. The sequence goes on along the minus strand of CM021772.1, from coordinate 23,765,895 downwards.
CTAAACTTCTTTATAATATGCAGTCATGGTTTTTCCTTATATATAATTTTAAAGAAGAAAGTAGCAAACTTACTGAGAGAATCTTGAGGTACTGCTTTTGATGTTGCTTGCATTTCCTTCTGACAACAATGCCAGTTTTCAATTTAAAAAGCATCAATGTTCTGTAACATGTAAAAAGTTCTTCAGAAGGGATTGGCTACCATTAATAAAACTACTAGTTTTTTTCTGTGGCATGGAAAGTAAAGAAGGAAGAAAACCATTGAAGTATTTATTGCCTTGAGAAAACATCTGTGTTTCTTAAAGAAGATCGCCTTAACAGCTCTATATTTCTTTAAATAACAGCAAAACATAATTTCAGGCTAAGTTTCTGCACATTTCTGCTCCTGATTTAACTAGATGAGGTTATTTCCTGGAGTTATTTCCTAGCCTTGCTGTTAATTTGTAAAGAACAAAATTTATCTTAGTTTGAGTATGTCTTGTGTGTGATGTCTGTGTATTATAGCATTTTCTGTTTTCCAATTAAAGTATATATCTTCTTTTTAGTAGGAGAAATTCTAGCTACTTATGAAGAAAATACAAGAGATTTCCTGTTCCCTGACCCTAAGCTTACCCGTTGGCACCATGGTTTAGATCGTGAGATTTTAATGAAGAGGTCCTCTACTTTTGCAGTGAGTGAATATCTATGGATTGTATTTATGGTACAGTATGTTTCACAGGAGAAACCCATTGAACTTCTTCAAATGAAAAGTGATTTCTTCTGACACATTTTGCCAGTTCAGGTGTTGAATGTACAAATCCACAGTTGCACTTCAGTGAAGGTATATACATTTTTTTTTGAAATGCTTCAAAAAGAGTTTAATGTGGAAAAGTTAGTTTCCAGTTGGTTTGCAGTGTGGCACCGTGACATGTCTCTATTTCTATTTAATCCCCGGTGCAGTTGGTAGTTGAAGGGATGCAAGAGGAAGAGAGGGAGACCTTGTGTCAACTTCATGGTTCTCGATGGATAAACCGTGTAACCCTCATTTCTTTTTAGCATTTTATTTCAGACCATTTTTTGTACTGTTTAGGAAAATACCAGCCTCTACAAATTTATATAGTGCTATGCTGTCTGATCTGTGAGCCTCCCCCGGGTCCAAAATCACCACTAAAATAGTGACTGAAATTTAGCTTAGCGTTGTATGGTTGTTGTTCAGTTCCAGAGCCTGTTCCTCAAGGTTTATCCATAACTGTTTAATCTACAGTTTTACAAAAGATAAATGACAAATAATTGGCAGAATGTGTGCAATGAATTAATATTAATTTTTTGGAGGTATTAGGCTCAAGTACATATTAAATGAAATACCCTTTCCAAGAGTTTAAGACTGTTGAACATTAGGTATCAGTAGAATACCTCAGGAAGGCACATCAAGAACGATGGAGGTGATGTAGGAGATGTTTTGGAATTTGTTTTGTATGTCTTATTTGGTTAAGTTGTACTAGTGTAGTGGCAGGACATTTGTATTGGGACTCAGTTGCCTTGTCTGTTGTGATTGGATTAAAAACACGTTGTGGGGGTGGGAGGAAGGCTGATTAAAGGTCATTGGTATCGTTTAACTGGTATAATCTTTCCCCTGCAACGGCAACCTGGAAATTGCCCTGTCACTTGCAATTAGAAGTGCTAATTTGGTGTCTAATGCTCTGCTGCATTTGAATGAATTAAGGCTTGAATTAAGGCTGTGATTTTATGGTACAAAATGTGTGGTTCTACAGCAAGCTTAAGATGTCACTGCAAAAAAAAGCCATTTTCTTAAGTCAGTGACTTATGAATGTTATTGGTGGCTTAAGGGAGAAGGTGAGACCACAACAGCCACCATTTAGATGGGTTTTAAGTTGCCACAGCTCAGAACCCAGCCGTCAGTACTTCATCCTTGTATCCTGCTGTTTATTCTTTCTTTTCCATTATTTCATCATTCTTCTCTGGGTGCAACCACACTGTTCACCAGTTCAGGGAAGTAAGTGTTAAAAAATATTTATGTAGTAAAGCCACACAAAAAGGATAGCCTTAAATACAAGCTGTTTCCAATACAGTTCTCTATATGGCCACACAAACAGTTGTTCTAGTATTGTGAGTGAGGAGAAATACCTTAAGTTTTTGGTGTTGCAGCTTTACTCTCTTAAACGGAAAGCCTGTTCTGCAGAGCTGCTGCAATGATCATACAGTAAATGTGAATGAACTTTAAGTAAGTCTTTACTGGAGACATGCTAGAATTGTCTGTTATGTTTTCACTGTTTTTAAAATGTCCTTTTGCTATACACAGGTCTTAGAAAAGAACGTTGAAATTTGTTATGTTAGTTACATAAGTGCTTTACACAATTCCTCTGTTTTTGAATGGCATCTGATTTTAGTGGCACATCCAAGATATCCGTTCCTGTTTTGTTTTCACATTACTTCCAGAATGGTTTCTTCTTGGTTTTGAGAAAGAAAACAGATAATTTGGTAGTTAAAAAAAAAAAAAAAAGGTGGAATTGCCAAAATGACTTTATTTTTTTTTTGAAAATTCAGAATAATGAATCTCTAGAAGCATACTAACTAGAGTAGTGTTTTTGTTTTTATGTTTTTCTTTCCGTTGGATTAAGTTTTTTAATAAAAAAAATATGTATTTTCTAATAAAAAGATTTCATCCTTTATCATCTGCAAGAAGATATGGTAAGAATCATTTGGATGTGCAGTGGAATGATAACACTAGTAGCTTTCAGATGCTGACTGATGGAAAGACAGAAATGTCCTTCCATGTCCTCAGGAGTAGTGTAAATGAAATCCATCTCTGCCCTAAAATGAGGACTGCAGAAGCATCAGTTACTCTGAAGAAAATCAGAACAGTTTAAGAAAGGATTCTCACATACTGACCCCATTTTCAGGAATAATAAAGAAGCTGTGTTTGGAAGTGGAGGGAGGCTCTCAAAAACTACCTGTGGCTCCTCTCCATTGGTTGCCAAATGGGATAGCAGTGAGAGAATTTTTACCTCCAGAAGAAGTGCAGTCTCAAATATCTCAGTTTTCTAGTGTTCCTGAAGCTTTATTGGCAAGTATCTCCTGTCAGCACCGTAGCACTAAATGTAAATACTAAACAAAAGGCAAAATGTTAAACAAGATCCTGAGAACCAAAATCACTCATGTTATCTCTATGCTAGTCAAGTTGTATTCTTCCTACATTAAAAACTTATTTATGGCTAGCTGAGATGTTGAGTATTTTTGACTGACAACTGTGCTACAGAGGCACTTTGCTTCCCAATAAATTTGTCTTTTATTAAAAAAAAAAAAAGTAGCAACAGCAAGGTTACGGTTGTAGAGTTCAGATAGGCAGTGACAAGCAGTGTCTGATTAACACTGCTAATCTGCCAGTTGGAAGGAATCCCAAGTTGAGAGGATCAGAACTCCTCCAGAAATCTGGCACTTGGCTGATAACGTCTCTGGCTAAATGTCTTATGAGGCTTACAAACACAATACGCGTCCAAAACATGCCTCGAGTTATCTCTCCTGGTCCAGTGCTGCCCAGCTGAGGCTTTTGCTGGCTCTTCTGTATTTCTCTGCAACCCCTGCCTTTCAGAATATGTTTCTGCCTCAACTGGTGGTGACTTCTTAAAGATGTTCTTATCTCTATTCCCCACCTTCATGCAGTATTTGCTATGTTACTTAAAACATTTTCCTTTCAGTTCCACTATCTTTCATTAGCATACCAATATAAGACCTTTTGTTATGTACATATGTACTTTTTAAGCTACAGACTTGTCTTCATGCTCATTACAGTTAAAAGCACTTAAGTTTGCTTTGCAACTTGGTTCTCCTAAATATAAACTGCTTTTACAGTTTTCCTATGATCAAGTTAATAGTATATCCATGTCGCATCTGTTTAGTGACTGGTAAGTCTGCTCAGGGCTGCAAGCACCACTAAGCCAGTGGCAGAGGAACACCTGCCCAAAACTTTCTAGCTGGACTTTCATTTACAGGCGTGTTTAGGGCTATGGAACAGCCTTTGTGTATACTGAATATCTTTCAGCAATTCCCAGCTTGGGAATTGTAGAAAACCTTCTGTTTTTTGTTAGCTACGTTAGCTAGTTAGCATAAGTTACCTATCCATGCCTGTGTGTGAGAGTGCCGTTCTGTATTTCTTCTTCACAAACCATTTCTTTGAAGAAACAGTGGTTTTAGGTGATGTTTAATTAGAAGCATGTAACAATTCTCTATTCATTCTCATTCTCTGTAAGAGAAAAGCAGTAGGTGCTCTGTGTTGCTTTTTATAGAAGACTTACTAATTCTGATGTGTCCTTTTTTAAACTGTTGATAGCACTTGACAATTCATTAGTAATAAAATGAGTTGATTAAAGACGATCAGCTTTAAAATCTCTTTTAAATGCCATAACTTGACTTGATTGAAACCTGGACTCTACTAATTGATGTGACTGAGCTTTTATGGCATTTTTGTCATTTTATTTCCATAATCTAACCTGAGATCATATTCTCTTATGGGAAATCAGTGTGTGTTTGTGTGTTTAGACAGGTGATAGGGAATAGTTTGGTTCAGCAGTAGCCTTCACACATGAAGTTCCTGCTACTTCTCAAGTGTGGGATAGGGTCACTAAAGGACTGTCCCCTTTCTTTGTTTCTCAGTAACTTTGTGAGTTCAAGATGAAAAAATGCCCCTGTACGCAGGTGGCTGGGGACGTGCAGCAAGCTCTCCTTGTGTTGAACGAAGAGCAGGGTGGGAAGTTCTAGGGAGACTTAAAATCTCCTTTGTTTCTACAGAGCTGTGCAAGATGATTCTTGCTTGTTTCTAGAATGCATGGCCTTTATTTCTTGTGTGCGCTTTTCTGAGTTTCTGCTTTGGGACATAACACTTGTTTGTCAAAATCTCTGCTATTTTTGCCTAGTAAATTTTGTATACATTGGCCAATTATAGGAAAATTAAGCAGGAAGCAGGGCTCTCAAAGGTATTACGTACCTAGATATGGCTGCAGTAAAAGAAGATGAGTTGAACAGAATATTAGCTGTAGAAAAGGCTCAGGGACCTGCTGGCCCTTTAGTACGTGTGCTGGTTGACCAGGAAGTTGGATCCCACAGAATCTAAACTGTTCAAACTGGGGCTATCTTTTGCCAGCCATGAGCTTAAGAAGGGGTTAGTAAGAAGTAGAACATGGGAGAAAATCCAGAGAAATTAGACTTTGCTCTGAAGGTTGCAGAATAAAAGGGACTCTTTTGAATAAAAGGGACTCTCTTGTGCTGTTACAAATGAATAATTATTTGCAATGTAACTGACTAATTTTCAAAATATTTTTACAAAAAAAAAAAATTCTCACAATTGAGACTACTTATAAATAAGTTTCCAAAGTTAGCAATAATGAAACTTCTAGAGCATGACTGGAATTTTTATTGATGCTATATAGCATGGCATGAAAAATCTTTAAAAGTGCTTTTGACAAAGAAATGTATTGAAATAAAAGTCAGACCTTAATTTTTGTACGAAAGCAATATAATCATCTGTAATTGAATTGTCAGAAATGCAAATGTTAGCATCTTGACATTTACCATTGCTGTTCTGTCTTTTCTAATTATCTTTATTAAAGGCTGAAATTAACAAAGGAAATGGCTGAAAATTAGGAATGGTTTGTTACATTAGGTGACATTTACTACTTTGATACCCTTTATCTTGAGTTGGAGCTTGATGTTCAATTATTGTCTCTCTTCTAGGGAATTGCACCAAAATTGAGATTTTCTACGAGCTCCCTTATTACAGAAAGTCTGTTAAGCTCAGGAAGGAGTCGCATACAGGTTAGCATAATTTAATTGTTTGCAATTTAATTTCTAGATTTAATATTGATAGCCTTAGTTCCAATTTTTGCATGTGCTGTTCACTTCGAACTTTTCTCATTCTTTTATTGTGGTTAAAGCAGTTGTCATGGGTGCTTGACAACTTGATTAAATTTTTAATCAAGTATGAGTAAAGAGTGGGTTTGGTGCATGACAGTAAATGTTGAGAGTTCCCTGAATCTGAAACAATTATCAGCTGCTATGTTCTGTGATCAGCTGAAGTGTCAATCCCTGGTGCATTTGTAGGTAGGAAGATGCCTCCTTACCATTTCTTACTGACACTTAAAATTAAGATGGGACAATGAAAGCTAGGTGAAGTCAGAGAAGGTACATTATCAAAAACAAACCAATTAATGTAATTGTTTTTCATAACAATATCAGTAACAGCAATGGAAATGAAGATTTCTATTGAAAAGGCTTCACCAATATTAATGTGGAAATACTTCTGCAATGAGCGAAGTTAAAGACAAAGTAGATGAAGAGACTGGGGAAAAGAAAACACTGTGTTTGTTCATTTGGTAGCACTCTTCTCTGGTCTCACTGGTTTGTGTTTTTGTTGGATTTCCTTGGACAGGCTGTCACACAAAGTCACTGTCACTAGATTATTGAGAAATCGTGCAGCATCATCAAAGTGGAATGGTTGTTAGGAAGGTATGTGTGCAAAAAGTACTAGGTGACTTTGACTTTTTTTGGCATTTCTAATTACTAAGAAATTTCTTCCAATTTTATCAAAATAAATATATTGAGACACTTAAAGTATTAAGAAAATCAGTGAAAATTGGCACTGACAGAAAACTAACCTTGTTGAAGGTAAAGGACAGCTTGATTTAAAACTAAAAAGTGTCCTTAAAAGTATTTAGTGTTACAAGGGGCGCATCAAATTTGCATGTGTTGCAGTGAGGGTCTAGAGAATAATCCAGAAAAAGCACAGTCAACTTCTTTTGAAATTAATCTCGGAGAATTAGGTCCATTTTTTTGTTGGGCTGGTTTCATACTCTGGCTCACTATTAGCTGCAGAAGTGCTGGTACAGGCACGAGAAAGACAACAGAGTGAAACTGCCAGTGTGATGCCAGATTCAAACTATGTTGATACAAAACAAACATAACTTCTCATCAAATTATGAAGATGAAGGAAAGACACAAAAGCAACATTTGGACATGGACATTTTGCTCCTGGGTTATTCTGAACTGAGGCAGCAACATTCAGATTTAAGAGTAGTGTCAATTTCTTCAAGCTTGAAAAGGAATTTCTAACCAAAAACAAAACAAAAACTCTTGCTGTTCTCTTATTTTTGAACTTTTATAATGTGGGATTTGGGGCAAAATTTCACCAAAAAGCCTAATTATCCATATTGTGGTATGTTAAAATATGCTACTATGAAGTAGTCTACTAAGAGTTGCATAGTCTAGAGTTCCTTGACCTATAAAGCTTCTAGAATAATTGAAAGTTCATTTAATGCCAAGAATTACAAAGCAATTGTGATGTATTTCAAGCAAAACGTCAATATTTGATTGAGTTTCCCAGAATTTGTTCTTCAGCTTTTCCTTATTCTGCTGTATGAGTATTTTAAAAGCAGTAGCACCTCAGAGATGAACTTTTAAGGCAATATTTGATGATGGTGTGATTTTATAAATCTTGTTTGTTTTTTTTTTTAATGCATATTTTGGATGTAAACTGCCAGCTGGACAAATAAATAGCTGTTTTGCCACCCCTTTTGCGAAAGTATTCACATCATTTAAGACAATCTTTCAAAGATGGTCTTTAAAGGTTTTTGTTTGTTTTACTAAACACATCTTCTTGATTTATAACTCTTTAAAGAACTAATAAATTCACTGTGATCAATGAAAATATAAATTTCAGAGTGTAATTACACTTAGGGATTTTTACACGTCTCTAAATGAATATAATTTAAGCTATGAAGTGGTGGTATTTTAATGTATATATTTTAAAGGACAAGAATTTTAAAAGATGTAAAAAATTTAAACAGATGAAAAAATGCTTCAAAACTGCATGTTCAGTGCATGTAAAGTTTGTGTTAAATGAACTTGCTACCAAGTTCAATTTGATTTTTTTTTTTTACAGTCTCTATATACTAACCCCGTGAGCAAGTTAATTGAGTAAGTGTTAGACACTTAAACATCACTACACGTTGGACGTTAAGGTGGTTTTAACCTTTTTTTGATTTCAGACAAAATGGTAAATACACTGTTGCTTTTTATATTGCTGTTTGATTATAGTTTTCTGAGAGAACTTCAGCTGACATAGCATCTATTTCTGTTAAAATTATTAGTTCCCTGTTTCTGTTATTGTCAGAGGTCTTTGTTCTGCATGCTGTCAAACCAGGTAATTTCTCTTTTTCCCTTTAGGATGATTTGAATTGGGTACATCACTCAACCCCAAATGGAAAATTGCAAACAAAGTTACCAAAGAAAATCACACTTTCACCTGAGAAAAGCAGGCACAGCATAGTGACAAAGAACTACGAGCAGCCTACAATAGCTTCTAAGTCACGTTCTCCATCTCCGTACACAAAAAGACGAATGTGTGAGCTATCAGAAGAAGCTAGGCAACGACTGGCCCATTTAAACCTTGGTCCTTACGAATTCAGAAGAGAAACTGATAAACCTCCATTTGTAGTTAGACGGGTTTGTATTCTCTACAAAGTGCTTCTAGCTTAAGCTGTGATCAAATATTGTTCTTTCACTAAATACTGCTCCAAAAATTCATTCATCTCTTAGTTTAGATGAATAGTTTTTCCTCTCTTTACCAGTCTGTCATATGGTGATTTAAATATAAAATTAACTAAAATAAAATTTCTTTTATCTGTGTTAGTAACAGACAAAGATCAAATTCTTTCATGAATATCTTGGTTAAATTCTCTGAGGCCCCATTTCTTTTCTTCCAGCGCACTAGACAGGATAATAGCTGTATAAATTCAACTTGGAAGTAATTGATATTAGTATTAAAAATTCCTGAATAAGATTTTAAAGAAAGAGTGTCTAGTCACATTATGAACATTTACATTGCCTCTCTTTCAACTTTGTTGGCATCCTGTGATCTTTGAAATACTTCCTTTGCTCAAAGCTACATCTCTAGTACTTTACTTACAGTTGATAACCACCTGCATTTAGCACCTGCATGAGAAATTTTTACTAAATGTACATGGAAAAATCATTCTGAAATGAAGTAGTTATTTAAAGAAACCGTGTTAAAGTACTTTACTACTAGGGGTCCAGATTGCTCAGCCTCTTGGATGATTGTATTCTCCTGTAAATTGGCTTTTATCTTATTTTTTTGTTGCAATTACAACAATCCTCTATTTTTAGAATACCACCTAGAATGTGTAGGGGTAGAGACAGAGTTGTTCTGACTCTGTGCTGTGACATTATGATTTGTCTACAATTTTGGACACTTGTCACGGCCATTGAGTATTTAATTCAATTTGGTCCTCACATTATTTCATTTTTTCTAGTTTAATGTACAGATAGTAACAGCTTGTCAAATTCTAGAATTCTTCCCTGAGTTTTCTTCTACTTGTAGGTACCTCTTAGAAATTCAGATTAACCTTAATAAGCCATTAATTATTCATCAACCTACCATTTCTCTCTCTCTCTCAGATATTTTTCTTTTAACTCCTGTTAATCAATTCTTCTGGTTTTTGATCTATAGGTGAAGTTCACAGTTTAATTACAGCACCTGTAAACACTGATTATTGATTTTTGGTTGCTCTGTTACGTTTGTACAAAAAGGAAAAATCTTGTCTCGTAATGTACCATATCCTGACTGTCATGGCCTTTCTAGATTGAGAATGGTACTTTTAGGGCATCTTTACTGCTCAGATCTCTTTTGGCTTGGAGATTTTGCATTGCATGAGGATTAAAATTAAATTATGTTAAAGTGTAACTTTTTTAATTAGGAAGAGTAGCACTTTGAGATATGAACTGTTTGGAATAAATATGTGATACCAAGTATTATTTAAAAACATAGACATTATAGATGAAGGAAAAACTATCTGTACTTTTTTCCTTTTGAACAACATGACATTCAGAGTGTTCTGGGCCTTTCTAGCATTCTTTTTGTTTATGTGCAATAATGCTTATCATAACATGAACAAAATGTTATGAAAATATTTTAAAATAGTATTTGATTAAGAATAAATGGCTTCAGAAAGGACTACATGTGGTCTTTTGAACATAAATTATACAAAATATGTATATAGATCGAAACATCTGATACTGTGCATTTTTAACAGTAGTTTTGCTCCAGGTAGAACAACCAAGTCCTGGTATTGAACTTCCTGCCTGGTATACCCTGAGAGAAAGCACAATGGGAGCCTGGTCCAAGGTAACACATGGTCAGTATTTAGTACTATATCTCTAATTAAAGCTTTTACTTTCTCCAGTAGATTAGTAGGGTGTTGTTTTTTTTGTTTGTTTGTTTGTTTTCAGTCTTTGACAGTTTGTAATGGAGAAAAAAACTGTTCCTTCTTCCTAGGAATAGTAAGAATAGTGAATAATCCTACTGCTGCAAAAGCAGGTTTTGCATATTTCTTTACCTTGTGAAACTTGGAACATAGTTCTACGTGATAAACCAGGAGCAGAAAATACCAAAGTCCAGGCAAATGCTCTGTTCCACTTCACCTGTTTTGATTAGTTGCACAAAGAGGAGCAAATCTGCACCTCAGTCAGTGGGTGTGTTGGTCAGGCTTGGAGTATTGATTGTTTAGAAGTTCATGGGCTATGTTACTCCAAAAAATGAATAATGTTTCTATTGGCAATATTTGTGAGTAGTGGATTAGTGACATGCAATTATTAATGAGCATCCAGGATACACTTGTCTATAGGCTTCAACACTCATTGATAGCAGTAACTGAGGGTTTTATAAAGGGTACAGGACAAGAAAATTAAGGCAGTATGCTAACGTTTGATTTTATTGCACATGTCTGGCAATATGGAGATTTTAATGAGTCTCATCAGTATTTGTTTGCTTTGTCTCATTTTTATTGTGCCTCCTCAATAATTATAAATAGTTGTATAGCAAATCATTTTGAACTTATTTTACATTTGTTCTTTTCAGTAGCACTGGGTGCAGGATTTTAAAGGCTTCACATTCCCGTAGGGGGTTATATCTATCAATCTGTAGCAGCTAGATAATGTAACGGACCTATAATCATCTGGTACCATTATGTACTTACAAAATTAGTTGGTGGTCTTTGGCTACTGGTTAGGAGAATGAAGTCTGTCTCACTGCTAGTATCTGGATGGTTGAATGATCACCTTCTGGGATACTTCTTTCTCCAGATCCTTCTCTTCTCGGCAGCTACAAACCCAAGAGAGCCAAAGTGAGTACTCTGAGATGCTATTGTTTACAAACTGTTTTTCTGGGGAAGCCCTGAGTGAGAAGGATTGTCCTAGGCATAGGTATTTTAGAAACTTTATCTAATGTGCTATAGAACACAAGACACAGGACATCTAAAATCTGATATAACTCAGTTTAGTTCTGCTGATAGAGTATTTAAAAATACAAATGTGAAACTTCATGCTCTGTAAGATATCCATGCCTATAGGCACCAGACTTACTTTTCCTTGCTATTAAGGCTTATCACAAGACTATAGAAGAGACTTTAAAGGCAGCTTACAGTTCCCTTCATGGTTATTTGAAGAGGAAAATTTTTTAGAATAGTATGTAAAAGTAGCATTAATACAAATAGCAAGCCACTGTTCTGTCATTTCACGTTTGCTTTTTAAGATACTAGCTGCTTTGTGTATTAAGTGGATCTGAAGATAATTTCAGAGTACCTTTTGTCTTTGCTGTAAAATAAGGTAACCTATGGAGACTTTTCAGGTTAAGAGGAGCTACGAAAAGATTACCTAGTATAGTGAAGAGTGAGTAGAAGACTAATAGGTAGGCCTGAGTTTTCCCTGGAGGAAGAAGCAGTCATGAGAAAAATAATATTTCTAAGAACAAGGGGTTACAGACTGAGGAGAGGTCTGAGGTTTGTGTGGTTTTAAACTCCCAGACATTGCTGACTCTGGTCCTGGGAGAGGTGAGCCTTCAAACTGTGCAGTCAGAAAAAGGTGATAAAAGGCCTGTTACACTGGACTTTGCCATAATACGTGTGTGAAATGGGGATCCATGCTATTCCCCAGCAGGTAGATATTCCTGCATATATGGGAAGTGTGTTACACTTTGGTTTTAAAAACAAAATTGTACGTCTTGATACTCATAATAAATTTTAGCAAGGTTTGTTTTTTTTATTTTTTTCCTTGTTGTTTTAATAGGCAAAATCTACTCATGGAAAAGACTGTGACAGCTCGTCTGATGTTTGTATTGAGGATGTGATCTCAGGTCCACCTAACGGACAGTCCCATTCTGCTGGTTCATTAGTGCATTCAGCACCTTCAACATTTCAGAAGCATTCTCCAAGTTCGGTGCTAAATCGATCTTCTCTAAGGGAAAGGTAATGACTTGTTTTTGTTTGTGAAATTCTGGAATCATTTAGAAGAGCAGATGATAACAGTACTTGCATGACTATAGGTTTTATGTTTGGAGGATACAGGCTGAAGAGACAGGAAATCTTTCCCCATCAACTATCTTGTTTGACTTTTCCTCAAGAGCTGTGCTTGCCATCACTTCTCTACTTAATGAATAAAATATGAATAATATGGCAATGAAAAGGATCTTTGACGTCTCTGTTGCTAACCTTCTCTGAAACAATGAAGCCCCATGTTTCTTGCCCCCTATGTCCATCTAAAACAGAACATTTAAATAATTAAATTATTGTTTAAGGGAGGATTAGACTATTGTGAATATAAATATAAATGCATGTTAAGCAGGATGTTTTGGAGGTATTTGGAAACCTTTTTCCCTTCTGTCTTGCTTACCCTACTGTTTGTAAGTATATATTTGTGGCTGTTCTGTAGTCAGATGTGTGACCAGTTTTAGTAACATGCTTGGACTAGCTTTAATCTAGTCAGTGTATTATTTTCTAATCTTGCTGTTTTATTGACATCCTAATATTTTTGTTCTGTTTTCTTTTAAGCTGAACTGCGGGCCTCTGTAGCAATTCCATGTATATTAATTTCTGTATATTTATTTTCCCCTTTATAGTCCTCCACTGACAGCTTCTAATATCCCATAGTTTGCTGGATTCCAATCCCAAGGTTAATATTTTGGGCAAGTATAGCTGTTCCAGCCTCTGATGAGGGTGGGACAGAAGAAATGTGAACAAGCAACAGCTTTATCATGTTTAAGTCCTCTAATCCTTCAAGGAGAGTAGTCCCTACTTCCCACTGAGTAGAATGTGACCTTGGTGCATGATGTTCTACTGTACATTCAGCTTAATAAGTTACTGGGTGGCTTTCTGGTAGCAGTAAAGTTGTATACAAAGCTGGGCCTGAATAACGAAGTACATAACATAACTTGAAGAAACTGAGGGTCAAACTGATGTGCTGTCCTAAATTCTGAAGTGTTTCTCTGAGGAGAAACTACTTGGAGATGTACTTTGGCAGCTAGTTCACACTTGTTCCAGGCTCTTTCCTCCTTGTTGCTATTGGTACCTCACTTAGTGAATGCTCAAAGTGTGCATTTTGTAGCCTACACACATCGAGGTGCTTGAGCGAGTCCAGAGAAGAGCGACGAAGCTGGTGAGGGGCCTGAAGAACAAGCCCTACGAGGAGCGGCTGAGGGAGCTGGGATTGTTCAGCCTGGAGAAAAGGAGGCTCAGGGGTGACCTTATCGCTCTCTACAGGTACCTCAAAGGAGGCTGTAGCGAGGTGGGGGTTGGTCTGTTCTCCCACATGCCTGGTGACAGGACGAGGGGGAATGGGCTTAAGTTGCGCCAGGGTAGTTTTAGGTTGGATCTTAGGAAGAACTTCTTTACCGAAAGGGTTGTTAGACATTGGAACGCGCTGCCCAGGGAAGTGGTGGAGTCGTCATCCCTGGAGGTCTTTAAAAGACGTTTAGATGTAGAGCTTAGGGATATGGTTTAGTGGGGACTGTTAGTGTTAGGTCAGAGGTTGGACTCGATGATCTTGAGGTCTCTTCCAACCTAGAAATTCTGTGATTCTGTGATTCTGTAATGCTTTTTTTTTTTTCCAAAATGGAAAAATTATCTGTTCTCTCTTTAAAAAGAAAAATGACAGATGGCAGGGGGCATTGAATTTTTAATACTCATAAAGATTAAGTTGGTGTTTTAGCATCTTCTCCTTGAAAATTGGCTTGTTTGTTGTTCTGTGTAATAGTGTTTCTAGTGAACTGTTATGCAGAGATTAGGATGTGTCTGGGATTTTGAGGAGGGTTTTTCTTCTGTCGTGTTGTCTACCTCCCCTCTGTCATTGTGCATTAGTTGTCCATGTCTGGGAAAGAGATTGTAATGGTGATTTTTTTTCTTTAATGTGGTATGAATCCTTTTTTTTTTTTTTTATTTAAATGGACTATATTTAAAGCTGACAGAGTCCTTTTGTATTGATAGCAAGAAAGTATTGTGTGCCGTGAGCTGCTGTTACATGCATAGTAACTTAGTCATCTGCCAAATAATCTTTAAAATGTCTGAACATTCTTGCTTTTTCTCATTACCAGCCCCTCTCCAGAAGAGATTTGTGATCTTGTGAAGTTGTTTTTTCTTATTATTAGAACAAATGCTCTCAGCTCTTCAAGGATGTAACATCTTTTTATGTGAGCATTTACTTTTGTCATCAAAAAAAATTCAAAATAAGGAAGTAAAGGGCATAGTCTAAAAAATTTGATCTTTGTGTCCACGCTGCTGAGATAACGATGGATTTAGTTGACTGTATACAGAGACTTGTAGCTGGAATGACAAGTAAGGATCAGAGGTCAGTGTTTGGAAATGCATGCTAATATTGCTGTTCAGATCATAGAAATACAGAGAAAATCAGTACTGCTGAAACAATAGCAGTGTTAGTGTATTGTGAGAATAGTTTTATCTCACAGTGATTCAGGTTCATTTCCTCAATTTTATTTGGAATTGCAAAGACAAAGAGCTTAGCATATACAAGCTGTTTTTTAATGCTGATCCACCCATAGTATGAAACGACTCTACACCCTGGCCTTTATTTCCTTTTTTTTTCTCCTCCATTTTTAAAAGGAAGTGGTATGAACTGAGTGTCTGCCATCTTGGGAGTGCTTTCCCAGAACACTGCTGAATATTCACTAAGTCATTGCGATACCTTTCAGTGATACAGAAATTAGGATCTTGCATAAGGCCTCATGAACACTTTTGAATCCTTTGTAGCCTCCGTTCCCTTTCTGTGAACCCGCTGGAGAGACCACAAACCAATCCTCTTGCCTCTTCCACTTGATTTGAACCAGAAGTAGAACTATAAACTTCTATTGTTGGACAAGGCAGCAAAGTTTTGAATATTTTTCATATTTTATTTTTACATTTTTCATTATTTATGTCACCTAAGGAAGTAACTTACTGTGTTGAACTGACTATAAACAGAGCAATGAAGCTGTGCAACTAACACTTTCTATTTTGATTCTATCTCCTCTGCAGAGCAATAATGCATGTGTGCTCTTTAGTTCCTGTCCGTGATGTCTGGCCAGCTTCAGTCAATGCAGTTAATGTTGCTTGCCCCCACAGACTGGTTGGTTGTGCATAAATAAGTATCCTATATGCTTTGTGAAAGACCATTAGGGCTGTGTTCTCTCAATGCTGTTGCAGGAAAGGAAAATTCAGCTTCAGTCGTTGTTTTCATAGTGCGTGTATATCCTCATGCACTCCTAGAAGAGATGATGTTTTTCTTTGGGACTTGCAAGCTAAGCCTTGCTTGCAGCACTGAAACCTGCAGCAAAATACAAAGCTGAAGTCATCTTTCTGTAAAGAAAAGATGGAGTGAAGTGGATTCTGTAAGCTAATGACAGAAGTCCTCTTATGGAGCAATCTCTGCTGGCACAAGAGAAGTCCTGTTCACAAGAGACTACACCAATCAGAGCAGTATTTGACCATTTGTGTTATGTTGAGAGGCAAAGCTACTTATGTGTTTGGGATCAATGGGCTCTTTTTCCTACTCTGGACATGGCAGGCTTTTGATTTTAGTTTTCATTATTGATTTGAAGACTAATCGCTTCTAGAGTTAAGTCCATCCCAATGTCTTTTTACTGTTCTCCTGGTTGTACTACTGAAATTTGATCTTACCTCCTATAAAATTTAACAAAAATCTAAGTTCTGTTTGAAGTAAGACAGGTTAACTGTGAATCAGATACCTTTCTGTAATATCCCTGTATTTCCAAGTATTAAGGAAATATCAGCATGAAGTTAGATATTACTAATGAAAGACTAGATTCTACGTAAAGTCCTTGAAAATTCCAGTTATCAGAAGGTTTAACTTCAAAGATCTTGAAATGTCACCGAAGGATCTCGGTTACTAGTGGTGTCACATAGCAAAATCGAGACCACAGGTAGTTCACCTAATATTTTAAAAATTGGAATGCATCCAAAGACAGAGTTAACTTCTGTGAGAATATACATCTAAGTTCTGAGAACTTTCTACTACAAAGTGGAACACACACAAAAAAAAACAGCAGACTTTTCTGAAAAAGGCTTGCACTAGGGAGAAACTGCAACCACGTTTCCTATCTTGTTTTAGCTATTTAAATCTAATTATTTTGAAACTTTTGGAATTTCATTTGGTAATAAGGTGATTATTGAATCTTCTGTGTTTATCATTCCTACCTCTTGAGGAAGTTTACTTATTTTGCCTTCTCTAAGTTGATCTCTGAAAGCAGCACTTGAAGGATCAGTTACCTTGTGGCATATTCTGCAGACTGAGTAGTGCATAAGCCTTGTTTTGTATTTTTGACCAGCTTCTCTACTATTTGTCATCTTCATGGGTTGATTTTGCAGCAGCAGTAGGTAAATTTGAAAGTGATTGCTGTTAAAGCCTTTTTGTGTATAAATGAATAAATTCAGAGAAGACAGCGTAATCTGAAAGATTCCAAAGAGTACAAGAAAGTGCCGACCAGTTCTGACATGCTAAACTATTAGTGCAAGAATGACTTGAACTTTTGTTGGAGAACTACTCAGTTAGATATTGGGCCTTCCTTGAAATCTCAGAAGCTTTCTACCCCTTGGTATTCATGTTGTACATGAAGATGATTTATTCTGCCTTAGTTCTAAGGGCTAGATAAAAAAAATTAGGGGGAGAAAAGGAAGCATTTGTGAATTTTGAAACTCTTTGCTGCAAATGTCTGTGGTGCTTCAAGGCCTGCTGGTAAACAGGGCTTTTGAATATAAGAGAAACTATTTAGAAAGGATCAGATATTTTACCTTTTTTATTTCTTACTGAAGGTGAAGAGTAATTGGGCACAGCCAGACTGTCAGCTACTGCTTCCAAATGTTTAAAATGTTGTTCTTTGATTTGAGGCCTTGGCTGTATGTAACTTTCTGCTTCGTAGTAAGTATCCTGGCATTGTGGAAGCAGCATACTTGCTCCACTTCACATATTGTGAGCATGTAAGGATTTTCATGTTGTTACATTTTCATTACAATTCACAGAACAGTATGTACCAATATAGTTTATGAAGCACTTCTGTGCTAGTATAGTTGCGCTTACACTAAGGTTTGTAGCCTTTAGATATTTTCAGAGAAGGCAGAACAAAAGTGCAACCTCTATCAAGTAGACCAGTAAAACTCATTAAGCGTAGCTCAGCCCTTCTATTGTGCCTCCGTTCCAGGCTACTGTATATTGAGAACCATGTGCATTTTACAGATTACTACTTCACGTCCTTTTAAGTGAAATAAATTTTTCACTTATTGTGCATGCTGTATAAACACCTACTTGGACATAAAATCTGACTTTTTTTCAGTTTCAGAGTTAATTATATTTGAGTTTCCTGAAAATTTCTCATGTTCCATGCCTAAGTTCTTGCAGGTTGTTTTATTTTGTAGTTGTTGGCTTTTTTTGTACTTAGCTTAAGAGTTATTTCTTTCTCTCTCTTCCCCTTGCCCCCAATTACAGTGGCGTCCTCTCCAATTGTGAAGCTGGTCCTACAGTACTTCATTGATTTCTGTCCTCTGGTAGTTTGTCCTTGTATGTGGTTTTGCTCAGCGTGAAGTCTGTGTCTTTGAAGCTGATGAATTCTTCATGGAGGCCACATGCACAGAGTTGTTCACAAGGCTAGGAGGTGTGATGATGGGAGAAGGGGTCACGATAGGCATTGCAAATATTCTGCAGCAGGCTTTTGCATTAATTCTACTGATATGAAATGTATTAGTATCTCCTGCTGAAATGTGATATTAACATTTTCACTATGTGCAAGTGAATGATTGGATTGTCTGACATTTGAAAATTCCTATTTATTACTGCTCTCAAGTATGCAAGCTGCTGTTTAACTAGAGTGTATGGTTGGTTGTATCCTGTTTGTATTTCTAATGGAGTATTTCATCCTAATGGATAAAGTTATATGCAAAAATAGCTTTGATCTTTAGCACAAGATCTAGACTCTGTGCTTGGCTGCTTTTTTTCTATCAAGGTAGATGTTGTCTGCATGACCTTAAAAAAAAAAAAAAAAATCCTTATCTCATAAAGAAAATAAATGCTTTTAGTCACATTACAAGGGAAAATGGTTCTGTTTCCTTGATCGTACTCGACACAACATCTTTGAAATTAATCTTGAGAAGTTCTCTGATTGATCTGGCTTTTTCTAGGTCACTGAGCTATATTTCCAAAGTGTTTATACAATCTATTGGAATCAATAAACAATTTAAACTGATGTAACTGCAGAATGTTTGCAAGTCCCAGGGAAAATTGAAAGTATGACAAAGAATACAGCTATAGAAGTTTATTTCGTTTATCAGGACAAACAGTCATTGAAATGAAATGACTTTCCTTTCAGCATTGCAATACAATACTGACACCTTAATCACATAAATAAATAGCTAGTCATTTTAAAAACACATTATTGGTCATTTTAGGCAAATGGAATCCCTTTATTTATAGTTTAGGAAGCTGTGCTTTAAAGCCTCTTTTATAAAACATTTCCAAGGGGGGAGTTAGTGTATCATAAAAAGGTTTCACTTCAGATTATGGGTGTTGCATTTCAAGGCAGGATTTTATGTTAGTGTGCATTTTGGTAGATGTAAATATTAACGTTATGACTTTAAATGTGACTAAGACTTAATAGTTATTACTAAAATTAGACAATGACAATACTAGCAAAACTAATTAAAAATAAGCTGATACTGTTTTTAATCATCCTTAAGGTTTGGGTTGGTTTTTTTTTTTTTTTTTTGTAAATTAAGTTTGGGATGTGTGTGAGTGGCTAGCATTTCTTATACCACAGCGCACACTAGTGGATTGATAAATAAAATCACCTGGAGAAAGAAATCTAATAGTTCTTGATTTAAGTACTTAAATTTTCTTCTTGCAGACGTGGTCAGATATTTTCTAAATTAATACAATAGCAAGCTTGGGTTTTCGTTTATTCGAAAGTAAATACATGTGTCTCCAAGGATATTTGTAAATTTAAGATTAATATCAATGATCTGAAGTCTTACATAGGAATTTCATAACATTTATTTCCCCACGGCAATCTATTCCAACTTCTCAGCTCCAGCAACCTGAATGTTGGAAGAACAGCAGCTGCTGTATAAATAAGAGGAAAATGCCATATCTTCTAGAGTTATAGAGTCTAGCTTTTATTTGTTACATGGGAAATGACTCCATATTACTGTGCCTAGAATGCAGGTTTTTAAACATGCATTTCAGAATTTCCTTAGTGTAATTGTTTTTAAGGGCCAATAGGACATCTTAAGATGCTTTGTGGAGTTTTTTGATGCCTGCTTGATAAGATTCATTCTAAGTAGTATGTTTTAGCAGGCGTGCAGGGTTGGGTGGTTTTTTTTTCGTTGTTTTTTCAAAAGCTGCCAGTGATACAGCACTTGCCTTGTAATGCTGTACATCAAACTGGGTTTGACTTTGTTAAGGAAATAAATGTTCCTGCCTGCTTAAGTGGTTTAGACCTCTATTTCTTTAAAGACAGCATTTTTCTCTTAACAAAAATTCACAAACCACTTTCCCTTTTTCTAGGAAAAATTATGTGAGATCTTTTAATGCAACAGATTGTTAGATTCTAGTATGCAAAATAATTGAACAATATAGATTTGCCATACATGCTGTTGGGTTTTAAATTAATTGTAAATGTTCAGGATTCTAATATGAATGTTTATCTTTGGATCATTACAGACAAGGATTTTCACAAAGCTGGCTATAACAGCAATGTTAAACGTCTTTAGAAGTATGGAAAATACATCCCCCTATAGATTATATGATTCATTCCTCCAATATTGTGCCATTTATTGGCATCTTTTCTTGGAGAAAAACAGAAGCATTCAGAAATGGATTATTTGATTTAAGGAAACTCATAAATGGGCTGAGAATATTGGGGTTGTTTAGAATAGAGAGAGATTTTGGAAAGGTAAGCAATAATAAATGAGTCTAAGTTAATTATGAACAGGAAAATACAAGAAGCTTATGTGGAAGCAGAGAACTAGTCACTTTCTGGTTGCATTTTTATCCCTCTGATAACAGAAGGAATAATCCAAAAGATTCTGAGGAGCTCCCAGCCCTGTCTGTATTATTCAAGCCAGCCTGGCACTTCCCATTTTCTAGACCCTGTTTCCATTACTTTTCACGTTGCCAAGTAACACATTTTGGACTGAGGCTTTCAGTGTGCATTTGGTTTGTCCTTTTTGGAAGGAACTGTACTGTTTCTTATTTGTATTGAAATTTCTGGAAGTTAGATGAAGGTAAACTAAGCTTGATCTGATCAGGCTGGGATTTTCAGAGAGAGGGAGAGGGTCAGGGAATGTGATAAACTAGAGAGGAAAAAGTCAGAAGGCAGTCCCAGTCCCACAAATCCATCCAGAGCCCTGTGTAGAATCAAAGTTCAGAGTCACGATGTTTCTCTGCTGCAATTAATTTGTGAAGCCAACTATTAAAGACTGTCCCTGTTCCTTGTGCTCATAATCTACCCAGAGTATGGCCACCAGTCTTGCTGCTAGGTGTTTTTCCATTAGATCAAATTACAGAATCTGGGGCTGATCTACAGCTGGCTGCTTGGCTAGTGACCCATATATATCTTAGCATGAGTTTTAATAAAAAAACATATCATAGCTTTTTATTTTCTTCGTGCAAATCAGCTTCTTGGACATTAGGAAACATTGATGCACATTCTTGATTTAGTGCCCTGTTTCTGTTCACTCTGATGAAAAGTTTACTTACTCAGTCTCATGCTCCCTTTTCTTCAGTGAATTCATTTTTGATGTTGATCTCATCTGTGTATGTGTTGGTTGGTTTGTTTTGATAATACATGTTTGAGTGTACTAAAGTCTGGAGATTGGTGTGTAAATTATCCTGTTCTTAAAATCTCGTTTGCCTCCCTTAATAGTCTGAGAATAACTACTGATATGGAGTTTCTGCCAGCTTCTGAACTTGCTGAGAAGAATTAAGGCTTTTTTTTTTTTTTTTTTATAAAACCGGGGGGGGGGGGGAAGTGTTGCAAAGCATAAAAGAATAAAATTTCAGAGTATTTGGGGTTTTAAATCACCAATATCAAGCAAACTACCTGTTTTTTAATGTAAACTTCACAACTTTCCATCATGTGAAATAAAAACTGTGAATTTGCCGTTTTTGAACTCCATAGGCTTTCCTATTCGCACACATTGGGGTTATCTTCCTGTTGATTTATTTCAGTAAAAAGAATTTCATGTGTGTAATACTTCCTTTAAAAAGAGAAAAATGAAGCCTGATCACTGGGAATAGAGTAACTGTATAGCTCTTCTGTTCTGTAGGGACAATACAGACATTACAGAAATATTACTCAAGTTACAAAATCATCAACATTTTCTGTGCTTTGTATCTTATGCTGGAATTGTGGATGCATGTTGTTTATGCAGTGCTTCAAAAAGTTTCTTTACTTGTACCCCAGAGGAGAAAAAAAAAAATCAAATCCAGGCATTGTATATGTTCCAAATGACGGAAGTAATGCATGTTTCATAATTTAAAGAAAAAAAAAAAATAGAGCGAGAAGCAAGTTGGAGCTTTTCAACAAGGAAATATTTCTTCTTTTTCCTCTTCCTCTTGCAGATTTAACTCTGGTTGTCCTCCACCAGCAAATGGAGATGAGATCCATAAAAGAGTGACAAATATTTTAAGGACACACAGTGCTAGACAGCGCCTAGTATTTGTAAGTTTGACTCAAACTAAATCCTTTATTTTCTCCAAGATGGTTGACAATTGCGCTTACAGTCTTGGATCTGTTATGATGTCTTCTGAGGCAAACTTCATTGTAGAAATGTGGAATCAGTACATAAGCCGAACTCTTTCTTGTTGGTTTCAGTAGCCTGCTTACGTGGAGCCTTTAGAGACAGGTGGCCTCCTCATAGGGTACAGAGGACAATTAAATTTTCTTTTTCCATGCTTTCAGTTTAATCAAAAAATATGTTGGAGATCTATTAAAGAACATGAAGGGCTTACCATGTTGTGCAGCTGTACATCAACAGCTGCTTGTGTCCAGCTGTTTGTAGAGCTAATATTATGCTTCAGATGCGTGCTTTTTTTTCCCTCCTAATTATGTGGCTTTCGGTGAAATCTAATGAGGCCATGCCTGGGACCAGAATATTTTGTGCTTGAGTCTGATGGAATTTTGAAGTGTAATTTTAGTCAGATAGCAGTTTTTGCTACTGTGATTTTGAGAAATTCAGTTGTGGTACAGTATCTCCCTGAGCAAAGCATTGTACAAATTGAATGACAGGGTTGTCCATCTGCAGAGAACGTAGGGTCTTAAGTGTGAGAAGGAGGTAAAGGAAAGGTAAGGTAAAAGGATATAAGGATGTGAGTAGGTAAGATTAAGATAAGGAGCTCTGATGAAATTTTTATTTTTTGTCTGACAATCTACCACACCGATGTTATTGATCGGTTCGAAGAAAGATGAGTTACTCAAAGTGGGGAAAGATCTTTTTTGCTTCACTTTCTTCTTTTAGAAAAAGGAGTGTTGACAGAAATCTGCCTTCAAAGCTTGCTGCAGTTTTAAGTCAATGTTGTCCCCATCTGTCCACCTTACCCCTCTGCCAGAGTTTACTACGTCTGTGGGAAGTGTGATGAAGAGTGTGAGAGCCTTGCCCACCCCACCTCAAGGTTCAATGCAGACAAAGTAGGTGTAACACTAATTTGCTGATATTTGAACTGTACTGGCTGGGATGCAATGACTTCAGTGACTACAGTAAACTCTTGGCAGAGTGCTGGGGCAGTAAAAGAAGGTTGTTCGTCTGCTGCTGCGTGATATACTGAAGAACCTTGGCTCTGAATTCCCAATTTATTTAGTTAGCTATTTAAAATCAGGTCTCCTTCCATTGAGTACTGTAAAATACACCAAGTTTGTGTTGGGCTTCCACAGAAGGCCCAAAATCCAGGCTGTGCTGTTACGCAGTGGGTGGATGAGGTAAACGGGTCATCTTGAAAGTGAGGGAGTAGCAAAGGAAGTGCACACAATGGGGTGAGTAGATTTTTTGGCTCCAGTTTGGATCCTCTTCCAAACTTTGAGAGTTTGCAAAGTATCTCACTCTTTTCTATTCCAAAGAACATAATGCTAAACAACCATTCCCAGAAGCATCCATCTGTGTTTTCCAAAACTTAGTTTCCATAGTGCTCTGTAAAAATAGTGTGACTGGAGTTCTGCTGCAGATTCCTTAGGGTGTCCACTGTAGCTTTCCACTGTGACATTCTGACAGTATCATAACACTTCCATTGTTCTTTGCTTTCCAGAACATAATTTGCCTCAGGCAAATTCTGCAGAGTTTTATTTACCACTGTACCCCATTTCCTCTACTTCATGCTTTATAGTCTGTGGCTGTTGAAGGAAGAGAGTTTTCCTGTTTACAAACACACATATTACCTTTGTATTTCACCACAATAAATCGTTAGGTTTTTCCACATCCATGCTCCTGCTGTGCAGCTTGTTCTGCATCTTATTGCCATCTACCACTGTCTTTACTGTCTTTTCTTCATGTTTTGTGTTACCAACATGTTTCATTATTTTAACTTGCTTTTTTCGAATTATTTGTGATGTAGTGTGAAAGATTATTTTGTTTACTATCTTTGCAACTATTAGCTTCTGCTAAAAGCATCACTTAATACCATCTTTTAAGTAGTATCTTTGCCCTCCACAGCAGGTTGAAAGTGGATGGAATTTCTACCATCCTGTCTCAGGTGGGCAACTGGCTTGCTTCAAATGAAGTGTTTCGTTCCATGCTTACCTAAGAGGCCAAATATGGGTTTATTAATAGCTAGATAGTATTTTGAAGGTCAGATTGCTTCTTAGCAACCGTTAAGAATACCACTGAAGGATCCTTAGGTATATTTTTAAAACTTATTTTTAATGTTGGGTAAGCATGTTTTTAGCCCTGTGTATGGAATGGATGTATTTGGACAGATAGAAACACTTTACTTGGTAAGATCCATGACACAGGTAACGGTAGCTCATTACTAAAGTTGTTAATTCATGAGGGTTCTTTTTTGGTTCTTTTTTTCCCTCTCTTCTACAGGAAACAAAGTAAAGCAGTGAGTAATAGGTTTCATAGCATTTAACCCGCATGTTTTGGGGGATTATTGAGGCTTATGCTGTCTGCATGGTTCTTTAGATCTACAATGTCTAGAAATTCTTTCCAGTTTATTACCTGAAAAATATTAGCTGAGTTGTGCTGAACTTAATTAAAAGTGTTCATAAATGACATTTGGCTCATTACACTTTGTCCCTTTCTCCCCCAAGAAATGTAAGCACTTTAATAGTTTTCTAAGTGGAAAGAATGTATTTTTGAAATGAGATCATTGTAATCAGAAACCAAGGTAATGAGAATTTGATTTTCTCGTGTGCTTTTTTTTTTTTTTTTTTTTTTTAGAATGAAAGTAACTCATCAAAAGGAGACTTGACTAAGACAAGAGACTCTTCTCATAAAGCGCACTTATCCATGAGTGAACTGCAGAGCAGGTATGGAGTTTCTCTCTGACCAAGAGAGAACAGTCATACTCACGATATTGCCCTTTAAATTTAGCTAAAAATTTCTCTTCCTATTTTGAGCTATGTGTTATATTGCACTGGGAAAAGGCTTCCGTAGGAGTTAGTCCTAGCAAGCTTTTTCACCTAAAAGCAAAATACAGTTAATTATCATCATACCTTTCATGGTGTTTGCAACTGTGTCAGTATAGTCTTCATAAAATTCTGATTTTAGAACTGGGCTCGGTCATAAAAATGATCTGTGGGCAGTAGTTGTTGGATTTTATAAGCCAGGGTGTAAATGTAACTTTAAAAATATCTATTTGGTGATCTTTCCTTAAAATGATGGGAATGCAAAAATAATTTGAAATTTATTTCATAACGAGGCCTTTTGGTTTTTTTTTCCAAAACACATACTGGAAAAGAGAAGCATCTTTAAAAATAAATTAAAAAAAATAAAAATAAATGCAAATGCATAGAATGGTCTAGTGATTCGGTGTGCCATATTTCAAAAGACATTTTGAAAACCTTGTTTATATGGGTTAATTAACATGTGTGCTCCTCACATAGATATCTCTGTTTTCATTTGAGTATTTTACTTGACACTGATTGTTTTGGTATTTGAGAACTTCTGCAATAGAAGTCATCAGTCCTGATGTTCTCTATGTACATGTACAGCACAGTATTTTGTAGAACAGTTTGTATACTTCTTGGAAGGAAGATATGAAGGAATGCAAAGCATTTAGGGTTGTATGGATTATCTGTTTTTCTTTATATAAGACAGAGTCCTAGAAATGTGGTGCTAAATCAGAGATTGCTTGACATTAAAAAAAATAATTATTAAAGTGATGAAATATTTTGTAACATAGGCTTCCCAAATCACTATTGCACATAGCCAAAAAGAGGGTTAGTTCAGTATGCATAGCATAGTGAACTTCTACTTGAGATTAGTAAGCTCCAAAGAGTTCATCTATTTGTTGGCTTTTTTTTTAATTCCTGTAATTTGTGGTCACTGCTGTTCAAGGGATCTAGTAAATCTTAGATTTTTGCATGAATGTGGAGTTGCTACTGAAGTTGTTAGTGTTTCTGTACCTGTGCTTGCACCTGTATTCTGCTTGTAGCTGTTTTTGCTACCTTATCCTTTGTCCTGACAGATACTACAATTAAATTGTGTAGGAGATGTTTCTGAGAGAGAAAGTGCAAGTTTTTGTTTTGAGGCAGCTTTGGGAGTTTGAGATTGATGCTGAGACTGTAGACTATGAAAAAAGAAGAAACAAATCCTAATACTAGAGAATCAAGAAGTGATGGGGATATAAAATGTGGCACTCAGCTGCCACCGGGAAAGGACCGGTCTTTGGGTTTAGAGGCCAGCAGCACTAATCCCATTCACTGAAGGGTGAGAAATAAAAAGACTTGAGGACAGTCTGATTGCCAAGTGTTTGCCACAGTGCTCATAAACAGGATACAAGGACAGAGAAAGAGTTCATAGAAGGACATGGTACTGTCGACCAAATGTTGGCAGTAAAGCAGATGACTGAAAACCACTGGGAGGTGGTCCGTGTTTTGTGAAATATTTAGTATATGATTCACTCAGAAAAGAACTTCTGGGACTCTTAAAGGAGATGTATGATGGAACAAAAGCATATGACAGGTATTTCAGAGCAGGGAGTTGCGTGCAGAAATCCTGCTGTTAATATGATATGTGAGTGTAATTCCCAGATTGCTTAGCTCAGGTTGTCGGTTGGTTTCCAGTTGAGATAGGAGAGGGACTCTTCTCTAGGTTGGTTGTATCTGTGTCCACACCAGTGCTAAGCATCTCATGTGCAAGGTCTGGCTAATGGGAAATGTGTGCACACATACTTAATCCTTTTTCAGAAACAGAATAAGGAATTTGTAAAAGTTGCTATTGTTCTTTGAGGCTTTCTTTTACTGCAGTCCCAAGTGGTTGGGTTTTGAGTGTCTCTATGTAGATTCTGCTTTTAGAAGAGGAAAATGAAAGTACAAGGCTCAATACAGGAAATAGATTTTAAGAAAAATGGTGTAAAGCTGCTTATTGTATAGTTGCAAGTGCTGCTCCCAGTGCCATGCTTATTTGTCAGACTGAGAGTTCTCAGTCAAAACTGAGGTAATGCAAACTGCCGAAAGGAGGAAGTAAAAGTTCAACTGTTGATGGGTCTCCAGAGTATTGACTTGTCTACATTTAACACAGGCCTATATAACTTTCCTATTGATTTTGCTGTTTGGTTGGTTGGTTTCATTGTGTCCAAACTGTAGAGCACAGATCACCCTTTCCAGGATGATAAGCAGGTTTAAATTTTCCTCATGCTGTTGACTGACTTAAAATGTTGGGACTTTATTTTTTTATTTTTTATTTTTTGAAAAAGGCGTGAAGGTGACCTTTCTTCCTCTTTAATATTGGAGTCACTTAGAGATTTTGTTGTTTTATGTGGTATAGATTGATACAACCATAATACTGCTTTTGTTTTCTATGGGGGAGAGAATCTTGGAAATGAGAGTTTAAAAAAATGATAATGCTGATTTTTTTCCTTTTCTTACCTCACCACTTTCCCTTCTTAAAATGAAAACCTTATGTTTTAATGCAGCTAGCTGCAAGTATATTTGTGCGTCCTTTGACACAAGCATTCCTTCTTGTCATGCATGTTTATTCATATGAATTTCAGGACAAAGCTTTGAGGATTGGTTTGACCAGAGTAGGTTAATAAATGATATACATATAACAAAATGTAAAACTTCTCTGTGAAATGTATTTCATTTCCTAAGGGAAGATGGTCACCATAAGCTTCACATTTCCAGTTTCTTTTTTGCAGACTGAGAGTCTTTGTGAAAGGCTGAAGATAACTCAGTTCTAATCTTTAAGAGTCATAGGTGCCTAAATCTCCAAGCAGATGTGAAAAATGTCACTTTAGTAGTCATTTTCTGCTGATGATTTTTCATCTGTTTGTTTCATGCTTTATTACAGTAAAATAACTCCTTTCATTTTATAACACAATCTTTTTCTTTGAAAGTCTCAAGAGAAGCAAACAATCATGAAGTTTAGCTATACATACTTCAGATTTGGCAGTGTTTTGCAATGATTTTCAGAGAATAAATTTCACTTCATAGATAAAGGAAATAATATTTCAAAGCAACTAAATTATGAGACTGTTTGGTATTAAAACAGTGACACATAAGATGGGGTGGGGAAGGAACACTCGATGGCCATTGTATCATAAGGTATTTCATAGAATACTTAATCCAAGATGCTTCTGATAGAACACTACAGCTGCAACCACAGTAATTTAATATACCTCTGATAGATTGTCTTCATATTGAAATAGCTGCTTGTGGTTACATTTTGACCTTCAAAGGACACAGAAATCCTACTGTGTTGCTCTTGCATAGGCTCAGTGCCTAGTCACACTGCCTGTCAAAATACAGCAAAATGACTGCATGCTCTTTTAGAATTAATTCTCTTTCTATTTGGGAGGTATTACCAAGTCCACAAGGATAGGTGGGGGAGAATTTGTGTGAATAAATAATGTAGGGTGGGCTTCCATTTCTTAGATGTAGCTGCAGTACAGTTTTTGTTTCTATCTGTGCAAGGTAGTCTGTGGTTAGCAGCTTTACATTTGGATTTCCGTTTCTGCATTTGGATTTGTACTTCTGTTTCCTCTTATTTATCTTGATTTGATCATTATTTCTTATCTTTCTTGTGTTGACAGTTTACCAGTGCAGCAGAACACCACTGTTCACTTGGATAATGGTGAATACTGGTCCAGTCGTGCAGCTGTATACAAAGGGAAGTCTCACAGAGCAATCTTTGAAGACAGTCTTGAGAAAATATATAGAAACATGTACCGAAAAGCTTCTGGCACTGTTTCAGACCAAAAACCACACTCCTGATAGCAATCTAGCTGGAAATGCACAGTACACAATGTTGATATTTCTTGCGAAAACATTTTTTACGTGACAAATATTTGTACTCTATTTTTAAGGTATAATTATGGCTGGGCAGGGTTTTGGAGAAATGAGGTTTTGGCCTGGCTTGCCAAATGAATGCCATTAGCAGAACCACACACACCCTACTCCACTCCCTGCACCACTACCAGGAGCAACACCTCCCCCCTAATAAAAAAAAAAAACTACTGAATCCCCTCCACAGTTAATTAAGATGGTGTTGCTCCTTTGAGACTATCAGAAAATAGTCACTTGAAGTTTGCTGGACATTTCTGTCTGACATAAGTCAGACTTCAGTTGCAGTCAATTATTATTTAAATAATTAAATCTATTTAGTCACATAAATAGAATTGGTTGAAGAAGCAATATGTCCTAGTGTTCAGAGAAGGTGGCTGAGGGGGAGGCAAATGCAAGAGTTGATATAAAAGCGTCTGTTCTGGGAAAGAGAGAATTGGAATGGTTTTCTAGAAAACCGGGTTTGGACTGTTTATTTTTGAGAAAAGAAAGAAAATTCTGGTACTGACCTACAGACATGCTTTCAAAGTAGTTTCAAGCACCTTTAATCACAATTTCTAAAGTAATGTCAAATTTTAAAAGAAACCCACCCAGATCTTTGTATTAGAAGAGAAGTTGTCTTCACATACCCTACGTGTTTGAAAGTTTCCATGTTTTCTTGAGTGTAGTCATGACATTTACCATTATACTTGTAATTTTTAAAAATACAGATAGGAAATGAGTGGGGAGGGGGAAAGACTGGAACTAGTCAGCAAGCTTGTATACCCAGTACAGGCTTTCTGAAGTTCCTGCATCACAATTCCACCTAATTTGGAGCCTGTCCTTCCCAGCCTGCTGGGATTCTGTTGGCAAAAATCGCATCCTTTTTGCTAAAGGCCACCAAATGTTCATCAGTGGTTCAGTGCTTTCCCTAGGGATGGAACCTTTTCAGCCTTGCATTGAACAGATCCCACATTAGCAGACCAGGGCAAACTGCCCATCTATTGAAAAGCAGAATGTTTTAAAAGGGCAAGAGTGTCCATCTCCTGTTTCCTTTTAGAATGGGGGAGGAAAAAACAAATGCATATTCTGGCTCCTTCCCTCACTGAGCGAACAGATTCAGTTACAGCAATGCCATATTACCTGTTCGGATTGGATAAAGGATAAAGCTTGCAGTACAGATGGCAGAACATCTGACTGTAACTTGCCAGCGTGCAAAGATAAACAAAAAGTTGGTCTACTATGCCTTCCATCCTTTAATGCTGAGACAACATAATTGATTTGAGAAAGCAGTTGGTGAGCAATTATGCTAGTGGGAAAGCACATTGAAAGGCTGTGTGCTTCTGTTTCAGGAAACGGGACTCTCAGAGGAAGTGTCTTCCATATAGACATTTCTATTCCTTGTAGCAGTTAAACCAGTTGAAGTGGATTAACACTGATAACTTCCTGTCCCTGGTGCCATTTAGCACATTACTGCTTTCAAAGGGCATTAGCTGCACAGTCTTATGGATAAGTGTTGAGGCACTCTGTGAAGTAGTATACCTTTTTTGCAGATTTGCAAAATAAAACTTACCCAAGCCATGCCACTGAAGGCATGATGGCTGTCGAGTATTGTGCTACCGGTACCTGGTATGCATTCATAAGTATGTTCCTGCTCTTTAGTAGTCTATAAAGGAATAGTTTTTCTTGCTGCTCATGAAAATAAATATATCCAAATGGATCCTAAATAGGCACGGAGATAGAATTTTCCAATCTTTTAGCTTAAAATGAAAATCTGAAATCTGCAAGTTGCTGCAGTTTCCTGTATGTGTTTGAGCCTTAAAGATTTGCTGTTCTTCTCACAATGACCCAGTTTTTATTCAATATTATCTGTGTTTGCCCTTGCTGATGTCATAGCTTAGTGAAACTTACTGTCTTCTGAAGGATGGCTCTCCCCTTTGGCCTCATCTCGTTCTATGATATGGAAGTACTGTTTGTTTTTTCCCTCCCTGGCAATCTAGCATTGCAAACTTTAGTCCCATTAGCTCAATGCATAGGAGACTGAATGCTGAGGCTTTGGGATTTTTTTGGGGGGGTGAATGAGTAAGGACACAAGTTGCCATGAATTCAAGACATGATGACGGAGGTTGGAGGCCAATGTAGAAAACCAAGATAAGATTTCAGAGGGGTCCAGAAGCTGGGGGGTATATTTGTTTAATTCCCCTAACTAAAGAAGCAAAGTATACAGTAATATGACAACCTTTCTTCTTCCATCAAAGGATAAAACTATATAGGAGAAAAAGAAGAAAGTGTCCTATATTGAATTCTGACCAGTATGAATATTCTCACTGAAGCCTTTGAGGGCAGCATAGCATCAAATGAAGCAGATAGGTTATGAGTGTCATTGGCCTTGCTCCAGCTGTGGAGGGAGATGGTGTGTACATCTTTCTGAGTCAGCTGCTGCAGGATACGTGCTTCTCTCTTGGGTCAGAGCCATTCCACAGCTTATATGCTGTGATATGGTACAGTTCTCTTCCATGCACTGTGCTGGAAATCTAGTTGGTTAATGGAAAACTTTTTTCTATGAAATGTGACTTAAGTCCTGAAGTACACTATCTGTCCATAAAATCTTCAAGCCACTTGTTTTTTTTAAGCTTTTGGCACCTTCCCTGTTTCCTCAGCTACCTCTTTTATTAATACGCATGTAGCTCAAGTGCACTGGGCACTGGTGCTCCTTTGCTACTGCAATGTGATGACTATAGGTTCAGGTAGCAAAGCAGTGTAGTAAGAAATTGTAATTGTTTAGTGCGCCTTGCCTTCTAATACAATTTAAATCACTTCTATCAAATGCATGTTTCTAGGTTCCTGAGTTGAGTTTTACATAGCATTTTTTATGCTCATTCATGTCTTTTTCCATCCACAAAGTGGTCTGTTAGTGACAGTGGGATGGTGTAGCTCCACACCCATCATTTTACCTCCTGAAGGAAAGCTACCTACTTGAGTCTAGCAATAATGGGTTAGATTAAGAGAGAATTAATGTGATTTCTATTGAGTCTCTCTCTCTTTCTCTTGTCCTCCCCAAGCTATTACAACCCATGAGTATTTTCACCAAATGTTTTGCAGAATCCAGTGTTGCTTGCAGTATGCAATCTAATCAGTGTAATATTTTAATGACTTTCATTTTAATAAATCAGTGTCTGCTTACAACTTGCTCCCTCTCCTCTCTCCTACAAATAACTTTATATAGCTTAGGACTTTGGGATGGCTCAGTAGACAGGTAGTTTGTCTACTCATTCAGTAGGATGCCAAATCCTTTGCTGAGTAGTAGTTGCTTTGAAAATCACTCAGTCATTGACCTGTTGTGGATTAAAGGCAAAAATGTCAAACTCTTTAATGATTTGCCTTATCAAAGTTTTCAACAAGAAGAAAGGAAGCTTAAATTGGCCCGCTGGGGACGAGGCATAGGGATGGATAGAGTAAGGAACAGCTTCATGAGACAGATGGGCAGGAGTGTTCATACCCCAAATCTGAGAGGCTTAGATGATGAGGACTGTTCTTTAGACTGTGCATCACGTTTGCATTTTACTCTTGCTTAGGGGGTTGCCAAAAAGGTGAGTGGAGAAAGAAATTACCTATAGAGGTTGGGAACCTGTTTTGGGGCTAAAATAACAGAACTTCTACCTCTGCTCACTGTTAAATTAATAGTCTGTGCTAAAATCCTTCTCATTGTTACCTCAGCTGTAAAATGGGGAGTTTGTGCTCTATTGAAGCTTAATTAAATGTCTGTAAAGTGCTTTGGGATCCTGAAGTGAATGTTACAGAAATTATTTTGTGGAAGCCTGGCTGAAAAGTCCCATCGCATCTTCAGGTTACTAAAAAGACCTTATTTTAATTTTCCCAGTTTTATTATTTTTTAATTAGACAATTATTAAGCAAGTCTTAATCATATCAAGATAGAAACCTGATAAATTCAAGAGACTATTGAAAAAGACAATGAACTGCTTTACTACATGTACTTTAAAGGGTTTGTCTTTACCATGGATATCCTAATCAGCTTATGTCTCTTGGATGATCTGGGTTCATTATACTCATACTAATTGGCCTTTGTTTGTAATCTTAGTGCTTTAGTGCTTTCTTCTAAGTATGCTAATCAGCACTATTAACATCTATTGTGTTTTGTTCTCATCCTCTTCCTGGGAAGTAAGGGGTGCAAAGGTGTGTGCAATTTCACAGTGGAAGTGTTTCTGTGGTGTGTTGTAGGTTTGTCAGAGAAAGTTGGAAGGAGTCTGTCTTTTCAGTCTTGTTTGCAAGGTATTATGTAATTCTGATCTTCCTGATTTTTTTTATTTTTATTTTTTACAATTGAAAGTGTTTTCTGGAACACTGAACTATGCAACGAAATTCTTAGCTTCTTAACAGTGGCTACTTGCATAAATCTTGTAACATGTAATCTCTTGGTTGAAGGAAAGCCAACTGTGATGTTAATTACTTCACTGTTACAGAGTGATCGTTAACAGGATGCTGACAACATCTGAAGAGACCTAAGCAAGAAATTTGGGGAAACTTTTAAATCGGTGAGAATTAGCTTCTTCACTGTTTAGTTGTAGTGAAAACGATTGAATCAAAGAGAGAACAGCATTTATATGGATGATCTTAATGAGCTACCTCAGTGACAAAAATGATACCTGGTGTAGGTGATGGTCTCTGGTAGCAGCAGAGAACCAGTCTTTGCCCAGTTCCTTTGAGTTTCAACAAATTAACGTTGTGGGAAGTGACAAAGAGCATCTAACATCCTTGTTTCTGTTACATAGTGAGTGATTAAACATAAACCCCAATGCTTTTGTTGGTTTCTACTGCTTTGTTCATGGAATTCAAAACATTGTCAACCAAAACCTTTAGAAGTTGAGGCTGTAGCTCTGTTAGCAATGTTGGCTTGCCAAAGACATGCAGTTTGTTCCTTATGTTTGTCTTCAGCGAGAAATTCTCTGAAGTGCAGTAATAATTTGTCTGGATGACATGGAGGAACAGTAATCCTTTTTGCTTTATCAGCATGGAGATTTTTTTCATATTTCTGGTGAGTTCTGGGTGATTGTTTCTGACAGAGCTCTGCTTGAGATGTGGAGATCTGAGCCATCTTCTCACCTCTTCAGGGGATGGAGCTTGCTGTTGCCAAACAAGGTCTCTGGTTCACAAGGAACTTGAGGATACAGCACAAAAACTTTGTTCTGCTATCAAACGCTGATACCACCTGAATGGACAGGACCACACGGGGTGGGGGTCGGAGGTTGAAAGTCGGGGTGGATTTGGGGAGCTGTTTGGTGAATGGCTTTTCATGGGTTATGGATTTGTTTACCATGAATTATCAGCGTACCCCACAATCTGTGAAACTTACAAATATGTGTTGAAGTAACCAAAGCACCACTTACGTTGCTGAATGGTGGTAAATTCTAACGATTATATTTGTATTGTTACACCGGCTTCAAATTTGGGATGTTGAGTTAATTGTGTTGCTACTAAGACTATATGCATGAACTGCTTCATTCAGTACTCCAGTAGTAAACATTTGCTAAGAGGTTGCTTTCCCTGCTTGCCTTGTTTTCACCACAGTCATCTAGTGTTTACATACATTTTAGCCTCTGTGCCATTTTTGAAGGCTTTATTTGTCTCATTTACGTTTTTGGTTTGGATAATACTTAAATATGAAATCCATCTGTGAAACATATTGTATATTCACGTTGAGGGGTAAAACCAGTTTTTAATTAAAATTTTATACAGCGCTTGTATTTCACTTTGTCCTGTTTTATTATGAAACACTTCAATCTTCCTCCTAAAACACATATGTCTTGTGCGTTTCAAGATGTTCCTTGTTGCTCATGCAGAACCAGTTTCTGAGCTCTGTCAGCAGAGTGCCATATGTTCTGGGGTTCATTTAGCTTCTCTGGCGTTTGTGTAGGCAGCATATTGAATGTAATGCAGCTAAGCTCTGCTCCATTCTTTTCTTTGTAAACTTGTCAAGAGATGAAAAAAGCAGGGAGAAGAAAACACTGAATAATACTTGAGTGATTTGAATTATCAATAAGTTATGGTAACTTGGCCAATCAAAATTGAGGTTTCTTGTGTACTTGAGGATTTTCCTTAAGTGTGGCTTATGCACAGCCTATGAAGTGATGCATCCCTCAGTGCTACCTGGTATTACACCCAAAATGAGTGCTGGAGATTGAGATATAACCTAAGCCATTTGGAAATGACAGGCATTATAAGCTCTCTTAATTGTGCGTTGATCTGTTAGTTCTAAATAAAAAAGTGAATAATAGCAGATGGGCATCTGAAGGGATTGTGCTTCTCTTTTTGTCTTCCGGCTTTGTGGAAAATAACTCTACCCTGTTTAAATGCCTTGTACTGAAAAGACAAATCCTGAGACTTATGGTGCTCTCATGGTGGTGTTTTTTTGTTTTGTTTTTTTAAATCATTTTTCTTACCGATCTATTTTTTTCCTTCTCTGTCCCCCATAAACCAGTAGGTACCATCAGTCTTTAATACACCGCTGGTATGTAGGAACACAGCCCTGACTATTTATTGATAGTAGTCATCCATTGTCAGATACTGATCTTATCTGCCAAACGCTTTTCAGAACTGCCATGGTGACTATGACAGAGGACCAAAGCATTCCTGTGATACTGTAACTAGAGCTTAAAAAATAAAAATAAAAATACAATGGAAAAAGAATAAACTTGCTAGCAGAAGTAACGCATATTAAACTGTTTCCGCTTTAGTGAGGTGTGAGGCCAAAGGGGAAGGGCTTGAGTGGCTGCTTGATACCAGCACTCAGAGGATCAGGGAGGGAAACTTCTGCAGTCCTGCCCTAAGGTCGGTCAGAAATAACCAGCTGGAGTGACATGAGTGTAAACCTGGTTGAAGTGACAGGCAGCTCAGCTCCTGGGACTCTATTTACATATGTTTAAAACAAACAGAAAAGCTGCCTTTGTTCCCCAGGAAAACTATTTACTTGGCATTCAGCTCATGTATAAACTGGAACTTCTTTCATGGAAGTTGTAGAAACAAAGCAACTGACATTTCTGCTTTGATGTGAGTCTGAAGCTAAGATTTGATTTTGAAATATGAAAGTAAATGAAACTACCTCCAATTTAAAGGTGTGCTTTTTTTTTTTTTTTTTAATGACCTTAAAAGTTTTGTGAAGTTTTTTTCCCCTTCCCTTAGGGACAAGAAGAAATTATAACAGTAATCTTACTTATAGCTGTAAGTCTACAGAGACAGTGGCTGTAGGTTAATGAAAAATTGACACTGTTACTTGCCTGCGCTTCCAGCAGAATTTTTTTCTTCAAACTGATGTGAACTATTGCACTGCGTGAGTTGGTTATGAGTCTCACATATTAAATTGAATGCTGCTTTTGTGGAAGCTATGGGAGCGAGTCACAGCTGAATGTTTCGACCAACATTCCTCTTCTTGAACGAATGCAACAAAAATTAAGGATTTCTTAAAATGGTTGCCGTGGCCCCTCCCTCCACACCCAAAAATATAGCCTGCTTGCTTAGGCTAAACCAGAAAGCGTTCGAGGAATTGACCCCTGATGATCTCCATACTGCATGCTGAGTGCTGTTAACCCAGCCCAACAGTAGTCTAGTGGAGGGACCACACGGCAGAGCAGGAGCTGAGTGCTGCATGTACAGGTGCTCTTAGGTTTTGCCTACACACACGTACTGTGAGGTACTCAAGCACACTCCCTCCTGCGTGGCACTGGGACTCCCTGGGGGACATCTTGTGGCTCACAGAGTGTTGTTCAAGTGCCCTCTCCAGGAGCATTTCTGCAGTGTCTTTGAGGACAGCTTGCTTTGCTCACGGGAATAGTGTGCATAAATGGCATGAACTTAGCAGCTCAGGCTGGCTTGGTTCGTACTCTGACATCTTAATATGCTTGTTGTCCTTGGCATGGTGGTGCCATCTGGTCTTGCTTGGACAGCTTATTTGTAATACTGCACAGCATCATATGTTAGCTTTTGCTTATGAAATCTTGGGCTGTGCTTGAATGGCACACTGAGACTTTGGTGCCAGCCTTTGACCAGATGGCAACTGCTGATACAACATCACCCTGTCTACGGTGATGGAGGTGGATATGAGGAGGTGCTGGAAACTTCATTTGGGATGGGGGGGGGGGGGGGGGGAGCATGAAGCTTCAAGCATTATGGGGCATTTTTTGTCAGGAATCGGAGATGCCCATAGGCTTCCTCGTTCCACTTGAAGGACTTAAAACCTGTAACTGACTCTGGAAGTGCCCAGTACTTGGGTCATGGCTGTTCCAGGGCAGAAGCATTTTCCAGCTTTCCTGTACGAGTTTCAAGATTCACTGGGTCAGGGAAAGGTGGACAAAATACATGACTTTGAGGGTTAGGGTACACTTGGGAAAGGCAGAGAAAAGGCTTTTCTTATTTGCTAAAAATTTGTTACAGACCTATACAATATTGATGACTTTTTAAATTAAAAAGAATCAAGAAGACTTTGTTAAGTAGTGATAAAATGTTTGGTTAAACGCCAACCAGTTTAACAAGTGTGGTTTTTGTGGCTCCCCAGAGATACACAAATGAACACTTGGAAATCCTCTTGCCGATATGTCAGCATTTTGAAACTGTTAAAGCCTGAGGTTTTAGCAGGGTTATTCTCTTTTGTCTGGGGTTTAAACCATTGCCCTACCCTAGTATCTGGGTAAGATAAGATGAATTCACTGAAGGTAAGAAGTTGGCTTAGAGCGTTGGAGAAGCACTTCTTGACTACATAATTCAAAATAGTGTTGAGCAGTCTTCGCCTTTCCCCTCCCAGCAAGGAAGAGAAGTAACATGCTGGTGTTGGAAGCACTGGCAGTGAGAGATGTGTGTGTGAGCTGCAGTACTGGGGGGAAAAAGCACAACACTTGCAGGCAGAGGGGAGCGGCAGGATTCCCATTGCCTGGGATGTCCAGAGCTGGGAACATGGGGAATGTCCAGGGGAGGCACAGCAGTGGTGGGAAGTTGAAATTCATGGCTATGATCAAAATAATTTAAAAGCAATTTTTATTCTTATTTTATTATTATTAATTATTACTTTCACTATTATTTGCAGTAAAAGTAGGAGGAAAATGCTGATA
The DNA here is from genome assembly GCA_011076525.1 of Nettapus auritus. Lineage (NCBI taxonomy): Eukaryota > Metazoa > Chordata > Aves > Anseriformes > Anatidae > Nettapus > Nettapus auritus. Next base: position 23,727,968 of record CM021772.1, on the reverse strand, counting down.
TGTTCTTTGGTGTGTATTTATTTTGTTAGTATTTTACTTAAGGGAGGGGAATAACCCAACACAAAAAAAATAAAAGAAACTAACCCGTGTAAGCTCACTAGGTGTGTTTCTTTCCCTAGCAGTGACCAGAAGTGCAGAAGGGTGTTGGGACACCGTCAGCTGGGCCTCCTCCATAAGCCCACGCATCTCCTCCTCTCCCTCAGATCTCCCTGAGTTTTACCCTGATGTTTACTTCCCTGGGAATACAGGGAAGGTCCCTGCAGGGATGAGAGGTTGTGTTCCTGGGTAGGATCCCCTTTAACCCAGCAAGCAGTGACTTCCAGCCGCGCTTCCCGTGAGCAGGTGAAGTCTGCACACACTGCTCCTTCTCTCTCCCAGAAAATGAGTGCAAGGAACCAGAGAAAGCATGGAGCCATGCTTGCTAACTTGCTCTCCATCCTGCTAAAATGTATGGAGTTTCATTTCTTTCCTTTATAATAAACTGCGCCTACCATAGCGTATATTCTTTTAAATAACATTTTAAAATATTTTCCGGTAAATTAAAGTGATGACATGTTTGTAGGGTTCATTGTTAATTTCATTTCCTTTGGCTCAGCCAGCCAGATAAAATGCAATGTTATTAATCTTTGTATAAAAGAAGATCCTTTGCCGAACAGTAATAAATGATCTTGATAGATTTGTCAGGAAAATGAATGATAATCATTTGCAGATAGACACAAGCCTAGTATGGAAGATTAATAAGAAAATATGTATTGGCATCATTAATAACATCTGCTGCCAATGGACTTGTATATTGGTTACAGCTCCGAAAGCGATGCATTCTTGTTAGGATATTGCCATCCATCACAGGCGGTGAGGAGCGAGGCTGTGCCGCGTCCCTGCGGCGCTGACAGGCGGCTCCCGGGAAGGGCTCTGAGGAGCGCAGCCACCTTCCCGTGGGGCTGTCATCACTGCAACCCTGCTCTGCTGGGCTCTGCCTCTCCTGGTGCCAGTGCTGAAGCCTCTTCCAGACCCAGTGAACGTGCTCCTTCCGTGCTCTGGGGCTGTGGTTGGCTGGATTCGGGGATGATCCTGATTCCCTCAGGCGCTGTGCCCAGAAGCTGCTCTGGCACAGAGTGGTTCAGCCTGCAGCAGCTGCAGCACCTGGTGTTGGACATACACCTTCGCTCAGGGGCTGCGCTCATCCCACCTCACGTATCTCTAAAAATGTTCCTATGAACCTACCACAGGTGTTTAGGCACTTGTGTCTTCAGCTGACGTGGCTTTGAGACAGACCCTCTTGTGGATGCACAACACGTTAGGAGGTGAAGCTCTTCATGGTTACTGCACTGGACTGTGACAGGCCTTGTGCTTTGGCCTTGCTCATCCCTGTTAGAAAGAACATCTTATTCTGGGCATATAATCACTGCACTTGCAGAGCCTCGGGTGGAGTCTTGCTCCTTTACAAACCCCAGTGTGCTCCTGAGGCGCTGCACAGAGGGGCAGTGCTCCCCATCACAGCATCACCTGCAGTGCTGGGGGCCGAGAGCTGTCCTGTCTCCTCCTGCCCTGCCACGCCCTGTCCTCATCCCTGTGCCTCGCTGACATGCAGGTGAGTCTGAGGGAGAGCAGAGGGGCCAGCGAGGCCCCAGTTGATGTGAGGAGAGCAGGAGCTGGAGACACCGTGTGTGTTCTTGTGCAACCCATAGGGAGATGAACATTGACCAGAAATTGCCAAGGCTGGGAGATGCAGAGGGGAGCTAGGATGTCAGCAGACAAAAAGGAAGGAGCAGAGGGACTAAAATGAGGAATAACATGGAAAGGAAATCCTCCTCACCTCCAATCTTATAGGGAGGGGAAAATTTTTGGTTTGTTTTTGATGTTTTTTTGAATAAATATTGTCCTTTCCTGGAAAACACACGTCAAAATGTTTTGAGACAACTGGTTTATTTTAAATAAAACATTTCAGTCTCCTCTCTCCCTGATGTTTCTTTTTCTTTTGTTTTGCTTTAATGGTTCAAAGTACGGTAGCAAGTCACGTAAATTTACCAATGAAATGAATTTCTCCTGTGGGGTGCAGAGCTGGCTGCATCTGGCACTGCGGATGTCACCACTCCTTCTGTGGCCACGCTCAGGGATGCGGCCACATCTCTCAAAGTATATTAGCTCATTTAACTGACATAGGCATTGACATTTTAGAGGAAACATTATTTGAAATCCACGGGGTGAGATGAGGAGCAGAAGAGTCAGGGCCGTATGTCCATAGATAAAAGTATTTGCCATTAAAAAAAAATAAAATAAAATAAACTTATTAAACTCTACTTCTATTCCCTGCAAAACTAAAATTTGAGGGGAAAAAAGAGTAATCTCAAATGTTAAAAAACAAACAAACAAACAAACACAACAACAAAAAATGCTGCAGTATTCCTCATCCTGCTCTGTGCTGCTTTTCCCATGGCTTTAGAGGATGTGTGGTCCAAAAAGCCAATAAAGCCATTGAGCTAAGTGCTGCTGAGGGGCTCTGTGGCTCAGGAGCACTCAGCGCCTCGCTGCTCCAGGCAAGGAGGCACGAGCCTTGGTATTTCTAAATGCATTAGAAATGTGTCCATTATTATTAGGCATTTACCAGCTATTAATCACAGCTGGTAACTTGATTTCCTCTAAATGTTTTGAGGCACCCTCTGATCTGGGCACCACCTGCTCGAAATTGAATACTGGAAAAGCAAGGCAAGCTCTGCGGCGTGTACCTCCTCCCATGGGTATGGATGGGCTGCTGACGGGGCTGAGATCTCCCTTATTTAAGGAAAATGTACTTTTTCATCTTAAAAAAGTGCTTGTATCGATCTGCACAAGCACACACACAGACTCTGTCTTGCACAGCTGATTCATTCTTCTCTACCCAAACTGAGGACAAGTGGGGAAACCACGACCTGAGCTCCCTGTATCAGGTGGGCACAGGGTCTCGCGTCTCCTCTCCTTGCAGGATCATCATTCACCGTCTTCATCCTCATGGCTTTGTGCTTCATCTGATGCCCTCACCTCCCTGCACAGCCCGTGCCTGGTAGCTCAGCTGTGCCCCTTAGATGCTGGAGCACAGAGGGTCACATCCCCATGAGCATTTTTAACCTTCTTCAGGTGCATGTCCTAGCCACCACGTCATGATATTAGCGTGGGCACTGCTGCCTCTTCCTATGGAGGTGATTTAAAATGTGACAGCAATGCCACATTTCAGGAGGGTACTGAGGGGGGATCAGAGGGTCCTGGATCAGAGGTGACCCAGCACAAGAAGGTGTATTAATTTTCCCCACCACAGCCCGGACACCGTGGTCCCAAGGAGACCTTTGTCCATCAGTGCAAGGATATATAACCACAATAACCCAGAGTCGAAATTGGCTTTGTTACTAAGGCACTTTTATTGCTGTAATGCTGTTAAAGGGCAGGATTGGTGTGGTGAGTGAATAGGCTCGTGCTGTGAGCGGGAAGGCCAGGGGGCTGGTGGGGGCCCCGTCCCTGCTGCCAGTGCCAGCTGGGGGGGTCCAGCACAGGTCCTGGGGGACTGCAGGAGCCTGGGTTGTCACTGCTGTACTAACCCAGCGCTCCACACTAACCCTGTCTCAATTCAGCCATACAGAAACCTCTGGTAGTGCTTCACTCCCTGTCCTCACACCGGTGTAAACCAGGAGTCCTTCCCCTGCGAGCAGCAGGGTAAAGTCAGGTCTCAGGAGGGCAGCAAGCACCACAGCCAGGCTTTCCAGAGCTCTTGCCCTCTGCCGGGCTTGTTTCTGCACCTTTTAAAGCTGCCCCCAGGCCTCCCGTCTTGACCCACATGTCCTGGATGCAGCTGGTTGTGAGTCTTGGTCGCATGGGGGCACAGGCTGCACTGGGCATGCCAGCACCACGGGGACCATCACCAGAACCTCTTTCACCTGACGCTTCCAGCTTGGACATGAAGTTGAAAAGCCCTGAGAGAAACCAAAGCCATGTGCTGCTGCCTGACCCCACCTCAGCCAAAATATCCCCACAGAAAGACATTAATGGTCAGCAGGAGAATCGCATTAACATTGCAAACAGTCCTCCACAGGGGCTTTTCCTCGATGCTGGTGAGTCTCCGCTCCAGGGCGGCCTTCTCCTCCTGGGACAGGGTGCGCGCGGGGCCGGGAGACAGGCCACAGAACCACAGGTACAGCATTTTCCAGCAGGGAGGCCTGGGTGCTGTGAGAGATGGACAAAATATTACCACCAAGCGGGGACACGGCCACCCTCATATGCCTGATCAGAGGTGTGCCAGCCAGCCTGCGGGGGGCTTAGGGGGCACCTTGGGTGGGACAGAAGATGGCGATAGGAAGGAGAAGGAGGAAACTCTGCCTCTACCATGTACATGTGCTGATTACTGCAGGTTGATTGCAACACCAGTTGTTCATTAGTTAATTAAAAGAGCTGTTCCCCTTCCTCCCCAACCCAGCTTCCTTCCACTTTCACATATTCCTGACTCTCCTGGCTTGTTTATTACACGTGACAGGCCAGGTGAAGTAAGCATTTTAATTGTCAGTCATGTGCTGTGTATATTGCTCTGGCTCTTCTTTCCAAATATAATCTTTTTCTTTTCTTTTCTTTTCTTTTTTTTTCCTTTTTTTTTTTTTGTTTTTTTGTTTTTTGGAAGATAGATTGTTAAAAGGCCTTGGAAAAAAAAAAAAAAAAAAAAAAAAAGGTGTTACGTAAGGAAAAAAATCTCATTAAACTGTCAAATCCCATCATTACTAATCACCAAATAACCAAGACATTTGTTCATACAAATATGAGCTAGTTAAGTGAACTAGGAATTGATAAAAAGTAATAAATAATGATCAACAGCTGCATTCGACTGAAACCCAAAATTACTGTATTGGGGGAAAAAATGAGATTTCTTTTATTTGTTCACTTTTGTTTAGCTTGGATGTAATTGGTACCAGTGTCCTTTGGCCTGACCAACAAAAGGAGGGAGTAGCAAAATCTTGTGTATGTGCCTTTCTTCTGAGTTCTTCTGCTCTGTAACCTTGGAAGGCTGAGCTCAAAACCAGAAAGCTGGATTATTTTCTGATGGATTTGCAGAATAAACCTCTGTCCACTCTGAACAGAACTTGCATATGTAGCATTTCCTGCTACTCTTTGGACCATAATGCCGTTTATGGTATTAATGCCATTGGACCATGGACCATAATGCCATTTATGGTATGATGCAGTATGTTACAGCATTGCTGAGTGAGTTTGGCCAGCACAGACCACACAGGGGCAAGGAGAAGGCATCTCTAGCACATGCACAAGGGCTTTATTTCCTGGCAGTGTTGGGGACAGGAAGGGACGCCATCTGTATGTGCTGATGCTGAGATTACATAGCCTGCCATGAGCGTTCTACCACTAGCTACTGCTTTGGTTATGCTTGCAGGATCAATACAGCTCTCAAAAAAAGCATCTTGGTGAGACAGAGAAATATCTGCAGTGTCGTGGCACGGGGCCCCAGTGCCAATGGTCCAGGGAGCAGGGTCCCAGCGGCACAGACCTCCACCCCTAGGGAGCTATTGTAGGTGGCTGTTGACTCCCATCTGAGGAGTCAGTCCGTTGTGCCATTAGGTGTCCAGGCCTGAAGTGCCAAAATAATGCTGCAGCCTGGGCAGGACTGCACCGGGGTAGTTCGCATGGGTAAATGATGTGACTGGAAGGAGGAAAAACATTGTACTGAGTGGTAGATTTTCGTGCTTTTCAAGAACGGTAGCTCTTTTGAGCCATTCAGATGATAGTGACGTGAAAGTAAATGCTAGCAGGTATGCTGGGAAGACCAACAGCCATACTCTCATTCATCACATCTCTATAACCAGTATCCCCATAAGTACAAGACACTGACTCCAGTGACTACAACAGGTGACTTCTCATGAGTTTTGGAGGGCCCATGTGTGAGATCCTGGCTATGCACACACGTGCATGTGAATGTGCTTGTCCACATCCAGGCACCCTACCTGCCTCCTTGTTGTTGCCCAAATCTGCGCTTTCAGGCAGGTCACCCTCTCTGTTGGCTGAGTTCATCTGTGCTGATTCGTTCTTGTAATTTCTCAGGTCAATGTCAGGTGATTTTTTGTGCCTCGTCCACCACGTCAGGCAAGCGAGCTGCAAAGAGGGATGGAGAACACACGGGTTATGGCCTGCCCATCCCAAACTGGCATGTAAGTCATGGCCTTCTCTGGGAAGACATGTCCAAGATGGTGCTGGGAGAGCAATTCTAGAGTGATGTTTTTTCCCCTGCATTTCCCTCATCTCCCTTTTGTGCAGATGCCCACACAGAGAGTGAAAAAAATAAAATGAAAAATGTAAAAGCTGGTATCATCCAGTTGGAGCTGAAAAGCTGAAAAAAAAAAAAAAAAAGAAAAAAAAAAAGAGTTAATCTAGTGTTAATCTAGTTTCGATCCATCTGTTTTTTGTTGTTGTTTTGTTTTGTTGTTGTCATTCTGCTTAATCAGTTCCATCCCTGTCTCCACCAGAAACCTTTTAGTAGACACTGTGGAAGCAGACTCCTTTGTGCTCAGCTTACTGACATGAAATAATGATGAAGATCTGTGTCCAGAACAGTAGCCCTCCAACAGGGAAGGGGCAACAAAGTCAATTAAAAGGGGGGAAAAGAAAGAGAGAGAAGGAATAAAAAATTAAGTTAAGATAGCCCTCTCTGGATATGGATGGATATGGACAGCAATTGTACCCTCTGCTCACAGGAAGATCAGCTGGGGATACTGATATTTAAATGGCTCTGTGGGACATAAGGAGAGACTGGAGGATCTTGTGTCCCATTTCAGTTGCAGTTTAATAGGAGGAGAAAATCCAACATGAACATTAAACCCCACAGTTGAGACAAGCTCACATCAAAGCAGAAACTTTCCCTTCAAAGGAGCTTACCTCAGGGCTCTGGGTGGGACGAGCAGCAGTATTGTGTCTCTGCCCTGTGACTGCAACAGCGCAGAGGGACAGAGCCATGATGATGATAAACAGGTCACAGTTGGCAGGAGGGGCAATACCATGCATCGGACTAACAGGTGTTGTTACAAGAAGAAAGGAATGGGCACCACACACTGACATCTCCTCTCTCTCTTTTTTTTTTTTTTTTTCATTTGTTGTGTTGGGGTTTTTATTTATGTTTAATTCCAATTTTCAATATTGGTCTAATACAAGATATTGCCATGCCCTACATTTTCCTTTCAATGACAAGCCACAAAGGATGATCCGTTCTGGAAAGGCTTTTGGGGCTGCAATCTCCCCTGCTTTACAAAACTAGGATGTCTGAAGCTCGTGTCCTGGGGCAGGTCTGAACATCTTCTCCTCACTTGGTCACAGGAAGCACCCAAGGAGGGGTTCATCTTGCAGACCCCACAGCGGTCCTGTTGCAAGCTGTGGGTTAACCATCCCAGGGGCGCATGGCTTTAAATTTAAGCTGCGGCTGCTGCTTGTTTGGCTGACCGTGGCACGCTGAGCAGCTTGGTGGCACCTCCTAACTTCCGCATGCTGTGACCAAGGCAAGCAGCAAGGACTGCACTCATCAAACCCACACAAGGTTCACGGCCTGCCCTCCCACAGGATGGGACCAGGGCAGCGGAGCTGTGCTGCTGATGACAGCCCAGGCAAAGTCGTGCGTTTGCCCGATGAGCGACTGCCTCCCTGCTCTGCCCGTATGGAGATGAATGTCTTGAACGGGTCACTTACAAAATAACATGAGTTTAATTTTTGAATTTTACACACACAAATGTAGGCAGCAGTTTCCAGCTGACATAAAATGTTGCATAATTTCCAGAAGATTTATAGCTTTATTTAAATCATTTTCAACCAAGATGAGCATTGGGCAGGGCTAATCTTTCTTGTCACGATGTGCTAAATTGCTTTGATTTGATGATCCTCATCTTTCTCAAGGATTCTTTTCTTTTTTTTTTTTTTTTTTTTTTTTTTTAATCACTTAGGAAATGTCACTGGAACGTAGCAAAGTTTCAGGGTACTAAAGCGTTCGAGAAACTTTTTTTTCTTTTTGCTTCTCTTCCCATGTGTCAGTGAATGACTGTCCCTTCACACCGCAGTGAAACCTGCAGGGGCTGGAGGTTCCCTGGGGCTCAGAGTCTGCCAGGTGGGAGCAATTCTCAGTTGAAAGCAGCATGGACACACAGGTAACCTCCTCACATTTCACCACTGAGCCACACAGAGCTGCTGCTTTGCCCGTGGCCAACCTGTTCAACAAGGCAAGCCACCACCCTAGAGATGAAGCCTCACAGCCATGCTCCAGCTTCAGCCTCCCCTGGGGCAGCTTCGGACTAGCTGAATTCCTCAAGGTCACCCTTTCTCCTCTTTGCCATCCCCTGATGGATGCACACCAGAGAAGACCAGCAGCACAGCATGGTCGTGGAGGCCACCACAGGGCTGTCTACAGTTCCTCAGCAGGGGTTTACAAAATGTTTTGCTCTCAGTGGCACCACGGGGTGCAGGGGGAGTGCCAGCCTGCCCAGCTGCAGCACCTCAGCAGTGCATGGTGTGGGGCCGGGCCAGCCACGGCTAGCTCAGTGCTCCTCCTGAGCTTTGCACCTGAAGGAGACGCTGAATCCAGACCTCAGCACACTGGGAAAACATCCCCATCTCCATAGCACATCAGCTGGAATTGCCAGTCTATCAGCCTGTCAGCACGAACCCTGACCCCGGGGACGTTACCTGCCTGTGTAGCACTCCTTTTCTGGGCTGTTTCTCTCCCTTTTCACCCTTACATTCTCCTTGGACAAGAGAGTTTGCAATAACTCAGCAAAGTTTTTCTTTTGTTGTTTGCAAACTAGAATAAATCCTTCTGTTCCAAAATGCCATCTGGCACCTGACAGTTGTGTTTCAGCTTCACAGTCTCAAATTTAATTGTAAGCTCTTTTGCAGGGATTTCAAGGACGGCGTGACACAATATGGACTACCTACAATGAAGACATATGAACTCTGGAGCATACCAAACAAATTCCTTGCATACTTGTTTTCCAGCACAGCATCAATCACCACAGGGATGGGAGAGTGTCCAAAACAGCCGGAGAAAATGCTACAGCTTGCAGTTCTTGGATTGTAATTCATTTAAAGCCAGGCACATTAGCTGTACCGCTCTAACATCAGATACAAATCTTTTTTCTCCTTTTGTTCATTTGCTATCTGAAAAGAATTGGGATTCAATATTTAAAGGTGTCCAGTATAGATCTTCAGCTGATGTAAAGTGGCATAACTGTGCTCAACAGCTGTTCCTGGTCTTTGAAGGCGATGGAGCTATCTGCTCCATCTGCTGAAATCTGATCTATCACTATATTTCCTTGGCTTTTCCTTTGGTGGCTTGTTTTTCTTTTCCTTTCACTTCACAAAATAAATGGCATAATTTCTAGCCCTTATAAGGTGTCTTTCATCATTACTTCTCAAAGTGCTACACAGATAAGGGCTGGCAGAGCTAGCCCCACACAATGTTTATGGGTGAGCATCTGAGGCTCACAAAGTGAGTTGTCCAGCACCTGGGATTGGGAAGGGCCAGAGCTTCAGGCAGCTCTGGCCAGGATGCCTGCCGCCCCTCAGCCACTGTCACGGTGACGTAAAATATCTTCACTACAAGTTTGCTCACTTGCATGCCAAAACATAGCAACTCGAGGTTGCTAATGGCCACAAAAAATTCAGGTGCTAACTTGGGTCCAGGGGGCCTGACACATCCATCCTGATTTCTACCTCCTGCTCTTCCTTCCCTCAGCCTTTCTGTCCTTGACCCACCTCAGCATGGCCACAGACCAGCTCATAGGGGTGTCTCAGCATCCCCATAGCACCTTGGCAGGGCACCAACAGAAAGCACACCACTATGGGTTACCGTCCAACCCTGTTCATGCGCTTATGTACAGGGCAAAAGTTGGGCCAGTCTGACCAAGGGAAAATGAAAGGTGCTGGTTTTAATACTGCCCACTCAGATTCATGGCAGACATGCAGCAACCCAGCAATATTGGCATCTACTTCAGCTTCCCAAAGGTAGCTAATCACAACCGGTATGGTATTAAATATGGTTCATAAAATCCAGCTACCTATGATATACAAATTTCTTTTGTCTAGAAAGTCAGGTTAGGCAGGCAAGTCCTTCTTAGGACTTGGTTCAAGTCTTGGTAAATATGTTACATTTTTTTCTAGATTTTCATGCATCTACGAGACTTCTTATCCCTCCTCCCCCAACACACACACTCCTTAGAACATGTTTTAACTGTTTTTGTGCCTCGGAGCTCAGACTAAAAGCCTTCTGGTGCTGGGGCCTTTTTTTCACTTTCTGAACTGTTGGTATGATGTTTGCTATTTGCCTGGTCTGTGTTAATGCATCTTATCTTGCTGTTGCTGTGGGCAGGGAGCACTGAACACGTTTAGTTATCACAGGTCAGATGATGAGTGGAAACTCATTAAACCACAGTAATTAATTGCTGGCAACCATCTGGCCACCCCTGAGCAGTAGTGAACAACGTAAGCTGCAGAACTAATGGTGCCTTCTTGCCAGTATTTCTCTCTCCCATGTGGATCCTCTGATAGCTAATAAAAGATGAGACTTTATCTCAAAGCAGACACAAAGGCAGTCTCTCTCTCTCTGCCTCTCCTCTATCTGAGCACCTGCTTTCATGTAATCATGTAATCTTTAGGAGCTGGGTGTCTTTGACACTACTAACATTCAATCAAACATTGATGGTACTGGTTAATGCTTTACAAGTTATGAGGAAGCAACAGATAGAAAATGCTGTGACAGCATCACCCTCATTTCCTCATGCAGTTAGACAGGGAAAAAAAAAATGTAAGGAAAAAAAAAAAAAAAGTCTTTTAAATCTATCCAAGCAACCTTTGTTTGGAGGTAGATGGCAGTTTTGTTATACTGACAGCTGCTTTAAAACTTGAGACCGGGAAGAGTTGCTTTAAGGTTTTATTATATAAATCCTCCCAACTCTGCACCATGCTAATGTGTTAAGTAAAAGAAAGTTGTGCCTGACTCAAAGTTATTAAATGTAATTGAGATCACATTGGGACAAAATGTTATTTTCCTAAATGCCCATGTTGCAAAAGATATTAATCTTGTTTGCCTGCAAGATTGATGCTGGCTCTGCTGAAACAGGGTAGATGCTACAATTAGATATATTTAATTCCTCCTCAGCAGTGCTCCATAATATGATTTCCTCTCCTTCCCCCTTCTTCTTTTCTTTCTATTCCAGCTATGATGGGCTGTGGTGTCTGCCCAGCTCTAGGCACAGCATGGAAACTTGCACTCAATTTCAAGCACTCAGTGCCTCGGGAAGCATTAACACTATGAGACCTGGGGAATAGAAAGCTGAGGAGCAAGTGCTTCTTTGCAGCATATGCTTTACACACCGCTTCTCAGTCATAGAAAGAAAAAGACAGATTTCTGAGATTTTTGGAAACAAACGGGGCTTCTGAGAAAAGCCACTTACCTTTTCTTCAGGGATTGGGGGGGTGCAGAGACTAACAAGGACAATGACAATGGCAGTGAGGACACAGACGATGAGTGCAAAGTAGAGGTAGTGCAAGTCCTTTAGCACAGCTGGTCTTCTGTCCTCCTCACCGCAAGATGGGGTGCTATAAATAAACTCGATGATCATCCGAATGAGTCCAATAGCCAGCCCAACCACAAGGCCCCAGAAAGCACCCTGAGAAAAGGCAGACACAAGGAAAAGGTCACTGCATGTTACACTTGGCTGAAGTTCTCTTTCTCTGCTTTTTTTTTTTTTTTTTTTTTTTTTTTTTTTTTTTAATTCAGCTCTTTGATAGACCTGATGGAATCTCACACTCACATGCATCAAAGGAGGATGTTTTCAGTAGAAAATCCTAATTTTTCTCTTTCTGCTCTTGAACACAGAATGGGCAGAGCACAGACAATGCAATAATCTCCTCCTAGCAACATGCCTTCAACTAGACTTCGAGGCATCCTCCCTAAAGTGTAGAACAACTTTGGATTTTGTGATTTCAGATGAGACTGCCAAGAAGCACCTTGCAGTGGCTTCTTGGAAGCAAACACACGTGCACTAGAGACTGGGCTAAGGTCCACTAATGCATGCCAGGAAAATTCTTTCTAATTGTCATGCTTAGCTGGACTGGCTCTGAATCTAAGGAATCTCCAAAGCTAGGTAGTGAAGGGAAAATTATTTATTTATTTTATCAAATTAAATATGTGCATCAACTGGTACTTTACATCCCACTTACTGGCTCATTAATCCTCTTGCAGAAGATTGCCAAGATGAAGAGAGCTGTGATTGGTGGAGCCAGGTAGCTGGTTATAGATTGAATGTAGTCAAAGAGCTGGCCACTGTTGGCTGACTGAATGATGGGGATCCAGAGAATACTGATGACTACCAGGATGAGGATAAAGACTCTGGAAGATGAGGATAAAATTGTATTAGCTCTATAGTTGGAGGAGTCTACCTGAAAATGAAGTTTTGCAGCAAAATAAACTTACAATTGCTTTCAGAATTTCCTAAGAATAAAGTCAGAGATCACTATCAAGAATAACATGTACACAAGGAAAGATAAAATCGTTCTCCTTTAGAAGGTCACTTCAGACAAATCCCAGAGTTGATTTCATGGATTTCAGAGTGAGCTGCAATGGGACTTGCAGTCAACATGCACAAGAGACCCACAAGGGCCTGGTGACTCCCACCATGAGTTCAGTCAGCGCAAACCTCTCATCTTCATGTGTCTTAGAGAGTGACATGATCTTCAAAGGACTTCCTCTTGGATGCAACAGAGGAAGCTGTGATCATTAGCTATTTTTCTGCCACCTCTCCAAGCGGATAACATGCGCAGTCCAGTGTCCAACTCATTTTCTGCTTATTAAAACTGCTTCTGGGATCTCAGGTGCATACCACAACCCTCCTTCATCTTGCATTGCATGTTACAGAGGTTTGCCCATATTGCTGAACAAGAGCTATTTTCCCTCTCACTACTTCACAGCAGTGGAGCAAGCTATTGCCTGCATCCCTCACCTGTCCCACAATTAAGGTTTGAAACTTTTTGCTAGCTAGTGATTGGAGAGTGAAACACAGCACAAACATACGGAATGCAGTTTAAATTCTGCTATCAAGAGGAGAACTTTATATGCCCCTGATATAATGCAGTGCTAAAGCTTGCTCGTAAAGGGCACTATAACTTATCACAAAGATAGAGAGCTGGGAGGCCCAGCTCATCAAGGCTGCTCTTTTTCCTGAAATGGAGCAACTGCAATGTATTGCTCCTGTCTGGTGCAAAAATAATGTGTTTTTAAAGACCTCTGGTGATGGCGACTCCAGAGTACCTTTTGTTTTTCTAAAACACAGATTTAAGGCAGTATTTATGCTAAGTTAAGAGAAAAGAGAGGCATTGATCTACTTAGCACAGTGTTTCTGACTACATCTATCTAAGCTGAAGCTGGACAGGGTAATGCTCTTTCCCATGCTATGTTCCTCTTCTGTGTTTTTGGCACCAGTTTTTTCTTAGTGGGTCCAGACTGAAGAATGTAAGTGCTGCAGTTGAAACTGATGATGACAGCAACAAGACACAAAGAAATGTAAGGACCTGCCCACAATCATCAGCTCCTGCTCCGAAGCCTTTTTGCGGATCCGCTGCCAGATGTCTATAACGAAGAGAGTGCTGCTGCTGTTGAAAATGGAGGTGAGGGAACTCATCAGGGCTGCCATCATCACAGCAATCATCAAACCCCGGAGCCCTGGTGGAGGAAAGCATGGAAGAAAAATCAGGACTAGACTGTTTTATCTTCTCGATGGCTGGTAACTGCAGGAAGATTTCCTTATCTTTAGGATGGCTAAGGGCAGTTTGATTCTGCATGCAGCTTGGCTCAAGCCCATCTCCACAAGTGTAAAGGTTTCTCACCATCAGGCATGAGCTCAATCACGAGTTTGGGGTAGGCAATGTTGGAACAACCCACTGCTGCTCCACAGACCCTTCTACAGATGTCTGGGTCCACACAGCCCACTTCATCTGTAGGATACAGTAAAATAACAAGAATTCGTGTAAACACTGTTGAGGCATAGAACACATAAGTCAAGGGAACAAATCCTGATGTCCTGTGTAGGTAAATATAAATTCACAGGTGAAGTTAGAATGCAGCTAGAGCAAGTGGAGCTGAAGAACAATTTATGTCCTAAAATAAAGGTGAAACTTTGACATGACATATTGCAATTATGTTCAGGGTACTGACATAAGTCTCCTGGATGTTACCTATGGTGAGGAATATGGGAAGGCTTACCTGGGTAAAGAGCTCTGCTGATCATCCCTGGCATGACAATGAAAAACATAGGGAAGATTTTCAAATATCCTCCCAGTACCGATCCACCTTTGGCATGGGAGAGGTTCTTGGCAGAGAGAGACCTCTGGACTATCACCTGCAATTGGTCAGAAAGGAAGTTGGGAGTAAAGCTGGAGAACTGCGGAGAGAGCAGGATCCATCCTCTCTCCTCTTGTTCTCATGGATGACTTTCATGCAACAGGATCGCAGAGTGTCTTGCATGCCAATGGCAACTTTCCCATCTCGGCTGACTGCAGCCTGCTGCTACTTCTCAGAGCTCAGTGTACAGGCTATGGCAGAGGACAGCATGGAAATTTCCTTTAGAGGAATCATTTCACCCTTGACTGAAGTGAAGCCACCTTGAAGACTAGAGACAGCAGTTATACAGCAGCAAGAGAAGGAATGAAGCAGATGAAGGTATTTTGGTAAAAGTTCAGTGGTGGGTTTTGGTGATTATCCCACCTTGAACCACAAAAGCACAGTTTCTTAAGAAACAAGTACAGTTCTCCCTGTTGTAACTTGGGTAGGGATAAGAAACCTGAGACCTGCTGGAATATGTCTGGAGGTCTGCACAAGGTCACTGCAGAACCAGCTCCAGCTCCCTGTTTCTGTATCCTTGTTGCACAAACTGCAAGCAGAACCCCAGTACTCACCAGCCCACAGCAGGATAAAGACAGATGAAAATAATCTGCTCAGCCACCCTAAGAAGCGCACAAAAGTAGCAGCTTGCTGAGAAGGTGGAAGAAGAGAACTATTCAGGTCTAGTCCAGTAACAGAGGCAGTAACTCCTGCACAGCAAGACACAGTCATGTTTCAGCTCACAGATCTACAAAGTGAGGAGTGGGCTAGAAAGAACATTGCAGTGGGGTGCCTGAGAGGGAAAGGTTTTCTTTACCTGATCAGTGCACCAGCACCAAAGAGCCAGCACGGAGAGGCCAAATATAAGTCCAGGCCAAGGAATGTCACCTGTGACTGGGTCCCTGAACAAATGGAAGGCATCTGCACGTGGGAGGTGACAGGTCGTGTTTGGGACTATGACCTTTGGAATCGCTGTGCTGTATTTCTCCTTCAGTCCTTCGTACCAGCCAACTTTTTCAAATCCTGAAAAGAAAATACCAGTGATTTACTGTTATTTCCTTATCTGAGTCTGATGATTGCTTTTCTTTTCACCTATCTTCCTCTCATCTCCTTTCTTTTCATTCCACCCTCACTTTTGGCAGTCAAGATGTGTACAGGAGTAAGCTGGATTTTGCCCAGAGTCCTTGTGGTTTGAACAGCACATCCTGGAAGAGGATCAATGCTGGAAAACCTCTGTCACCTGAATCCTCACAATGTGCTCAGCATCTAGCCTTCGCCCATACGCCTTCCGAGAACTGGAGCAGGAAGGTATGCAATTAAACAGGATATATCTGTATTTCTGTTTGCCAAGAAGGCTTAAAGCAAAGACCAATGATGGTCAGTTCCTTGTTATTTTTTTTATAATTCTCAGTTACACCCAGGTGAATCCACAGTAATTCACAAAGTCAACAAGGAAAGTCAGCAGAGTTACTCTGAATTTACATTAACATAGTGAGAGCTGAATTTGTCCCTGGGGATGCAGTTTTGCAAGCTTGTTGGCAGCTCCAGGTAAAATCCATCTGGCAAGATGAACTTATTCAGGACCACCCAATGACCTTGGGATCATTAAACTAGCGTATGATGTCAATGCAGATTCCCCTTACCTATGAACATGAGGACCAAAGCTCCCAGTATCATGATCAGGGTCTGCAGCGCATCTGTATATATCACTGCTGTTAAACCACCTGTTAGGAGAAAGAGAAAAGTGTCCCCGCATACGTAGAAACAGGTATTCCACCTGGGAAAAGGCTTTCCTTGGCCCCAGCCCTGTGATTTCAGAACTGATCCACTGGGAGAAGCTGGCACTGAGCTGGACCCCAGGACCCCATAGCTGACACAAGCCCTCCCAGGAGGAACGTGCTAAGGGGCTTGCCCATAGTTTATAGTGTTTATTTTTCTGTTGTTTACCAGCTATAGTGTAGATGGCAGTCACCGCTAGCAAGACCACAGTGGACAAGTAGAGGTTCCAGCCCAAAGAGATTTGGATGAACAATGCTCCAGAAAAAATGTCTGTCTGGAAAATAAATTAATAAAATAAATTAATAAAATAAATTAATAAAATAATAATAAGTCTGATGTTAGCTGTGCTTTGTGCACGTGCAATCTCATTGAGCAGTCTGCAGCCCTTTGCAGCATTGACAATCTTCACGTACGGTGAAGCCACCCATGGTGAGCAGTATCCCATGTCATGGGGACATCGAACCTGTGCCCATGTATCCACAGAAGGAAAAGGGGGGGAATAGCAGAGACCAGGTTCTGCCCATCACCGTGTCCTAGTAGCCAGGAGTCACTCTCAGCTTGAAAGACCTCTAAAGTGTCACTACTATCTTGCACCACTTTTTATTTATCTGAAAAGGTCAGCAACCTGCTTTTCTACTTATGCTGTTCAGCATTAAAATGACTCCAGTAAAACAGGTTATACCTGCTGAGGACCTCCTTAGAAATATAGCAACCCCTACCACCTTTGTTTTGTTTGGACCTTCTGCCTGAGAGAGTGAAACCAGAAACTGAGTGAAACCCAGAATTATACAGATAGCATCGTTCAGATGCAGAAGGTGATACGGGAAATGCATATGTATTGGGAAATCAACCTGAAGAACACCTGGACACCTGGTATGGGGTGAGGTACAGGCAGACATTTGCAATGCAAGACAGAGGGGATGGGACAAGATTTCTCTTTCCTGTGCCCCAAATAAGCAAGCATCCAGTGCTGCTCCTGATCTCTGCGACCCTGAGATGGGACAACCACTACCAGGGCACTACAGGAGCCAATGTGTCTTCTGGTCTTTGACTTCCCAGCAGCAAATGCAACCAGCTTGGTAGCTACACAGGTTCAGTCATTTGACAGCGCTGTTTATTGAGATCTCTGCTCTTCTTTGCAAACAGAGAGGCCTCTGCAATGACCTAGTTGCTAACTTAAACCTGGGCAAAATGCACAGGAAGAAAAATCCTTCTTGTAACCAACTGCCTGCTGTCCAGCCAGCCGCTAAATGAGCTCTCTACAAACAAAGGCACTGCTTAATAGAAAGCACCTGTCATGCCCATAAACTGCGCCAGCCACATCCGTCAGCCATGTGTGAATTAGCTGCACAGAGGAGAAACCACTGAGATGAAACAGCAATGACTGGGGCCAGGGTCCTGCCCTGAAAGGCATTGGCAAATACTGCTCTGCTGAAGGTCATTTTGAAATATCGGTCTTTTTCCACTATGTGCATTGAGTGTGTAGCTGTGCATGCTGTTGTGCTATTGCAGGAGACTTTCCATTTGTCCAGTTCTGCTCTAAACATCTCTTTCCAAGACCTCATCCTGTGAAATGCTCCAACCGCAGAGAGCAAAGCTCATGGGGGCAGTGGTGGCAGCAAGGGGCAAGCAACACGACCAACAGTTGGCCATTAGAGTAGGAAATCTATCCCATGCACTATCTTCCAGTGCACCTCGCAGGAACTGAGAAGTAATAAGCCTGGGGGAAGGACACTGAGGCTGGCTGCAAAAGGCATGTGGGTGCCTCATCTTCATTCAACATCTTCTAAGGCAATTTGACATCTAAATATTTCAATAGAGTCTAGTCAAAACTGGCCAAAACAAAAATTTTCAGTCCCTGTAATAGGCTCTGAAATACAGTCCTGTCCCTCCAAGGGCACAGGTAGTTCTTGTCAAATCTCTGAGCATATGTTCTACCTCTTTATTAATGGCATTTAAACAAAATGAAATACCCAACAGCTTACCTTGCATTTAAATTACCAACAGGGTACAACGCTGCAAGCAGTCCAGAAAGGATACTGAATTTTGTCTTAAGCTAGAACCTACCCCTTTTGCCATACCCTCCTTATACAGCACAAATGACAGAGAGAGAGGAATAACATTCCTAATGCTGAAAACTCAACAAGAACAACAGCAAACTAATCACTAGGACTATGCAGATTTATGATCATTTAAGAGGATTTCATATCTACAGGATGTAACCAGCCAGATGCTCAGATGGAGTAATGCTGCAGTTCCCCTGTCTAAACTACCAAAGGTTTGACTTGATGGAAAGGAAAAGGCAGGTTGTGGTACTTACACCATCTAGTAATTAGCTGCTATATCCCTGTGAAGTTCTCCCTGTGCATTGCTGCTTAATGAGTACTCTCTCTCTCAAGGTACATCTCCACGATCAGTGCAGAGGCAGGTATTTACCTGAGCAAAGCAGCACAAAATACACTGATACTGTTTCTGAGCTGGTCCTTTGAAGGACATCTGAGCTATCTCTGCATTGTGCCAGGGTGCCCTAACCACAAAGGTTGTGTTCAACTGGATACATACGGATATCTTGGTGAATATATAGAGAATGAGGGACAGTACAGACATGTAGATTTGTATCCTCTGCCCTCCAAATCTCTTCTGCAGGTACTCAGGCATGGTGACCACTCCAGCTGCTATGTAAACAGGCACAAAGATCCAGCCAAGAGCCAGAAGTGCCCAGGTAGCCTGATAAAGAGACAGAGAAAATAAAGGCACATTATTCAACATGGGAACACAATTCTCATTTTCTCTTTCAGTGGACAACTGAAGAAAGGAGTGTGTGGTGCCATGCAACGTATTTGGGAAGCACTCCGATTTTTTATCCCTACTCAGAAGATTAGATGACAAATGAAGGAAGTATCACAATATATTTAAAAACTTATGAGGTTTTCCTCTTACACACCATGCTTCTTTGTCACAGGTGGCATATCTATTCCTTATCTGGATCTTTGGAGCAAGAAGGTGTATTCTGTTACTCTGGGTCTCTAAAGATGATATTGTATTTGGTGGCCTTTGAAATCACTGACTCTGTGGCAGTGAATAGTTAAGTGATTCAGAGAAGGATTGGAGCATCTGTTTGTTGCTTGATTAGCAAGTGATGAGGTTGAGGCAGCAGCCTCCCTGCAGAGCATAAAATAAGCAGCAGCAAGACTCTGCTGGGATGTGCTCCTTTCAGGCTGAAGCAGATCTGCTTCTGTTATGGGTAGATAAAGGGGCAGTTCGGTTGTTTTACCACAGGTGAAGAGTCTTCTGAAAGTTGTAAAGGCATGCTGTGTTTCCTTTCTGAAACCCAGCAAAAGCCCAGAGAGGAGATCCAGAATATAAATAAAAGCCACTGGGTTACCAGACCTCACTTCCTAGATGTTCTGGACGTTACCTTTCTTCCAAGTATCCTGCATTAGTCCAGATTTTACTTTGATTGGTTATTTAAGTTATCAGAAATGAAACTGAGCCCTGGGGACAGAGGTTGAGCGTGATTGAAGAGAACAGCCGTGGATCCTGCAGTGGCAGAGATTGGCTTAGGTAAAAGATGCCCATATGATCCCCGCAGCTGAGTGATGTCCCTTGCCGAAGGGAGAGAATAATGGCATATCCTAAGGTCCCTTTCCAATCTGAAAGAAATGAATCTAAACTCATGAAGCTAGATTTGCCCTGACATACAATCTTGTCTTCATGGGCTTCTAAAATTACTTGAATAGATTTACTTAAAATACAGTGATATGTCTTACATGCACTAGCCTGAGAGCAGGCTCAGGTTTCTTCACAAAGGACTTGAAGGTGATCCTAAGGGTTTAAAAAAAATAGCTGCAGAGAATAGATATCCCAGGAAAGAGTCTTTTGTGGGCTGGGCCCTGCCTGTGCTTGGCAAGTATCCGGCACTATTAGCAGGCTCTGCTGATACAGACAAGAGATTTAGAGTTAGGTGAGTGATGTTTATTGTGAGGCTGGCACTAATCTCACTCCTCATCACTGCAGCTGAGAAATTTCATTAGCATCACACACAAAGGGCCTGGTTTTCATGCTCTGTGTGGTGTCAGTGGCAATTTTCCAGGGCATTTCGATGAGGCAGAATGAGACTTGCTTTTGCACCCAGATGTTCACCCCCGAGACGTCACATTTTGGCAGCTGACAGGTGAATGCAGGGTTGCCAATTCTCATGGTTTTGCATTGAATTTAGGAGCGCACACTGTTTTGTTTTTGTTTGTTTGTTTGTATTTTCAAAGTTCCTGTTCCCAGAATCCTGTGATTATCCAGCTACATTTTCAGCATCCATTATTTTTTAATCTTGATGAGTGACGACTAAAGTTTAAAAATATGGCCATATGCTTCCAGGAAGGTCAAAGAGCATCTAAGTGGACTCCACTTAAAATTAAAATAAAGATTTCATGTTTCTTAGGCTGTCTCAATTTCTGGAGGCTTCTCTCCTGTGCTTTGAGAACCTGGAGTTGCCGATACCATTAGCATCAGGTTTTGGAGATGAACAGGCAGTCCCTTTGTAAACAGTGATATTTTAGTTGACAACATAACAGGCTCTTACGTTCCACTCAAAGCCCCCAACAGCAAGGCCCCCAGCTGCTCCAGTGCCCGCCAGGCCAATGAGTAAGCCACTGCCCACGTTGCTGGACATCAGAGATGCTCCGATCTGAAACACACGGCACAGGCACACAACACAGAAAGTCACCCTGAGGAACTTCTCTATTAGCCCAGGCACTTCCCCCAGGTGCTCCCTTTCCCCAGAATGTCATCTCTTTGCAGGCAGGTGGCTGGGTGTTACTGGAGAGTTGGGTTTTCCTCCCCCAGAATCAGGGTTCACTTTGGCAAGGGTTCTCCTGAGAGAAACATCTGCTCTGGGGGAAAGGGGTGGGTGAGGGAAGGCTGGTGGCAGCTACAGATACCTCAGTGTCTATGAAATGTGATGGATTTCTCAATTCCCTTGGTACACAGCCAGCAATGTGCAACCTTGCTGACCCTTTGGGCTTTACCTCTCCACAGCTTGCAGACATCCCAGCCTCTTTTAAGTCCTGCACTGAACAAGCGTGTGGTGGATTACAAGGCCACAGTGACATGACCACCCTCTTGAAGCTCTTCCTAACACAGGATGTTCCTGAACTGTAGCAGGGACAATGCTGGCAATGTGCAGCCCTTTGTGTTTGTTGTGTATGCAGAGGTTCAAAGATATTCAGCCCTGTGGTAGGCTGGAAAATACTAACTCTTCAGGTTAACTTCTATGCTGTCCCTACCATGGCTCATTGACACCCTAATTGGAAGAATGCAAGCTCCAAGGCAATTTAAACAGGGCAAAGACTATGCAACTTAATTAATACTTTAATTTGGCACAATGCCTCACCTCCCTTCTGTATGCCAATGCCAAATCCCTCTCAGGGTCAAACGAGATGTTACCTAAAGCACAAGTCGAGCCCTTTTCTCTCCAGAGAAACTTTACTTTCAGCTACATCTCCTGTGAGGAGCTTTTCTCTTAGCACCACTAAACTTGAAACAAAGACCGATGGAATTTGATCTGCTTCTCACCTCCGAGCAAGGTAAAACATTAATATGGCATGAACACCCACACTGAATCCTGCCAACAGCTCTGCCTTTGTGTCTGTCGAAGAAAAGTCCTGATTAGAGAGCTGGCTGCTGCAACATGAGTTTGCAACTTAGGCAGGGAGTGGTGTTCTCAAGAAATATAATCTGTTTTCCTGGTATCTATATCAGACACAAAAATACAGAAGATGATATATCGTACAGGAGCAGCAATGTAACATCAGGGTTTATTTGAGGCTAACACAAAAGAAATCTGTCACCCCTGTAAAAAGAAATAGTACATGTAAGCCAGTCATGTACTCAAGGTGAAGGCCACGAGGAGCTGAGCCTGCAAGAAGTGCTGCAGAGTTGCCTCTCTACCCAGACAAACAACATAAAAAGTGAACAGTATTAGAGGTTGCTATGGACCTAGGACTGTAAAACAGAAGAACCAAGAGCCAACCTGTACCCAGAGGATTCTGTGGCCACCTGTGTTTGGAGCAAAAAGAAATAAGAATAATTAAAAAAAATGAAGAATATTGTTGGGTGAAAAATACTTCATTTTACTATATTTTAATTATCCTCCTCCTAATTAGAGAAAAGCATCAAGATGTGCATTTTCTTTAAATGTCACTTGGCTGAGCAAAAGTATAAAGAATGTTTAAGAAATAACATATCTGAGAGACACAGATGTGTCTCTGATGGAAGAGGTTGAAAATTTAGCCTTGTGAATTTATGGGCAATACACATGAAAAGGAAAGAAAAAAAAAAATGGAAAAAAAAAAAGGAAAAAAAAAAACAGTGTTTTGGTTGAGAAGTGCATTCTGCTGCTCATGACTCACTAGAAAGATATATAATGCTGTAGTTTGGCATTGGCTGAGAAGGATATTTATTCCTGTGGCATTTTTATTCCTTTCAAACTTTAAATTATCTTTATATGTACCTTTCACTCCCAAGAAAAGATGTCTTCAATAGATTTTTTTTTCTTCATAGTGAAGATTTATACTTTGGTGGTTTGAAGTTTATATCCTTTACATCGTTTGTCAATAATCTCGACTTTACTCTAAATAGTAAGGGCTCAGAAAGTCTTGGGCTTTGGGATTATTTTTTCTTCAGTCTCTAAATGCTTTGTTACTGGAAAGCACATTCCTAGATTACCTAATGCTGTCTTGACTTTGGGGACAATGGTATCTTTGGTGAGTTGGGGCCAAAATACAACTAGGCAGAGCTCTTCCACATCCACCAGCATGGACATTTTTATTGCTTACTTTAGCAGAGAAATTTAAAGATGAGAAACAACTGAAGATGCTGAACTATCTTTTTGGTCTGGTAGCTCTATGTTGCAGCTCACTGGCAAAGTCTCCTGGGATGATTTCTGGTGGATTCTCTTTGTCTCAGGGGCACAGAAAGTGTGTGGACGAGATCTCCACATGAGGCCTGCCCTCCTTAAATAGAGAATTACTTTCAATCCATGAAAAACAGAGGTATGCATTTCACTTACAGGCCACCAGGTCATGGATCGTCCAGCAAGGAAATAGCCTCCAATGGTTCCCCGGCTTGCCCGTACTGACGACTGGAAACACAGGAGAAAGGAAAAGCTTTTCCTCCATTTGCCCACCCTCAGGTCAGACCCAATGCTCATCCCAGCAGCCTTGAAACATCCTGTCAGCCTTGAAACATCCTGTCATCCTTTCCAGCAGCCCTTTGCTTGAGTGCTTCTGCCTCTCTTCATGCAGGCTTTTGGTAGTCTAGGTTTGGAAAGAAGCCACTAGTACTTATTTAATGTCTTCTCCATGAATGTACACATTGGGAAGGAGAAAAACACTGTAGATCTCTATAAATGAAGCCTACACAAGGCAACATGAACAAATAATTGATAACAAATTTTCCAAAGCTTTTAACATCCCGTTTCAGTCTTCCCACTCCCAGCCCCAGCTTTCCTCTTGCCCTGGTCTCCTGCCCCTGACTACTTTGCAGTATGGGAGGCAGACACCATCCTCAGAACAACCCCCAGAGCTGTCCCCATGTGGGGACGGGGACTCACAAATATCCCCTCCCTGAACTGCTCAGCAGGGCCTGGGATAACGGTGTGTGCATGGGATGCCTTTTGCAGGCAGAAACCTTAGTACCCAGCAGGGGAGTGGGGAGGATCAAATGCTTGCAGACCTAACCCCAGTCACCTCAGGGACTCACCCATATCCCGACAGCGAGGACAAAGACGAAGTAAAAGACTACCACGATGATGTCTGCCACCCCAAAGACCGCCTTCATCTCCCCTGGCAGCGCAGGCGGCTCTGTGGTGGCTGGGGTGGGCTGGCTCATGGCTGCGAGAGAAGTGCCGGTTTTCTCTTTCACACTGGACTTTGGCGCACGTTTGCCTTCATCGCTTCCCTTGTAATAATTAACAAGGTGGAGAAGGTGTGAGTGGGGAGCCCTGTGCTGCAGAGGGGCCTGACGGGCGGTCAGCAGGCAGGGAGCACACGTCAAGCTGTGAGTTCACTGCACGGATAGCAACAGGGGGAAGTGCAGGAGAGGAGACAGCTGATCCTTCTCGGCAGGCTCTTTGGCAGCAGCAAAGGAGTTAAGCTGCTTGCATGACAAGCAGATTCGCTGCCAGGTCCCCTGCGTGACTCCAGGAAAGCTGCAACGGCAGCGGGAGCAGCAGCTGTCTTGGGCCACAGAAAGATAGGAGAGGGCCGTGCCCCACGCAGTGACAAACTGTGAGCCACCAAGCCCTCCTCCCCATCCCTTTGGCTGCCTGGCACAGCAGGGCCGTTCCCCGGTCATGTGGGATGTCTCGCTCTTCACCCTGTGATGCTCAGGGCAGGCAGAACCTGTGCCTCCACCTCCCTCTGCTCTGGGACCCTGCTTAGAAGCACTGGGAGGAGGCCATGAAGAGCCCTGTGGGTGCTCAAGTTGATGGTCAAAACCCAAGTGCTGGAGACAGGCAGAAGGACGCAGCCCTGCAGGAGCAATTCCCTGAGCCTGGCAGACTGTGGGGTGGGGAAGCTGCTCCCCTATCTCATCTCTGCCATGCTCAGACGTGGCTGCAAATGTCCTTCCTGACCCTGCCTGCAGCTATCTCGCACCACCAGCCCTCCGAGTCAGGGAGCAGGTCAGGCCACCCCACTGCTCCCTTGGACGGCTCTGGGGGGGCTGCCCAAGGCTCATTCTAGGGCTACAAAGGTGCTGTGGAGCTGGAGCTGGCACAAGTCATCTCCTGGATGTCCCCAGACCTCAAAGCAGAAAAATCTCCCACCACCCTGCCATTTTCTCTGCTGTCCATAGCTCCCTCCTCCCCATGAAATATCAAGTGGGACATTTTAAACTTATGCAAGCTTCATTTGCTCTTGGTTGCAAGAGAGGCATCAAACCCACTCTCTCATTTTGTTTTATCCCCCTCTCTCCCAGTGTTTCCTTGCAAATGCTGACTACCTACTTGCTAATTAATTGCACTGCTAACGGAAGGCCCCTGTCCACCCCCGCTCCTGAGTCTGAAGCTCTCTGGGAGCGGTGCCTCCCCACAGTCTCATTATCCACAAGAGGCTTTTCAAGACTGAAATGTTTCAACAAGCTGAAGGAAGGTTACCAGAAATTAAATATCTGGAAGCCTAAATCCCCTGGTGCAAACAGGCAGCTCTCTGCACACAGAGCTGATTTACAGTCACCCACACACTTCCCTCTTAACATCACAGCACCCAAAAGCAAAAAAAAAGACAGTCTCTTAATCTTGAAATTCATCAAATTCCTGCCCAAGAAGCAAACAAAGCCAGTATCTCCAGTCTTCCCAAACCAGAAATCCTGCTCTCAGTCCGAAACCAACCCAAAGTCCTCACCCAACCCAACCCCTTTCACCCCACCATCCCAAGGCCCTGAACCAGCACCAAATAACACATGCAAGCACTTGAAAGCTTGCACCCTGAAAAGTAAGTACACCTAGTAAGCCATTCCCGGTAGCTCCAAGGTACCACAAGCCTGCTGAACCAACAAGCATGACATTGACTTCTGCCTGAGGGACCCTGCCAAGTATTATTTCGCTGAGCACCATCCCAAGCCATAAGGGCTGACCCCTTGCTGGCACAGCAGGGTAGGACTGCATCAGCTGCATCTCTCATGCAAACCATACCTTGAGCCTGTCTGCGGCTGTGCTCTTCTCCTCCTCAGGGCAGTCCTGTGGCCCTCCTGTTGCTGGTCCTGCTCAGGCTGCTCATGCACTGCTTCGTGGGGCTGGACACAGAGGTGTGCCCCTCCACGCCCCCTGGGACACCTGTCCCTGTCCCTGCCCTGGCCGAGGGGATGACGCATCCCGGTGCTATGTGATGTTTGCCTGGCTCCTGGCCCCACTGCAGGAACCCTGGGTGAGGAGCGGGTGCACGGTGCGAGGTGCACGGCTCCAGAAGCCCTGGCAGAAGGGCAGCGCTTATCTCCTGCTCACTATGCTCTTAAGTCAACATTGGCAGGCATTCATCCCTGGGGATGTGGCGCTCCTTGCCCTGGGAATGGGTGGGGCGGAGGAGGAATTCAGGTGCCCAGAAAACAATAAAAATTCAACACAGTAACGAACAAACAAGCAGTTGTTGGAGTGAAAGCTATTACAGCAGCAGAAGCCCGGCAGGTGCAAGCAGGCAGGTCACTATTGATTCTGGGGGTGGCAAATTCATTTGCTCCCACTTATCTGCAGGGGACATGGCAATGCACCTTGAGCACTCTGGTTAACTGTGGCAAGCCCTCTCCAGCAGGCAGAGCAGCTCAGAGCCTCTTGGTCATGTTGGCAAAGCCTAATTTTGCTTCCCCAGAGCCGAGGGAGAGAAAGACTTATTTCGTCCTTGTTTGTAGTGGCTGCAGAAGAGCTGGGAATGGAGGGCAGGGGTGGGCTGGTGAGCGTGGGGGACAAGGTTCTGCTGGGTGTCACCCATGGCATGAACGGCTTCTGGTGGAGGCATCGGCTCTACTCATAGGGGTAACGGGCACACAGGGCTGAGCAGAGGTGGGAGATACAGACCTCCACCTCCATCTCCTCCTCCTCCCGAAACACCTTTCCTTTTCCCTCCAGAACTTGCTTCTCATTCAGCCTCTCACATAGGAGCGTGGCTTGCAGCTGTGGGGCAGGAGGCAGCCCCTGCAGCTCAAATGGTTGGTTTAGGGATATCTCCTTGGCCAGAGCTGGTCCCATTACCACTGAGCCCTGCAGCCACAGCCTCACCCAGCACCACAGCAATGTTCAGCAGATGAGCAGGACAGACCGCAGAAGAGCAGCAATCCCCCAAACCCCACTGTTTAAGCAGTATCTCAGAGCAGCAGCCCACCTGCCGGAGCCCTCCTGGAGCACAGCAATGCAGCTCCATTAATGTGCTCTGCTCTCCTTGCAGCAAAAGTGACAGGACGTTTAGTGTCCTCTTGTGGAGTCTGTTCCCTGACTCATGTCACAGCAGCTGAGAATGAGCCCTTCAAGGGACTGGAAATTATAAGTGGCGTTTCAAAGAGTGCAGCTCAAAAAAGTGCTGAAGAGCAAGTGTTTCTGGAGCAAAGGATGTTCAGTTAAGTGACAGGCAATTATTTTCAAAAATGTTAATGAATAAATGGACTTCCTCTTCATTATAAAGCTACTTCACAGTCATCAGCAAATAGCTCCAATGACAATTAGTGAATTTTTAAATGGATTGAGGAATTAGCCTATATACAGATAACAATGCAATGAGGCAAGACAATAGCCAAGCCTCTCTTCTCACCTTACCTCCTGGGGGGGATTTTTTTCTGCAGGCTGGATGTGGGAGAGGCATTCAGCTAACCTGCATTTTCTTCTCAGCCCTTTATCAGAGGGAATGACTCTCGAATAAAATCCTGCAGTTTTATTTTGGTTTGATATGAATGAGCTTTAATGTATTTAATGTTTAAAGGCAAGCAACTCTGCCGGCTTCCGAAGAGCAGCCTGGTGGGGAGCAGGCAGGGGCAGCGGGAAGAGGAGCAGACCCCGGGAAGCCGTGGCAGTGCTACCACAGCTCTTTTCTTCCCTCTGCAGGCCACACTCCGATCTTCACTCCTGGACTGTCCGGAAGCCTGGAGCAAGTCCATCACTTCAACTCTCCTTGCATATTATTATTATTATTATTATTATTATTATGGTTGTGGTTGTTGTTGTTGTTATTATTATTATTATTATTATTATTATTATTATTATTTTACCCTGGGGTGAGTCAGGGATAATTGCAATGAAGGCAGTGGTATAAACACCACACAGAAGAGCCAAGGAAGGTGCTGGTTTCAGAACCTCGGTAGGCTTCTCTGCATGCCCATATCACCAGGAGGGATGCTTGCAGCTCCATGCATCGGAGGTGACACCTGACTGCTGCTGGGATGGGGAGAGCCCTGCAAGGAGTGCCTCTGCTCAGTCTCAGCTCTGCAGCCCTGCCACCAGCACAGAGCCCCAGGGGTTCGCAGTGCATGTGCACCAACTCGCCTTTCCCCTCGACAGGGAGCTGTGAGCACAGACCTGCCCCATGAGCAGCCCTCACTGTCACTTACCTGCTCCTCACTCTCTCTTGATCATCACCTGCAGCTCCTGCCTGAACACTGTGGACCCATGACCCTATCATCTGTGTATAGATTAAGGAGATCCTTGGCATACAAGGCAGTTTCAAGCTAGCACACAAGCTGAGATGCCCTGCACCACATGTGGTGCTACAAGACATTTCAGTCTAGGTTCAGATGAACATTACTGTGAATGGAGCCTCATCCCACCTGCTTTTTACCCCAACTCGATCACCTGCCAACCTGAAGAAGGGTTTGTGCCTCCATGTTCAGCTGAGCTGGGAATCCTGGAATCTTCTGTGGCTGCTGGGAAATCAAGCTGAGATGCCACAGGTGGAGTTTCAAGTTGCACTTGCCCAGAAAAATAACTCTAGGACTGAGTAGACTTAGGCTGGATAAAATATGTCATATTTACAGAGTGACTTTTCTGACTGAGAGCCAGACTTTGAAAGATATTAGCAAGGGTAAAACATTAAGTGACAGAACAAGGACACTTCAGATGAAGGATGTTATTCTCACTTTAATTTACTTCCCTGTACAGCCTTGCAAAGATCTCAGCAGAGTAAGTGTCCTTATTGATGGATACGCTATCCTTGTTAAGATGGGACAATATACTTATTTACAGCTTTCATCATTGTCACGATGGCACAAAGCAAACAGATATAACTAATGAAGATTTAGCTATTACGTAATGTCTTTGTCAAATCCATGCAGAAGTCTGGGTAAAAGCCCTGGGAATAAATCTTTTTTTCTAAGAGCATTTTCAATGAATTTAAGACATGAAGGTATCTGTGTGTAGCTTGTATTAGGACTCTGGGTATTGCTTTTCTGGAAAGATGGTTCAGGTTTGGAGTGAAAATGGAATGGTCGTCTGAGAAACACCAAAGAAGAAGTGAAAGCCATGCAAACCCTTCAATGTGGCCTGTGAATTACTGTGGTCATGGTGATGCTACATGATGAGGCCATTGTAAGCTGTGGCCATTAGCTACCACCACTAAAACGAAGATTAAAAAATAATGAATAAACCAGTAGAAGTGGAGGAGCTGCAATAAGAATACAACCACCTCATTTCTTCATCTCTGAATGCCTCTGAAGACACAGCCAGCCAAGGGGGAGGGCAGGAGGAGGACAGTCTTGCTGCCACAGTCAGTGATGCTCCACAGCAAAGCAGGTAAGCTAATGATTCACAGCCCCTGCAAAGGGTATGTGTGTTAGGTATTTCAGGTACAACTGGTTTCCCTTTATGTTGTCCTCCAATCTTGTCTGAGAACCATGAGGAACTTAAACTGATACTGGAAAAAGCTGGAGGTGGTGCACAATGACCTGGAAAGCTCCTCCGGGACAGGTGAAGGGATGGACTCATACACACCCCTCTTCCCTGGTATGATCTTGCACAACCCTCTTCCAGATCACACAGCGGGGAACAAAACAGTCATTGCTGAATGATTTTGATAAGTGTTCTGCAAAAAAAAAGCACTCCCTGTGCACAAATATAAGTGATGCAATGCATTTAAATTTTCACTGGGTGGCCCATTTCAAGAGAAAAGGCTCCACAACAAACCCACAAATGTCAGCAGCCTGCGTGTTTTGGAACTGCAGATTCAGACAGGTATTGACAGCTTTGATCCATCTCTGCTTGGTGACTGTTTAGAAAATCCTTTTTCATGTCAGGGAAAAAATGGCAAAGAAGAATTATATCCTTCATTTTAGAGTTAGGAGTTGGAATAAGGACATTCCTCCTTCTAACAGATCAGTCAATGTTTGGGGGCTAGGTGGTGGTTTTCACTGGGAGGCAAAGTCTGGTATGAACCTGCTTGTTTAGAAAGACTGAAGTCCAGCAGAAGGAATCACAGACGAGTTTCTTCTCAGCTGGCACTTTGTCCCAAAGCTCTGCGGGCCTTTTATTAAAGTTACATGGTCTTCTGGGCTCCTTTGTTCCCTCCCTCATATGCAGCTCTCACGCAGTGTCTGTTTGCATGGAGGGACCCAGGGAAAACACCTCTGCCCACACCATTTGTCTGCCTCCCCTCCCTTGAATGCAGTCTTGAGAGTCTGGGGCAGTAGCTCTTGCTCCAACAATCATCCCATGAGCAAGCCTAACTGCTTGCCACATCTGAGTGAAAGACGGTCATTTTTCATGTCACGTCTCTGCAGTCACTGTGTTACAGACTCTCACAGAACTGGAAATGAAATCTACATCTTCTGAATCAAACCCTGCAACAGCAAGACCCTCTGTTTAGCTTCAGTAAGAGCCTTCTGCAAAGCCTGTTGATCCATTTCTAGTTGGGATGTTTTTCCAAAGCAAACTGGACAGATAAGATACAAATTATTTTCTTCGTCCCAACTAAAAAGGAGTGTTTTTGAAGGATGCTGCATATCCTATGACCAGTTGACAAAACAGATGCCAAAAATGCTAAGGATGAGGGATATATATGAAGTGAGTACAGTCTTCAGAGTGACTATCCCTAAGGAAAAAAAAGCAGCAAGGAAGGCAGAGCTAAAATGGTTGCTGAAAGAATGAAAAAAATCAAACTTAATGGCTTGTTACAGTTTGTGGGGACTGAGGAAACAAAGTCTGGAACTAAAGGAGTTGTCAGGCAGTGAGATAGGGTTACATTTCCTCCACATGGAGCCTGCAGTGCTGGCTTGATTAGGCGAAAGAACTTGGGATCGCTACAGAGAAAGCCGCCTTGCTCCCTGTCAACTTGCAAAAGCTAATCAGCATCCAAAGTGACAGCTCCCTCCAGGGCCAGATTTCTTAAAACAAAACTAAAATAAAATAAAAATAAGAAGTCTCTTTGGTTGAGTTTCAAAACTTGCTACCCTACAAAAAAAAAAAAAAAAAAAAAAAAAATAGAAAGACTGTGACATTCTCCAGCAACACCCCCAACGCTAATCCACACCGTGATAATAACTTATGTGACTCCTATACCTTGCTCAAGCAGCTTGTGTCCTGAGGAATACATCAGACTTGATAAACTACTGCCATCAACTTGCACAGTGTGATGAGACTTTGTGTGGGAGGATGCTGCTGTTTCGTGATGCCCTGAAGAAGCTGAGGACAAAATGTGATAAAGAGCCCCATGCAGAGCTGAATTTCCAGGGGAGCGTTTTGCGTACATGGAAGGGGAATCATCCGGTTTGGGACTCTGGCCAGGATACAAGAAATAATGCCCTTATTCTTGGCCAAAGCATCAGGGGAGTTTTGTTACTGCCAATTCCAAGCCTTAAAAATTCTTAAGTTGGGGGCCAAAATTGAATGATATTGGCTTAGATATCATGGGGATTTTTTTTTTTTTTTTTTCTCTTTAGCAAAGAAGCTTTTCTTGTTCCTTCAGATTTCTTCCCTGAGGATGCATTTTTATACTTTTTTCCACCGCAAGTTCTAGCAGCAAGTCTCCTATTTGCATGAAAGTTGGGATGCTTATTATGATACCATTATTACAGAAACTGGGGCTTTAGAGAAAACAGAAGGGGTGATGTGTTGGGCCTGACGCAGAGGGGACGGATATATGCCAGCAGTCATGCCACAGGCTATGGCTGGCCACCATGTTACATGACGTACCTGACAAGGGACGAGATAAGAGGGGCAGCTGTGGGCAGTGAGAGGGTGCCTCCAGGGCAGCCAGAAGTGCAAAAAGCACCGCGAACCAACCATTCGTGCTGATCAGTACTCATGCAATGGATTTTGGACCACTCTTACTTGCATCTTCACTGGTAAACATGCAGCAGAATAGTTTTGAAGCTGCACTGTTCATTTAAAAACAGACGAGACCATGAGACAGACTCAGGCTCTCAATAACAGCTCCACTTTTTGTAACTTGCTTTTCTGTGCCTAAGTGACCAGAAAACTGCAGAAACATGTTTTAGCAGATTGTTTCCCACCTCTTCCCCGCCTCCCCAAGGTAGGTTCAATATCCATCCAGAAAATAAATAAATAAATAAAAATTAGCTTCCAATAAATCACAGTTTACTGCCATGCTTAAATCCTGCTTGTCCTTCAGTGCTCTGCTGTACCAGGACCGATTTCACACACATGCACCTCGCAACAAGGTCCCTTGAGATCAGGTGGCTCTTGTGCACTGCATTGCTGGGACTAGTGTGGGATGCTGATGGCTGCTGAAGATCCTGGTCCCAAGGATGCTCAGCTTCTGTGTCAGCCAGGGAGAAGTGTCCAGCAGTAAAGCATTGGCCGTCCGGCTCCGGCACGGCGCAGTTACCAGCAGATGGCAGCTGGAGATCGCAGAGGCTGCTCCACACCAGCAAGGAGGGAAATTTGGGCTTTCTCCAGCCTCACAAGTGCATCTTGTGAATAAAGGATGACCTCGGTGCAGGCCCGGTCACAGCAGTGGGCAGGGCCACGGCCTTCCCCCTTCACAGCCTGGTGCTGGGTGCAGGAGCGTGTACCAGCAGCTCCAGCATGGACAGGGGCTGGGAAGGACACGGTGCTCGTGTGCCCATGCATAGGAAATCGGGAGATTCACAAGCCATGCCTCCTCCTCCTTCACCCTGAGCTTGAACTCAAACCACATTATCATTTTGATCCCATTTTCTAACCTGATCCAACCTCAGACCCACTTGTGCATGTGCCAGCCAGTCCCCAAAAGCATTTTGAGTGAAGTAACATGGAGTATAGGAAAAATTCCTGAGTACAAACAGCTCCTCTCACACCCAGATCCTCACAACAGATCATACTGCCATCCTATAGCAATTCCCTGCAGCACTAGGCCCCGAAGTGAGCATTTCCCTGTTTTTATCACTTACTGCTCTCATTTTTGGGCCTCGCTGCTTAGAGTCTCTCCCTCCATCTCAGCCACTCCTGCCAAAGGAGCAGGTCACCCTGCTATGCTGCTTTTCCTGCTCCAGCTCCACTTCCTCTTTCACGATGTCCTTGTTCTTGCTCTTCTTCTTTTTCTCCTCCTCCATCTCCCTCTCACAGCTCTTTCTCCTTCCTGTGGCCATCCGCACCCACAGCTTATTTCCAGTTTCCCTCACTACATGTCAGCAGACACTGCACAATATAAAATAATGTCCGCCCGTACAGGTGAGACAAAGATTAGGTGGTATTACCCATATAGGGTGACACCTGGGGAGCTTGTAGCACAGCCAGATCTGGGTCCACCATCTGCCTGAGCCCAAGGGGGATCCCTTCTGTCTTGGCTCCTTGCAGCCTTCCCCAGGCAGCACGGACATAACTCTCATGCAGAAGGTTTTCTTGGCAAGGACAAAAAATGGAAATATCCTTCCTCCCCTTCCCCCTGACACCAAAGCTTCAGTTCTGCAGGAGCCAATGGGGCCAAGAAAGGGACTAGACAGCACATCAAGCACTACTGGTCTAATCCAACCCCAGTTTCTCATTTACCAATGACAGCCTCCTATTCAAGCTTTCTTTGGCTTTCATCTCTCCTTTTATCTGTGCACTGTCTCTGGTTTGCCCCTTCTGGTTGCTATTGCTTTGATCTCTTGAACCCCTGTAATCCAAAGCTGAATCCATGATAGCTTAGGCCAAAGAGTTTGCACGTTTTTACTTCTGTGACAGTCTTTATTATTATTATTTTTTTCTTCCCTGAAACTTCAGGCAGATTTCCTCTGTGCAGAGAATGGACATTTTAGGTGTCCAAGGTGGGTAAGTGTCCCTTTTACTCTTGACCTCTGAGTCCCTGTGCTGCTGGTTTCTGGTTTCTTCCATCGCACCATAGTAGTAGCTCCCCCTGGGCAGGCGAAGGACTGTACCTGGTTTGATGAGGTCTGCAACAGCCCAGGGCTGATCAGATTGTTTTTCCTATGTAATATTAACCAAACCTTAAGTGGTACAGAGGGTTTCTACTGTTCCATGAATAATTTCATCAAGTAAGCATGGGAGACACAGGGGGAACTCAATGTGCAGACAAACTCATTTGGTTTCATCCATTTTCTCATCCAAAGGTTGATGGCGATTCTTCATTTCACCATGGGTTCAGTGGGAAGAGGAAAAAAGACAACAGCAGGAGGGTGAACAGGAGCCTGACTATTTAATTAAAAATGTGTGAGAAGGAAAACACTAGAAAACACGGTTGTCCTTTGAACTTTCCAATTCTTCCCTGTAAGGGCCAGTGCCTGGGCAGAGCCTGTACGAGGCCTCCCTCGCGGCACTGGGGCCCACACGGATGTGACATGGCCCACACGGACATGACACAACACGGCCCACACAGGACAGCCCTGCACCTGGCCTCATCTCAGGTCAGGGGGCAGCAGCTGCAGTGGCAGCTCCCTCGCATGCAGCCGCTCACCTAAGGGCCCTGCTGCCTCTCCTCAGGCTGATTCCTTTTGAAAGCAAAGCACATAGCATCAGGTCTGTGTTTATTTTCCCCTTTTTCTTTTTTCTTTTTCCTTTTCTTTTCTCTTTTTTTTTTCTTTTTCTTTTTCTTTTTCTTTTTCTTTTTCTTTTTCTTTTCCTTTTTCTTTTTCTTTTTCTTTTTCCTTTTCTTTTTCGTTTTCGTTTTCGTTTTCGTTTTCTTGTTGTTTTTGTTTTTGTTTTTGTTTTTCGTTTCTTTTTCTTTTTGTTTTTCTTTCTTGTTTCTTTTTCTTTTCTTTTTCGTTTTTCCCTTCCCTTCCCTTCCCTTCCCTTCCCTTCCCTTCCCTTCCCTTCCCTTCCCTTCCCTTCCCTTCCCTTTTACATTCTACATTCTACATTCTACATTCTACATTCTACATTCTACATTTTATTTTCCCTTCCTTTTCCTTCCCTTCTTCTCATTGTTTCCTTTTCTTTCTTCCTTAATTCCCTCCTTTCTTCCTTCCTCCTTTCTTTCCTTCAGCATGCTCCATGCAAGTCTTTCCAGGCTAAGCTGTCCCAGTTACAGACAAGAGAAAAGACACAAGGGGAACAATTCCCAGGGGAGCTCTGGGGAATCCACCTGAAGTGGAGGTGTCTCCTTCCTTTACTCCCAACCGTGTCCCCCGTAGCTTATGTGAGAAAAGGATGCTGTGCTTCACCTGTCAGGGCTCTGACGTGGGCATGAAACAAGTGGAGCCTGGATATATGACACTGGGAATGACTCTGAAAAGAGCAGTCCCCCAGTAGGGAGAGGAGGATTTCTTACAGAAATCCTGTGTGGCAGTGCCACCTCAGTTTCCAGTGACATCTCTAACCCCTTGCTTTATATGAGAGAAGTCTACCTTGTGCTGTAGAAAGGAGACAGGAAGATGCAGCCCTTCCTGATCCTTTTTTTTTTTTTTTTTTTTTTTTTTTCACGCCTAGAACAGCTGTAAAAAGACAGTAGCCTGAGAAATTGGCTGACCTTCTTGATGTATTCAGCTAACTCTATATTTGTCCTTTAAATAACTTGCCAAAAAACAAACAAGCCCAAAAAAACCAATCAGTGGGAAAAAGAACCCAAACAAAATGAGAGACTTCCGTTTCCAGCCTTGCCCTTCTGCAGTGGCTGGTCTGCAGTAGTTTAATCTAAACCAGGCTTTGACAATTGCTGGAGAAAGCAATGTCCGTGGTGGGTAGAGAATGGGACTCGCCAGCCATACACTATCCAGGGGTTTATTACCTGCTGAAAAAGCTTAATGTGCTTCAGGTGCTATGTGATGTCCAGATGCTGTGGCAGAAGCAGCTTGGAGAGTGCTGGTGATAGAAATACTGCTGTGTGAGCACAGACACATTAGTGCCGAGAGTGATACTCAGTCCCAGCTCATCCATTCATACAAAAACACAGGAATGGCCAAACTGGTTATGACCAAAAGTCCACCCAGCCCCATCCTCTGCCTATGGTAGCCAGCCATAGCAGGTACTTCAGAAAGGAAAAGGGCAAGCACATTGCTGCTCAGGGCCAGTGATTTGTGGTGCTGGGATTTCTGGAGCCAGATGTAGTGTCTTTGTTTTTAATAGCCCCTGATGAATTTGGCTTCCAGGAACTTGTCCAGCTACTTCTAAATCTTTTCATATCCTCAGTTTCCTGTGGCAAGCAGTTTCACAGCTTAGCAACACATATTGTTCTGTGTTGCCTATTGTTTATTACCTCGAGGCTGCATGAGTTTTCTCTGTTGGATGCCATTTAAGATTAGACAGGCCATACATGGGAAATGGATGGGTGAATGGATGGATGGATGGATGGATGGATGGATGGATGGATGGATGGATG